>JAOWBW010000435.1:0-600000 GCA_026119855.1 Campanula takesimana | reverse complement strand
TCACAACTTTAATGATGACTGTCAAATTCTTGGTTTAATTATTCATCATCATGATCCAATCATAATTTTTGAATAGTTTTACCAAGTATAACCAAAATTCTCTTTTATCATTTCTTCTTAATGCACCATACACATTGAAATGTATTGGGTCAATTAAGACATTATCCTTTTAACCAATCATAGTAAAAGATGTCTTGATCCAAGTAAATAAGATTTGCATAAATCATGTGATTCCAAATCATATGACTTAAAACTCCGTCCCATGGAATTTTAGATATGCATTTCTCATTTATTTGATCAAAGCAATAATGCATAAAGAATTTTAATTATTTATGTTATAGTCTTTATTATTTTGTTCTTCAAGATTTAGGATATAAGATTTATTTATATGATAACACCATGAAGTAAATCATAATAAATAAAGAACTTTTCTTATTCCAAATAAGAAATTAATATCCTTTATTATCTTATAACAAAATAATGTTTTCTACTTCATCAGTAAAGTCACTTTACAAGTGTTCTACGAACAATGTT
Organism: Campanula takesimana; assembly: GCA_026119855.1. Lineage (NCBI taxonomy): Eukaryota > Viridiplantae > Streptophyta > Magnoliopsida > Asterales > Campanulaceae > Campanula > Campanula takesimana. The sequence continues at coordinate 599,466 of JAOWBW010000435.1, read as the reverse complement.
GCAACAATTGCATCATTACTGTTTGTAGATAAAACATTATTATAAGTAGTCTTTCATCTTACTAATTATTCTGGTATCCAATACCCAATAATTAAATTTAGAAAGAATAATTTATAACATAAATATTCCGAGTGGTAGTCCCACTACCATTCCTTTTATTGATCACCCAGAATTTTGACTACAATTCTAAATGGTCAATCCAATTGCCATTTTACCAAATTGCATCTATTAGAGTTATTATTATAACCAAAATTATTTCCTTTATGTTTGACAACTCTTGTCTTACTTTTCTTTTGGCATTTGGCCTCTTTCCATCATGAACCATGAGCATTGGAGAACCATTCTCCAATATCTTCATCTTCGCAGTTTTTCAGCATGTTAATGCAATTTGAAGAAATTCTTATTCATTTTAAGCATGTTATATTCCACCACTAAGTGATCATAACATTTAAACAATGAATCAAGAATGAGATCCATGGCTTGCTCCAATCCAATTGGACAACCAAGTTTCTCAAGATGCTCTACGTAGCCTTTATCTTAAGCATGTGAAGTTCCATTTATTGCCCTTTACTCATTTTGCAATGAGTGAATGCAACAATGGTTTTATACCTCTCTTGCTTAGATTGCTCTTTGAAACATGTAACTCAACTCCACGCCTATCTAATAGGCTTCCACAAGTTCCAACCTTTGTTGGAGTTTTGAGCACATAATCGCGAGCATAAGACAACTCACATTCCTAGAATCATACTCATGATTCTTGTGATTGTCTATTCCGGCTTTGGGTTCTTTAGGAATAGGCCCATCAAGAATGTACAACCCATCTTCTTGCCTTAGAACCATTCTTAGGCTCAGGATCCAATCCATGAAGTTTGTACCATTCTTTTTAACCTTATCCTTATCAAGGATTAATCGCAATGATTTTAGTTGTCATCTACAACTTATGCAGAATTTCCAAAATTTTACAAGTACCAATCTCATTAAAGAGATAAATAATGTATTTTCCAAAAATACTCCCACTAAATTATATAACCTTCTTATACATCCAATGTATAATATAATTTAAATGGGCTAAGATCCAACTTTAATTTAATACTAAGTCCGCTATGGCGGATTACACAAAATCAAATTAATTAGGTAGACAACCCTGTCAATCATATCCCATATGACTCTTAGATCCTTTCATGAGACTCTTTTAAATTGGGCTAAGATCCAACTTTAATTTAATCTTGAGTCCACGGAGGCGGACCGCTCAAAATCAAATTAATTAGGTAGACAATTTCTTGTCAATCATATCCAATATGATTCTTAGTGATCCAATTTCAAAAGCATGTTTAATCTCATCTTTTGCCTAGGCCCAAAACTGTTTTGACGCCTTATTAAGTCCAACCATTTTAAACGCATGGTTGATGTGCCTCGCTAGGGCGTGCCCACATCATCCATCTTGCTCATACATAGATAAAGTTAATGCACCTCGCTAGGGCGAACCCACATTAAAATCACCCATGCACTAACAAGTGTTTTAATCATGGCATGGCAAAAAGGACTTAAAACTTTCTTGAAGGTTCATCACCATATAGCATACAACACATTTATGAGCACACAAGATAAACATGTTACGCATCAAGCTTAGCCACTAAATTAATCTCTATTAATTTAAGCATAATATTTATGTGTCATTAGTTTCTCTATAATTATGAGGATGAGATTATTTGAACTTTGGTCATCATCTCCAAATCAAGACAACAAGAAGTGCGGCCGAACTAAGCCATTGGCAACCACAATTCCGCACTAATTCAAGAAACCAAGAAAGTAGTCCATGTGGCCGAAACTAAGCAATAGATGGTCTCGATGAACGTAGGCCAATTGCATTCACAATTCCACATGGATCTCCAATCATTGAATCAAGAATTTTGTTTCTCAATTTTAGCAATTATGAACTCTTCATAATTCTAATTTCGTTTTATCTTTGAAACCTTGATTGCGATCAAGTTTGGGAAACACAATCTCGATGAACGTAGATTAGCCATCCAAACCTTGAACTAATCTTAGAATCACAAGACTAAAACAAATAGGAGATTTAAACCCAAGATCCACACCCAAAACCCAAACCCTACCCCCGCGCCAAACCCTAGGTCCGGGTCAAGGCTTGGGTCCGGTCGGACCCCTTGCGAAAAATCCAAATTTTTTAAAGTTCCAAAATTTATCTCAAAATTGTTTTTCCCGATTCAATTAGGATTTGGTGTTCTTGGTGATCCAATCACCATGATCATCAAAACCTTGAATAAACGATTTATTCTTGAATCCCTAGAATATCAAAGCTTTGATCCAATCAAAAATTGATAATCCAAACAATTTTAAATCCACCATAATTTTAATTGCGATTGAACAGTGCGATTAAAGTTTATAAAACAATAAACCACATAAAACGCATAGACCACATAAACATCATAATCCCAATATTCAAATCATGCTAGGCACATAAACAATTTATATACACACAACATGATTATGTATTGAAATAATCAACATGAACGGGGCTCTGATACCACTGTTGGGTTTCGAAGTAACATGCGCAGCGGAATTAAGCATTTAAAATTTATGAAACCCAAAGCCCATAGATCCATTCATATGATTAAGTCAAATACAACATAATGAATACTAGAATACTAACCCTTGATGCCTTTGATTTTGCAACCTTGAATTCAATGGAGGCTTGAAATCTTGATCATGAACAAAGCAAGAATCACGAACTATGAAGATGATAAGTTTCACCCTCTAGCGGTATCCACACCACGAACGAATATCAAGAACACTTGATCTTGGTTGCTAGACCAAATTATGAAACACGCTTTCACAATTGTAAGAACTATATGGAATTATGAATATTCTTGTTCTTCACTTTTGGGATCTTAGAACAAGAAAATAACCTCTCAAAACCTTATGGAGGCACTCATAATCATCTGTCTAATGGCTGCTGAAAGGATCCTTTTATAGGTCCTAATCCTTAACCCTTAAGGACTTAGGAAACCTAAATCCCGTCACCAAATTAGGCAACAAAGAATTCTGGCCGACTTGACTGGCACGGTCGTGCCCTATAATCTGGCACGGTCGTGCCATCAGGTCCGCTTGATTCCCCATATCGACAATTTTCGGCACGGTCGTGCTTGTCTTCTTGGCACGGTCGTGCCAAACATGCCGACAGGTTTTGCCTTGGTTTGGATTTATGGCACGGCCGTGCCATTTTAAGGCGCACGACCGTGCCAGAGCCAAAATCTGACATTCTTCCATAATTCCAATTTAGTCCTTTACGATTCGTTCTATTCGTGTGTGACCCTCTAGGATTACACTAAGTTGGCAATGAGCCCAAACATGAACCCATAAGATATGATTAGGTTCTAGTAAACCGTCATACCTACCCAAATAGTGTAACTAGATACAAGTTCGCATTCCTTTTAGAACATGTCATAATCCCTTTGTCCACGATGTCTTTGAACACAAGTCATGGTCAACAAGTCAACTTGTTTTGTTCAAAACTTTTCTCGATCCCGAATATGTTGATAATCCAAATGACATTGATCCAATCAATCCATTTGAGTTTGGCCAAACATTTCACCAACATCATTCCTTCGAGGGGCCCAAGCTTGACATCTCTCCGAAGAGGGACAAATCCATTTGGCTTATTATTCTTCCCTACGTGAATCCAATCATGCCAATCATACCCTTTATAACTACCGTGTTAAGGCAGCGTTTGAATATGTCAAACATAATGTTCATCAAGTGGAAGACTATAATAACTTCATGTCTAAGGATTCAAATGACATAACTAATATGAGATTTATATATGACATCGACCATGACATAAATCTCATACCGCGGGTCATGTCCAGTACCTTGTTCCAAACAAGTACCCATAAATCTAACATGATCATCCCATGATCATTTAGCCTTTATACTAGTGCTTAAGAAGCTCTAGGGACGGAGATTATTATAAGCAAACACGAGCCATAATAATAATCCTATTATCTCTTTATTATCATGATAACTTACAACGTTCAACAAACGTGCCTAGGGCACCAACACCAACAAACTTCTGATCACAGAACCCTAGCTTCAAATCTCCGTCTTCAGATGTAGATATCAGACACCGAAACGCTCTAGACGCGTTCTTGGATCACCAACGAACACCAGACGAACTTTCAGATTCAAATCTATCAGATTTTCTATTTCTAGCATATATTTCTTCACGGACACTGCACGCGGACTGCACGAAAAAAACTGCACGCGATCTGCACCAAAACTGCACGCGACCCACACCAAAACTGCACGCAACTGTACTAAAAAGCTGCACGCGACCCGCACCAAGACTGCACGCGAACTGCACGTTTTCTGCACGCGATCTGCACTTTTTCTGCCCGCGACCAGCACGCCCAATGCATAATCTTCCATCAGATAATAAACATGTTTTTTGCGTCAGACTTGTTGATTTTCTTGTCCATCCCGGAATCCATCTCTTTCTACACAGCGGAATGCCCTGATCTTTCTTTACTAACCAGACTCTGGTGCCACCAGAGCTCTGATACCACTTGTTAGTAAATCAGACCCAAAAGATAAATAACAATGAACGTAAATCAACACAGAATATACGTGGTTCACCAATCTCTATTGGCTACCTCCACGGGCAAAGGGAAACATATATTATTATGGCGGAGAAACAATTACATGAGTAGAATCACACTAATCTATGTTTGCATAAACTTTGATCACAAAGTTCCTGGCTATGCAAATCCCTAGAACTAGAATTACTGATCTTCTCTCTCCATGTCAATTGAGTCAAGAACACACAAATACTAGTTTATGGCTAATATTTATTGAGATTTTAGAGACCTAATTAGGAAGATAGAAGGAGTCCTAAATCAAATCCTTAATCGATTTGATTTACTTTCTAAAACAGTCAGAATAGCGTCAGAATCCGGAATGCCTCGGAGTTGCTTGGTCCGCCCGGGTCTTGGACATGGTCCGCTCGGGTCTTCAAGCAAGTGCCCGCCTGCATCGCCTCACGCGCCCGCCTGCACATGGTCCGGCCGGACCTTTTAAGGTACCCGACCGGATCAATACTGCTGCTGCGCTTCTTTCTTCTTTTCCTCTTCTGCTGCAACTTCATCTTCAAAATCATTCTTGCTCTAACATCTACCACACATTTACTAGTTTCTCTTAATTAGTGTGCAAACTCCTCTAGTTCTACTTGTGCTGGGGCGGAGAGAGTAGACCTCAAATCCGTGGTGCGAGTACGAATTGTTATGTATAACAATTTGATAGTTTAGTGGTCGAGATTACTCTGTCACATACTCCATCCGTCCCAAAATGATCTTCTCATTTGACATTTTTCATTGTCTCAAAAAATTCTTCACATTTCTACAACCTAGGCTTAGAAGTGCCCAAACAAAACATGACTAGTGAATCAAATGTTCATATCTTTAAAAAGTTTGAATAGTCCAATGTGAAGATCATTTTGGGACGGAGGGAGTATCAAATAATCTCCCTTAATTTGGAATGTGGGAGGGAAGGTTGTGATTTTATTTTTATTTTTTTTATATAAAGCAAACTACACATAATTGCATTAAAAACTTTTAAGAAGACAGCGTTCCACAAATAACGGAAATCAGTGGCGGACCTAGAACTTTTACTCACCGGGTGCACAATTACACTAAATTTTTAAATTTATTTCTCAACGATTAAAGTAAAAAAATAATCAATTATAAATAGAAAAAGAAAGAGAAATCAAAAGATAAGATTTTTTGTGTATAATTGTTTTATTAACTGTCAATGTTATTTAGTTTTAACCCTTATTCGATTGAGAAAGAAAAAACCATTTAAAAATGGAAGTGAAGAAAAGGTAGTGGGGTTCAAACCCACTACCTTTTGTACACAAACATGTCTTTCAACCACCAGAGCTACAAAAATTTCTGTTCACTAGGTGCACTTTTATTATATATCCTGAACACATATTTTTTATTCTTATAAATGAAAGTTGACCAGGTGCACTTGCACCCCCTCCTTATATAGGAGGTCCGCCCCTGACGGAGGCTCGTCCATAATGTAATAGTTGCAATTAAGATTTACACATAAATTGCCTAACACATCTCAACTAATGGTAGCCAACTCCAAACCAAATATATTTATCTGCTCTTCCAAATTTTGTTCTAATATTTTCTTTGATATTCTTACAATGATTAAAAATATTAAAATAAAACATAGTAGCTATGTGACAAGTACTAATATCATACTCCCTCCGTCCCAAAACACATTGCATTTATTTCCTTTTTAGGTGTCCCATTGGTAAGTCCCCTTTCCTAAAATGTTTAAATTTTATTATTTTTCTATTCTCCCTACCCCACTTGTCATACTCACACACCTAATTTTGGACCCCACTTGTAAATCTCACTCAACTTATCCTACTCACAACCTCTTTCCCACTCACATTACTTTTGAATTTTTATACTCATTCCTTAATTCCCCGTGCATCTCCAAAATGGTGCAGGTGTTTTGAAATGGAGTGAGTATTGTGTATATCAAATTATCAACTAAAGAAAAGACATTTTAGGTACATTTATGACGAAGATAATGCTGTTAAAATTTCTGTAAATAAGAGCTCAATATCGTATGGGAAGGCATAAAGAATCTATACCCATTAGCATATTCAAAGGTCATTGATTTGGCCACATATTAAATACTAAATTAAAATTGATTTGACCATAATTATTTTGTAAAATAATATCACCAATACATTGGCTACCTTTTTTGTGTGTTATCCTAAGATTACGGTAGTTATATGCTACTCTTTCCTCATATGATTAAGAATAAAAATAGTTCAAGCCAGCAAGTCATGACCATAAATATTTATATTGAAATCAAATACTACCTCTGTCCCTAGATGAGTGTCCAAATTTCATTTTAAGGGACACTGAAAATCTCAACTTTGTTGTACAATTTGGTAGCAAATATTCATATATAATATTGTAATCTCCTTTCCAAACATCTAGTTTTGCGCATATAAAGAAACCGGTGAAAAAAATTTCGAAAAAAAAACATTTAGGGACAAAGTTATGTTAAAAAAAGACACTCATTTTGGGACAAAGATTTCTTGAAAATTGACACTCATTTAGGGACAGAGGGAGTAATACTTTCTACGTCTCGTAGTAATTAGCATCACAATTTACTTGTCCAACTCTTTAAGGAATGCGCTTTATTTAGAACGACTCTTACACTATTTTGCTCTTGCATTTACTGCGTATGACTCAGTTTTGACCACTCTTTCTGCTGGTGGGGCAAGAACTGAAGTTAATTTAGTTCATATGAGACCATATTTATGTTAAATTGATATCAGTCATTGATTAAACGAAAAGAGACGTGGTCAAATGTTAGTTGCATGCAATACTACTAATAACTCCAACAAAAATAGTTTTAAGTCCAACACTTATTATGAAATGAAGTAATAATATGTGTCCTTTCTTTTTCGCTTTCTCTTTTTTATTCTAGAAATAGTCCATAAACTACACAATTTGAAATATAAAATTTTATCTTTGGCTAAAGCAAAAGTTGGATGTACTCATTCAAAATTGGAGCCAAGTCAATAAACAACATAACAAAAGGAAAATGGCCAAATCAATGGAGAAAGAAGAACATGAAAGCATGATACATTGCAGTCACCTCCATGCCCAAAGAAGCCACTCAAGATAAAAGATAACATAAACCATTTTAAGACATGGCCTCCACCATGTGGGCTTCCCAATAAAATTTGAAGAAGTTTAACTTTCTCGTTAGGGCAATGCTAGGCTTATAAAAGAAGCTTATAAAATGATCGATACAAGGTGTGGTGGCGATATTTCATTGGCTACATCGATAGTGGACCTTGCACACTTCAATTAAAAACCCCAACACAATCATGACACCTCATTTTGTAAGCCGCATTTTGTCGCCATTTTTTTGTAACTTTATTATTTATTTTCTCATTATTTTGGGGGTGTAAGATGTTTGGTTCAGATCTTGATTCTAATTTGAATTAAGTTAAACCATGCAGTATGGTTCATTTTTTTATTTTTTTTTAGTAGAAATGGTTTAGTTTGATTCAACAATAGATAAAAATGTATAGTACGGGTCTAATTTATGGTCTGACCCTTAAACTACACTAGAGTGAATCTAGCTAAACTTCAGTCTTTGCTCAAAAAAAAAAAAAAAAAACTAAAATTCAAAAGCTTGATTTTCATGTATTTTTACTTTTTTTGGGGAGTAATGTAATTTTTATATTTATAGCAAAGCAAAATCCATTTACAACTAGACAAAGTAAGGTGTCTAGTCAGGTATATGAGATGTCAATTTGCCAAGATTCTTTTATCAATATTTTAAAATAGTTTTATTTTATTTTTTCTTTATTTTTCACAATTACACCTCTATAAATACCTTTCACATTACTCATATTTCTTCACTTCACTCTCAAACTTTCAAAACACACACTTCTTGCATCCCACTTTTATTCCTCCTCCCTCAAGTTTATCTACTCAATCCCCATGGCCAGTGTTGAGGTAATATAATTAAACAATTTTGGCATCTACAATTTTTCTAATTACCCATTCATGATATTTCATCTAAAGATTGTTTATTTGATCAATTTTTTCTTAGTTGACAAATAAGAGTATTTGATAACAACCAAAGTCTTGTACATTGTTTTAACATTATTTGTTTGAAAAAAAAAAAAAAACACTTTGCCCATTAAACTTGTTCTTTAAGAACTACCCAATTTTATATCCTACAAAGTTTTACAAAACCATTCTTAGTTTTGCTATTATACTCCTTCTGTCCCAGAAAGATAGTCTCATTTTGACTTTTTATAGTCAATAAAAATAAACTTTGACCAAACATTAGTGTCAATTTAATGATCACAATAAAATTCTGAAAATTTTGTATTGATAAATCACTTAATAATTTATCAATTACAAATTTTAGAATTTCACTTGAATGATTAGATCGTCACCAATGGTTGGTCAAACTTCATTTTTGTTGACCATAAAAAGTCAAAATGAGACTATCTTTCTGGGACAGTGGGAGTATTACTTGAAAAAATAGTTTCACATTGACTTTTGTGGATTATAAGTAGTAATTTTGATCAAAATAAAACAATTATACAGTTATCATATGGCTCAAGCTGGCAGTAATTGATTTGCAAGGGTGTGTAATACTTAGCGAGATCCAAGCAAAAGTTTGAGTTGATCGATTAGATTATTAACTAAAGCGCATTAAGGAGCTTGATCTATCTCATCATTCATGTTAATTTATGCACATTTCATATTAGGATCACTCTCTCAATATAATCTGTATTAAGCTACTATAATTATTTCCCTCAGTATTAGCATGTTTGTTTGACAACCAAGAACAAAGCCGATAAGCTCGATTTGACATAGGATCTAATTAAACTGATTGTTTCAGGTTGAATCAGTTCCGGCAGTGTTGCCAGAGACCATCACAACTGCGGTAGTGGAAACAACCGTAGAGGCGCCGAAAGTTGAAGAAGAGGTATTATCTGTACCGGCAGTAAAAGATGAGCAAGAGGTAGAAGCAACCCCTACAGTTGAAGAGCCTAAAACAGATGAACCCGAAGCCACCCCTACAGTAGTAGAAGAGGTAGAAGCAACCCCTGCAGTAGAAGAGGAGCCCAAATCAAATGAGCCAGAAGTAACCCCTGCAGTAGAGGAGCCCGAAGCAACGCCTGCAGTTGAGGAGCCTAGAGCTGATGAGCCAGAAGTAACCCCTGCAGCAGAGGTCGAAGAAACCCTTGCAGTAAAGGAGGTAGAAGCAACCCCTGCAGTAGAGGAGCCAGAAGCAACCCCTGTAGTAGAAGAGGTAGTAGCAACCCCAGCAGTAGAGGAGCCAAAAGCAACCCCTGCAGTAGAGGAGGTAGAAGCAACCCCTGCAGTAGAGGAGCCAGAAGCTACCCCCGCATTAGAGGAGCCAGAAGCAACACCTGCAGTAGAAGAGGTAGAAGCAACCCCCGCAGTCGAGGAGCCAGAAGCAACCCCTGCAGTAGAGGAGCAAGAAGCGACCCCCGCAGTCACAGAGCCAAAAGCGACCCCTGCAGTTGTGGAGAACCCTGCAGTAGAGGAGCCAACTGCTTAAGTTGAAGGTGGACTCGTAGATGAAGAAGGGGATGAAACAAGATTGTGTTATTGGTCAGAACTGGCATTTTGAGGTTTCTTATTTCTATTTCTATTTCTATTTAATTAATTAAGTTGTGGTTTTAATATGAGAAGTGTGATATTTTGTATTAAAAGCTTGGATGTCTATGTGAGTTATTAAATTATTGTACTATCGAATGTGCTTTTATAGTCTTTGAATAATAATAATAAAATAAAAAATCCTTGTAGTTTTCATAATTCATAAATTCCATCCTAAAACATTATTATTCTCTTTTCACCTAAAGCACAAGGAACTCAAAATTTGGACCGAGAGCACGAACGTACAATTTACGAAGGTTTTTTCTTGGCCAAAAATATGTTTTGTACATTAGTTATATCCTAATGAGATTGTACAGACTTTAGTTTATTTAAAATGCGGCATTTATATTAAACAGACAAAAAAAAAAAAAAAACTCCTGACATTTTTACATACATATAAGCTGACTGTGTTTGACTCCAAGCAACAAAACATACATATAGTATACTCTTTGTGTAAAAAGTTTGTTTTTATGAGTATAAAAACATTAAGAAATCACACACATACGACTCCATCAGTCTCAATTGAAACTACATATATTACCTATTTAGGCCTCCGTCCCAATTGTAATAACTACATATATTACCCAAACTATATTACCATTATGGGTGTTTACATTACAAACTACACTCTACACATTTCCAAAAATGGAAATTTTATAATAGCCCACTTTTACACTCGCAACAACTTTTTACTTACTATTCTCTACCCCCACTTTCTCTCTCCCACCCCACTTTTCATACTCGCAACACTTATTCCACTAAACATTTTTCATTAACTTCCGTGCCCAACTCAAATAGCGTAACTTCAATTGGGACGGAGGAAGTATATGACTGCATGTTTCTCTTTAGGTTGAAGCCACCATGAAAGCTGCATAATTGAGTTCAGTGAATAACAACATCACACCAATGTTCTAAAAAACATCCGTCTAGGCCGCCTAGACCCCGCCTAGGCACTAGGCGTTCATGAAACGGCTAAGTCCCGCCTACGATATTATAACTATTTCTGAATTCTCGTCCCCGCCTAAGCGCTAGGCGCTGGTGCGGCGCCTATCGACCGCCTAGCGGTTTTTAGAACCTTGCATCACACATCACAGCGGCAACATTACAGCTTGAAAACTGGAAATAAGAACAAAGTTCAAGACCCAACCCAATAATACATACTCAACTGATTGATAAACATATCAAATAGAGAATAATTACTAAACGTGAAGTACAAACCAAACTTGCTAACAATAAGGAACTGCAACCTCCCACCATCTTGAAATTACACAATCAAATTTGGAGAGTAGATAGCGTACCTGTATTCAGAGTAAATGAAGAAAACACTACTGAAAAAAATAGTAATAATAAAAGAAAACCGCGAGCAGGAGTGTATAATACTGTCAAATTATATACGCATTGTCAAATAACTGCGTTAAGAAAAAAAAAGTTCCGAATCCCAAGTAACTTATCGTCAAAAAAAAAAAAAAAAAAAAAAAAAAAAATCCAAGTAACTTTATTTATTTATAATATATACCTATATAAACAGTTGACAGACACAGAAACCTAGACCGACCTTCAACAAAGAAAAGAGATGAGTAGCATAACCAGCCACCTTTTTACATATTTCTAATTTCAAATTCAGACAAGTTTTACCCTAATACCTGTACAGGCTGAACACAATTGTTTTTGTTTTGTTTTTGTTTTTTGTTTTTTTTAAGTCCATCTAAAGTCCAATTGTCCCCAAAATTGCCTGCTGTCTGTATAAATATATTTCTTCTTCACCAGGTCCCAAAACTGCAGCCAATATGTTCTTGGGTGATAACATTAAGACGATCTTTCATAATAGACATTGAAGGATAAGGAGGAAAACATAGGTGGTAGAAGCATGTGTGAGATGAGGGCAGGCGGTCAAAGGACTCTGTTGACTTGTAAATGTATAGGCGAGAAGCCAAACCACGGAAACCTTCTATTGGTAGATACTTCACTGAGGTCCAAAAGAAGAGAAGAACTTTTCTCTGCTCAGCTGTCATTTCCCCAACAATCTGCAATAATATTTGCTTTAGACAACTTCCAATAATGAGTGTATAAAGAAATGACAATAATTTCTTCTCCGAATAGGGTGGTAATAGCTACCGCTACCTTGGTTATATTCATTGATTAAAGTTCACATAATTCTACTCTCTCCGTCTCAAAATGAATTTCTAATTTTTCCAATTTTTTTTGTCCTAAAATGATCGTCTACTTTTTTGGAGATTTTAGTAAATCATCCATCATCAAACGACAAGTTCCAAGTCACTTACACCCATGATGCAAAATGGTGCGATCATTAAGGTTTTCATGTACTTGTGCTACAAATATACTTAAATCCCAACTTTCTTAAATCTCACTCAAAGCTAAAAACTGGACATTCACGATCAATAGACGGAAGTTGCCCATCGTTCAAATAGCACCTCCCTGAATACGCAATGTGAATCTCAAACCAAAACTGAACCAAAACACATTACACAATAAACACATAGAGTTGCACCATATAAACCAGAAGAAGCCTTGCTTTAAGGATTACTACAACAATAATGCTTGGCTATTTTATAGTCGAGTTCTCCTTAGTGATACATTCCCAGCCTCTCTTTTACTTCATCCTGTTAAACTTCATTTAACCCAACTTGATTCCTCCGAACAAACAAATGTAGATTGTGATATTAATTGTAGTGATGCTCAGTCCCCCAAGACAATGTTTGAACTGCGAGACTCTTGGGTGAGAAATTACGGCTGATTAAAGTTTCTATCATAAGCATGCAGAAAGTAGGAACATGGGGTCTTGTCATATGTGGTTGGAGTGGGATGTGTATGGAGGAGAGGGTCCTCCCTAGTTATGTATGTTCAAGCGAGAGTGAAGATCAGATGCTGTGTGTAGTTTTATAGATATAAAATTGTTAATAAGACGGTTCATGTTAGCCGACCCCAAATCATTTTGGGCTGAGGCTTTGTTGTTGGTGTTGTTGTCGTAGGATAAAGAGGTATAATGTGTTGACCACAAGATATTGGAAAATTACCTTATTATCAGGGAACATGTGATTTCCAAAAGACAAACTTTCATTCAACAAACCAACAAAAATCAGTTCCACCCTTAAAAAAAAAAAAAAAAAAAAAAAAAAAAAACTCAGCTATAGGCATGGTTTCACCAAAGCGGAAACCACATAATCAAAGTAACAAGAAAGAGTGAACTATGATTGAATTCGGGCGATTTGAATTAGTGAATGGAAAAAGTTGTTCCTTTCAAGGTTTTGTGTCTATGTATGTGCGCGAGCACGTATGTCAGAGGGTGGGTGATGAGCGATGCAGGGGAACATATCATAGTATTGAAGAATTACTGTTCAGCCTTTTGTTTTCCTTTGTTCATTGATTTTCTCGTATGTCATTTTTTTAGGTAGTAATGTGTGTTTGTGTGTATGTGTATACATGAAGGATTGAAGGGATTAACCCTGATGTTGGTTGTAGTGTACTCCCTCCGTCCCACATCACTTGAGACCTAAGAGGTGGGCACAATAACTAAGAAAAAAGAATAAAATAAGGAAACTGTGTGGTAGAAAATGAAGAGAGGGAATGAGTGGGGTTAATAGTAGGTTGGTTGAATGAATTGTGTGGTGGAATATGAAGAGAGAGAATAAGTGGGTGTGGTAGATTAAATATAAAATTATAAAAAGATTATCATTTTAGGAAGTCTCAAGTGAAGTGGGACGGACCAAAATGGAAATAAGTCTCAAGTGAGGTGGGACGGAGGGAGTATATTACTTGAAATGGGAGAATGCGAGCGAGAAGGAACTTTTGAGGGGTACTCATGACGCGCCCACAAGTTTCTATGATTTACATTAAGGGTGAGTTTGGGAGGGGGTTTTTTGTGGCTTATAATCACTTTCAGCGATCAAGAATCACTTTCTTTGTGTTTGGATGTCAAAACTGATTCTGATTTTAAGCTACCAAACGCAGAAAACTGCGATGACCCAGCTTTTGCTAGAAGTGATTCTAAAAAGCTGTTTTTGTATGATGTTTTACATTAATAACCTTCCTTTGTATGTGCATTTACCATATTGATATGTATAGTAAGGGATACTTTTGTAATTTATCTTTCACAATCAATTTCGGACATGTAGTATCCAAACATATTCATAATTGATATATTAATGATAAAATAATCATTTATATTGTGATCACTTTTAACGAATCACTTTTTGAGAATTAGAAGCAATCCCAAACTCACCCTAAAGCATGTCAATTATGCATCACCGTAACTGTCCATTGACATGTCACAATTTTAAAGGATGTAGAGCTTTAGTTGCTTGCATCTTCTTGAAATAGTACCAATAGTCTAATACTACTCTTTTAAAAATGAGACTTTTTTTAGGGGACAAACAGAAATGAAAAGAGGAACTATTTTTTGGGGGGAAGGAGAAATCACTTGAGACGAGAGCGGCTCCAATCTTTATGCCCATGAAGAAAAAAAAAAAGGATATCCACAGAAATAAGATGGATAAAATTTGGAAAAACAAATGGCAGCAGAAGCCAACGTAAGACCAATGGAGTCTCTCCTGAGAAAAATATCCGCCCACAATTCACAAAAGACCGTGCCAGAGTACATTGCATAAATCTACCTTTCTCAGTGCATAGTCCTAGACGTATTACTGCCATCAAATTACCGAAAGCAAGAAGTGATGGACAATGTAATCGAAAGAAGAAAAAAATGTTAATTTGCAGAATAAACATCTTTATACTCAGATATATATCCTAGGCAAAGGATTGAACCAAATCAATAATTGAGTTAAACCAACTTATAAACTAGGCTGCTATAAAGGCCATAAAGCATTGTTTGCTGAAAACGCAAATAAATGAAAATACTGAATTATTTCAAAACACCAGAAAGCACATACCTTCCAGAACCAGGATATCTGGGGATCGGATTCTTTGTAGCCATTATAATCGGTATGCAATTTCCAGTCCTCCACATTTATTGCACTTTCACTACCATGTAGCATCCAATCAAGATCTTCAAGCTCGAGGCTCTGAAAAAATAACTTTTGGATCGTAGGACAACCGATAATGTCTGCAAAACCTTTAGCGAAATGGGATACCTGCTCAGTAATAGATGTCACAAAATGATGCTGAATAAGCAGATCAACATACTCCTTCCTATTTTTGCTATTTACCACAATGCTTCTTCCATCAGCACAAAGCTCAATAACTTTCCAAGATCCCAACTCTTCAACTTCTCGAACAAATGTTAGACTTAAGGCATCTTGATCTACTATATTAGGATCCATATCCAATATTTTCTTGCAGCTATTATACAAGCATGGATCTGCATCCTGTATATCATCCAAAGATACCTTCATTCCCGCCAATTGCAAGAAAAATACACGATCAAAGACGATGCCAACTTGTACTTTATGCATCAATGCCAGCGCAATTACCCTGCCCGAGAAGGTAAAATATTCAAGGTGCAAGGGATCCACCTTCGAGGCTGCAATAAATAATATTCACAAATCCTCCGTTATTTCACGTACGAAAATAATAACATTCCGTGTGACATGAATTTAGACACAATGAGAGAAAAAACAAATGGCATTAAATAGATCTCAGGGGGAAGATTCAAAGCTAAAGAGGAACACATATAGCTTTTAAACCCACACTATCCATAGGTGAATAGACATCCTCTACTAAAAACACCATTTGCAGCAAAATGAAGTATCTATTAACTGAGAAATCAAACCCATGTTTTCTAAGGATTTATGAGCCACACGATTGATGTGCATGTCGAAGATGGGTTTTTTTTGTTTATTTCTTGTATTATAAAATGAGACACAATGAGTAATGCATGAAAAAACATGGGAAAAAAAAATCTTTAAGACATATATACTAGAAAAGCAAAGCCTTCCTATCCCAAACATCCATTTGTCTGCCCTCACCATAAACACCCCCCCCCCTCCAAAAAAAAAAAAAAAACAAAAAACCTTTCCCTCAAACCCTGCATATGGTGTTATCAATAGCTCGTGAAAAAAATCCTTTTGGAAGCAATGTCTCAACAAGAATCCGTCTGACCTTATCTTCAAGCCATCTCAAATTCCTGTGTCTTATTCTTGAAGTCTTAAACAGACCTGCTTTGTAGATTTAGAATGAATGTTCCATAGGAACATGTGTTCTGCATTCTATCAGTTTATCGCCAACGTAATGGTTTTTGAAAAAGTCAAAAAATTCATTGTTCTTTCCTCTTTCAAGATTATTTTCCAGCCCCTGTCTGTGTTCATGCCCAAAAAACAACCCTTCACGAGTGAACTAAGAAGTTTTTCTCTCTCTCTCTCTCTCTCTTTTTTTTTTTTTTTTTTTTTTTGAGAGAGAGAGAGAGGGGGAGGGGGAGAGGATAAATGGAAAGAAAAATAGAAGGAAGAAACTAAACAGTGACCAAGAGCACAAGCTGTCCTACAAGAGGGAAAATATAAAGAGCAAAAAAATTATAAAAAAACACAGAGAAGTCTAAACCAACTGCAAATATCAAATGAAAACTAACAGCTACAGCCTACAAGACCCTAATTAATACTCCAGCTGCTCTCCAATCTCGATACAAGTATGTCACTGATAAACCTCTCGACTCCCAAAGCATATGCCCACAAAGAAGCAAGGGACAAAATCTCTCCTTACGAAGAAAAACAGACCGCGTTGTATTCTGAAAAATTCTGGAATGCAGGAAAAAGCTTGAGCAAATAAGCATGCCTACGATGATTTCATTTTTCTAAATAAGAAAGTGGATAACTTGGGCCAGGGGGTTTGTAAAATGATATAACAAACCTGAAAATAATTTATGGACTTCCAACTCCATGATGAAATAAATAAACACAATAATAAAGAGTAAACGCTAAAGACTACTGCCTTGACATCTTTATCCAAAATTTACCATTGAAGCTTTCATGCTTTAATATCCGATTCAACATTCTTGAATCATATTACATTCCTATTGCTACAACTAAGAATTCAAGTGAGCATAGCCAACCGACCAGGCTGTACATGGAGTATGCACAAGTAAACTAAAAATAAACTAACAATGACAGCAACAATAACAATTAGAATCATTAAAACAAGTAAGTTAGAATCATTAAAACAAGTAAGTGGACGGCCAAAATCAAAATGAATTGGCAAAGAGTACAGGTGACGGGTGTTTAGCAGCAAACTTGGCATTAACGATTCACTGGGGGCTGTAGGCTGTCTCTCATTAGGACTTGAGATTGCTTTGAATATGGGGCTGAGCACGTGAAACCGGAAATCGATTCACTATTTGTGGTATGGTCCTTTTAAATATAATGAAGTGCCATTAGTAAATCTGCAGAATCCATAGTATTTTAGTAATGGCTCTCTAACTGAGCAGATTCACAACATAAGTTGCTCAAAACATTATGCAGCAATATGTTCATGATCAACTTTGTAAGGAAAGAGAGAGAGAGAGAGAGAGAGAGAGAGAGAGAGAGAAGGGTGGTAGCTATGAAGACATACCTGGATTAGGAAAAAACCTTCTACGATCATTTGGGCAAGCGACGAACAAGGCATTTTGAGGATTAAAGATCTCTTGGCATACCAAGAAAAACCACTCCCGTAGCACACCAGGTCCTGTAGCTTCCTCATTTTTGAACTCCATAAACAAGCCAGTGCGCAATGTATCAGTTCCAGCACGTCCAATATACTCGAACGATTCAGACAGCAACTGTGACCGGTCAATAAGCATCTCGTGAAGCTCCTCATAGTCATCCTTCACCTCAGGAAGTAACATCATCACCAAATGCCTCCTCGACTCAAAGTTCGTGACATCCTTATTTTTAAGGATCCATTTATGATCGTCAACTCTCTTGGCATATTTCATGATAAGATAGCACATTGAAACCTTTTTAGACCTCAGCTTCGTCCAGAAGTGTTCTTCAGCACCTCCATAGAGTTTAGACACACTATTCAACTGCTTCAAAATTGCAAGATACTGGTCCCAACCAACTTCTCTTCTCTCATTCGCTGCCAAGGCTCCCTCCATCTTATCAAGGCACTTTTCCATCTTATCCATCAGCCCGATGAATATATTGTAAAGAAACTTGACTTCTTCAGCGTAACAAGGAACATTATAATGAGTAACACAAAACGGCATCCTGATGGGTTCTGCAGAAGCCACCCGGCCTTTAATAACACTCATTATAAGCTGCAAGAATGCAGTGAAATCACGAACATCATCAAATGATGGCCCCTCACCCGTCATTGACTTCATCAAACTAGTTCCCAACCTAGTGGCAAGCTCAGTAAGAAGCTTGAAAATATCTTGAACCATAACACCTACCTTTCGACTAGTACTACTATCCCCATTTTTCGACACATCACCCTCGATCTTAATATACTCAGCCATCGACCCTAAACAGCTCCGACATTTATTATACAAGGCATCTTCATGTACAGATCTCTTAAGCAACTTACAAAATTCCAACGCTATCGGCGCACAAAGCCCAAGAATCGGCTTAGGCAAAGTCTTGATATAAGCAGTAAAACAAAGGATGGCCGCTTCACCACATTCTTTGTTATTTTTATGAGGTGAAAGATACAGCCCTACCAAAGCGGCAGGTGCATTGGAGGACATAAATATTTTCAAATGCCCGTCTGCTTGCTCGCTGTCATATTTAGGGATCATGAGCAAGAACTCATTTAACCTCACTTTAACCCATTTGGAATTTTCCTTACACTCATTTTTACACAAGCGGAAAATCAAAGAAACCATGTCGTCAATCACTTGCCAAGCTTGTGGATGCTCAGTGCTCCGCATACGACCAACCAGTTGAAGACTGCAATCTTTTTCGATTTTGCATTCCGCTATAGACTGCTCCCATTGGAGCTGTTTACCGCGATAAATTAGGCGCTGTTCGATGACCGGAATCCCGGTGATCGTCTGAATTTTCTCGTGAATTGATTTTATTGTGTCTTCGGGATTACTAGATAGAACTAGTGTATTTCCTTTTGAAATCAATCGGACGAAGAATTGAATTTTAGGAATAAAAGAAAAAAGAGAATTTACCGATTGAGAAGAGGTGGAGCAAGAAGCCCTAGGGAGGAATTGAGAACTGGGAGAATGCTGAAATTGGAGATGCTGAAGTTTGGTTGAGGTGGAGTTAATAGCAGCTGTGACGGCGGCGTTAGGTTCGTCTTTCTTCATTCTAACGGAAGCTATGTCTGACTGGAAATCATCATCATCTAAGTCGAAATCGTCTAGCTTTCGTTTGATGCGGGTGTGAAGCACGCAGTCGATTAAAGTATCGGCGAAAGACATTGATTGATTGACGCCGGCGGAGAGAGGGGTTAAGGTAGGAGTGTTATCATGGAGTTTCGGCGGTGGAGAGCGGCCGAAATTGTATAAACCCTAAGCTCCTCCGGGAGGACGGAATTCGGTGGGACGGGCGGGTGAAGGTGGGAATTGGAGAAGGGAATTCCGTCCGATGAGAGAGAGAAAAGAAAATTAAGAATAAGAATGATCTCATTCTGTTTTATACTCTGTGTGTATGTGCGTCTGTTTTGGTGTTAATCGGCTTATTAGTATTTTAATGAGGGAAAATCATGCTAAGGCAAAACTTTAGGTGGGGAGTTCTTTTGTTTTTTAACAATGCAATGCTAGGGGCACAAAATAAGGTCACAAAATTATGCTTACAAAATGAGGTGTCAATATTTTATTGGTTGTATCGATAATGGATCCGACACACTCTAATTAAAAACAACAATGAAATTATTACACCTAGGATTTTGTGAGCAAGATTTTGTGATTTTTTTTTTTGCCCTAATATTATTCAGTTCTTTTTCTTTTTGCGTTTTTTTTTTTTTGAAAAATTACTAAACTATGCATGCAACGTACCACGCCTCTAATTATCAACTAATGCAACTACTTGTTTTTTTTTAAACCAAAAGAAAACATATTATTAATGATAATAACAAACGTTCAGAAGTCGACTATCCACACAATTCAGAAGTTCGACCCAAACGGTGGGGCTCGCAATTACACATGCTGCCCTAGATATTACATTTGCCAACATATTGACATTTTGACTTGTAAATTGCAAAAAAAAAAATGAATATTCCTACTAAGTCCATCTTTGTAACAAACGATCTTAACAAAACCTGACTTTGAAAGATTCCGACATTGAAAATGCTGGGCTTCAAAGACATCTTGATGAAGTGTTGCGTCCCTATCCCTCTTCTGCTTCTTTAAGTCAGATTCAAACTAATGCAACTACTTGTTAGTTTTGGAATTGTGATACATACTTTGACATAAATATCAAATAATGCAACTTACTAATAATATTTTTACTTAAAGCGTCAAAAAACTAACAGAAAAGCCAACGTGGCACCGTCACGTCAATGCCACACGACCACCATGTCACTGCCATATCAACGTCGTGTCAGCACAAACAATGTTATTGTTATGTGACGCTGATGTGGCAGTGACGTGGCGTTGCCATGTTGGCATCTCTGTTAGTTTTTTGACACCGTAAGTAAAAATATTAGTAGGTTACATTATTTGATATTTTAATCCAAAGTACGCATCATAATTCCAGAACTAAAAGTACGTTGCATTAATTGATGAAAATTGGATAGTACGTTGCATATTTTGATTGATTGACCATTTTTTTAAACAACTTTTTCATTTTCTTAAAAAGATTATCTTATTCTTTTTTTGTAATTCGAAAATAAATTTTGGAAATCCAAGAGGTATGACTCCTTTCTTTTCTGAAATTCAGGAATAAGATATTGAGTTAATAACGTTAGTAATCCACATGATTATAGCAAGTAAATTTAGGAATTCAAAATATATTACTAAAAATTGCTATAATAATATAAATTCATTTTCATAATTAACTATTATTTATCACATATAGGCACATATAAAAAAAAATCATAACACCCTAATTATAATTAGGAAAAATTGCATTAAAAGTCACCCAACTATTAGCGATGGGTGGATTTGATCACTCAACTCATATTTTTTGCATTGAGTAGCCTAAACTAATTTTTTAGTTCGCCAGTAATCACTATGACTAACGGCATCCAATTTTTTTAGTTAAGTAGTCATGTGCAATCCACATAACTGAATTTCAAAGGGTAAAATAGGAAAAATATAGCAGTTAATCCATCTTCAACGTCACCCCACCCAGAAACCTAAGCCGTCCCACACAACCCAACTTCAATTTTTTTTCAACATTATATACCCAATCAATAGCTAACATTAATATACTCCCTTCAATCATAACTATGATTCACCCAATTCTGATTCAATTTCACCAAGCTAGATTATTCACATTTACCCAATAATGGGGAAGAAACTTATGAAATCTGAGTTTCTGAAACCTTTTTACTTTATTTCTTCACATTCCTGTACAAAAGATGGGGAAGAAGCCTAAGAAAAGTAAAACCCCAGCAATAAAAACAGAAATCCCAATCATATACTACCCAAAACTACAGCAAAACAATCCTTAGTTTTAAATCCATAAATTCGTTAAAAAAAAAAAAAATCGAATTGGAAATCATCAATTAGATTAATATTAAGTCGCAGGTTTCCAAAGTTGCTACACCGCCTCAATGGCTGCCAGTAAGTGAAGAAGAAGTACCCACCAAAATAGAGATGGGGATTTCATGTTAAAGTGTGTTGAGAGAGCTCAAAAGTGAGATGGGGGATTTCGGGTTCGGCAGAGGGATCGACAAAGGTCCTCCCGGCCGCTACCTATAGAGAACAGAAAAGGGAGGAGGAAGGAGGGCGGTGGAGGAAAGTGATCTGAAAAGTTGTAATTGGTGGGGGTGGCACAAGTCAATGGGCTTCGTTATATGATTGAAGGGAGTATATTCTCAATGTTTTTCATTAATGTTAACAATAAGTATTGATTGAATTGAATGTGGGTATATAAGGTTGAAAAAACAAGAGTTGGGTGGTGTAAAACGATTTAGGGTTCTGGGTTGGGTGGGGGTGGGTCTTCAGCCAGAGGAAGAAAGGGATGAAGGTTGAAGATGGAATAAATAGCTCCAATTTTCCTATTTTACCCTTCAAAAATCAATCATTTGGATTGCACATGACTATTTAACGAAAAAAATTGGATGCCGTTAGTCATAGTGATCACGGGCGTACAAAAAAAAATAGTTTAGGCTATTAAATGCAAAAATAATTAGTTGAGTGATCAGATCCACTCATCGCTAATAGTTGGGTGACTTTAGATGCAATTTTTCCTTATAATTATCTTATTATAGAGGCAAAATTGTGGTTAGTTTAGCAACTATAGAAAAGGGGACATCTTTTCTTGAGAAAATTATTTTAAATAGTGCTTCTTGTACTAAATAGATTGAATGATAATGGAACAAAAGATTTGTAGTACTTATCTTAAAATCTAATTGTTCAATATTCCCCGTCTCATTCGAAATAGGATTATTGGTCCCGACACGGGATTAGGGAATAATAATCTTTTATTGTAAAAAGTTATTTGAAAAGCAGGTGTTGTGATTATGAAGGAAAGAGGAAGTGGGTGGGAAATAATAAATAAAAATTTGTTGTGAGTATGACAAGTAGGTCCTATTAATAAAAAAATAAAAAAAAAATATATTTTGAGATGTCGTATTTCGAGTGGGACACCCATAATGGCAAAACGTCATATTTCGTGTGGGACTGAGGGAGTACTTTTTACAAAGTGAAACAATATGCTGAATTTGAGCATATGTACATCTCATGCATATAACTTGTCCGTGAAAAAGTTATTTTGGGTAATATACTCCATCCGTTTCAAAATATATGTCGTTTTATGCTTATTCATACATATTAAGAAATGCAATTAATACATGTTAAAAAGACTTTTGTGCCCCTAACAGATTCCAGTTTCCTAGACAGTTAAATGCTTGCACAAAAAACAGCTTGCAATTAATGAATAGGGTTATTATAGGTAAACAAGAGTAAATATTCATTGGACTTTTGTGCCCCTAACAGATTCCAGTTTCCTAGACAGTTAAATGCTTACACAAAAAACAGCTTGCAATTAATGAATAGGGTTATTATAGGTAAACAAGAGTAAATATTCATTGGAATTAGTAAAACGTCAAATATTTTGGAACAAAAATTAACACCTAAAACGTCATGTATTTTAAAACGGAGGGAGTAGTTCACATGCGACAATATTGAGCTAAATTTCATATTAGCTGCTAACGAAACTATTACACTAAATGAAGATTTTTTTTTTCGAGAACAAGGAATAACTATTTAATATAAATAAACAAGAGAAAATATTGAAAATACTTTGGAGAAATTATATTAACATTTACCCATTTTCTTTTTCCATTAACTAGTGGGTAACCCGTGCCATGCACGGGTAACTAATTATTAATTTTATTATATTTTGTTCGTTTATATTTTTATTTAATAATATTAGTTAATTATCAATCATAATAATGGAGTATATAATTTTAATTATAATAGTTAACTATTAATAGTTAAATATAATTATTAAATAAATATTTAATTATTAATAGTTAGATATAATAGTTAATTTCTATAATAACTATTATAATAAATAGTAATTATAATAATAATAGTTACTATAATAAGTAACTATTACTTATAATAGTAATAGTTACTATAATAGTTAACAATAATAGTAACTATTACTTATAATAGTAATAGTTAACTATAATAGTTAACAATAATAGTAACTATTACTTATAATAGTAATAGTTAACTATAATAGTTACTATAATAGTTAACTTTTATAGTTACTATTACTATTATAAGTAATAGTTACTTATTATAGTAACTATTACTATTATATGTATTATTTATTATAATAGTTAACTATAATAGATACCTCATTTAGTAACTAATATTATTAGCTAATACTATTAGCTAATAGAAAAAAAATGAAAAGTCACTTATTTATTAGGGTAGATTTGATGTGGCATCACCAAATTCATCCTTCCTCCATGACTTGTACACATAGCAACACCACATCCCTCTTCACGAACTTTAATATATATATAAGATTTGAAATCAACCCAATTCTAAAACAAACTTTCTTTTTCCTTCTCAAATTTAAACCTTATACTAGAAGTCTATAACTTTTTTAATAAATTGAATACTATGATTGTAGAAAAGGACCCAACCCAAGCCACCACCACCTACTTTGCAAAAATTTCAAGTTGAAATTACACAACTATGTCTTCACAATTTCCTAGCAAATTGATTCCCAACATAAGAGAAAAATACGTACTCCCCCGTCCCAGCACAAGTAGGACTAGAGGAGTGAACACAATAATTAAGAGAAAGTAGTGAATGTGTGGTATAAAATGAAGAGAGAGAATAAGTGAGATAAATAGTAGTATTGGTTGAATAAAATGAGTGGTGGAAAATGAAGAGAGAGAATGAGTGAGGTTAAATGGTGGGGTTGATTGAATATTAATATATTAAAACATTTCCATTTTGGGCAGTCTCAATTGTTCTGAGACGACCTAAAAGGGAAAAAAGTCTCACTTGTGCTGGGACGGAAGGAGTATATTCCACTTTTGAGCTTTCAATCAAACGTGATATAAACCCTTCCTACAAATAAAATAAAAACAGCTAATTCTTTCTCACCTTTTAATTTCAACGATTATAATATAGACTATGGAAACAAGAAAACTCTTCTAATCCCCAAGTTTCTTCAACAGTCTATTGTTTTATGTAAAAGTAAATTCAATTTATTATTATAACTGCAAAACATTTGAAGGAATATACTTATATTTGTATATATTGCCGATACAAAAGTAAAATTATATTCCCAGCTCTCATAAACATAGTCATATTTAATTTTTAATGATCAATTAAAAAAAAAAAGAAAAAAAAAACTCTTACCAAAGTTTTGTGAACATTTGATTATTTGAACGGAATTTTACATAATTTTAAAGTTTGTTGTTGATGCCCTACAAATAATATTATCAATATCAATATCAGTTTTTAAAATTTTATTAGAATAAATCGGTCAAAATATGTTTGATTTAACTATAAAAACCAAATGAGACTACTTTTCAAAATGGAGGGAGTACTGATTTTTTTTTTAATTTGAAAATAGAACACTTATCTTTTTATAATAGTATATATATTTTTTTGAAGATAAGCGATATTTATATTAATTGTAAAGAAAAGTAGGCTCATGACCTACAAAATTAAGGTACATTTTATCATGCGTTATCTTCTTATCTTTACCAAAGCATGACTATTTTTTCAAAGAAGTATGCTAACTACGATTAAATTATAGAACGTGTGCCCAAAAAAAGAAGAGCTAGTCTCGCGTGCGGCGGCGCCGAGCCGAGCCATGCCCTATTTTTTTTTTTTTTTTTTTTTGCCGATTTTTTTTTTTTTTTTGCCCCACAACCTTTTTTCCTCCCACCAAAAGTAACACTTCTTATAACGAAATGTAACACTTTTGTTTTTCAAATGTAACACTTTTTTTAAAAAAAATGTACCACAATTTTGATGCAATAGATTAAAGATAACATAAAAATTAACGACTAAATTAATGTAACACTTTTTATAAAGGAATGTAACATTATTTTTTCAAATGTAACACCTTTTTTTTTTTCAAATGTAACACTTTTTCCCCCAACATTAACATAAGATTGACAACTAAACTAATGTTACATTTTATAAAAAATGAATGTAACATTTTTTTTTCTCAATTGTAACATTTTACATTCCTAAATGTAACATTATATATGAAATGTAACAATTTTTTATTGAGAAAGTAACAATTGAAATGCAAACCTATTTTTTTTTTTTAAACTGCTGTTACATTTAACAGTAGAAAAAGTGTTACTTTTTGAAGATGAAAGTGTTACTTTTATCAGAACAGAGTGTTACATTTGAGCTGACAAGCAGATCAATTTTTTTGTGTCTTAAAAAGTATGTTTTTTTTTAAAAAAAAAATCAAACCATATCATGACCTATGTAGTTTTTATTCGTCTCGTCGAGACGAACACAACGGTATTTTTAAATATTTTTTTTGACTTATAAATCTCAAGATATAGCATTTTAAAGATTTTGGTTTTTTTTTAGAGACGACACGTGGCAGCGCGCGGTTGGGCGAACCAGATGTGGCTCACAGTGCGCCACGTGTCGCCTGGGGAGTGGAGGAGAGGCGGATAGCGGGTCGGGTGGGTCGGGCCGGTCGGTCGGGTTGACCCGCGGGTCACGCCCCCCGCACGGCGTGCACCAGCCGCACCTAAGAATTTGTCAAAAAAGAAAAGGCCAAAAGGGGTTAGAAATTGGATGGAAGGTAGCAAAACTTGCTTCTTTGCTCTTTCTTCTTCCAGCTTTTTGTTTTCTGTTCTTTAAAAAAATAAGGGAAAAATATCAAAAACCTCCTTAAAAAACTAATTTGACTTAGTAAACACTATTGATATAAAAATAAAAATAAAAATAAAAATAAAAATAAAAATAAAAATAATACACTTGAATAACGTTTGTATTGATTGTATCAGTCAATCTGACAAAATTCATGTTTATATCTAACAAAGATCCGACACATAATAAGTATATGAGTTGTCAATTGTTTTACATTGCTCGTTCATAATAAAATTGCACTAAGACTATTACAAATTATTCAAATACTACATGGCACACTTATTTTGGGACAACCAAAAAAGGCAAACTCGACACGATAGGGGACCAAGCATTTACCTACTTAAGAAAAAAAAAATCAAGATGAAACTACACACATATGTCCTCACAATTGCCTGGAAAATTGATTCCTATGTTACTGAAAATGACCACATTCCACTTTTGAACTTTCAATTAAACACCTAATAAAGCTTTCCTGCAAATGAACTGGAAAATGATAACATCACTATTTACTCTAAGCAATTATAGGAACTAAGTATATAACTAGGGTAAGCCATCATTTCCATGAATTTCTCGAAATTTAAGTTGAATACGGGTTCGTATTGTGTATGCAATTATTGTGCACTCTCTCAGACAACGAACACTCGGTTTCTTCATAAGCAAGATGCAGAATGATGAATGAGTCAAAGTCAAGCTATCATTCTTAGAATGTAAAATATGCATACCAAACAAAGAACTTCAGAAAACCAGACAAAAATTATGTCCAAATCACTACTAATATTTACTTTCCTTCTTATAAACTTCAAGCCAACAGTTAAACACTAGATCATGACAAAGAGAACGTCGACTTTAAACTCAGTGCAACCATTATAGATCAGTACATCAGAAACTATATGACCTTGCGTACAATGAAGAAGCGTCCTCTCAATCTTCTTCCTTTTAAAGACTTCCTTCTCCCTTGACTCGTTCTGCAACAGTCCCATTCGGCATGTTAAAATACCTACTTCAAAGTTCAAACTAAAACATTGAGACACTAATAATGAACGAATCCATAAAATGTTAATGCATACAGTACCTTCATATTAGAAGTAAATTACAGACAAAGTGGGAGAAACCAATCTAAGTTCGGGAAAAAAAGGAGTAATGCTTAAAGAAACACAAGTACCTCTTTCTTTGTTCCATCTTCAAACACATTTAATTCCCTAAAGCTTCAGTTTAAATCCCACAGATAAAAACCCGTCACTACAAGAAACAAAATACAAACGTAAGAATAATTAAGATAGAAGCCAAAGGTGGACATGAAACAAAGCGCCACATGTTCCATCAAGTACCAAAGTTGAGAACCACTAAGAACATGTGGAATTAAATTGATTAGAAGAGGGAAGGGGGGGAACCCAACCCACCCCACCCCGGGAACAAACCACAAACAGGTCTTAAAAGAGGGCAATTTGTAGTTCTCAGAGAATGAAAATTTTGAAACAAGTTATCACCATAGCAGTGCGGTAAAATCTAACTCTCAAATTCTATCATCAAACATTCTAGCCTAATATACAATATTGCCACGTTTAACTAAAAACTCTAAGCTTCAACCCTGTACCTATGGCATTGGTTCCTTCAATACTAAACGCACACCCTTAACCAGAAATATTATGAATGCTAAAGAAATATTTTCACATAAACGACTACAAGATAAACAATGAGAGGCATGCAGTTTTACCTCTTCTTATTCTTCTTTTCCTTCAGCTTCTCTTCCTTGACTTCTTTCGGTTTCTCTACCTTGACTTCCTTCAGCTTCTTATCCTTGACTTCCTTCTTGGCACTACCACTTTTTTCAGCTCCATCAAGAGGAACAAGACTATCTACACAAACCTCAACATAAAATGGATAAGGTAAGCCACGAAACGGGGCCTTCCTAACAGTTTTCCTTTCACGGTCATACCAAATAAACCTCTTATCATCGTAATTCAACAGCACCTCACCACCATTTTTCGACAGAGCAAGAGGGTACATAGTAGTATAAGGCTTGACAAGTGGCGGACTGATTGATAACAACTTAAACCACAACTCCTTCACTCCATACACCCTCATCAACCAAATATCAGTACGGTACTGTGTATAAGTAGCCAGAACACATAGCATTCCTTCAAAAATCTCAACCGTAATCTCAAAAGAACCTTTATCCAAACCATCAGGTAAAGGAATATAATGACATTTCTCAGTCACGAGATCAAAAGCAACAATTATTTTAGCTGAATTAGCATCACTAGTAGTATTCACAACGGTATGCAAACGACCATTAAGGTGAATCCCCCAAACCCTCTTATAAGGCAAACAATAAGGAAATTTCTCAACCTTACGCCAAGAATTTGTTTTCAAACTGTAAATCTTAGCTTCACTACTGATCCACCTAAAACCCTCTCCCTTAAATTCAACAACCCTAATCACTTTATAATCATCGTTTACAGAATCATACCCCAAATCCGAATTTTTCAATGAAACTACTTACATGACAGCTGGGATACTCAATCGGGGTACCGGGCAAGACCCGGTACTGTCGTGTTGCTGGATTGAACAAAGCGATATCCTTCCTCTGTAAAAGGAGCAACCCATTGCAGGATCCGACTATATCGGCCCCATCTGAGTCCTTAAATGGAACTTCAAGCGGAATTGCAGTTCGTAGCGCAGTGTAATCGACAGAAAAGAGAGTACCGGTGCCACCAAGGTAAAGGGAGCGATTCGATTTGGTGGTGATTGAACGATTGAGATGGCGTTTGATGAAATCTGGGCTGTCGATTAGAGCGCACCATGGTTTGGAGACAGACCGGAAACGGAGTAGGGGCTCCACAGGTAGTCGGACGAGGATATCGGAGATAATCTCGGGCGGGATATTTGATGACATTTTGGGGGTTAGGGTTTCGGTACCGGAGACGAAACAAAAGGGTTTGGGTTTAAGAAGCCGTAATTGGAGCCTTGGCGCTAATTTATGTTATCTTCGCGCCATATTGTTCCCGGGAATTACGTAGTTAATGGGCGTAAGAGCAGGCTAGTGGACCTAGAAAGGATACTTGTATTATTTTCTTATAAATTTTATGTATAAATAGGATATTAGTATTATTTTCTTAACCCCGTTCTAAAATAAATAGTCTCTCTGTCTAAAAATAATTTTCTTACTTTTTATAGTTATTGCGAAGGTAGTTTTATAGTTATTGCGAAGGTAGTTTGAGAAATAAATTCAAGTTAACATAATCATCTTCATAAAAGTTTAAAACTTGTTATGATATGAATATATATAAATTCATAAAAAAGTGCCAGCACATTTGGTCTAAATTGTGATGTGCCATGATTATGTTCTTTTTTTTTTTAGAGTACCGAGAGTCTGAGACCATAATCGATGATACCAATAAGAAATCGTCACCTCATTTTGTATTCATCTTTTTTGTGAATTTCTTTTGTACTCCTAGCATTGACCTATACACATCATTGTAAATAATATCAATAACAACTTTTAGGTATTCATTAGAATAATTAAATTAACATGAAATTATTTCTTAAATTACTTTCGGAATTATAAAAAAAAATAGGAAGATTATTTCGAGTCATAGGCAGTTTTTTATTTATAATACATCCTAAAGATATTTAATTTTATAAATTATATTTATATTATTAAAACAATTTTGCTAAGTCTAGAAAACTAAGTAGTAATTTTTAATACTAACGAGTTGAAATTAGCCATCTATCTACGCGACATGCTTTTTTAAAGGTGAAAATCTCATAAAAAAACGTGTTTTACACTCGCATTACCTTAAAAACGTGTTTCAAAGTGTGAAGTGATATATTTGTAAATAATCAAACTTGTTGACACTGCAAAAGGTATTTTTCAATGCTACAACATGCATTTTATAATACTAAGACAGACATTTATTAACACTATAACCGGCATTCCATAACACTGCCACTAAAAGTGTCTGTTTGAATGTTTATAAGTACCAGTTCAAGCAGTATCCGGTGTTAGCTTCGCATGCGGAAGTCACGCGTTCGAATCTTGTTAGGGAGATTTGTGTTAGCCCATTTATAGGTACAGTTGTAGCCTTATCGTATTATGAATTAATAAAAAACCCAATTAAAAAAAAGTATCAGTTTAAATTTTTGATAAGTGTTATATTAAAAGTAAACCAAAAAAGTTCCATTAAGTAAACCAAAAAAGTACCAGTGAAAAGGATAAAATCGTTAAATTTTCGCTGCATTACAAAAGCTCCAACAGAGACATACTCCCTCTTCTGTCCCAGAAAAATAGTCATATTTTAACTTTTTATAGTCAACAAAAACAAACTTTGACCAAACATTGGTATCAATTTAATGATCACAATGAAACTTTAAAATGTGTTATTGATAAATCACTTAATGATTAATCAATTACAACTTTTAGAATTTCACTAGAATGATTATATCAACACCAATGTTTGGTCAAAGTTCATTTTTGTTAACCATAAAAAATCAAAATGGAACAATCTTTCTGTCCGGGACCGAGGGAGTATATAATTTGGCAATGAACAAAAGCTCCAAAAGTTGAGGAGAAATATGAGTTTAGCTAATATATACAAGAGTCAACATGTTATCCTCAACAACAAAAGAGGTGCAAAAAGGATGCGCCTTGAAAAGACAAGCTTTCTATTGTTCGTGTACGTAAACTGTTGAGAATTTTCATGCTGCCAAAAAAAATATAGAATACAAAGTCAGGATCAATCTAGGCAGCATCAACATACAAGTTATAGAAACATACCTTTTCAAATATCTTCAACTCAACTACTGTATACAACCCTGCTTTATCATAAATAGAATATGTTTTTAAGTTATATCAGTCAAGTACGATAGCAACAATGTAACAAAATGAAGTTTCTGCCATTATTCATGGGTAAATAAAAACAAAAATTTCTGTAACGATAGATACGAAAGTACATAGATGCTAAAATATGATGACTTCCGTTAGAACATAACTTGTCAACATACTAGGTAGCGATGCGAAAGTACATATATAGATGCTAAAATAGGATGACTTCCATTAGAACACATAACTTGTCCACACACTCGATAACAAATACTAATATAGGATGTGACTTTCATAACTACATTAACATTACAACATGAAACTTGGAGAATATAACAGATAAAGAATCCATACTTAGTTACCTCAAACAATATATGCTACAGGGACATATAAATAAATGCTATGCAGAGAATACATATATAATCTCACTTTCAGATTCTATCATCTAACTTTCTAACTAAATATAATATAGCTTTGTTTAATGCTTCACCCCTGTACCTAGAGCACCGGTTCCTTCCGATAATAAGCACACACCCATAATAATCGGAGAAGGGTAGGCGGATGAGAATATCAGAGATAATTTCCGGTGAGATATGTGATGACACTTTGTTAGTGAATTCACCACTTATTTTAAAATTGAAAAGTAAAAAATACCGATAAATATTGCAACTTTGCCAATATAATAAAGTAGAATATTGTTCATATACAATTAAAAGTATTAATTATTAGATAGGACTCACACTCTCCTGGAAGCTTATTTGGACTCTGTAAGAATCATGGTTTAGGCATGATGCTCTCACAGCAGCATTGGCTCTCTAATCCGGATGAGCAATACTATGCTAAAAAGACAATCTAATTCTACCTCTAGACCTAAAAAGACAATCTAATTCTACCTCTTAATCTTCTTCCTTTTGAAGACTTCTTTCCACCTTCATTTCGCATTCTTCCAGTAAAAAGTCGTTAGGGGAGCAGAATTCAAGTACCAACTTCAGACTAAAACGTTAAGATAATATCAAAAAAGGAACCATTCATCACATGTTCATGTGTACAGTACCTTCAAATTGCAAGTAAAACACAGACAAACAATTCTACAGGGCAATCAGAGAAACCAATCTAAGTTCTAGAAAAAAAACAAATGCTTAAAGAAATACACGTTACCTCTTCTTTCCATCCCCGAACACATTTCACACCTTAAAGCTTCAGTTTAAATCCCACAGATAAAACCCCGTTTCTAGAAGAAAAAAAGTAAAAATTTAAGAATGGATGAGATAAAATTCAAAGGTGACAGGACATAAAGCACCAAATGTTCAATAAAAAAAGTTCCAGTTATTATATTGTTTTCTCATTTACTTTTATACACCTGATTCTAATGTAATGCCTGAAGATGCATCAGTACATTTATAATTTATAATACAATAACGTTTTAGTTTGTATACTTATGAATGGGTCTGCGATATCCAGTGAACCTCCCAAATTCACCCTGTCGAACGAGCATATGAAACTTAATTGAGGATTCAATCTAACATACCATCTGTTAGTAAATCAAGAGATAGCAGATAATAACGAATGCAAATCAACAACACATATTTTACGTGGTTCACCAACAACCTATTGGCTACGTCTACGGGCAAAGGGAAACAAATATTATTATGGCGGAGAAACAATTACAAGAAGATGATGATCACACTAATCTATGTTTGCATGAACTTTGATCACAAAGTCCCTAGCTATGCAAATCCCTAGATCTAGAGTAATTGATCTCTCTCTCTCTCTCTCTCTTTAATCACGCA
Source organism: Campanula takesimana (assembly GCA_026119855.1). Taxonomy (NCBI): domain Eukaryota; kingdom Viridiplantae; phylum Streptophyta; class Magnoliopsida; order Asterales; family Campanulaceae; genus Campanula; species Campanula takesimana. The sequence continues at coordinate 566,205 of JAOWBW010000435.1, read as the reverse complement.
GAAAAATACTAATTTATGCTAGTATTTATTGCGCTAGAGACCTAAACCAGGAGATAGAAGGAGTTCTAAATTAAATCCCAAAAAAACTTAATTTACTTTCCGCAAAAGCCAGGAATTCTCCAAAATCCGGAAAACCCCGAAACCACTTGGTCCGACCGGACCCATCAACACACCCGACCGGATCTTGCTGCTGCTTGTGCCTTTCTTCTTCTTCTCTCAAAGTCATCTCTAACAATCTCCACATTGACTTTGAATCTCCCCTAATAGTTCAAATGCACGAGCTACCGACATAGACTCCACCTTGAGCCACATCACTCGTACCAGAAATAGATTTTTCCACCTTTGCCTCAGTCTGTCTTTCGTCAAAGACACTAGATTTGTCCTCCGGACAACCAGATTTTTCGCGCGCCATGTATCTTCAAGACACTCAGAATTTGCCTCACCAGACAAACAACTTTGCCCTCTGGACAATCAGATATTCTGCATGCATGTATCCTACGGACACCCAGACGTGCACCTTCGGGCACTCAGAATCGCCCCAACGGGCAATTAACAGTCATTCAGATGTGGCCCATCCAGTCGACACTGGATCTTACCAACCATGACAGATAAAACTGGTATGTGTTGATCTTCTAGCCGTGGCTTGCCCAGTTCACTCCCGCCTAGAGTAAAACGCTGCTCCACCTGCTCGTCAACACCCTCACCAATCTCAGAACATTGGAGGATAAACAAGGAACCTTTTCTTTCGCCCTTCAGAATCACATCTGAACCTTTGTAGACATCCAGAACTCCACATTTACCTTTGAAACTGTATCCCTTCTTGTCCAACCGACTAAGTGATATCAGATTTTTTGCTACTAATGAAACGTGTCTCACCTTGTTCAATGTGAGAGATTTATCACCCGAAGTTCTCACCTTTACGGAGCCCATGCCAACTACCTCGCAGTCTGATCCATTAGCCATATAAATACGGTCTCCATCTTTCTGCTCGTACGTTGTAAACTGCTCCTTGCGCGAACACATGAGATAAGACGCTCCCGAATCTAGAACCCATGCAACTTCCTTGCACGCTTCTTCTTCAGTCACTAGGGCATAATCACAATCCTCATCCAGATTGTCACTGCTTGCCGACGCAGCAGTCGACTCAGATTTTTCGTGCTGCTCTCTTTTCTTCTTGGGACAGTCGGATTTCCAATGCCCCTTCTCCTTGCAATAACTACAGATATCTCCAGGTCTTGGACCCCGTTTAGAACCTCCGTTCCTTCGACCATGCCCCCTGCTGCAGCCAAACCTGATGACTGAGATTCTGTACTAGTACAACTAGCCTTTCGGCGCAGTTCTCTAGTCTTCAGACCAAACTTTACTTGCTCCAGAGTAATTGTCTCTTTGTTCAAACATGAATCAACATACGATTCATATGACAACGGTAGACACAAACAGAATTAAAGCAGCATCTTCATTATCGATTTTCACCTCTATATTACGCAATTCAAGTAATAAAGCAGAAAATCGATCTAGGTGATCCTTTATAGGCGTACCTTCAGACATATGGAAAGTGAATAATTTCTTCTTCATTTAGAGCTTGTTGGTTAGAGACTTCGTCAAATACATCTTCTCTAACGTCAGCCACAAGCCTCCCGCTGTTTCCTGATCCGCTACTTCCGCTAGGATTTCATTATCAAGACACATGATAATCATTGAATGAGCCTTTTCATCCAATACTAACATGTCTGCAGCCTTCTTTGAATCCTCAGTTATGAGAACGGCCTCTGCCTTGCCTTTTGGATCCTTGTGATCCCTGATTGCAGCAGCCACTGGAGCCCACAAACTTTGTCTTCGCAACATGGCTCTCATCTTGATCTGCCATAAACTAAAACTGCTCTTCCCATCGAACTTGTCGATTTTCTGGTCCATCCCGGAATCCATCTCTTCTACCGCAGCGGAATACCCTGATCTTTCTTGACTAACTAGGGTCTGGTGCCACTTGTTAGTAAATCAGACCCAAGAGATAGCAGATAATAACGAACGCAAATCAACAACACAGATTTTACGTGGTTCACCAACAACCTATTGGCTACGTCCACGGGCAAAGGGAAACATATATTATTATGGCGGAGAAATAATTACAAGAAGATGATGATCACACTAATCTATGTTTGCATGAACTTTGATCACAAAGTTCCTAGCTATGCAAATCCCTAGATCTAGAATTACTGATCTCATTATCATATTTATCTAAAAAATTTAGTGGTCATAAAGGAAAAGCGAGGAGTGGGAGAAAGATTTTAAGAAAATTAAGAGGAAGAAAAAAACTATAGGAACAGAGACGTCGAAGGAAGGAACACTCTACATAATGTCGGCAATGGAAAGAACTTGGTTAAATGCGTGCCGCAACGAATATAACAAACGATGACAAAAATATTGTATAAGTTACAAAACGAGAGTTAGGAATGGTCTAATGCAATGTAGGCTTTCTAACAATTCAACGATGGATATGACTCGACATACAAAAAATTCCCCAAAGAATTGCCTATATTCTCCAAAATCGCATACCAATGTAAAGGCAAATTAGGCAGTCTTAGCCACACTGATATACAAGGATTATCAACAGCATAATCGAAGTCAGGGGTCCAACGAAAACATCTAAACCTTGAATTCATAATCACATTGGTCTCCCTAGCTAATGCCAATGTTAAATCCTCCTGTGTAGACAAGTACAATAATACATGGCGTGGATCAAGTAAACGAGTTTTTAGCCATTTTGGGTCGCGTACTATTTGGGGGTAGTTAATGTGGCATGCGCACTTTATAAACGTCAAATGTGTCTTGCGTACTAAAGTTTCGTTTTCAATTTGACCTATTTTTTTAACGCCAGTTAAATTTAACGAAGCAGTCAATAAAAGTTAACGTATTAGTTAGTTTGAAATTGATTTTCCTTTTAAGGGCTTTATTGATAATTCTATAAGTAAAAGGGCTGTGGACAAAAAATTTGAAACATTAATATTTAAAGCTTAAAATAAATATACTCCCTCCGTCCCGTCCGAATTAGGACAAATATCCATTTTGGGTGTCCCATCCGAATTAGGATATCCCAAAATGAAAACTTTATATTACTAAAATATTGAGCCTACCCCACCAAATTTACTCTAATGATTTATAATTAAACTTAACCTAATTATTTATCCTAATTAACTACCCTTAATATTAGATTGGGCCATCCCACAAACCCAAGCCCAATATCAAATTACCCTACTAAAAATTATCCCCCACATTCATTCATATCAAATCAAACCATAGATCTATCTCCCAGGAGCTCTCTTTCTCTCGTCTCCCTCCATCACTCCCCGCCGCCACCACCCCTCCCGTCGCCGCCCCTTCCCACCACCCTTCCTTCGCTTTCCCACTTCTTCTTTCCAAACACCATCGTCATCTCCTAGTACCGAAATGCCACCGTCGCTTCTGATAGAGAACCCCATCGTCGTCGCCGCCGCCATCTCAACTTCAGATAAGTCTCTCTCTCTCTCTCTCTCTCTCTCTCTCGCTCTCTCTCACTTTCTCTTAAAGCTAAGAATTTTTTAGTTTGATTTTAACCGCAGATCCATGTAGATCTGGCGTGTTTTTGTGTGTGTGTGTGTGTACAGATCATATTATTTGTGTAGATCTAAACTTTTGCTTATCGATTTTAGCTACATTTGTTCACGTTTGTCTTTTGATTTTTGAATTTTCTATTGTTTGGTGTTTGTTGCAGGAATATGGTATTGGGGGAAAGTGGTGGTGCTGATGGAAGGTAATGGTGTTTCGGTGGTGGTGGCCGTCGGCGGCGTGGTGAGCCAGTGGTGGTGATGGGGGAAAGAGAATGGTGATGAAGCTATGGAATTACGATGAACAATGATTTTTTTATATAACTTAATGACAGTTTTTTTTTTTTTTTTTTGAAACATAATGAGTCTTTTCAAAAAATGATTTGTGACTAATTATAAATGTTAAAGTTCTTAATCTTGCCTCATCATCACTTTTGGTAATAGAATAATATTATTCCTTAATCTCCGTGTCCGGAAGGAAAATCCTAATTCGGGTGGGACGGAGGGAGTATATTTTTATAATTCTAATTATTTTTGAACGTGTCTTAAAAAAACAAATAATTGGATTAAAAAATATTTAATAAATGACAACGCATCTAAAATAATCAAAACTGTTAATAAGTGAACAATTTAACCTTTTATATCGTTTATTTTTCCAAAAATTCAAAAACTCAGTTTCAAAAAAAAAATGAATTAGGCAAGCTATGGCGGCAACAGTAGCACCCATAACATACCAAGCCAATACATCCGAGTTTTTGAATTTTTGGAAAAATAAATGATATATAAGGTTAAATTGTTCATTTATTAACAGTTTTGATTATTTTAGATACAATGGTCATTTATTAAATATTTTTAATCCAAATATTTGTTTTTTTAAGACACGTTCAAAAATAATTAAAATTATAAAAATATATATTTATTTTAAGCTTTAAATATTAATGTTTCAAATGGACGGTGGTCGCAGTGGTGGTGGTAATGGCTGCGGTGGTGGATGTTCGACGGAGGTGGTGATGTTTGGGGGCGGTGTTGTTAACTGATAGTATCTGAAAAAAGAAAATAAAGGTAATAAAAGGGAAAATGGATATTAAAAAAATAGTGAACATTGATTTAACAAAATAAATAATAGTTAATGCTAAAATAATTAAAATATATATTTATTTTAAGCTTTAATATTAATGTTTTAATTTTTTTGTTCACAACCCTTTTACTTATAGAATTCTCAATGAAGCCCTTAAAATGAAAATCAACTTCAAACTAACTAGTACGTTAACTTTCATTGACTGTGTCGTTAAATTTTAACTGGCGTTAGAAAAATAGGTCAAATTGAAAACGAAACTTTAGTACGCAGGACACATTTGACGTTTATAAAGTGCGCATGCCACATTGACTACCCCCAAATAGTACGCGACCCAAAATGGCTAAAAACTCTCAAGTAAACCCACATTAAACACACCCTTCAACCCCTAATGCTGTGTGATATGATCATGTATCACCTATAATTGAGGACGTCCAGTAGTGGATTTTAAGACCACAGTAAATTGCAGTCAATCTACAGCCGCTTGCACCACACGATCCGTCAATAACAAAGCCGGAGTGGTACCAATTGAGGCTCTTGGTCGCGAGGGTGCCTTGATTCATGCGAATGGGTTAATGAAAGTCCCATCAACCCCTTTATCCCCCTTCAATGCAGCGGAGTATGAAATAGGATTGGCCACAACCCTAGTCCCTTGAAAATTTCCAGCCGCCAAACCTGCATGTGCCTGCTGCGTAGGAGCTCGGCCAAGTCCCTGCACATGCTCGGCCGAGCAGTCGGGATCCAGTCGAGTTCCAACAGCCGCCATTAATGAATTGCCTAGGTTTTTGGCAATCAAACCTTGCGATATTGCATCTCTAGCCCCTTGTGCAATAGCCCCTGCAATCAAACTTGATTTTGATACATCTCCATCACCCTGCACGCATCCCACCAAATTAGGGTTTAATGGAGGCAAAACTCCATCTCCCATAACTCTCACACCGTCCATAAAAATTGGCTTTATAGTGTCTTTAATATATAAACCGTTTATATATTAATAGAACCTGCTCCCAGCGGGAAGCCTCTAATACCAACATAGATACCACTAGACCAAGAGGTCATTGGTAAAAATTTGATTTTATAGTGCCTTTAATATATAAACCGTTTATATATTAATAGAACCTGCTCCCAGCGGGAGTAGAACCTGAGACCTCCCCCCTGGAGAAGCCTCTAATACCAAAGTGGATACCACTAGACCAAGAGGTCATTGGTTAAATTTGGCTTTATAGTGCCTTTAATATATAAACCGTTTATATATTAATAGAGCCTGCTCCCAGCGGGAGTAGAACCTGAGACCTCCCCCAGGGGAAGCCTCTAATACCAAGTGGTCTAGTGAAAAACGAGATTTTTATTTATAAAATTTGAATTATGTGTTGAGTGTACTAGTTTGATTCGTTTTAACGACACGATTAAAACAGTGGTCCCGGATTATTTTTTCGATTTCTAGATTTTGATATATAACTTTTTAAAATTTTGAGGGGAAAAAGAAAGGAAGAGGGAGAAAAAATAGGAAGAGAGAGATAAGAGGAAAAGGGCAGCAAGCTTAACGTCATTGCTTTGTCCGCTTGGCACACGCGAATTAGGGAGGGCATTTTGGTCCAACAAAAATCCAAGGACTTTTTGGTGAGTTTCCATAATATCTGTCCTTATTGGTCGTTTTCATTTGGATGAGGGACTTATTGGTCAAAGCCTCCTCAATCAATTACTTACCACTCAATTCCCCATATTATCACTAAGCCAACCAATTTTTATCTTCTTCTTTTTTTACTTCACATGCATGTATACATTCATCACATAGAATTGGGAAATCACAAGTCAACTTCACTAAATTTATTTTATTTTATCACATGCATGTATACATTCATCAAATAGAACTAGAGAAAGGTTGGCTCTTTCTTGCCTGAGCCAAGCTCGAAAACTTCATATCCTGTATCCTGGTTCTAACAACTCTTACCCTTACATGAGAAACCTAAACATAACAAATAACCGTCACAAGGATAATAAATCCATCAAGAAAGAAGCGGCAAAAAATGCACAGCAGATTATAATGACCAAAACATTTAAGAGAAATTTAGCCGTCCGTGTAAATTATAGCTCCAGACCTTGGATGTCGTATTCAAGAAAAAACACAAAGAGCACAACTATATTGGTGACCAAAATGCACTTGGAAATGTTGAGCTGCAGACCTTTTCCTTTTATCAATAAGAAGAGAAATATATTAATAAAAGTGTCAAGTTTAGGGAGCAAACTATCATTAGTTTCAAGGGTATATTAGGTATTTTGAAATATCTCACAGAAGAAAGGGGCAAACTGGAAAATAAAACCATCATAGGGGACCAAACTAATAAAATATATTCATTAATGACCTAAGTAATAAAAACTGTCAAGTTCAGGGACCAAATTATTAGTTAATCCAAAAAAAACAAACACTGAAAGAGAACAAAACCAAAAAACCAAAGCCCACCAATCCCTCTGAATCACAGATTTGAATCCCCAACGAAAAGCGCCCCACTGACCTCCGAAGCCAAATGGAACACTCTTACGCAGAAAAGACATCGACAAACCCTCAATCCTGAAAAAAATGGAGTTCCATATACACCCAAGTGTTTTAAAAAATATATATTGTGGGAGAATACACTTATCTTCAAGAGAAATGAATTAGACCCTGGACAAACTCAAGTCTTACCAGCCTCATCCAACAATCTATGCCAATAAGCAGAACATTCTCGTAACGTACAAACAAGTGATCAGTAGATTCGGAGGACTTCTATAACTTACATTCCTGCTGAGCATATGAATAACCAATGATCAACTGATAGCCCTTCTTTGAAAAAGACATGAGAGTTTTCGATATAAAAGAGCAAAGAGTATGACTTCAGATGCATAGATTTTATCAAAAATCGACCCAAGCGAGGAACCACCGGAATATAACTTAGAAACATCCAAAATGCAAGTGTGGGAGCCCCAGCATCCAGATAACATGAAATAGATTTAAGATTACAAGTGCGGGATCCCGAGAGCCTCCCACCCCATGAGCTTCCAGAACTAGATCCGGAGGAACCCTAACACCACACCCTTACACTAGAGTAATGTGCCACTCGACGGAACATACTCCCACTCATGAAAACGTGTTCCCCATATACTCTTTATAAGAAAGTTATCTACCTCCTCGCACTTAGATTCCTGAATAAGAACAACATCAAGGGAATGATGATGATTTTTTTTTTTTTTTTTTGGGATATTAGTCAAGCTAAGGATTGAGTCTTACAGAGATTGTTGGCATAGATAGTTTGGAAGAATCACGAGCGCTTTCTTCGGAGCAGGAGGAACAAAGAACTATTCTGAAAAATAATTTAGAGGAGATCAGTTGGTACAAAAATCCAAGATAAAAGGGTGAGAGAGGGTGATAGCAATTCTAAACTCTTTCATAGGGTTGTTAATGGAAGGAGAAGGAGGAATTACATTTTTGAGGTCCAGTAAGATTCAGGAGTAGTGCATAATTTCAATTTGATTTCTGAGTCCATCACTAAATTCTACAAAAATCTTTCCCAAGAAAAGTGTCATAATAGACCTCGGTTAGAGGGTATTGATTGGTGTTCTATTTAGACTCAAAAGTCTTTGTGGCTGGAAAGGGAATTTTCAGAGGAAGAAGCTCGTAGAGCTATAGGTGAGATGGCGAAAGATAAGGATCATGGGCGGATGGTTTGTCAATGGCTTTTTTCATTCTAGTTGGGACGTTGTGGGACATGATCTTATGAGGTTATTTAGTGAGTGTTTTAAGAATGGTGTCATAGGCAAGATTATAAATTCTCCCTACCAACCTTACATCCTTCCACAATGCCTACCTCTTTTCCACGTAGCACAAGGCTACTCAAAATATCACCTACGAGGGTAAACAGAAATGGAGACAGCGGTCCCTTGTCTTAACCCTCTAGAAGTAATGATGATTGAAAAATTAGGGACCCTAAAACACCCCATTATCCTCCGTCGCCATCTAGCACCAAACCCCTTGCGCTAAAAAAACACGGTTTAAAATGGCCAGACACTCCATCGTATGCCTTTCCGAAATCAAGCTTTACTTCTCTGCAAATCCTCAACCATATAATGTGCAATCAAATCTATTCTCTGCCTACCCCCCCCCCCCCCCCCCCCAAAAAAAAAAAAAAAAAGCACTCTGACCTTCCAAAATGTTATCCCCTAAAACTACCCTCAGTCTGAGCGACAAAACTTTAGTAATTATCTTGTACACACTTGTCACCAAACTGATAGGCTTAAAATAACTAACCTTTTAACAGAACGATCCTTTTAAGGAACTGATGTGATAAATGTTGAATTTATACTCTTGCATATGACACCATTCTCTAAAAACTCACTAAATACCCTCATAAGATTGTCCCACAACGTCCCAACAAGAATGAAAAAAGCCATCAAGAATCCACCGGCCTAGGAGCCTTATCTTTCGCCATTCCACCAATAGCTCTACGAACTTCTTCCTCGAAAAATTCCCTTTCCAGCCACAAAGACTTTAGAATATCAATAGGACACCAATCAATACCCAGTAACCAACGTCTATTATGACACTCTTCTTGGAAAAGATTTTTCTATAAGCTAGTGATGAACTCAAAAATCAAATTGGAATTATGCACATCATCTCGTGAATCTAACTGGACCTCAGAACTATAATTCCTCTTCCTTCTAGTAGCAACCCTATGAAAGAGTTTAAAATTGATATATCCATCTCTCACCCATTTACTCTTGGATTTTTAGTGCAAACTAATCTACTCTCATAAAAGAATCTCCTCTAAATTGGTTTTCAAAACAATTCTTCGTTCCTCCTGCAAAGCGGTCCTGATTCTTCCAAACTATCAATGCCAGCAATCTCCTGCAAGACTCAATCTTTAGCTGGCCTAATATTCCCAAAAACGTCCTTATTCCTTATTCCTCACTCCTCACGCTTAGATCCCCAAACTGTTTATTGTTCTTTGGGTGGGCACATTTCTCTAGTGTGATCTTGTCTTTCAAGCATTACGTTTTATTATTTCTATCTTTGTAAAATTCCGGTTGTTGTGCCCGATGGATTAAGAGAATGATGAGGAAATTTTTGTGGGACGGGAGGAATTTTTTTTGGGAAGGGTCAGAGGAAGATAGGAGAAATCATCTTGTGGCATGGGATAAAATTTGTCGGCCTAAGGAAGAGGGTAGATTGGATTCGTGTAACCTTATCAATCGGAATCTCTCTCTAGTTAGTAAGTGGCTTCAAGAGATTTCCTCAAGAACCTCAAACCATTCGGTATAAAGGGATTAAGAGCAAGTTCGGTGGGGAATGAAAAAAAGGTTCAACCCATCTTTAAGTAGGCCTTTCTTGCAGACCTATCTTCTGCCCGGACCATAGTTATTAAAAGCGCGCTTAAGCGCGCGCCTAGGCGCAAGGCGCAGCGAGGCGCATATCTAGGGCTTCGATTGGGCTGGGCGAGGCGCTGTCACACAGGCGAGGGTTTAGGCGCGCCTAGGGCTGAAGCGTGGGTCTTGATCGATTGCGCCTAGGCTCCGCAAACACTAATTGACCGACAATTTCGAAGTAATTGATCCTATTGACCGTCAATTGCTTAGTAATTGAACGGATTAAGCAACTAAGTATCTTCCGCTGCCACGATTAGGATCATCGTACACGCACCTTAAGTTCGTATCTCTATATAAGAGTAGGCGATCCTTATGAACTCCATCAAAGCTAACAGAGAAGCCTCCGGCGACCTGGGAAGACCTCCGGCAACCTCCGGCGACCTCCCGACCTCCGGCAACTGTCTGATCCTCCGGCGAACCTCCGGTGAGAAGAGCAGCTCCGACAGGTGAGTTCTCTTCCTGTTCTCTTTTTATTTTTCTTAAGTCCTGATTCTTTTTTTTCCTCAACTCTCTGTTTATGTACATAGAAGTAGAACTACAGAAGTTACATTATTATATTATTAATCAATCTGAATGCATGTGTAAATTAAAGTTTATGATTTAAAGTTTAAACCTGTTAAATTATGCAATGTCTTGATTTTTTTTTTCTCAAGTCTGTTATGTACACAAAAGTTACACTTAAATATTATCATTCAAAAATGTAATATGAATGCATGTGTAAATTAAAGTCTATGATTTAAACCTGTTAAATATGCAATGTCCTGATTATTATTTTTTCCCTCAAGTCTCTGTTTATGTACACAAAAGTTACAGCTAAATATTATCATTTAAAAATGCAATCTGAATGCATGTGTAGATTAAAGTTTATTCATTGCTATCAAAAATTGTCATTTGTTTTTCGTGAAAGTCAATCTGAATGCATGTATAGTTTATAATTTAAACCTGTTTAATTTAATTAATGTGCATAACATATACAGTACATAGATTAAACACAAAGTAGATTGTAAACTTGTATGTATAATTTATAGATTTATTTACGTACAATAGTGTTTAATTTTTAAAAAGAGAAGTTCCATTGAGGCATTTCTTTTCCGACTTTTTCATTAGGATTAACTACGTACTAATGGCTTCAAGAGACCCGGGATGGAAGTATTGTACGATTGCTGATCCCGCGGGCAAAGATAAAAATAAACTTCGCTGTATTTATTGCCCTAAAGTGTTGAATGGAGGGATATTTAGGGTAAAACAGCATTTGGTAGGAGGCCATCGAAATGCCAATGCTTGTAAGAGCTGTCCCCCGGAGGTTAGAGAAGAGCTGAAGTAATATATGCTTCAAAAAGCGAGCAGTAAAGAAGATGCTCAAGCTGAGAAAGATTCTGAAAGAGACCTTGTATGCTTGGAAGGAGAGTTTCCTGAGACTGATGTAACAGTTAATCGCAATAAACACGTTTCGCAAGGAAGTAGTCAAGCTACCCCTATTCCAGAAATGCCACCACCTGCTCAGAGCAAGAAGAAGGGGCCTATAGATCTTTACTTTTCTCAAGATCCCGAAGTTACTACCAAAAAAAAAAAAGGGGAGGCAAGATGATGCAGATCGTTTGGCAAAGAAGCAGTTGAGGGATAAAGCATGTACATACATTGAAAGATGGATGTACGATGCTGGAATATCTTTCAATGCTGTCAATTAAAAGAGCTTCAACGCTATGATTGAATCTATTGGACAGTATGGGCCAGGCATGAAACCACCTACTTTTCATGAGGTGAGGGTTCCATTGCTAAAGCAAGAAGTTCAAACTGTTAATCAAATGATGGAGGAACACAAACAAGAGTGGTCAAAGACTGGTTGTTCTATTATGTGCAATGGATGGAAGGATAAGAGAGAGAGGACTTTGGTTAACTTTTTGGTGAATTCTCCTAAAGGCAGTGTGTTCGTTGAATCATTTGATGGTTCAGAATATTCAAAAACAGGGGAAAAAATGTTTGAGCTTCTTAGCGAAAAGGTAGAGATGGTTGGCAAAGAAAACGTTGTGCAAGTTATCACTGATAGCGCTTCCAACAACAAGCTAGCTGGTAAGATTTTAATTGTTCAAGTATAGCAAATGTATTTTATTGTAGACTTTTTCGTTAGTTTAAGATGAAATATTTCTTTCCTTGCTTCAACATAGGTGAAAAATTGATGGACAAGTATCCCAATCTGTATTGGACACCCTGTGCGGCACATTGCTTGGATTTAATGCTTGAAGATATATTTAACAAGCCGCTTTTAAAGAAAACTCTCCATCAAGCCATGAAATTGAATTCTTTCATTTATAGTCGACCTGGGGTAGTGAACATGATGAGGAAGTTCACTAAGAAAGAGTTACTTAGGCCAGCAAAAACTCGATTTGCTACAGCAACGATCACATTATCGAGGCTTCATTCATTGAAAGCAAACTTGCGGGCAATGTTCATTTCAGAAGACTGGAGCAAAAGTAAATGGGCAAAAGAGTCGGCCGGTAAACAAGCTAAGGAGATTATTCTCAATCCAGCATTTTGAAAACATATCTTGTTTGCCCTTAAGGTGACTTGTCCACTCATTAAAGTCCTTCGGATCGTTGATGGCGAGAGAAAGCCTGCTATGGGATACATTTACGAGGCTATGGACAGAGCTAAAGAAACAATTGCCAAGACTTTTAATAACGATGAATCCAAGTACAAGGACATTTTTGAAATAATAGATGAACGGTGGAGTGTCCAGTTACATCAACCTTTACATGCAGCTGGATACTTTTTGAATCCGGATTTTTTTTTACAAGAATGGGAACATCGAGGCAGATGATGAAGTTGTTAATGGTTTGTATTCGTGCATTGAGAGGCTGGTACCCGAGGCTGCTATGCAGGATCAAATCATTGGGGAGTTAACCTTTTATAAGAAAGCTGAGGGCCTCTTTGGTAAAGCTATGGCTATTAGACAAAGGGATACAAGAGCACCGGGTTAGTAAAACACAATTAAATTGCATTTGCATCTAACTATCTAAATATAATATACTTGGTGATTGTTTATCAAAACTAATTTAATATCAACATTTAACAGCTGATTGGTGGGCTGCTTTTGGTAGTTCAACTCCCAATCTACAAAAGTTCGCTATTAAGATCCTTAGTCTAACATGTAGCTCGTCTGGATGTGAGCGAAACTGGAGTTTCTTTGAACATGTACGTCTATTTTCTTTATGATTTTGATGTTCTAAGTTTTAGTGAACTGGTTTTTAGAAGGAAATATTTATACAAGTTCATGAACATTTTGTAGCTTCATAGCAATAAGCGGAACAGATTGACTCAATCTAGCTTGAATGATTTGGTGTTCGTAAAATACAACAGAGCGTTGAAGCGAAGATATAACATGCGAGACACTGTTGATCCTATCTTACTGGATAATATTGATGACAGTAATGAGTGGTTGACTGGAATTGCGGACGATCAGGATGATGATCAAGACCGAGTCTTTGATGATGATGATTCATTGACATGGTCTACTGTTGCTAGAGCTGCCGGAGTTGGAGAACAAAGCCATTTCACTAGATCGAATGCAAGAGCAACTTCAAGTGTTACTCCCACAGCGAGAACCACAAGAGGGAAAGGAGCTGCTATTCCAAGTTCTTCTCGTTCTACAGCTACTCAGCCTACTCTTCACCTAATAGATGAAGAAGATAAAGATTCAGAGGACGAGGAGGAATTTGAAGAAGAGGCAGACGCAGACAAGACGTATGTTGAAGAAGATGATGTGTTTGAAGATGATGAGGATTGGGAAGGATGAAGGGATCTTAGGAGGACCAACAGTTGAATTGTTTGAATATGCTTGTTTGAACATCTATTTATGCTTGTTTCTTTTATACTTCTAATTTTTTAGTATTTTAAGGCATTTTTGTGGGTATCGTCACTCGGGCGCGCGCCCGCCTTGCGCCTAGGCTCCGGGCTCACCTTTTGCGCCTTGGGCATTTAATAACTATGGCCCGGACTCCCGCGGGGGGCAGCAGTGGGGAATCTTGGACAATGGGCCGATCGTGAGCTCCTTCCACCTCCTTTTGTTCCTTAGTAGTTGGATCTCTCACCAACCCTGTTTTGGCTCTTACGCTCTTCATTCCACATTGGCATATGTCGACGTTTAGGGAATCTGATGAAGAAGAACCAATATAATTACTCAAAGACACATTCTCATGCATTCATGAGCCCTTAGGAACGAAAGCCAAAGTATACTATACAGGAGATTGAAATTTCTTTAAGGTGATCAAGTTTTCCGCTTTTCTGACTATTGCTTTACTAGCCGGTCGGTCCCTCTTTGTTACTGGCGCGGCTATGGAAAGAAAGATAGTTGAGGACTTTTTTCCTGGAAAAAGGAAAAGTAGTAGGTTTTGTCACCCCAGCTCTATATGGAGCTAAGGTCACCAGGACCCTGCTACATCATTTTTTTTCCAGATTCGGTCAGGAGGGATAAAAGAGAGATGCTTTCTATCAATCAAAAGTGGATGCCGCCCCCATGCTCCCACGGTCCGCTTACGGATAAATAGAAAGGTAGGACCCGGGGCCAGAGCAAGTTGGGTTGGGGTATAGAGCCGTAAGCGCGGTGGGGGAGACAGAGGACGTGCTCGTACGGTTCATATAAGGAAATGCAAAAGTCACTCATTGATTGTTGGAACCAAATAAAATTTCTTTCTAATACTGCCACAGGAGTGAAAATAAAGAAGTTGACCGCGAGAGCCAGAAAGAAAGTTAAGGAATTCCGGGGGGGGGGGGGGGCGTAAGTGAAGATGTGATTGAGAAAGCCCCAGATGGCCCAGCTCAAGATCCTTCCTCATCGCCTAGGGCAAAGTTAGACACCTCAGAAAAGAAAGAACCGGAAGTCGAGGTAAGCCTGGCCCCAGTTGAATAGTTTTGAAGGTAGGACCTTTTATTAATACTGCCACAGGAGTGAAAATAAAGAAGTTGACCGCGAGAGCCAAAACGAAAGTTAAGGAATTCCGGGGGGGGGGGGGGGCGTATGAGAATTTAGTTGTGACATTGTTTTCAGAAGTTCAGCTACGCACAAAAGTCTGTGGAAGTACATTTGTTGTATCACCGCCTTTTCAATCATTTAATCAAGTTGAAGGTTGGTAATGGGCCTTAGATCCAATTTTAGGAAAATGTTTGGGCAGGAATCGCTAAAATCTCTTTTTCCTCATCTTTATCATCTTTGTTTTGTCCATGGATCCACTATTGTTAGTTGCGGGATCCTGGGAAGGGGGGGATATATTATATCTTGGAATTTTCATTTCCTCTTAAATCTCAAAATGATTGAGAGTCAAGTGATGTTGGTAATCTTCTTTCTTTATTATTTGATGCTCGCTTGTCAAATAATCAAGATGATAGGGTATGTATGGATTTTAGAGGGCAAGGGAAATTATTCATGTATATCTTTTCTCAACTTCTTGCTTCAGAGTCCTAATCCACCGTCCTTTCCTATTGCATCTCGAGTGTGGAAGTCTCAGACTCCTTTCAAGATTTTGGCATTTAATTGGATTCTAGTTCTTAATAAACTCAATACTAATGACAAATTGCAGCTTCGACGACCCTCTAAATGTCTATCGCCAAATTGGTGTGTAATGTGCAAGGAGTCTGCAGAAACACATGATAGTCTCTTTCTTCATTGTAGCCCTACTCGTCGGTTATGAGGTTGCTGATGATTTGGGTGAATCCGGAGCATGTTTCTTCTTTACTCCAGATTCAGTAATGTACAGAGGTTTTGGTCAAGTGGTAAACCCGAGGCGATTGTAGGAGTGTGGGGTTGCTGGCGTATTTGGTTAGAACGGAATGCGAGAATTTTCAAAAATAAATATTTACCAAGACATCTCTTGCGGCATAAAGTGGTTTCTTTAGCTTTGCTTTGGACATATGCGAATGGTGGCTCTAGAGGATTATCTCTTAATGACTTGAGAAGAGATCGTAGGTTCATGTATTTTGTTTTGTTAATTAGAGATGGATTTCTTGTTCATCTTTCATCTTTCTGCACTTTGTAAAAATTTTTTTTCTATACAAATCTCTTTTCCTACAAAAAAGAATCAAGAAAAGAACGAAAGAAGAGGGATGGTAGGGACGGGGAAGGGAGCATGTATGAAAGAACGAATGAAATAATAGAAGAAAGAAAGAAAGAGGTAGGGAGGAACAAAAGAAGGAAGGAGGAACAAAGGGATCTACGAAGGAATGGGGAGGGATGAGGGGAGGAAGGACGAAATGAAAGGGAGGTAAGGCAAAAGAAATCATGTGTGAAATAACTAATGAACAATATAACAAAGAAAAGGGAGGAGGAATAAAGGAAAGACGACCGAAGAAGAGGGAGGGATGGACGGACGATGAAGAAACAACGGCGATGGAGGTAGGAAGGGAGGAACGACGGACGCATGAAAGAATGAAATAACAAATGAAAGAACATAGGATTGAAGGAGGTAAGATGGGAGGAAGGAAGAACGACGAAGGGATGAAGAGATGGTGGGAAGACAGGAGGAAGAAGATACGAAAGAGCGAAAAGGAACAAATGAAAGAATGAAGTACCAAGAGGGATGTAGCGAAGGAGAAAGGAAGAATGAGGGCACACACGACAAAAAGAAAAAAAACAATAGAAAGGGAGGGAGAGAGGGGGGACGAGAGGAATAAAGGAAGAGCGAGGTGGGACGAGGAAAATGAAGGAAACAACAAACGAAAAGATAGGTAAGAAAGGAAGAAGTATGCACGAATGGACGAACGAAAGAACGAACGAACAAAAGAATGGGGGAAGGAACAAATGAAAAGGGAAGTAGGAAGGGAGGAACGGAGAGAAGGATGAAGGGAGGAAGAAAGAATAAAAGAACGAGTTAAAGAATGAAAGAAAGGTTGGAAGGAGAAGGAATGAAAAAATAAAGTACGAAAGGGAGGTAGGAAGGGAGGGAGGAGAGAAACATGCACGAAAGGCAGTGAGAGGATGGGGTTACAAAGAGGAACAAACGAAGATGGGATGGAGGAAAGACATACGGAAGACGTAAGGAAAAAAGAAATGAAAAGTTGAGGACGGAGGAGAGAGGGAGGGAGGACAGGAGGAAGAAGATACGAAAGAGCGAAAAGGAACAAATGAAAGAAGGAAGTACCAAGAGGGATGTAGCGAAGGGAAAGCAAGAATGAGGGCACACACGACAAAAAGAAAAAAACAATAGAAAGGGAGGGAGAGAGGGGGGACGAGAGGAATAAAGGAAGAGCGAGGTGGGACGAGGAAAATGAAGGAAACAACAAACGAAAAGATAGGTAAGAAAGGAAGAAGTATGCACGAATGGACGAACGAAAGAACGAACGAACAAAAGAATGGGGGAAGGAACAAATGAAAAGGGAAGTAGGAAAGGAGGAACGGAGAGAAGGATGAAGGGAAAGAATAAAAGAACGAGTTAAAGAATGAAAGAAAGGTTGGAAGGAGAAAGGAATGAAAAAATAAAGTACGAAGAGGGAGGTAGGAAGGGAGGGAGGAGAGAAACATGCACGAAAGGCAGTGAGAGGATGGGGTTACAAAGAGGAACAAACGAAGATGGGATGGAGGAAAGACATACGGAAGACGTAAGGAAAAAAGAAATGAAAAGTTGAGGACGGAGGAGAGAGGGAGGGAGGAAGAGAAAAAAAAAAGTAAACGAAAGAATAGGAGGACGAAAGAGTAAAAGAACGAAAGAGAGGAAGGATGGAGGGGGAGGAAGAAACAACGAAAGAACGAATGGGAGGGAGGGAGGGAAGGAAGGACGGAGAAAGAAATAATGAAAGAACAAAAGGACGAAAAGGAAAAAAGAACGGCAAAAGACAAAAAAGTGGGAGGAACGAAGAATAAAGATGGAAGTATAGAGGAAGGAAGGACAAGTAGGGAGGAAGGCCAGACAGAACAAAGTGGGGGTAAGAGGACGGAAAGACGGAAAAAAGAAAGAACAAAAGAAGAAAATAATGAATGAAAGATAGAAAGAAGGAACAAATGAAAGAACGATGAAAGAACAAAAATCACGAAAGATAGGGGGGGCGGAGGGAGGGAGAGACAGAGAATGAACAAAGAGGGAGGTAACGAACAACGAAGGGAGGAAGGTTGAAAGAATGGAGGAATGAAATAAAGAAGAGGGTAGGAACGGGGAAGAAATAAAATGATAACAGAAAACGAATAGAAGGGCGGAACGTATGAACAAAGGGGAGGGAAAGAGAAGGGAGGGAAGAATGAACGAAAGAAGAGAACAAGATGAAGGAAGGAAGAACAAAATATGTTATAAGGTGAAAGGATGCAAGGGACAGAGTGAGGAAAGACGCAAGAAAATAAAAGGAAAGAAATAACAAACAAAAGAAAGGGATATAGGTAAGGGAGGACACAGGGCATGAAGGAGGGAATAAACAAATGAAGGAAGAACGAAGGGGGTGTAGGACGAAGGAAAAAGAAAAAAAAAGGGGGGGGAGGGAGTAGGCACAAAAGAAACAAATATGAATGAACGAACAAACAAAAAAAAAAGGAGGGGTGGAGGGAGGTATCGAATAAGAAAGTAACAAACTAATAAAGGAAAAAGAAGAGAGAGATAGGAAGGCATGAAGGGGGAGGAGGGAGGGAGAAAGAATGGATGACCGAAAAATACTACAAAGGAAGAGCTTAGATACTGAAGATCAATTATTTATCATGATCGAGAGGTAAGTACTATTAAGCATCTTCTACTTCTCAGAACCAAATTGGGGACCATAAAGAAAAAACATGTTACAAGATACGTGTAACTGAAGTGCAACATAATATCTTTTCTCCAACAATAACATACTTTTATTGCAAATGGAATCAAATTTAGATGGACAATTGATACGTATGGTGCCAACTACAAAATCTTCAAGTGCGAAGCAAGAGGTTAGAAACCTTGCAAACCTTATCAGTCGGGAGATTTTCAATAACATTTTACAAGTCTCTGATGTTTATTCGGAAATGTTCATTTCATTACTCCCTCATTCACATTCCTATAAATGTCCCCAATGACTATATGGGTTTGAGAACTACTTGATTTTATGTTCTATTACTTTAATACGAGCAACATCCCTCCAGTGCTTTTACATGAATGGGGACGCTTTTAACTTTTTATCCAAGAATTAAATAGAATATAAAACAATTGGTTTAAAAAGATTTTAGTAAAGGAAAGTTGACACTACTCTAAGACGCCCCAAGTTGGGAAAGGGAGCATATAATTTGGAACAGGACGACAATTGTTTAGTGGATAACTTCAATGAACAATCCAACCAATAATAAATCTTGAATGATTCATTACAAAAAAATAAATTGTATTGGATAGGTAAAACACAAAATAGATGAACTAGAGTGGTTATGCTTGTTTTATACTCTACAAAAGTCATTCATGCTAGAGAACATGCAATATAGCAGATTAATATGTTACATTAAGCCTTTCATAGAACTTTATTTAAAAATTAATTATTTAAAAATTTGATAAGATGTGAGATACATCAGAAATGTAACTAAAAAAGGTAGCTTACCTTGCACATCCATCAGAAATTTGAACCTCGGAAACTGAACCTCAGAAAATCCTTCCACCTGTATATTATATCACCAGTTAACATAGCAGTCACATAATTGTGTTAAAAACAAAATTCCCAATCGGATAACGTATACATCAAATCAAATTCAGAGGGAGCCATTCGCTTAGAAGTAGTATCCTTCCGTCCTATGCAAATATATCATCCGCTTAGTCTATTCTACTCAACCCAGCCCTCTGGAAATAGGAACAAAAAAAAAACTATGTTTCCAGTTGTTTAGTATACCCTTCAATTTAGACACAACACAACACTTGCAAAACAAAAAATCCTAAATTTCCCAACAACGCTAAAGGTTGGAAAGTTGACTTGCAAATAGATACCAGCCAATGTATTATGAATAACGCAAACGAGGTCTTTTGGTCAAAGGCATCTCAAGTACTACATTAAACCTCTATATGTTTACAATGAAAAACCTTAAAACCTCTTTATGTTTACAGTGAAAGACTTTTAAACCTCTGTGCTTACAGTGAAACACCCACATTGTTCACACCTTTATTTTAGATACTATCCCACATACAAGATCAAAATCACTCATGGAGCAAAAGTTACACCTCAAGCTCTCAAACATGTGCGACTTTGTGTGACTTTTTGATCTTTTCAAACATGTATAAAATCCATAAACAAAATAACTATCTGTGAAAATTTATCAAGAAGCCAGAAAAGAAAAAGTAGCACACAGGAAGACGCATACATACAAGCAGACATAACAGAACAGACAGAGAACATGGAACTGACAATTTAGGTTAACCAACGAGGTAAGCAATGCAGTTAATTTCACAAGTAATAAAATCTTTCATGAAAACCACTGGATAATAGCTTACTCTCTGGGTATGATTACTAGTTATCCTTCCATACCCCTACAGCTTAAGATTGGAACCTGTCAGAAAAAAAATCATCAGGAGGACAAGACAGCGTGAGTAATAGGTCAATCGATCACACTAAGAAACGACGGTGATAAAGGAATAATTTTATTAACTACTAAAGATATAAGAACTCAGATGTGTGACAAACGAAAATGACAATTTAGGCAATGCACTAAACACTGATGTTAAATAGCATATATTATAAATAGGGAAAACTCATTGCTTCGTCATCGAGTCAAATTTACAAAAGGAAACAAAGATTTCCATATAAAATATCTGCATAAAAGTTCCAAGACAAATTACGAACATGGGCATCCCTAATAATCTTCCTCTTCATGTCTTACCAAATTAGTGTCCCAATACCATAATTCATGATAAAGTCAGTTCCGTCCTGTAAGTTCAAACCATAATGTTGAGATTAAATTGGGAAATGAGTGTGATCCCAGATCTCCAATGTCAGTATACAATAGCATTGAATTATGAAAAATAAAGAAAGTACTGCATAAAAACAACCGACAAGGAAACAAATTTATTTCTAGCAGTGTGCCTCTTCTTTCCATTCCTGTGGTTATCCATTTTTGCTGGTCAGGATGGGGGATAATGTGCCTTTTCCTCTTCATCTTTATTATGATGTACTGTTCTACGCTCATCCTTTGTTGCTCCTAGTGATGGATTATGATCAGAGGATACCACACCTTAAAACTAAGAATGACCAGCTTACTCATGTGAAAGCTATATTAAATTGCTACCTCCCAATAATTTAAGGGAACGCCTAACAGAAAATGCCAGGCATTGTACAGTAAAACTGCAGAAAAGGAAAGACAAAAATACCAAATAACAATAACAATAACAATAACAATAACAATAACAATAACAATAACAATAACAATACCAATAACAATAACAATACCAATAACAATAACAATAACAATAACAATAACAATAACAATAACAATAACAATAACAATAACAATAACAATAACAATAACAATAACAATAACAATAACAATAATAATAATGAGAAAAATGATGTAACTTTTAATCTGTAGAATCAGGTAAATGATACTGACGTGCTCGGTCCTGACACTGGAAGCAGCAATAATTTTCTGCAGTTAGAATGGAAAACCGTATTAATAGCAGTAATCGAGGGAACCCCAAATCGATTTTTAATACGATTGATTTGAAGCTGTAAATTTAAGCTTCATTTACCATCCAACCTATAAATCATCCCCTTAATAATTCAACAATCCAAATCACTTTATAATCTTCATCACCATGATGTAACTTTTAATCTATAAAATCAGGTAAAGGATACTGACATGTCTCGGTCCTGACATTGGAAGACATGGAAGCAGCAACAATTTTCTGCAGTTAGAATGGGAAACCGTATTAACAACAGTAATTGAGGGAACCCCAAAATGGTTTTTTATGGAAGAGAATATGGGAAGTTCCTAACCATCTGCCACAAGATTGATTTGAAGCCGTAAATTTAAGCTTAATTACCACCCCACCTATTCATCCCCTTAAAAATTCAACGAACCTAATCACTGTATTATCTTCACATGCAGTATCCATATTTGTCAAGGATAACTTGTCACTGGAATTTTTGGGTTTCAAATCAGGTAGTGCCCAGTACCTGTCCAACGCTCTAAGCCTTCTAAAAGTTGAATGAGATGTATGAGACTCTGATTAACATTGAATTTACCCACAAGTCACGAATGAGACTTATAACAACACAAACAAAAGAAACAAGGGAAGAAAATGCCTAAACACAGAAGCCAAAAAACTTTAGAAAGGGGGTCAAGATTGCTTTAGGGATAAAAAAATTATGGCATCCAAATTTATCATAGAAGGAGGTCAAAAAATATATACTCCCTCTGTCCCATTTTAAGAGTCAAAAATTTCCTAAAAGGGCGTCCCATTTTAAGAGTCAAAAGCCTAAAATGGAAAGTAGGTCCTACATGTCATAGTCACAACAATTATCCACTATCTCTTCTCTACCCAACTATCAACACTCACAACACATCACCTTTTCCTTAATTCTAGAATCCACCCATTTTTTTACTCTTAAAATGGGACGGATGGAATTAACAAAAAAAATTAAGGGGGAAATTAATAAAATGATTGGTTTTAGTAGTAAAATGTCATCTTACTAAATTAGAAGGTGCTAAAAATGACAACATCCAACAGAGACATATAATTTGGCTATAAATGGCAGTATAATATACAAACACTAACATGTTATCGTTCAACTACAAAAGATGGTCAAGAGAATGTTACTTTAAACGAAAAGCTTTCTTCAGTTGTTCTACATAAACTGTTCAGAATTTTCAACTTCACGTACATTCATCCACCATAAATTTCGTCACCAGAAAAAAATATTACAAAACCAAGTTAGGATCAATCTCAGAAAATCATCAAGATAGGAATTATAGTGAACCATCATTACCTCACAAGTATCTTTAACTGCAGTATGAAGTAATCACTTCAGTAAATTAAGTAATCACTCCAACCCTGTTTCATTCATCAGAAAGTCAGTTTGATGAATTTCAACATTATGACATGATTAAAAATTAAAAATAGAGCATTCAGGGAATGATGTGTGTAATAGAGCAATTAGGCAATGATGTGTGTAACGTGCGACATATTGTAGGTACCTGATGAACTAATCCATGAAATGAAGTTTGGATGATAAAGTAGGCTTTCAATTTCCCATGTGAATCCAATCCAGTCTATTCTAAACCCCAGATTAATGTTATATAATCTTGTTAAAAGAAGATTGCACGTCATCAACAAAAGCCCTAGTGCGCACTTCAAAGAACAGTATATTTTATAATCTCAAGATGACTCTTCTCACATCAGAGTGGCAAGCTTTGTCATTGTCTCCATTGAGATTGTAAACTAGTAGGTCAGAACAAGGATCAAGACAAAGCAACAGAAATAGGAGAAAAGTCTGAGACAGTCATCTCAGTAAGAAAAACCTTGATGGAAGCAAATGTGAGAGATGATCCAAAGCAATCGAGTTGAAGCTACTTTGACTAATTGAAGAAAAACATCACCTGTCATATTGAATCAGCAGCCCGATCAGGTATTTCAACTTGGATTGCGTTTCAGAAAGCACCGCTATCAGACTTTGAAGGCAGTTGCCTTATTTATTTATAGCCGATCAGGCTTTTATCCGTTACCTCAGAGATTTGTTTCTGTTAACTAACGGGAGAACAAGCGTCTTTCGTAAATGGGGCAATGGGCCTAAATATTTGACGGGTTTCAAATGAAATAATGTAAATCTTATTTCGAGATAACCAAGCATTGCCGTTTGTTTTGTAAAATGGAAGCCTTACTCTTTTTTTTTCCTTTTGTACAAATAACAAAGACTCTACTCTCTTTTTTTTTTTCCTTCCAAAAGTAAGACTCTACTCTCTTGTTAGTGAAACTAATAATAGAAAATCACACTTTTCTATTGAGTTCCACAAAGAAAATTTCAAATTTGACTATTTATTGAATACAAAATTAGACACTCATTTTGGGAAGGAGGTAGTAGTATAAATTAGTGTGAAGAAAGAAAGTACGAAAAATCAAATAAGTAAAAAAAAAAACACAAAAGAAAGTATGAATGTAAGAGATTAAGAAGAACATAAGAAATAAAAAACAAGTAAGGTGGGAAAGTATAAAATAAGTTAATAAATAAGTACGGAAGTGCGTAAGAAAAATATTAAGAAAGTTAAAAAAATAAAAAGGTAAGCAAAAAGGCAAGAATGTAAGCAACTATGTACTTACCAAAGTACAAAATTTAAAAATTTAAGCATTAAGAGAAAGAAAGTAAGAAGGTAACAAAGTACGTAAATAACTAATAAAGTCATAAAGTAAGTAAGAGAATGAGTGAGTGAGAGAGAAATTATGAAAATAAGAGAGTAAATAATTAAAAAATAAAGAATGTAAGTAAGAAAATAAGAAAAATAAGTAAGGAAGGAAGTAAAAAGTCAGAAAGTGAACAAGAAAGAGAGCGAGAGCGATAGAATGAGTGAGTAAGAAAATAAAAGAGTAAGAATGTTAGTAAATATATAAGCAAGAAAATGAATGTGCAAAACTAATAAATTAAGAAAATAAGTATAAAAGTTAGTAACAAAGTAAAAACGTAAGTAAGAAAGTAAGTACTAAAGTAAGAATGTACAAAAGAAAAAACTACAAGAGAAAGAAGGTAAGAATGTAAGTAACTAAGTAATTAAAAGTAAGTAAGCAATAAAAATGAAAGTATGTAGGAAATTAAGTAATTAAAAATTTAAAAAGCAAGCACAAAAGTTAGTAAGAAAGTTACTATGTAAGTTAGTAATTTGAAATAATGGGAGTACAAAAGTAAGTACGAAAATAAGAAGGTAAATATGAAAGTCAGGAAGGAGGGAAGTAAGAAATTAAAATATTAATATTATAAAAAAGTAAGAAGGTAAGCAAGTAAACAATTAAATAAATGAAGATAAAAGTAGGTAAGAAGGTAATAATGTAAGTAATTTAGTAAGAAAGTAGGTAACTAAGTAAGTAAGTAAGTAAAAAGTTAAGAAAACAATGAAAGTAAGAAATTAAGGGAGTGAAAAATCAAGAGAGTATGAAAGCAAGTATATAATGAAGTAATAAATTGATAAGAATGTAAGAAACTCAGTAAGAATAAGAAGTAAAAAAGCTACTCAGAAAGTAAATAATTAAGAAAGTAGAACGAATGGACGCAGTAAAAGAAAGTAAAAACGATAGAACACAATAAAAGAAAGTGAAAAAAAAAAAGTAAGAAGGTAAGAAAAATAAGAAAGAAAAAGAGAAGTAAGAAAGATAGTAAGAAAGTAAGTGTTTAAGAAAGTAAGAAAGTAAATACGAAAAAGAGTAACAGAGTGATAAACAAGTAGAGAAGTAAAGGAGTAAATAAGAAAGTAAAAAGTTGGAAATTTAAAAACTTAAGAAAGTAAAAAGAATGTCAGAACTTAAGAAATGTAGTAAGAAGTTTACGAAAGCAGGTAAAAATTTAAGATAAGAAAATTAAAAAAAATCAGTAAATAAAAAAGTAAGAACGAAAAATTAATAAGCAAGAACGAATGTAAGAAATATATTTTTTTAAACAAATGAATATAAGGAAAAAAAAATACAAAAATAATAAAGTAACAAAGTCGGTAAATAAGTGAATACAAAAGTAAGTAAGAAATTAACAAATAAGTAAAATGTAGGAAAGAAAGTATGTACGAAAGTATGTAAGAGATAAAAAAATAAAAAAAAATTAAAAAAAAAAGAAGGAAAATAAAAAATTAGGCAAGTAGTTAAGAAAGTAATTTTTTTTTTTTTTAAAGTAAGAAGTAACAAAGTAAAAATTTAAAAAGTAAATTTAGTACTCAAATTAAGAAAGTAAAATCAGCTAACGGGGCTTTTCGGGGATTGTTTGTTTCTGATTTGAAGCGAGATTGGGCAGCTGCGATTATGTAGATTTTGTTGCTTTATGTTGTGTTTACTTTTTCTTTGTCCTCTTTGAAGAAAGAAAGAAAGAAATTAAAACCTAATTCATATATAAAAACAAAATAATTTGACTTGCCCACTACTCAACTCAACATGGACCCCTTCTAACAAGTGAAGATACAAATAATATAAGCAAACTTGCCTTTATAGTAGAGTAGAGTAGAATAGAGTAGAGTAAAGTCACTGCCAATGGGCGCCGGATAAATACTATCGGTAGCTTGTGGTGATTCATCACATAGGATGTGACAAGTCCAATTATACTAATTATAATCAACTCCAAAGATGACGCACAGACTGACCAGGTATATTTGCAGATAGAAATGTTATAACCTAACTGTACAGAAAGGCCATAAATCTTGTGGTGTTACTAACAACAATGGTAATACCATATAGCACAATATCATTGAAAAAACACTCTCTGCGGCTAGATGGATAGATACTCCCTTTGTTCTGCTCAAAGAGCCTTTCTTTTATATCACAAGGTCAATGAGTACAATACTGTAAAGATAAGAAGATCTATACTTTTTTGTCATAGTTCAATCAAGTTAAAGAACAAAAAGGGAATCAAAAGGCAACTCTTTCTATGCAGCAGTAGTATTATCGAACATTAATTAGTAAAATAATAATTTTAACTTTGAATACATTCCAAAGTGGCTCGTTGTGATAACTAAACTAAACTCAGCAATGTATTTCAACTTAAAATAGTAAAGTAAAAAATTAGAGAGAGAGAGAGAGAGAGACGTTAAAGACAAAATAGAGAAATCCCTTACCTCTGGACTAATTGTTAACAGGGAATTCTCCATCTAAAAAGCGCAAAAATTTGGGTGATGCTGCCTTCGCTGCAAATATACACCAAAGATTAACTAGATTATCATAAAACCTATCCTAGGCTCTTGATCCCATCTAATTGAAGGATAGCAACAGGGGCAGAGTAGATATATCACATACACATTGTCCTGTAAAATGAAGGAGAGCAACAGGGTCAGAGTAGAATGCGAAGCATAAATTTACACAAGGCTATCTAAAATAGAGATTTGTTACTATGTTGAAGTGACCTCTTTGTCAGTTGTATGTCCTCAGAACCTCGATTATCCATAAAAGAAAAGGAGATCTAATACCGCTGTCAAAATCCTACAGGTCACAACATGCGTACACTTAGTATAACTCATTACAAGGAACAGTAAAATAATACCATTCAGGATGTAGTTGATGTTTTATAGTCACTATCTAACCATTTGCACGACTAAAAAACACATTTTTTATTCCTTACTTTGCTGCTTGAGTTTCATTTGTCTTCGTCATTCCCCGTGTGATTTTAGCAAAGTCTCCAGCACAGCCTATGAGAGATCATCAGAACATATGGAGTTTGGCAAATTGCTTTATACTGTCAGTAACAAAGTTGAAAAATCAATATCTACCTTTTTCTATCCATTGAGGAGTTGTAATTTATTCACAATCACTGGGGAAATTTATAGTTGAAGACGTTTGAGGTTTGATTGGTTTCACATTTTTATGCAGAAAACTGAAATATTGCTTCCCAATGTAACGTGGCTGCACATTTGTGAATTGTGACTGTGAGAGGCTGATACAACCATGAAGATGTTACACATAAAATAGGCTGAAACAAAAAAGACACTTTCAATATACCACATAATGCTTGCTTAGTAGAATCCCCCAGACATTCTATTCTTAATTTCAAAGATTAACCAGATACACATCATTTTATTAGAATATGTGCCTCGACAGAAATCCCTTCCGATTGAACTGAAACTGAAACTGAAATTATTTGACCCGATTTCATTATCGTCAATTAAAAATTAGTTTCCAAAATCAGAGTGGGAAACTAAACACACACACAGAGAGAGAGAGAGAGTGAATAGAACAAAAAAAAAAAAAACAGAGAGAGAAGAAACTTAACCCTAAACCTGGCCTTGCCAAAGAAGATGAAGGATCAATTCCTTGGGAATTCTACAGAGGTCACCGCCATAATTACATCCCAAAACCCGTTAAATCCCTCTCCTCATTCCTTCCAATCAAAAAGTTTGAGATTCATACTCACAAACCCTAGCCTTCTTCGGCCCCTCTCAGAAACCCTAGCTTGCCTGAAGGGGAAATTTTGGGGGGAAATGTTGAAGGCAAGGAGGGAGATTGGGCTAAGGGTCCAGATATATGCATTCACTCGCGTAGATCCAACGCACACGTGTGAGTTTATAACGGTCGACTTCATTGCGTTGGGTTTAGAAAATAATAATGTCAATGCAAGTGGAAAAAATTTCAATGTTAGTATAAAAAGTGTTAATGTAAGTTTTTTTTTTTTTTTTTTGAAAAGAAGTGTTAATGTAAGTTAAAAAAAAATAGTGTTAGTGCAAAAAATTAGTGTATGTGTATTTAAGTTCCAGCGATACAAAAATAGTTTTTTCTTAAGCTTAAAAGAAAAACTAGTTTTTAATAAGACCAACTCTAAAAAACATGATTAATGCATTTAAATAATTTTTTGTGAGAGCATAATGCATTTTTTGTTTAAATCATTTTTGTTAGTCACATTTTTTTCAATAGACTTTAAAATAAAATAAATCTTATTTAAAATGAGTTTTTAAATGCAATTAAAATAGATAATTAAAATACAGTAATACAAAATACAAATGAAATATTTAAATAAGAATTTAATTAGCTGAATTCCTATATTCATCCTACAATAAGTGCAATATGAGCTCCTTTTAATCTCGATTATCCTTGATTTGTTTATTCCGCTCGAGAAATGATGGAAGTACGAAGAACTGTTCATGAGAAAAAAATGATATACGTGAAATGCATTGTGAACACAATTTATTTTTTTTGTTTGTTTTAAGACTATTAGAAATAATGTTAATTTTGTTTCATTAAGTTAAATTGTGATATTTATTTTGAGTGGAAAAAATATGTTATTTAAAAACATACATCATTTAAAAATATACTGTACTACATTTAAAAACATACTCCATTTAAAAGAATTTTAGACAAAAATAAACCCTCTAATGAGTTTATGAACATACATTTTTAGGGGTAATTAACAGAAATTACATAGCAAAATTGAAAATAATAATATTACGAGTTGACTTGCAGACCGCGCGCTTAACCACATATCCGGGCCTGTGGATCCAACCCAGCCTGTACGTAATTTGCAGGTCCGGTCCGTTTGTGTATAACGCAGGCCACGTGCGGGCTTAGTTTGCGGGGTTAACGGGCCAGCAATGGGCTGGCCCGCAGACTTAAATATCATTTTGGAATGGGGGCTGTTAAATATCATATGGTTTGCTACAAAAGTAAAGATATATAATTAGAACCTCCGTCCCGTCACCTTGAGTAAACTAAAGGATGAATACTAAGATAAGGTTTAACAATGGGTGGAGCAATTGAAAATAACTTGGTCCAAGATTCTTTCACCCCGTATTTGTTCAACACCCAAACATCTGTAAGATGATGAATGTACCCACCGAGCAAACATAAGCAATCACTCAAAACCGTAACATGCATGTTGCTCATATTCTTTTCAAATGACTCCGGCAATGGAACAAAGTTATACTAGTCAGTAGAAAGATCAAATCCAAGAATGAATTCTTGATTCTCCAACAAATTTGCATGCAGCACACCCCCGACAAAAGCACCCCACAAGGGGCGGTATTCAGGCAAACAGTAGGGGAAATCAAGAATTCTTCGCCAATAACCCAAATTGAAACTATAGACCCAAGTTTCAGAACGGACCCACTCACCCACTTCATCTCTAAACTCCATAATTTTAACAACCTTATAGTCATCATTCTTGAGATCATACCCTAACCCGTAATTTTCATTAATCTCAAGATCTGGATATTCAACAGGACAATAAGGTAAATTCACAAACCTTTTTGGTGATGGATTAAGTATGCAAAGTTTGTCATCGTTTTGCAATAAAACCAAGCCATTGCAGGAACCCCATAACCAAGTAAAGCTTGTGAAAGGAGTGTCAAGCACTTTCACGCCATCTTCAGCAAAATCAAGATCCGAGTAATGGAGCATACCCAGGCTTCCAAGAATCAGCCTTTGCTTATTGTGGGTGGCGGTGAGTGACCAGTTGAGATCAGCCTTGACGAAATCTTGACCGCCAATTAGAGCACTCAATTGCTTTGATACTGACCAGAAACGCAAAAGTGACTTCACCGGCAACCTGATGAACAATTCAGTGATCAGTTCCACCAGAAGGTCTGACATGTTTCTTGGCCTTCCTAAGATGTCAGCAGGAGAGAAAGTGCAGTAAGATACTGTATTTGGAGTGATATGAAAACCATCTTCTATCAAGACAAAAATAAAACAAGACAAATATTTGACCAAGATGCAGTCATCTTTTTGGTAACATCTTAGAATACAAATGTGCAAGGTAATTTGTACCATTAATTGCTGAGCATTCAAGTTGAGCAGTTAAGAGATCACTTCCACCAGAAACTCAGGCATGTTTCTAGGCCATCTTTAGCTTTCACAAGAGAAACAAGAGTGCGAATTACAGAAAGAAACGATGTTAGTGTGAAATGAAAAGCCTTTTCTCAAATCACAGTAGTAAGCTTTGTCATTAACTTGATATTGCAATTACATGTGTTCAAAGCGACTAGATAAGATTTATTAGTGTTTGGGGTGAAAAATCTCACAGCACTATATCTACATCCTGGAAATAACAACTTGAGTTTACATCTTGAAGCTACAGCAGGTTGACTTACATGTTGACTTTACATCCTGACGTGACATCCTGAGTTGACGACTTGACATCTTGATCAGTGGCAGTTTTCCTGTTCCTATTTTTTAGGACTGTTATTAATTCACACATAGAAGACTCATGGACCAAGTCAAACACATGTGAATAAATTATCCAGCACATGTTTACAAAGACTCAAGAAGCATTGGAACCTTATCTTCAACTAACTATCCGAAATTCTTGGGATAGAGGGGTTATCATCTAGTTTGTTATCTCATTATAAATAGCTTTACACCATTTGTAATACACGCACGCACTTTTCAGTTCTACTTAGCTCTCATTCTTGATCATTATATTTCTCATCACCGTTACTAATAAAATATCATCTTTGAGGTTTTATGCCGGCGAACAAGTTGTTCAAGGGCTTTCCTCGTTAAATCCTTTGTTCATACATCTTGAATTTTGAAATCTATATTCCATTTGTACCCTACTCTTTTTTATTTGTCCAATTGACGAAAATTGGCCAAAACAATTTGGCGCCGTCTGTAGGAACTTTGGTCTTTTAGATTGTTAAGAGATTCAAGATGAGCAATCCAACAACCGATCAGATTACATCTGGAATTTCAGTTGCAAGTGGGGGCAGATCAGCAATGGGGGCACCTGAAATCCCTTTGGATATCGCCTCCAACTTGACTGCCATGATGCGTGACGTGAGGAATCAGATTCAACTGCAGAATGATACTTCTACCATGCTGATGAATCAAGTCTCCAGGTTGCAGCGTGAGGTGACTACTCTGCAAGGTGGAACATCGGCGGCACAGCAAACCAGCTTCCCTAGCATCTTCCAGTCTGTTGCTCCAAATGTGCCCTCTGACCCATTCTCTCCATACCAACCTAGAAGGCTTGCTTTTGGAAGTGATGCTGCAGGATCATCTGGATTTGGTGGATTCACACCAGCTACCAACCTGACCACCAATAGCACGATCATCCATCCTGAAACTGTTACTCCAACTTCAACAACATTTTTTACGCCAACTACGGTGGCAGCAGGGAGTCTTAACCCTCAGTTTGATTTTAATTATCTCAATAATTATCAATTCGCTGCTGCCAACAATGATGCAGGTAGCCTACTTAGCAGACAAATGCAGGAGCTAAAGGAACTAGTTATGAGTGTTCCAGGGTTGACTCTGCCACACAACTAGGCTTCTCCAACATGTTACAATGAGTCCCGCTTCACTCCAGCCATAGCCAACGTGGTCATACCAAAGAAGTTCAGTCCACCCCACATGAAGTAGTATGATGGGACAACTGATCCAGCGGAGCATGTTGCATTGTATCAGGAGAAGATAGATGTTGTCCACATTCCACCCCAGTTCAAGGAAGCATGCTTTTGCAGGGGTTTTGGTTCAACTCTTACAGGGGCAGCTTTGAGATGGCTCATTAGCCAACCTTTGGGTTCTATTGGATCATATGCTCAGCTTATCAACTTGTTCACTAATCAGTTTTCATGTAACAGGGTGTTCGAGAAACTGACAAGTGATCTATACAGGGTGGTCCAGCAACCTGATGAGCTACTTAAAGACTACCTGAGCAGGTTCAACAGGGAGGCGGTGAACATCTCAAACCTGGACACTGTAACTGCAATTGAAGCCTTCAGGATGGGGCTCAAGAAGGACTCTCCTTATTATGATGACTTAGTCATGACACCATGCAAGAGGCTAGATGAAATCAGAACCAGAGCATCTAGATTCATCAGGTTGGAAGAAGATAGGCTCATGCAGGATTATTAATCAATAGGTTGGAAAGGGGGCATGTTGGATGTCAACTATAGATGGTACCAGAATTCCTAGAAGTTAGAATGCAGCGCATCTCAAGTTGTACTTCATGTAAGTTATAGTTTGTTAACTTAATTCAGAAAATCAGGTATGCATTTATATTGCTTTATTTCAATTGTGTTGTTTCAATTTGATTTATCTTCATCAAACATCGACTGACTTAAGCATCGGAGGGGTGTTAGCCAACCCTAACATGTTTCTGCTTTGCGAGGAAACTCAAAGTCTCTATTCAGGTCAAGATGTTTACATGTTGATCCAAGTTTTCCAGATGTTACATGTTGATCAGAGATGTTACATGCTGATCCAAGTATTCAAAGATGTTCACATGAGTCAGAATTCATGTCCAACAGGAAAAATCAAAGTACAATTCCATCCAAGGTATAAGGTTTTACACCTTTCAAAGGTTTAAAGGTTTTACACCTTTCTTATGTGTTAAAGTTTCTACACCTTCGCCCGTGCGCACGATTTTCATGTTTTAGTTAAGTTGTAGGTGGGCCAATGTGTCATGAACATATTGATTACCTTCTTGCACTTGGCTAAAATTATGAACTCAAGTTGAAATCAATGGTTGTAGCATTTACATGTTACCAAACGAACACAGGGTTTAAAAGATAAACATCTTTTCTTAATGATTCCCAACTTGTAACATCATGTTACCAACCATTCCTTACATCGCTACTATTCAATTGTTCCAAAATTATTCTAAGTTGTAACATCAACATGTTACCCTTAGAATCCTAACCGTACGACCAATCTATTATCAAAATACCAAAAAGGATCAAACACACTGATCCTAAAACGGGAAACATTCATAAGTTTCAACCATGCTATCACAAGACATGGTTCAAACAAAATTGCAACCTAACATGTCAAAACAGACATGTTGCAAACAAATAAAAATTGTCTTTAAGACAATCATCAAAACATCCTATTCTTCGTCTTTCTCTTTGTTTTTTGCAGGATCAATTGCCTCTTGGAGCTTTTATCACCTACATCAACTGTTATGGAAATTTCTTGAATTTCTATGTTCACTCAATTCAAAAAATTTGGGGGCAATTGTTTGGGGTGAAAAATCTCACAGCACTATATCTACATCCTGGAAATAACAACTTGAGTTTACATCTTGAAGCTACAGCAGGTTGACTTACATGTTGACTTTACATCCTGACGTGACATCCTGAGTTGACGACTTGACGCCTGGACATCTTGATCAGTGGCACTTTTCCTGTTCCTATTTTTTAGGACTGTTATTAATTCACACATAGAAGACTCATGGACCAAGTCAAACACATGTGAATAAATTATCCAGCACATGTTTACAAAGACTCAAGAAGCATTGGAACCTTATCTTCAACTAACTATCCGAAATTCTTGGGATAGAGGGGTTATCATCTAGTTTGTTCTCTCATTATAAATAGCTTTACACCATTTGTAATACACACACGCACTTTTCAGTTCTACTTAGCTCTCATTCTCGATCATTGTATTCCTCATCACCGTTACTAATAAAATATCATTTTTGAGGTTTTATGCCGGCGAACAAGTTGTTCAAGGGCTTTCCTCGTTAAATCTTTTGTTCATACATCTTGAATTCTGAAATCTATATTCCATTTGTACCCTACTCTTTTTTATCTTTTTTATTTGTCCAATTGAAAAAAATTGGCCAAAACAGTTAGACTACCAACTCTAATATTATATACCTGTAATATTCAAGCATTTTCATTTCACGCCAAAGTTTAAGAAAGAAACTATTTTTAGAGCGAAAGAAGATGACGGAACAGAAAAACAGTAGTTTAGTATGATTTAATGATGCTTGTATAGTTGTTTTGGACAGGAGTAAAATTACAATTTCAAAATAAAAATATTGCAACAAATTTGCATGCAGCACACCCCCGACAAATGCACCCCACAAGGGGCGATCCTCAGGCAAACAGTAGGGAAATTAAGAATCCTTCGCCAAGAATCCAAATTGAAATTATATACCCAAGTTTCAGAACAGGCCCACTCACCCACATCATCTCTAAACTCCATAATTTTAACAACCTTATAGCCATCAATCTTGAGATCATACCCTAACCCGTAATTTTCATTCTCAATCTGGATACTAAACAGGACAATAAGGCAAATTCACAAACAAACACAAACCTATTTGTCGATGGATTAAGTGTGCAAATTTTGTCATCTCTCTGCAATAAAACTAAGCCATTGCAAGAACCCCATAACCAAGTAAAGATCGTGAATGGTGTGTCAAGCATGTTCAACAGAATCAAGTGACAAGATGTAAGTAATGGAGGGTACCCATGCTTCCGAGAATCAACCTTTGCTTATTGTGGCTGGCAGTGAGTGACCAGTTAAGATGAGCCTTGATAAAGTCTTGTCAGATCTTCCGGAAGATCTGACATGCTTCTTGGCCTTCCTAAGCTGTCAGTAAGAGAGAATTTGAAACAAGAAACTGATTTTGGAGTGATATAAAAACCTTTTCTACATGACAAAATTTTGATAAAGATGCAGTCATCTTTTTGGTAACATCTTAAAATGCAAATGTGAGGTGATTTAGTAGTATCACAGTTAAAAATAAAATAGAATTTTATGTACAAAAATACACAAGAAACCATATTGCATACACACACATAATACAAACGAAATCACTTGGGACACTTCAAAAGCTCAGAATATAAAAGCTACCACCCAAACTGCCTTGTCGATGCAAAATTGAGGAGTCCCACTCACATTGAATCAAACATGGCTGGATGGTAAGACAGGTATGAATCAAATCGTCTTCACAACTTTTTGATTGCTTTTAACTTGAAAAAATCCATAAACAACGTAAAAAGCTGTGTAAAATTATCAAGAAGCCAGAAAAAAACAAGCACACAAGAAGAACTCAAAACTCATAATTTAACACCCTAAGCAAATCAACCAGGACACGGGTGCATATTATAGTGGCAATTCAAACCCCTTACTGATAAAGATTAAGAAACTTAAAGGGATGCGCATCCCAAACAGTATCATTATACATCAGTTGGTTTCTCAATGGAAGTAAAGTTGTTATCATGTAACAACAAAGGGAGGCTGAAATGGAAGGTGGCTTAATTGGCCTTTCAAAAAAAAATTAAAAAAATCACTGCAACCTGTTTTACCCATCAGTAGAATATGTTTAAAGAGCAATGCTAGGGGCACAAAATAAGGGCACAAAATCATGCTCACAACATGAGGTGGTGATATTTTATTGGTTGCATCGATAATGGACCCGCCACACTCTAATTAAAAGCACCAATAAAATCACTACACCTATGATTTTGTGAGCAAGATTTTGTGACTTTTTTGTGCCCCTAGTATTATTCATGTTTAAAAGCTAATTAAGAAAATCGTCGCAAGTAACAGGACCTAACTTTCAAGAATCATTGACAATTACCTATAGGCATATCATATGCTTGCTGTTTTTCCTTCCATACCCCTACAGCTTGAGATTGAATCCTGCTGGTAGAAAGTCATCAAGAGGTCAAGATAGCATGCATGAGTACTAGGTCACTCAAGCACAATAAGCAAAAAAAAAACAAAAAAAAATACTAATAAAGAAAGAAAAACTCAAGTGAGTGACCATCGAAACAACAATTTAGGCAATGCGCTAAGCAGCAATGTTGAATGACATACATGTTGAGTAGGATGACCTCCTTTTGTAGGTTATAATGCCGTGACGACAAGAAACTAGGAAATTATATCACGTAACAAACCGAAAATGTGTTGGATACCTTAATCAGATATGCTACCATATTAGAAAAATAATGCTATTTAAAGATATAGCTAGATCACGAAACATGCTATTACCTCTTTGTGTGTTCCTTCTTACCCTTGTTTTGACTACTTCTCGTTGCTTCTTCATCAAGTGGAATCCATGCAAGGAAACAAAGCTTTCCACAAAAAATCTGCGTAAAAGTTCTGAGGCAAATTCCGAACATGGGCATTCTTACCGATTTTCAACTTCATATTATGGATCAGTACGTACAACCCGGGATTGGTGTAATAACCACACACATTTCTAAATGCTTAGTTCAAGACAACATTTTGACATCCTTAAAGGTATTTATGGAACTCTAAATTCAAGGTTAGGATCTGGAAGAAGAAAATGGATTCCATAGACTCTATATTTCTCTTCCTGTTCCAAATTTGAATCTTGAAATCGAATTGCTAAAAATGACCTTAATCCTTAATGTCAAACTTTTTATTTCATTCATAAAAGGCAACCACATCTATTACCAATAATTAGTGCAAAAACAAGTCGAACTGGAAAGTAATAAACCAATAGAAATGTTTAATCAGAGAGCAAATAATCACATCAAACTGACTGGTGGACCCGATAGATGCTCAAAGTGGGCGCACGAATTACACACACAAAAAAATAAAATAAAAAAATCAATGCACAAATGACACTACAAACAATTATGTACATATAATTTTGAGAACAAATATTCTAGTTAATTGAAAGATTATGTGGGTACACTGCACCCCTTTGGATACCCTTGTGTCTGCCTCTTATTGACTAGATAAGGGATGCAAGTAATGCATTTAACTCTATTAAGGTGCATCACTATACAGCATGCGGCAAAAAAAGATAAATCTAGAAGAGGAATTAAAGGAAACAGCCACTCCATTCCTATATTATATAGCGCACAATACAGTACGGGATACAACAACAACAACAAAGCCTTTATCTCTATAATCGGGTGCATTGAAATAATAAGAGTTCGTTTTGAAGAAATCACAGCAAAAACTAACATGATAGCTACAATGTAACACATGACATACACCATTTCAGAAAAAATACGGATGCATATTACTGCAGTAATTCATATCCCAATGACCCTTTCTAGTAAAGCTTAAGAATCCTAATGGATGTGCAGCCCAAAATGTATTACTACCTTACTCACAAAATAAATATCATATGGTTTAGCTACAAAACTAAAGATATTGTCGTCTTACAACAAAAGTAGGCTAAAATGAAAAGTGGCTTCACTGTCGTCTCAACGGAAGAGAAGATTTATGTTGATCTTCTACGTAAACCATTTCGAATTTTCAACCCCGTCTATTCAACCAGCATCTGTTTCCCTAGCACAAAACAATTTCCAAAACAAAAGTCAGCATAAATATAGGCACATGAACAATGTTGTCGTATCTAAAGAAAGTCTGTACTTACCCGTTCATGCATCTCCGTCCCCTGTTTATACCTGCCCTTGTTGCGTGTTCCTCACGTCAAATCCAGGTAATGAAACAAGGCTATCCACAAAAACATCCGCATAAAAGTTCCAAGGCAAATTCCGTATTTGTGCATCCTCAACAGTTTTCCATTTCAAGTTATACCATATCAGCCTCTCATTACCATATATCATCAGAACCTTAGTCCCGTCACCTGAGTAAACTAAAGGAACAACACTAAGATAGGGTTTAACAATGGGCGGTGCAATTGAAAACATCTTAGTCCAAGATTCTTTCACCCCGTACTTGTTCATGACCCACACATCTGTACGATGGGGGTGATGAATGTACCCACCCAGCAAACATAAGCAATCACCGAAATTCATAACATGCATGCTGCCCATGTTCTTATCAAATGACTCCGGCAATGGAATAAAGTCATAGTCCTCAGTAGAAAGATCAAGTCCAAGAATGAATTCATGATTCTCCAACAAATTTGCATGCAACACACCCCCGACAAATGCACCCCACAAGGGGAGGTTTTCAGGCAAACAGTAGGGGAAATCAAGAATCCTTCGCCAAGAACCCAAATTGACACTATAGACCCAAGTTTCAGAACGGACCCACTCACCCACTTCATCTCTAAACTCCATAATTTTAACAACCTTATAGTCATCATTCTTGAGATCATACCCTAACCCGTAATTTTCATTCTCATGATCTGGATACTCAACAGGGCAATAAGGTAAATTCACAAACCTCTTTGTTGATGGATTAAGTATGCAAAT
Organism: Campanula takesimana; assembly: GCA_026119855.1. NCBI lineage: Eukaryota > Viridiplantae > Streptophyta > Magnoliopsida > Asterales > Campanulaceae > Campanula > Campanula takesimana. The sequence goes on along the minus strand of JAOWBW010000435.1, from coordinate 527,702 downwards.
GTTGTCATCGTTTTGCAATAAAACCAATCCATTGCAGGAACCCCACAACCAAGTAAAGCTCGTGAAAGGTGTGTCGAGCACTTTCACGCCATCTTCAGCAAAATCACGATCCGAGTAATGGAGCATACCCAGGCTTCCAAGAATCAGCCTTTGCTTATTGTGGGCGGCAGACCAGTTGAGATGAGCCTTGACGAAATCTTGACCGTCAATCAGAGCACGCCATTGCTTTGATACTGACCGGAAACGTAAAAGTGACTTCACCGGCAACCGGATTAACAATTCAGTGATCAGTTCCACCGGAAAGTTTGACATGTTTCTTGGCCCTCCTAAGATGTCAGAAGGAGAGAAAAGCAGTAAGAAATTGTTTTCGGAGTGATATGAAAACCATCTTCTAAGAAGACAAAAATTTGACCAAGATGCAGTCATCTTTTTGGTAACATCTTAGAATGCAAATGTGAGAGGTAATTTGTACCATTAATTGCTGAGCATTCAAGTTGAGCAGTTAAGAGATCATTTCCACCAGAAATTCAGGCATGTTTTTAGGCCTTCTTTAGCTGTCACAAGGGAAGTGAGAGTGCAAATAACAGAAAGAAACATTTTTAGTGTGAAAAGTAAAGCCTTTTCTCAAATCACAGTAGCAAGCTTTGTCATTATCTTAGATTGTAATCACATATGTCCTAAACTACTAGACAAAATTTGTTAGACTACTAACTCTACTACTCCCTCCGTCCCAAAACGATCTTCATACTTTTTTCGCCGTTATGACGAATGATCTTTGAGCAATAATTTTAGGTTGACTGGTACTAATGAATATATAAACTTGTTATTGACACACCATCAACAATACTATCAATAACAAGTTTTAGATTTTCATTAGGATAACTAAATCAACCTAAAATCATTGCTCAAGGTTCCTTCGTAGTAACATTGAAAAAAGTATGAAGATCATTTTGGGACGGAGGGAGTATTATATTTCTCTAATTTTCGAGAATCATCATTTCATACCAAAGCAGAAAGAAACTGTTTAAGTGTAAGAAAATATGAAAAATTACAGAAATACAGTAGTGTAGTCAGTGGTTTAATGATTCTTGTATAGTTGTTTTGAACAAGAGTATAGTACAATTCCAAATAAAGACAAACTTGCCGCAGTGATTTGAGATGAGGCTTGAACCTTAGTTGTTTCAACATTGAATAAATTTATTATATATATTTGATTTGAAAAATAAAGTTAATGTTATTTGATATTCATATATCTCTCGAAAGAAAGATTTGGGTAATACTCCCTCCGTCCCAAAATGATCTTCCTATTTGCCATTTTTCATTGTCCCAAAAAGTTCTTCTCATTCTACAATTTAAGCTTACAAATGCATAAACAAAACATCGATAAAGAAGCAAGTGTTCATATCCTTAAAAAGTTTGAATAGTCAAATGCGAAGATCATTATGGGACGGAGGGAGTATAAACATACATGAAAATGAAAAAGAGAAGGTCAAAGTAAAGACCATGACAACTACTAGGATGTATTCTGTACCTTTGCAAAGCAGAAGAAAGTTTTAGCAATGAGTAGAATATGTTTAAAAGGTGATACAGAAAATCGTTTTGTTTATGCATTTGTAACAGAACCTAACTTTCATGAATATGTTTAAAAGGTGATACAGAGAAGAACTTAACTTTCATGAATATCATTGAATAAGAGCTAACCTCAACGGGTATGCTTATTAGTTATCTTTCCATACCCCAACAGCTTGAGATTAAATCCTGTTGGCAGAAAGTCATCAAGAAGACGACATTGTGCATGCTACTAGGTCAGTCAAGCACAATAAGCAACAACGGGGCAAAAAGAAAACCTTAATTAATACTAAAGAAAAACAAACTCAAATGTGTGACTATCGAAAACGACAGTTTTGGCAATGCACTAAACAGCTGTGATAAATAACATAGATGCTAAGTAGGATGTTCTCGTTTTGTAAATATTAATGATGTTAGAGGATGAAACTAGGAGAGTATATCAGGTTACCCACCGAAAACTTTATTAGATCACAACATTATGATTTTACCTCTTCGTGCGACCCTTTTTATGCTTGTTTTGACTTCTCCTTGTTGCTTCTTCATCAAGTAATATCCACGCAAGGAAACAAGGCTTTCCACAAAAACATCTGCATGAAAGTTCCAAGGCAAGTTCCGAACAGGGGCATCCCTAACAATTTTCCTTTTCAGGATGGTAGATTTCCCATTTCACCTCTCGTTACCATAATTCATCATAAAGTTAGTTCCATAACATGAAAGTTCAAATCATAGGGTTGAGGTTGAGTTGGGAAATGAATTCCATCCCAGATCTCAAGCTTAAGTATATATTCAGTAGCATCTATAGCCGAAAAAGATGGAATAGTATTGCATACTCCCTCTGTCCCAAAATGAATGACCAATTTTTTTTATTTTTTTTAATTTGCTTTTGATCAAGAGCAAATTTGAAATTCTTTTGGTTATTCATTTAGGGAGGGAGGTAGCATACAAGAAAACAACTCTACACTTTAACTAGGAAAACAAATTTCTTGTCTAGCAGCATACCTCTTCAGTCCCATCCTTATATCTTTGACCAATAATTTTTTAAGCTTCATAGTAAATCCCTCTGATCATAATCCATCCCTAGAAGCAATAAAGGATGAGCGTAGAACAGTACATAAAAACAGAGAAAGGGGAAAAACACAATATCTCCCATCCTGACCAAAAAAAGGGAGAACCAAAAGGAGCCTATTGGAGCTGCATTGACAATATTTGGATAGAATATTACACCATAAAACTAAGAATTACCAGCTCCCACGTGTGTAAAGTAAATCTAATTGCTACATCCCAACAATATAAGGGAACACGCAACAAGAAATGCAAAGTACTGAAATGAAAAGCAGCAGAAAAGAAAGGCGAAAAGATAAAAATGAGAATTACGATATATATTACCAGGATCTAACTTTCAATCCAGGTGAATAATACTGACACGTCGCAGTCCTGACATTGGAATTTTATTGATAGTAGTATTTGAGGGAACCCCTAAACCTAAACTGCTTGTCAGGCAATACTATAGGAAGTACTTAATCTTTGCCACAACTGACTTGAAGTTGTAGTACTGAGCTTCATTACCAAACCACCTATAATTCATCCTATTACAAATCCAACAATTATAATCACTTTATAATCTTCATAAGAAGAATCCACACTTCTCAGAGTACCCAAAAGATAACTCAGGCACAGAGTTAGTGTTCAATTCGGGTAGTGCCCAGTACCAGTACAACATTCTAACACCCATGCATGAGTACCAACAGGTCAGTCAAGTGCAATAAGCGACAAAGAAACAAAATGTAAAGTTCATGGGCAAATATAGGCAATGAAATGCGTGTCTGCGAAAACGACAATTTTAGTAAACATACTTGGTTGTGATATCAAATACATATACAGATGCTAAAAGAGGATGGCTTCCATAATGTCAACATACTTGATAGTAATCTGAAAATATTAGATGCTAAAATAGGACGACTTCCTTAAGTAAATTAGCATTAAAACAAGAAAACTAGAGAATGTATTTGATACTTATCAAGAATTCTTGCTTTGTTACCTCAAACTGATATGCTACCATAACAAATTATCAACTTCTATGCAGAGAATATCACTAGATCACGCAAAAGTTTTGTACCTCCTCTTGCTATCATTTTTTCTGTTCGCTTTGACTTACTCACTTTGCTTCTTCATCACATCACCCACGTTCTCAAACAAGGCTCTCCGCAAGCACTTTTGCATGAAAGTTCTCAGGCAAGTTCTTTACAACGGCATCCCTAATTGTTTCTCTTTTCGAGTCATACCAAACTAGCTTCCTATTATCATAATTCAACAAAACCTCTCCCCTATCATCCGAATAAACCAAAGGCACAATGCTGAGATAGGTATTAACTGTGGGCGGAGCATTTGAAAACAACTTATTCCTTTTCAACTATCAAGTGTCATATTCTTATATAGGGATCTTTCAACTTCTATAACTCACATTCCTGCTAAGAATACGAATAACCAATGGTCAAGCAATAGCCCTTCTTTGAAAAGACGTGAGAGCTTTCGATACAAGAGAGGAAACAGTATGGCTTCAGATGCCTAAACGAGGAACCACCTGAATATAACCTAGAACTATCCAAAACCCAAGTGCGGGAGCCCGAGCATCCAGATGACATTTAATAGATTTAAGATTTCAAGTGCGGGACCCCGATAGCTTCCCACCCCCATGAGCTTCCAGAACTAGATACGGAGGAACCCTAACACCTCCACCCCACAAACAAACTACATACAACCATCATTTCAGGTAAGAGATATGAGCATAGGGTAGCACTGATGAGTGATGAGTGATTTACAGGGACTTAGACAGTGATTGAACAGCTGATGCTGTGGCTCCCAGGAAATATGATGGCAGTTTCTACAGATTCCCAAAAGCCAAACCTTTCTCCTCCTTAGGCTTACAAACATTGAGCTCTTCTCTGCCACTATTCTTTGCCCCTTCACAAAGAGAAATGTAATATTAATGACAGATAGGCCTCCAATCACATACAATGTTGAGATATATGACTTCTAACAAAACATTCATGATAACCACAAATAAACATGTTCATAGCCCTATATCTTGGAGGGAGGGAGAAAGAAGTAAAGAATGAAAGAACGAATGAAAAAAATAATGAACAAACTACAAAGAATGAAAGAGAGGGAGTGGGAGAGGGAGAGGGAGGGGGAGGAAAGAAAGGAAGAAAGAACGAAAGAAAGTAACAAGCGAAGTAAAGAAGAACAAAAGAGCAAGCGAAAAGGGACTTAGGAGGGAGGCATGCACGAAAAAATAAAAGAAAGAACAAACAAAAAAAAAGTGGGGGGCGGGGGGAATGAAGAAATGAACGAAGAAAGAACAAAGAGGGAGGAAGGAAGGAAGAAAGAATGAACAAAAAAAAGAACGGAATAACTAAAGAACGGAAGAATGAATGAACAAAAGAACGAAAAAAAAGAAAGAAGGGTGGGGGAGGTAAGGAAGGAGAAAAAGAATGAACGAAATAACAAAAAAGAGGGAGGAAAGAAGGAAGGAATAGCCGAAGGAAACAAGAACGAAAAAAATGAAAGCAAGAAGGAGAGGCAAAATGAAGAAAGAAAGAACAAAAAATAGGGAGGGAGGGAGGAATAAAGAATGAAGAGGGAGGTGGGGGGGAGGAACGGTGGAAGGGTGAACACAAGAATGAAGGAAAGAACGAGAGAAGAGTGGTAGGGAGGGGGAAGGAAGCATGTACGAAAGAACGAATGGAATAATAAAAGAAAGAGGGAGGAACAAACGAAGAATAGAGGGGGATCTAAGAAGGAAGATACAGGGATGATGGGAGGAAGGATGAAATGAAGAGGGAGGGCGAAAGAAATCACTTGTTAAATAACGAGTGAACGAAATAACAAAGAAAGGGGAGGAGGAATGAAGGAAGGACGGTCGAAGTGGGATGGGCGGACGGATGATGAAAGAAATAACAAAAGAACGAAGATGGAGGTAGGAAGGGGAGGACCAATGCACACATGAAAGAATGACTTAACAAAAGAAAGAACATAAGCTTGAACGAATGAAAGAGAGGGGGGAAGTGGTAGGTAACGAAGGAGGCAAGATGGGAGGAAGGAACAACGGAAAAAAGAAAGGATGACTAAGGGAGGAAGAGATGGAGGAAGGAGGAAGAAGATATGAAAGAGCGAAAGGGAACAAATGAAGGGAAGGGAGTACTAAAAGGGATGTAAGGAGGGAGAAACAAAAGGTAGTCTCGAAGGGAGGAAGGAAGAATGAAGGCACACACCAAAGAAAGAACGAAACGATAGAACACACGAAAAGGGAGGTATGGAAGGAGGAAGTATGCACGAATTGACGAATGAAAGAACGAATAAAAGAAAGGGAACAGTGAGGGGAAGGAACAAATGAAGAGGGATATAGGAAGGGAGGAAGAAAAATGAAAGAACAAGTTAAAGAATCAAAGAAATGGCGGAGGAAGAGAGGAAGGAAGAAATAACGAACGAAGACATAGGTAGGAAGGGAGGAAAGAAACACGCACGAAAGGAAGTGGGGGGTCACATAGGGAAGGAGGTAAAGAGAGGGGGGAAATGAAGAACGAACGAAAAAAGGAAGCACGAAAGAGACGTAAGGAAAACGGAGTGAAAGGGAAGGACGGAGGAGGGATAGAGGAAGAGATAAAGAACCTAAACAAAAGAATGGGAGGAAGGAAGATCAAAAGACCGAAAGTAAGGAAATAGAGAAAGGGAGGAAACAACAAAAGAATGAAAGGAAGTGAGCGAGGGAGGAAGAAAGAATGAACGAACTAACAAAAGAATGAACAAACAAAAGAACGAAAAATGAATGAAAAGTGGGAGGGGGAGGGGTAAGGAAGAAAGGAAAAAAGAACAGCGAAGGAGCGAAAAAGAGGGAAGGAAGTAAGGAGGAAGGAAGGACAAGTGGGGAGGAAGGAGGGAGAGACGAAGAATGAATGAAGAAGGAGGCAAGGAACAACGAATCGAGGAAGGGCGAAAGAGAGAATGAAGGAAAGAAAGAAAGAAAGAAAGAAAGAAGGAAAGAAGAGGGATGGTAGGGATGGGGAAGGAATCACGCACGAAAGAAAGAATGAAATAGCGAAAAATGAATGAAAGAACGAAAGAATGAAGTGGAGTTAAGAAGGGGGAGGGGTGATGGAGGAACCGAGGGAGGAAGAAATCACGCATGGAAAAATGAACGAAAGAAAGAGGGGAAGAAGTAGTGACGGAACAAACGAATGAAGAAAGAAAATAGAGGGGGTGGAAATGAAGGAGGAATAAGGAAAGAAGATCAAAAAGGGAGGTAGGAGGAAGAAATAAGCATTCATGAAAGAAAGAACACGAGTACATAAGATCGAATGAAAGAAATACGAGGAATGGAGATAGGTAGAAGAGGTAAGGAGGGCAGAATGGAAAAAAGAAGGAAGAAACAATGAAGAAGAGAGGTAGGAATGAAAGAAGCGAAGGAAGAAAATGAAGTAAAACGGAAAATGAAAGGAACGGAGGAGCGAAAGAACAAAGGGGAAGAATGAACGAACGAACTAAAGAAAGAGTGGAAGAATTAATGAACGAAAGAGGGGTAGCAAGAGATGACGGAGGAAGAAGAAAGAAGTAAACAAAACAAAATGAAGGAATGAAGAAAGAAAGAAAACTGTAGCATGGAGGGTGAAAGGGCGCAAGAAAAAAGGAAATAAATAATGGAACAAAAGAAAGGGATATAGGTAGGGGAGGACATAAGGCATGAAGGAGGGAACAACCATATGAAGGAAGAAAGAAGTGGGATGTAGAACGAAGGAAAGAACTAAAAAAAGAGGAGAGGTAGCATGCACAAAAGAAACAAACAAATAAAGAAAAAAGAAGAGAGAGAGGTAGGAATGAAGAAAAAAAAACTGTAGCATGGAGGGTGAAAGGGCGCAAGAAAAAAGGAAAGAAATAATGGAACAAAAGAAAGGGATATAGGTAGGGGAGGACATAAGGCATGAAGGAGGGAACAAACATATGAAGGAAGAAAGAAGTGGGATGTAGAAATCTTGACTGTCAATTAGAGCACGCCATTGCTTTGATACTGACCGGAAACGCAAAAGTGACTTCACCGGCAACCGGATAAACAATTCAGTGATCAGTTCCACCGGAAGGTCTGACATGTTTCTTGGCCTTCCTAAGATGTCAGTAGGAGAGAGTGCAGTAAGAAACTGTTTTGGAGTGAAATGATAACCCTTTTCTAACAAGACAAAAATGAAACAAGACAAAAATTTGACCAAGATGTAGTCATCTTTTTGGTAACATCTTAGAATGCAAATGCATGTGAGAGGTAATTTGTACTACCTCCGTCCCAGTTTAAGGTTCTTAGTTTTTTTGTTGTTTGTCTCAAGGATCTTTGAGCAATAATTGAAGGTTAATCTAACTATCCAGATGAAAATCTAAAACTAGTTATTGATAGACCATCATATATACTATCAATAGCAAGTTTTAGTTTTCATCTGGATAGTTAGATTAGCCTTTAATTATTGCTCAAAGATCCTTCAGACAAACAGCAAAAAAACTAAGAACCTTAAACTGGGACGGAGGGAGTACCATTAATTGCTGAGCATTCAAGTTGAGCAGTTAAGAGATCACTCCCACCAGAAACTCAGGCATGTTTCTAGGCCTTCTTTTGCTTTCACACAGGAAATGAGAGTGCAAATAACAGAAAGAAACACTTTTAGTGTGACATGTAAGCATTTTCTCAAATCACAGTAGCAAGCTTTGTCATTAACTCTATTACTCTACTACTCCCTCTGTTCCTAAACGAATGTCAATTTTCAAGATTTTTTTGACCTAAAATGTGTCTTATTTGGAAAAAACTTTGTCCCTAAATGTTCTTTTACCAAATAATTTCCACTAGTCTCTTTATACTTGCAAAACTACATGTTTGAAAAAAGAATTACAAGAATATATATGAATATTTGCCGATAAATTGTTACAAAATTTGGACATTCATTTTGGGACGGAGGAGTAATATATTTCTCTAATATTCGAGTATTATCATTTCACGCCAAAGCAGGAACAAACTGTTATAGATCGTAAGAAAATTAGGCAAAATTACAGAAATACAGTAGTATGGTCAATGGTTTAATGATTCTTGTATAGTTGTTTTGAACAAGAGTATAGTTACAATTCAAAATAAAGACAAACCTTGCTGCAATGATTTGAGATGAGGCTTAAATCTTAGTTGCTTCAACATTGAATAAATCACTATAAATGATATTATCCAGAATGCTAATCTGATATATCTGATTTGAAAAATAAAGTTAATGCTATTTGATATTCATCTATCTCTCAAGAGAAAGTTTTGGGTAATATAATACTTGAAAGGACCTGAAATCAGAGGAAAAGAAAATGAGAAAGAGAAGGTCAAAGTAAAGACCAAGACAACTACTTGGATGTATTCTGTACCTTGCAAATCAAAAGAAAGTTTTAGCAATTACAGTAAGACATCAGATGTGATCATAGTGAAGTCGGTGGTGAAACTGATCTTGACATGACGCGAGGTCTCAAGTTGGATCCTTTTTCACATTTCCTTAAAGATTTATAAACCTAAACAGCACCATGACACAAACATATTTGGACATTCATTTTGGGACGGAGCTAGTACCAAACAAGTAACAATGAAATCACAATGTTCAAGTATTTAACTTTGACTAATTTATGAAGTTGCAAATTGGTACGAAGCAAAATCTTGATTAGGTACTAAGAAAGTTCACAACATAAACTTGAGCTCAAGTTTGGAATGAAAACTTCAGAGATCTCAAGCATAGGTTTACACAGTAGCATCAAAATATAGAACCAAATGTGGATATGATGAAAGAGACAAAAATATTGCATTCAACCAACTCTACACGAAAAGGAGAAACCAATGACAAAGGTTAAAACCTCATTCATCATAAATCCCTCAGATCAAAACCCAAACCTAAGAGAAAACACAATATGCTCATCCAAACTAATAAAAATGAATTACCATCAGAGCCTATTGTCATACATATTTCTGTCATAGAATTAATATAAGTTGCTTTTCTTACACAAGCCACAGCGAAAAGCCTATTGTTCATCCAGCATTTTTCCTACCAAAAAATAATTTCCGAAACCGAAGGCAGCATAAATGAAGGCAACATTGAAGTTGTATCTTCAATCATAGAATATATTTGAGTAATCACTCGAACCCTGTTTTCCCATCAGCGAATATGTTCAAAAATGTGATAGAGAAAATCGTCACAAGTAACAGAACCTAACTTTCATGAATACCATTGAGTAAGAGCTTACCTCTACGGGTATGCTTACTAGTTATCTTTGCATACCCCCACAGCTTGAGATTAAATCCTGTTGGCAGAAAGTCATCAAGAAGACAAGACATCGTGCATGCGTACTAGGTCAGTCAAGCACAATAAGCAACAGAGGAGCAAAAAGAAAACCTTAATTAATACTCCCTCTGTCCCTAAATGAGTGTCCATTTTCATGAAATTTTTGTCCCAAAATGAGTGTCAATTTTGATCATAAATTTGTCCCTAAATGTTTTTTTTCGAAAAAATTTTCACCGGTCTCTTTATACTTGCAAAAACTAAATGTTTGTAAAGAGAATTACAAGATTATATATGAATTTTACCACCAAATTGTACAAAAAGTTACGTCCCTTAAAATGAAATTTGGACACTCATTTAGGGACAGAGGTAGTACTAAAGAAAAATAAACTCAAATAACTATCGAAAACGACAATTTTGGCAATGCACTAAACAGCTGTGATATATAACATAGATGCTAAATAGGATGTTCTCGTTTTGTAAATAATAATGATGCTAGAGCATGAAACTAGGAGAGTATATCAGGTAACCCACCGAAAACTTTATTGGGTCACGACATTATGTTTCTACCTCTTCGTGCGATCCTTTTTATGCTTGTTTTGACTTCTCCTTGTTGCTTCTTCATTAAAGTCAAATCCACGCAAGGAAACAAGGCTTTCCACAAAAACATCTGCATGAAGGTTCCGAGGCAAGTTCCGAACAGGGGCATCCCTAACAATTTTCCTTTTTAGGATGGGAGATATAGTGTTTTCCCCATTTCACCTCTCGTTACCATAATTCATCATAAAGTCAGTCCCATAACATGAAAGTTAAAACCATAGGGTTAAGGTTGAGTTGGGAAATGAATGCCATACCAGATCTCAAGCTTAAGTATATATACAGTAGCATCTATAGCCGAAAAAGATGGAATAGTATTGCATACTCCCTCCATCCCAAAATGAATGACAAAAAAAAAGGAAAAAAAAATGTTTCTGATCAAGAGCGAATTTGAATTTTTTTTTGGTCATTCATATAGGGAGGGAGGTAGCATACAAGCAAACAACTCTACACATTAACCAGGAAAACAATTTTCTTGTCTAGCAGCATACCTCTTCTTTCGCATCCTTATATCTTTGACCCATAATTTTTTTAAGCTTCATAGTAAATCCCTCTGATCATAATCTATCCCTAGAAGCAATAAAGGATGAGCGTAGAACATTACATAAAAACAAAGGAGAAAGGGGAAAAACACAATATCTACCATCCTGACCAACAAAAAGGGAGAACCACAAGGAGCCTATTGGAGCTGCATTGACAATATTAGGATAGAATAGTACACCATAAAACTAAGAATTACCAGCTCCCACGTGTGTAAAGTAAATTTAATTGCTACATCCCAATAATATAAGGGAACGCATAACAAGAAATGTGAAGTACTGAAATGAAAAGCAGCAGAAAAGAAAGGCGAAAAGATAAAAAATTGAGCATTACGATATATATTACCAGGATCTAACTTTAAATCCAGGTAAATAATACTGACACGTCGCAGTCCTGACAATGGAATTGAAGCACCAATAATTTTTTGCAAATAGCTTGGGGAATTTTATTGATAATAGTATTTGAGGGAACCCCTAAACCTAAACTGTTTGTCAGGAAATACTATGGGAAGTACTTAATCTTTGCCACTACTGATTTGAAGTTGTAGTATTGAGCTTCATTACCAACCCACCTATAATTCATCCTATTACAAATCCAACAATTATAATCACTTTATAATCTTCATAAGAAGAATCCACACTTCTCAGAGTACCCACAAGATAACTCAGGCACAGAGTTCGGGCAGTGCCCAGTACCAGTACAACAAAAGCTCCGACAGAGACATATCAGATTTACAAGAGTCAACATGTCATTGTCGAGGGTAAAAAAGGATGTGCCTTCAAAAAGAGAAGCTTTCTTCTCATCTTATACGTAAACTGTTCAGAAATTTCAAATTCCCATATATTTCCCTACAAGAAGAAAAATATATCCAAACCCAAGTCAGGATCAAATTATGCAACATCAACATAGAAGTTACAAAAAGTAATGTCCTTACGGTTCAATTATCTTCAAATGCTGGATATTATTTTAAACGTTGACAGAAAAAAACTGTTAACAAGTAATAGAATCTAACAATAAAAACACCTTCTCTAAAAAAAAAAAAAAAAAAAAAGGAACACCAATGTTTGGTTATTCCTACGGATTAGCTTCCATAATCCTAGAGCTTAAGCTTGAATCCTGTCGACAGAAAACCATCACTAATATACACCCATGCATGAGTACCACCAGGTCAGTCAAGTAACAGACCAATCAATAGCTCAAATCACACACTCCCATAATCCACTTTCTCTTCGGAAAATTCCCTTACACTATTCATGGAAAATAAATAATATTACGCAGTTCAAGGGAAATATCCAAATACATGGTGTATTCGTTTCAATAAGCGACAAAGAAACAAAATGTAAAGTTCATGGGCAAATATAGGCAATGAAATGCATGTCTACGAAAACTACAATTTTAGTAAACATACTCTGTTGTGATATCAAATACAGATATAGATGCTAAAATAGGATGGCTTCCATACTGTCAACATACTTGATAGTAATCTGAAAATATTAGATGCTAAAATAGGAAGACTTCCTTAAGTAAATTAGCATTAGAACATGAAAACTAGAGAATGTATTTGATACTTATCAAGAATTCTTGCTTTGTTACCTCAAACAGATATGCTTCCATAACAAATAATCAACTTCTATGCAGAGAATATCACTAGATCACGCAGAAGTTTTGTACCTCCTCTTGCTATCATTCTTTCCGTTCGCTTTGACTTGCCCACCTTGCTTCTTCATCACATCAAACCCACGTACTCAAACAAGGCTCTCCGCAAGCACTTGCATGAAAGTTCTCAGGCAAGTTCTTTACAACAGCATCCCTAATTGTTTCTCTTTTCAAGTCATACCAAACTAGCTTCCTTTTATCATAATTCAACAAAACCTCTCCCCTATCAAGGTATTAACTGCGGGCGGAGCATTTGATAACAACTTATTCCACGACTCTTTAACTCCGTACTCCTTCATAACCCACACATCCGTACGATGATAAATGTACCCGCCAAGCAAGCACAAGCATACTACCAAATTTGTTATCAAAGCACTCAGGAAACGGAACCAAGTAAATATCCTCACCGGGAAGATCAAACCCAATGACCAATTCATGATCCTCTAACACATTTGTATGTAAAGCACCCCCAACATTAGCACCATAGTGGACGACACTCGGGTAAACAGTAAGGGAAGTCTCGAACCCGTCCACACGGGTTCAATTTGGAGCTGTAAACCCTAGTCCTAGAAAGTAGCGAATCACCCTCCTCACACTGAATTGATCAATAATAATCACTTTATAGTCCTCATTAATCAGATCATACCCTAATCCAAAATTTTCCTAAAACCATCACAATCAAATGAATCAGACAGCTCAGGAAGGAAATCAACAGGGCAATCAGGTAAAATTGCCAACTCTCTGATCGAAGGATTAATCAAGTAAATGTCTTCATCTCGTTGTAACAATTTCAACACATTTCCTTGATCAAAATCATTCAGCAAATGGAGGGTACCCATACCTCCAAAATCAGCCTCTGTTTGCTGAGTGAGCGGTTGAGGTGAGTATGGCTGAAATCCTGACCGTCAATAAGAGCAGACCGAGTATGGAGTCCAACGGCAGCCGGGTGAGCAGCTCTGTGATCACTTCCACCGGATTCCGGGAAACGACAAATGGCGGAGAGTAGTGTTTTAAAAAAAAATTATTTTTCTTATATTTTGGAAACGACATACTGGACTGTAATTTCGCGAATTCTAAGGCACGTGAATGCGTAAAATACCCTTACCCGGCCGGATAGTGAATGCGTAAAATACCCTTACCCGGCCGGATACGCGTGTTAAATCTGTGTATATATATATATATTAAAGTTTGTGAGGACTGTGAGGAGTGTTATGGCTTTGATACATAGACAAACATAGGTTAAAGCTTCATTTGTGTGAAGTCACATAATCACTATCCTAAATGTGTGTGACTTTTGATATTCTCATTATTAGCTAATACTATTAGCTCATAATAATAGTTATGATATGAGTTAACTATTACTATTAATAGTAATAGTTACTATACAAGTTAACAATTACTATTAATAGTATTAGTTAATTATAATAGTTACTATACAAGTTAACTATTACAATTAATAGTATTACTTAACTATAATAGTTATTATAGTAGTTAACTATTACTCCCTCCGTCCCGGAGTAAGAGTCCTAGTCCTACCCCCCATTTGCACACTTATTAATAAATATTGGAGGTGATGTAAATGTTGTGAGTGTAAAAGTAAAGCATGAGAGAGAATGAGTGTGAGAGAATAGTGAATTGATTGGTTTTGTTAGTATAAAAGTAAAATATGAGAGAGAATGAGTGGGATGAATAGTAAAGATTCTTTGCCATTTTAGGAATATGACTCTTACTCTGGGACATACCAAAATGGAAAGTATGACTCTTACTATGGGACGGAGAGAGTACTATTAATAGTATAATTAACAATAATAGTTACTATACAAATTAACTATAATGGTTACTTTATAAGTTAACGATTACTATTAATAGTATTAGTTAATCATAACAGTTACAATATATGTTAATTTTTACAATTAATAGTATTAGTTAATCATAGTAGTTACTATATAGGTTAACATTATTATTAATAGTATTAGTTAATTATAATAGTTACTATAAATATTAATACGTATTATTAATAGTATTAGCTATTGATATTATTATATAGATTAATTTTTACTATTAATGGTTTTAGTTAAGATGATGTTTACTATTTTAGTTAACTATAGTTAAAAAAATATTTTCATATACAATATATTTATATTATAAAAAACTGTTATGCTACTTTATTAAATAAAAAATATAAAAAGAGTAAAATGCAAAAAAAAAAAAAAAAACAGCAAATTAGTTACCCGTGCAGAGCACGGGTTACCCACTAGTAATGTGTTTATTTCGCAGACTTTTACACGAAATATGGCAAAGGTAGAAGTTGTTAGTTTCGCCTGATTTTACACGAAATAATGCGTTGAGTTTCACCCAAGTTTACACGAAACATAACACATGCATTTCACCAACTTTTACACGAAATAACACGATGCATTTCACCTAATTTGACACGAAATATACAGTTTTTTAACAAGGCTGCTGCATAATCCAAACATCCAAACAAACAAATTTCATACAAACTGGATAATTCAAAAACCAATACATGATACACACATACTATGGCCTATTTCTTTCAATTCTTGCTGCGTTCGCCGCATTTGAGAGTCGATTGAATGTGTCTATCCGAGCCCTGTATGGCATGACCAGGTTACTTGCGCTTGGTTCACGTTCATTCTCCCAATATATCGCTGGTGATGGTATTGGGTAATCATTATCTGACATGTGCAGCTCCAAAAGTAATAAAATAGTTAAATATAACGAATTTAAATAAGATAGTTAAATATAACGAATTAAAGTATCATACCAATATAAAATAGTTTCTTACATGTCCCAACACAAGTGTGTCTGTGGGTGGTCCTACTCCTTGTGGTACAGTCACTGGAAGGCATGTGAAGCCACTGGTTTGCGTATACGAGACGAACACCACATTATACCTCTTGACAATGATGTGCCCTAGCTCTGGGAGTCTCATATAATAATATTCAGGAGCCGGGGAGGTATACTAAGCAATGCGATCGTAGAGCTCGTCTACAGGTCTCCGAGATATAATTCTCTGATAAAGCTCGCGGCGACTATGCAGCTCAATGCAACAATCTGAGCGCACTTTATGCCACATGTCCTCATTTCCGTATATTTGCGCTGCTACGGCTCTATAGCCACAATTTCCATCACCTCTCACATCTGTGATGCCTTCAATAAATGGGACAATGAAAGGCATAAACGACAAAGTATACCCAGAAGTAAGACATTCTTGTCATGCTTCTTTTTGGTACGCAAAGCTGCCTCCTCGGCCTTCCTCTTTCTATTAGACGCATTCGAACATTCACGTCCCTACAAAAAATTTAAATAAGAGACAATAAATAAGCGACAATTCTAGTTGGAATATTTAACAACAGTAAATTTGGACAATTCAACAAACAAACAGTGCTACAAACAATCTACAACAATAAATCATCAATCTACAATTTTTGTTTTTTTCAGTAACAGTTTACATTTCTTGTGCTTACACACGAAATATTGAGAACCATTTCGTATGCCTATACACGAAATGTTGAGAACCATCTCCTGTAAAGTTCATACACGTTACATGGAACCATCTCGTGTAAAGGCATACGAAACCCACAAGAACAACTCGTGTAAAACCACACGAAATCAACGCCGACAGTTTCAGATTTTTTAACCACCAATTCGTACACAATTCGAACAATAAACCCCAAATAAAGAAATCAAACACAATTACAACAATCTAGGATCAAATTTAAACTACAATTAAGCAATATATGATCGAATTTTAGGCATAAAAGTCAAGTTAGGAATTGAAATTGAAAGTTAGGGTTATAAATTGGGGGTTACCTGTGTAGCGGCGATAGAGGAGGCGGCGCCGGACTTGCCACCGACGGTGGGGAGCTTCTTTTTCATTGTTTGTGGTGGTGTGTTGTGGTGGTGGTAGTCAGGTGGAGTATTCGTTTGTTGATGGAGGGAGTGAGAGATGGATGTTTTTTTTTAAATAAATGGATTTGGGTATTTTGGAGGTATATATATGAGGGTATTATAGTAAATAACTTATGCCTTGCACAACCCATGCCTTGCAAATAAGTGAACCCCTGTAATTCATATCGGCAAAATTGCTATTTTACCCAAAACAATTATGAGTGCTACTATTCACACCCACAAAATTGCTGAATAAACCCGCAATACTAAGTTTACCTAAAGTAATTATTTACTCAACACTAGATATACCACCTTTTTTTCCAATTTTACCCTTTGAAACTCATAACTATACACCCTCTCTCACCCCTTGGCCTTTACACAGATTCTCAGTTTCTCAGTTCTCACCCCCAAAAATTCCCTCCCACGATCCCCTCCCACGATCCTCTCCCACTTTTCCATCTCCATTTTATTTGCACTTCTTCTCTTGCCCCTTAACCCCTATCCAACCCATAATAATTCCGACAATGTCCCCCGTCCCTGTATCTAGCCTAACCCAAGTGCTGCCATGGCCAAGACCCTCTATTTTGCCCCTCTTCCTCCTCTTCCCATAGTTTCAGCGACAAAGCCCGTTGGTCAGTGAAGCTATGAGTGATGGTGTCATTCTCCACCCCATCTTCTACCCCCCCCCCAGATCTGATATAATTCCGGGGTATTTTGTGTTCTAGGTTTAGGTTTGAGTATTTTCTTGAATTTGATTGGTAATTTAATTGATTCTTCCCATTTGATAATATCTTTGTACAAATTTGAGGTTGAGAATTTAAAATTAATAATAATTGTGTTATCATTTTGGGGGTTGTGTTAAGTTTGTGGTTTGATAATGGTGGTTTTAGAAAGGTGGCTGCAGTGGCGATAATGTGTCATCAGTGGTGGTGATGGTGGTGAATACAGTGGCATAGAAAAGTGAGTTTTCAATTTGTAACAGACGGTAAGAAAAATGTTAAGAAAACCTATTGAGGTGTATTATATAAGAGGGTAGTGTGGACTTTTTGATGAATGGCATTTTTGAAAGAA
The DNA here is from genome assembly GCA_026119855.1 of Campanula takesimana. Classification (NCBI taxonomy): domain Eukaryota; kingdom Viridiplantae; phylum Streptophyta; class Magnoliopsida; order Asterales; family Campanulaceae; genus Campanula; species Campanula takesimana. The sequence continues at coordinate 510,024 of JAOWBW010000435.1, read as the reverse complement.
TTTCATTACGGGTTTATTCAGCAATTTTGCGGGTGTGAATAGTAGCACTCAACAATTATCCACCCAACTACTCAAATTCAAACCCCTCAGAAGAAAACTGTAGGAGATCATGTATATATCTCGTATGAGGATACAATGATCTCCCCATATCTAGATATTCGGTGGATCATATTTTGATTAAGCATATCCATTTCCTAGTTTAAATTATATTGTTTCCTAGATAAAAGGTTTCCTTATTTCTAGGTAATAGATCTAATATAAATAGAGGAGTCTTGTAATCTTTTTATTCATCAAGAATAGAAGTTCAAGAATTGTTTATTTTATAAACATGAAGTTTCTCTTCTTGTTCATCCTTCTCTACGCCAAATTCATCATGGTATCAGAACTGTGAATGATCCAAAATCGCTTCTGCATACTTTATTTTATTTTTCTCTGTTACCGATTGTTTTTCTGGTTTCTTTTGTGTTATTTTTTCGTTTTTTTTGTTCGTCCTTCTTTCCACAACCATGAAGGCAGCGGTGAGATCAAATCTGAGTTTCAGAATTACAGGTTTGAAGACGGTGCAATGCTATGGTGAAGGGTTTCATGAAGAAGGAAATTAGAAATAAAGTCAAAGCTTGCAAAGATGGTGAGAGAGATTTGGGGAGACTTGCAAAACGTGTTGGGAGTGAGAGTACGCACATGGCAGATAAGCTGAAGCGTGCTATAACCCGAGTGAAGCATGGAACGAAACAAATCTGTACAGCCGGTATGCAGCCGTCAACCAGTTGTTGAGACAGTTGTGCAGTCGGTTGTTTAGTCAAGTGTACAATCAGTTCTGCAGACAGAGAATCCCAAGTGTACGTGCTATGGAAAGATGTTCCAATCTGTGGGAAATTATTATCCGAAGGACGTAAGAAGACGTGAAGGGGCGAGACAGATTGTGAGACACCTTGTAGACAAGGCGCAGGCGAACAGAGGTCTCTGGTTGGAATGATTGAGTTTTTTTTTAAGTTTCAAGTTGGGCGTCTGTATCCTTCACGCGCCAACTTGAGGGGGGAGTGTAGGAGATCATGTATGAGATCACCAATATCTCGTATGAGGATATGATGATCTCCCCATATCTCCAAGATATTCGGTTGATCATATTTTGATTAAGCATATCCCTTTCCTAGTTTAAACTATATTGTTTCCTAGATAAAACAGGTTTCCTTATTTCTAGGTAATAGATCTAGTATAAATAGAGGAGTCTTGTAATCTTTTTATTCATCAAGAATAGAAGTTCAAGAATTGTTTATTTTATAAACATGAAGTTTCTCTTCTTGTTCATCTTTCTCTACGCCAAATTCATCAAAAACCAACACAATCTTCCTCTAAACCCATCAAATCCATTCAACATTTCAAGTTAGGTCTCATTCCTCTTCAATTTCTTTAAACCCACTTCATTCTTAGAGCAATTAGACACTTTGCATTGTTAAGAAGCAAACAAATAGAAGAAAATTATAGTACAAGATTAAGGGAAAAGTCTCATTTGTGAAGTTAATATCCGATTTGGGAAGTAAATATAAATTTTTTTTCTCCCAACGATATAGTTAAATGTATGTTTCTTTATGTACTTTAACATTAGTATGCATCAAAATTGTTTTTTTCGTTCAGCTATAACTTTTTGTTTTAAAAAATCACAAATTCTCGATTGTGTTGTACGGCCCTGGTTGGCTGAAAATATTAGTGATGTGCGGCCAGAGATGGTAGAACAATGGTAACACCTTCGGCCACCATTGTTGGAACAAAACGTTAATGTTCGGTCAATGTCGGCCGAACTTTCTTCAAATGTTCGGTCACATTTGGCCGAACATATTCCATTCTTCGGTCGACAGTTCCTGAACATGTTCAATTTGCTCATCCGGTACCAACAGAACCGTAAATACGAGGTATTTTTACTCAAATTGAAAAGAAAAAAAAAACAAAAGAAATTGTGTGAAGAAAAACTTATGTTTGGGCATAAATGGAGTGTCATTTCATCTATAATTTTTAACCTTTCAACATAATGTGTTATGAATGAATTTTGGAAGGATATTTTTTTAGAGATAGAGAGATTCTTTTTTTTTTTTTAACAAAAAGTAAAGAAATTAAGGTAAGAAAAGTGGGGTAACAAAATTTAGAAGGTGAAAATGTAATGGGTAAATTAATATGTGAGTTAATGCTACTAGTGTTTTTAGTGAATAAATAAGAACAATGTAGAGGAAAACCAATCATGGGTGTATAATATAAGAGGGCTAGTAAAATACATTTTGTTTGATGGCATTTTATATAAGAATTAGTATTGCGGTATCAATTTTGCGGGTATGAATGGTAGCACTCTATTTTTGGGACCCAATATAACTAAGACTTTCACCCGCTAATAATTTCACCAATTTCCTATTAAATTTCACATGAGTAATTTCATTTTTTAAAAATATTTATTTATTTGTGTTTTCGAAAAAAGTGGTTCAATATTAAAGCCAAAGCTCATAAAAGAGTTTGATCTCTCTCTTTGCCGCCTCGCTTCTTGGGACATTGTTACAAAAAAAATGTTCACTTTTATTTTTGTAATTTATCCTACCCGTAATACACATACTCTTAAAATTGTGACTCTTAATAATTTTTAAATATATTTACTCTTTTTAATTTTTGGAGGAAAATAATACAAGTTGTTAATATATTTTTTAATTTAGTCAACCCGTAATACTCATACTCTTAAAATTGTGAGTCTTACTCTCAAATTATTATGCTTACAACCATTTTCTGCTCTTAATAGTTTTAAATATATATACTCTCTTTATTTTTTGGAGAAAAATGATGCAAGTTGTTAAAAGACGAGAAGAGTATATAGATTAAAGTTTAATTGCTCAAGGCCCTTCCCAGCAAATCAATAACATAAATCCACAGAATATACCATATATCATATACAACATTTAGTCCAAATAAAAATTGTTGTGAAATGTTTGCACCCGAGAAAGATTTGTTGGTCCTCGCTTTACCTTTTTTATTTGAGAGTCGCTACCATGTTGTTGAACGGAACACGGACCGTGAGATTCTTGAGTTCGGGGGTTAAGTTATGGATTGGGAAGGTCAAGGAGCACTCAATCTACCCAATCTAGGATTGGTCTTGCTTAGGTGTTTTTAATCAAATAAAAAATAAACAATTAAAACAAGTAAAGCCAATAATTAATTTCATAATTATTAGAATGTCGGATCATGTGGTTCGAGACCATCTCCATGGATTGGAGAGGCTCTAAGCTGATCCTTTTGATGGGATTACCCTACTCTAAAATAGAGAAAGAGATGAGAAGTAGAGATTAAAAGCGTAGGAGTTTATCTAAAGCGTTCTTGAGATTCCAATTGATGGCCTTGACTAAGGCCTTGATGATCTAAGAGTTTTGTGATGACTTTGGCTTGAAAATATGGGTTTTTGGTGGTGTTTTGGTGTGAGGGAGGAGTAAAAACGGGATTGTTGAGAGAGGGGCTGATTGGAGAGTTGTTAACCTCTTTTTGTGGTGAAAGACTCTATTTTTATAGGTGTTGGATTACTTAGGGACCAAGTTTAGGAGACCTAAGTTTAGTAGGAAATAGAGTCCTTATTTGGAGAGGTTAAAAAAGGTAGAAAATCACTAGGAAACATCTAGGAAGTCTCTTAATTAGAGGTTTTCCGGATTAGGAGAGTGTTGGCCAAGAAAGAGATCGGACGGAGAAGGAAAGTGGATTAATCCCGAAACAGTAGGAGATGTCTCGTACGAGACATTGATGTCTCGTACGAGGCATCCAGTACAAAAGTACTGTTTTGTCCTTCTGTCCGTTTCATTTGTTCATTTTAGCCCCTGACTAACAGAGTCAGTTAAAAACTTAACGAAATATGACGAAACTAACGAGTTTTCATCCAAACGTGAAGGCGAGACATGGGAGTAGTGTAATCATAAATTTGAGTTCAAAATGGGGTGTCTACATGAAATTAGCCCTCCCAACCCAAGCAAATTGCAAGAAATCAACAGCCCACAAACAAGCACAAGAAATAAATAACCCAAAGCAAAAGACAAAAGAACACAAGAAATTGTTTACCCAGTTCGTCAATAATCTTGACTACGTCTGAGGGCACTACCAAGCCAGGATCTTGCACTATGATATGTTAATATGAAGTTACAATGAGTTATGGAGCGGAACCATGCTTAAATATACAACCTAGAATGAGACCTAAACCTAAACATATGAGAATTCCCGAAAAATCTGCACTTTCCCGAATTCAGTTCAAGGTACCAGGCACCCGCCTGCATTCTTTTTCCCGAAACCAAATCTTTCTGCCAAGTTCAGGCGCCTGCCTGGTGATGACCAGGCGCCCGCTTGCTCATGTGCCAGATTTTCTTCTCCTTGTTTCCTTTATGATCTCTATTCCAACAATCTCCCACTTAGAGATCAACCTGTATATAAGCCCCGTATCCGTCTTCAATTCATCCTTAGTGTCATAGTGCTCACCTCGATCATGGTAGTGCCGTTGTTGGTCCCAAAGGGCAACAAGGGTATGAAAAATAGCTAGAGGGGGGTGAATAGCTGTTTTAAAATTCTTTTCGTACCCTTGAAAAACTCAATTGCAAATGCGCACTTTATCAAGTAAGCGTTATGAAATGCGCCTAAGTGAGTGAGTGAAATGCACAGCGGAATTTAGTAATGAAAATAGGCGCAAAGTGTGATAAAGGGGCGCACACACACTCTAAGTATTTTGGCTCAAAGTGGTTGAAATAAGGAACTAAGGCAAATGATATAACAACACAACACAATTCAGTTCAATCAATCTACAATGAGTAAACAAGTAATTAGTGAGTGAAAATAATAACTTGAAAGAAATGACAAGATAATAACACAAGCTATTTGGAGAGGTTCGATCAATGAAAGATCTACGTCCTCTACCAAGATGGTTAGTCTTGGATTTCTAATGGAGATCTTATATAATGAGTGAGTGTTACAAATTACAACTTTTGATCTTCTACACTAACTCAAGATCTAATTTTCTATGAATGAACAAATCCAAAACAATAACCGGTGTATCTCTAAAAGATGGATCTAAATGATCAAACTTAAAGAGGTGCGTGTGTGATTTTAGTATCAAGGCTCTTTAGATCTTTATGATTTAGAGCACAATGAAACTAAAGTGTTATAGCTTGAAGATCTGGGCTAAGGATGAAGGTATGAAGATGTTCTTGAGGAAATCTGGGAAAAACGAAGGCAATCTTCAAATCTTCAACAAATGCTTTGAGGGAGAAATTCTTGAAATTCTTAGCAAAACTCAGCAACTTCAAAATGTTGAAGTTATGGGGTATTTATAGTGAACTTCAAAACACTAGCCGTTGGAAATCCTTGTGGATAAGATGAGCTGTCGCTCGTTGATTGGAGCATGCATATATTATGGCCATTTTGACACTCAACATAAATGTGACCGTTATGGACACGTGTCAACAGATTAGGCGCATATGCATCTTTTAACCACCGTTGGATCATTGGCGTAATTTGAATTCTCTTCAAGTCTTTGAGTCTTTAATAAATCACTGAGTGTTGAATAAACACTTTGAGGCGCATTGAGCCAAGAGGCGCATAGAGACTGCGCGCGCTAAGGCATATGGGGCGCATGGCGCGTAACATAGCTTATAAAGAAATCCTTATGCGCGCGCTCTAAATAACGCATGGCGCGAATGAAGAAGGCGCGTGGCGCGTGGCGCAGGAGGCGCATACGCGCGGCTCAAACTCACTGAGTGATTTTTCTTGAAACTTGATCTTCTTGCCCTATTTCTAAGCCTATTCTATAACAATGGACAACTTAAAAAATGAAGTATAAATACTTCTTACATGTGGGTCTAAAGTCCATGAAATAAAACTTAGGTGATGGATCAATCAAATCTAATAAATCCTATTACATTAAAAACTGAGATATGTGTGGGCATACCCAACAATCTCCCCCTATTTGATTGATGCCATTACCTATTATATCAAGGACAAACATTATACTTGATAAAAACATGTCCAAATGAATGAAATTGGTAATTCATGTCTCAAGTTAATGCACACACTAGTCCAAAATATAGATTTCTAATCTATTCCAATAAGAATAAAGAATTACATATGGAAAGATAGAAACAACAGTTTAACACATTCAAAATGATATATGATTTTTAGTTTTGAAATGTGTTTAAACCAAGTTTAAACTTAATGCATGAAAGTATGAAACAATTCAATATGATGCATATGAATTTAAACAATATTCATTGTTCTACAAACAAGGAGTTTGAGTGAATAAGGTTTGATAATAAGTGATGCATTGTTCTCATTAAAACTTGGAGTGTAAGAGTTACAAATTACAAGTTTCGAATAGAACAAAAGCAAAAGGTGTTAAAACAAGTAAGCACAAGATCACTAACACGAGAGAGTTGTTTCTATTACAAAAAGGTTCTAATAACTTACAATCAAAAATAGAAACTAAGGGTTGGGAGGCGCATCATCGTCCTTCAATCCTTCAATGATCTCAGAAACAGAGCGCTGAATCTGTTTAGCGAGCTGATGACTACGGTTCGCTAAGCCCTGAGTGTCAGTGACACTGGAGTGAGTGGCAGTGATACCATCTCTAATGTAACTCAAGTGATTCACATTGATGTTTTGGTATTCATCAATGGAGCGCTGAGTGATTTGCTGCTGCTGTGAAATATTTTCTTCTAAGATTTGAATGTGAGCTTCAATGGCATTTTGAGCCGTGATAATGTCAGAAGAAATATGTTCGGCGCGTCTATCAGAGCTTGAGTGAGCAGCAGTGAAGTGAGTGACGACCAATTCTTTCAAGACATCCAACTTTGATACTATCACGTTAATGTTGGATTGAGACGCAGCAGACTGAGGTATGAAAGTAGGCGCAGAAGCGGTGGTTTGCGCCTGATCAGTATGAGTTTGAACCTGAGTCTGCGCCGGAGGAGGAGAAGGAGCAGAAAGTTTGTCCTTGAGAGAGTTCATCTCCCCCTTAATGGCAGCGATCTCTTCAGATTGATCAGTGAGTAAGGAAGTAAGAAGCTCAAATTGAGACTTTATTAGAGTCTGTCCTTGCTCTAAATTTGCTTGCCCCTGCTGCAAAGAATGAAGAATGGAAAGTACCTCGCTCAAATCGGGAGCAAATGGAGGAGGTGCAGGGGTAGACAGGGGCGCATTATCTTGAAGGGGTGCAACATCTTGAAGGGGCGCAATAGGAGATGGAGGCGCATGAGGAGGTGAATGAGTAGGAGACTCAAATTCATCTTCAGTTTCAACATCAACAGTTTCAACAACAACTGTTTCCGTTGTGATTTGATCTGGTCCAGAAGGAGGTGGAGGCGCAACTGGAGAAGGAGTGCGCTGAGGGATGGTCTCTTGCTCCCCCTGAACTGGTTCCTCTATATCTGAAACATCATCGCCAAAAAAATCAGAAAGGAGTTGTACCCTTGACACTTTGGTTTGTTGAAATTTGAACGGAGGCGCACGGGGAGTGGGGGCGCGTTGAGTAGGCGCGCGCTGGGTAGGCGCGGGAACAGAAGGCCTTTTCTCAATATCCACACTTGATCCAGCGCCTTTCATGCGCTCTAGCTTCTCTGACTCAGCAGCTTGTTTGGCTTGAAAATCTTCATCTCTTTTTCTTTGAGCCTCAAGTCTGCTGGCTTCCTGCGCTAGCCTTAGATCACGCTCTTCATCAGTTTCAAATCTAGTACGTTTGATAGGCGCACGAGGAGGGTCATCAACCACCCGTTTTCCTTTCCTTTTCTCTGCGCCTGGCAAGGGATCAGTGCTTTGTCTTGCGCTTGACGTCACTGCGCTCTTCTTTAATGGTGCGCCTTTAAGAACTGGCGCATCGTCTGATTCTGTGTCTTCATCAACTAAGCCTTCAACTGATTTGATTTGAATGCCTTTGGCGCGCTTTGTAGGCTTCTTTCTGTGCTTTTTGAGGTCCAAATTCGCTTTTCCAAACGTTGGAACATCATTTATTTTATACTCTGGATTCTCATTCAAAAATTTAACTAACTCAGGATAAGTTAGAAAAAGTTTTGTGAGAAGAAGGCAGTGTGAGCGAAATCTGGTCTTTCCATCACTCTTGTTCTTCACAAACTTATCAATCTGCTCACGCAACGTCTTGAACAAAATGTGAGGCCAGTGAAGCTTCTCCTTGGCCATGATGGCAGCTGTATATTCCCATTGTTCCACCGTGAATCGGTTCACGTTCCCGGTTTTGAAAACAATTGAAGTTCCCACCAAGTGCGCAATGTGAGTCAAGAGTTCTCCACCATCTCGAATTTCAGTGTTTTTGATATTATTTTGAAGTGTGAGAATATTCAGAAGTGAAGCAGCCATCCTGTTCTGATCATCAATAGAGTAAGTCATCGGACGCCCAATAATGCGATCTTCACCCGTAGATGGAAAACCGAGTAAGTGTCGAATCACAGATGAGGAGATATGGACGTCAACATTTTGAACGCGAGCCTCAATCCTGTAGTGAGTGCGTCCATTTACATCAATTTCCACTAGAACAGCAGTGGAAAAGAACTCATCCACGAGGAGCGCAGAATAGAAAGTTTGGTCCATGGTGAATAAAGGGAGCAGACCAGCTACGCGCAGGGTCTCTATTATTTCTCTTCCAATCACTTCACCAGATAACTCTAATAGATCAAGAGTTTCTTCAAGTTTGAAGTTTGCAAGGTCCTGAAAAAATATTGATTGATTTTAGAAGTGAAAGGGGCGCGTAGAAACATAAGATGAACAAAGTTACATAGGCGCATAAAGAAATGAGAGGCGCATAATAGAATCAGGCGCATAAAATCGTAGAGATTCAAGGCGCATGATTGAATTAGGCGCATGAAATTTTAAAGGCGCAAAGAGTTACAAGGCGCATATTATGGTTCTATGTAAATACTAGGGAAAAATTTAAAACAACAAGATTTGACTAAGTACAAAGTTAGGCGCATAAGATTTTAGGCGCAGAATAATTTAGGCGCATATACAAGTAGAGCCGCAGAAAGCATTCAGGCGCATAAAAAATAGGCGCATAAAGAAGTATATAGGCGCATATCGTGTGAAAATTTTGACTTAGCAAAAACAAAACAACAAGTATTCAAATGAAAGAGATGAAAATCAAAAAGTTCAAATTTTCGAAAACAAGATAGAAAATTTTAGAGACCAAAACATGCAAGAATGACGAAGAACACGAAGAACGACCCTTGAATGCTCGAAGAACACCAAGAACACGAAAATCATGAATCTTCACCAAAACAGACAAATAATATATCAAAATGACCGCATGACAACAAGGAATCTAAATATGTAAACAAAAACATGAACAAATCAATAATGAAAGCACAATGAACAAAAGAAGAACCGAAAAATTTGAAAAGTTTTGAAACCAAAAATTCAGATTTGTAATGAAGAAAGCATTGATCGTTGAAATGTTGGATACAAAAGATTCGAAATCATAAGATGAACACAACCCAACAAACGATATAGAAAACGGATCATCGAAACAAGAAAAATCAAGGATAAACGAATCCGGGTTTTGAAAAAAGTCGAAGAACACAAAAAAATGACGAAAAAAAAGGAAAAAGAATTCAGAAAATTAAAGAGTTAAGGTTTTAGAATTCATACCATTTCGTCTTGTGTAGATGATGAGGCTTTCTTAGGACCCATAAACTTATAAATGTATATAGAAAAGGAAGAAGAAAATGAAGATTGAGAGAGAGAGATACGGGGAGGGAGAGAGACGAGAGAGAGATAGAGAAATAGAGTTGGTGAGGAGAGAGGTAGGTGATGATGAGTATTTATAGGTTAGGTTTAAAATTTGCACTGATAAGGAAAAAAATAGGTCAAAAATTTAAAAAGATGGGAAGTTGAAAGGATGGCATTAATGAGGGATTTGAAAAAGGCGGCTAATCATAACTGGCGCATTTATGAGGGATTTTGAGATTTGAAGTGCATTAAATGCTGAATGACACAAAGTACGACTGATGTGACATCTTGATTTTTGAAAAACTGCTCCACTTTCCCTTTAAGTGTATGAGCAATTTTGACTAATTTTTGCACAAACACCAAAAACATCTATTTTGGTGTAAGTTTGGGGTGCAAGAAATATATCCCAGAAAATAAAATTTTTCGAAAAGCGTAAAACGAGGGAAAAATTTAATTGCACAAGTACCCTTGAACAATTAATGGAATGTCAAAAGACATAGATTCCTATAATAAATTAACAGAATAAACATACCTGGTACTTGTGTATTTAATATGTTCAATCATTGAAATTAAATTTGAGAATTGATTGAGCCGCAAAAGTTAATGCGCGCATGAAGGGGCGCATTACTTGTCAAGGCGCATTACTCATCAAGGCGCGCAAAGATGGTTGAGGGCGCATAAGAGTTTGAAGCGCGTAAAATGCTTAGGCGCGCATTAGTTGATGTGCGCGCAGGAGGGTGAGGCGCGCAAGAGATGATTAGGAGCGCAGGAAGTTTCCTTGAAACTTTGAAATGATTTGACATTTGTACCTAATATACTCATAACTCAACACAACATAAAATCATTAGTATTGACAAAACTATATTGAATTTAGTTGAGTTCAAGCATACCCATTTCACCTCTAAAAACATGAACCGTTTCGCGTCGAGTGCTTTCGTTAGAATGTCGGTGATTTGATAGTCGGTTCCCACGTGTTCCAAATGTATATTGCCTTTATCCACGTGGTCTTTGAGAAAGTGATATTTGATGTCGATGTGTTTGGTCTTTGAGTGCATGACAGGATTTTCAGAAACCGCAATTGTTGATGTATTGTCGCAGTAGATGGGACAATTTTCTTCGATGATATCATAGTCCACCAATTGCTGCTTCATCCAAAGTATTTGACAACAACAACTTCCCGCAACGATATATTCGGCTTCGGTTGTTGAGACAGATACAGAGGCTTGTTTCTTACTTGCCCATGACACAAGTCGATATCCGAGGAAATGACAAGTGCCACTAGTGCTTTTCCTATCAATTGTGCATGCTGCATAATCCGCATCTGAATAACCTACAAGTTTGAAGTTCGAATCTTTGGTGTACCAAAGTCCAAGGTTAACAGTGCCAGAGAGATATCTTATAATACGTTTCACAGCAATTAAGTGTGCTTCTCTAGGGTCGGATTGATAACGAGCACAAACACAAACACTAAACATAATATCAGGCCTACTAGCAGTAAGGTAAAGGAGTGAGCCAATCATACCTCGATAGAGCGTTTGATCAACACGTTTACCTTTTAAATCTTTGTCGAGTTTGTTGCCGGTGGCCATTGGAGTATCGTATGCTTTAGCGTTCTCAAGTCCAAACTTCTTGATTAAGTCCTTTGTGTATTTGGCTTGATTGATAAAGATGCCTTCACTCATTTGCTTGATTTGAAGCCCGAGGAAGAATGTGAGTTCTCCCATCATGCTCATTTCAAACTTGCTCTTCATTAGTTTCTCAAAATGCTTGCACAACAATTCATTAGTAGAACCAAATATAATATCATCAACATAAATTTGAACAAGTAATTTATGACCATTATGTTTGGTAATGAAAAGAGTTGTATCGATTTTACCGCGAGTGAAGCCTTTTTCGATGAGAAACTTTGATAGTGTATCATACCATGCTCTTGGTGCTTGTTTGAGTCCATACAAAGCTTTCTGGAGTTTGTACACATGATTTGGAAATTGTGAATCTTCAAACCCAGGTGGTTGAGCAACATAGACTTGTTCTTGAAGTTCACCATTTAGAAACGCGCTCTTCACGTCCATTTGATATAACTTGAAGTTCTTGTGAGCGGCGTAAGCTAGAAATAATCTGATAGCTTCAAGTGTTGCTACGGGCGCAAAAGTTTCATCGTAGTCAATTCCTTCTTCCTGCCTATAGCCTTGTGCAACCAATCTTGATTTGTTTCTCGTGATGGTTCCATTCTCATCCATCTTGTTCCTGAACACCCATTTCGTACCAATCACTCCATGATCATTTGGTCTTGGAACTAGAGTCCAAACCTTACATCGTTCAAATTGATTGAGTTCTTCTTGCATTGCAACAACCCAATTAGGATCTTGGAGCGCTTCATCAGCCTTCTTCGGTTCAATTTGAGAGATAAAAGCAGTGTAAGCATCAAAGTTTGTAGTTCTCCTTGTACGAACACCAACTTGTAGATCACCGATGATATTAGCAATTGGGTGACCTCTAACTTCACGAATTTCAGGAGGTAAGTTAGGTTGAGTCGTAGAAACTTGAAGGTCTTCAATTGGTACATCTTCACCAGATTCAAAGTCATTAAAATTTGGGGGTTGAACTGGCTCAGAATTGAAACTTGGGTTTACACCAGATGCAGCAGTAGAAATAGGCGCGTGAGAGGAATCATGAGGCGCATCATTTGAGTGAGGCGCAATAGAGGATTCACCAGGCGCATTATACATTGAATTAGGCGCATTTGATGTAGATGGATTTCCTTGTGTTGATAAATTCTGATCTTGAGTGGGCGCAACATAAATAGGAGCACCTGTATCATTTAGCTCAATAGAATCATCAGCAACATTTGGAGCCAAATGTGGCTCAAGGAGAGAATGTTCATCAAATGTAACATGTACAGATTCAACTATCACTAATGTAGTTCTATTAAAAACACGAAAATCTTTAGAGTGTTTGGCATACCCAACAAAAATACCTTCATCGGCTTTGGCATCGAATTTACCTCTATGTTCGTTTCCGTTGTAGAGGATATAACATTTTCAACCAAAGATCTTGAAGAATGCAATGTTGGGAGTTCTACCACGCCAAAGTTCATACGGAGTCTTGTTGTGAAGTTTGTTGATGAGGGAACGATTTTGAGTAAAACATGCAGTGTTGATAGCTTCTTCCCAAAAGTACTTAGGCAATTTAGCTTCAGCTATCATCGTCTTTCCCGCTTCAATCAACGTTCTATTCTTTCGTTCAACAACGCCATTTTGTTGAGGGACTCCGGCGGTTGAAAAGTTGTGATCTATCCCATGATCTTCACAATATCGAGCAACACCGTTGTTCTTGAATTCTGGTCCATTGTCGGATCGAACACTAACGATGTCATCTTCTTTTTGGGTTTGGAGCAGTCGAAATAAGGTAGTGAGAATATCATAACAATCATCTTTTGTAATCATCATCTCTACCCATGTATATCTTGAATAATCATCCACCACAACTAGAGTATACTTGTTTCTTCTAATACTTGCGGTGGAAACTGGTCCAAATAGATCAATGTGAAGCAGTTGCAAACATCTTGTAGTTGAAGGATTAGACTTGCTTGAAAATGACTGCTTCGGTTGTTTACCAAGTTGACATGCGGCGCACTTTTTGTCATGATGATCAGCAACCTTGGGAAGTCCTTTGACAAGATTATTCCTGCTGAGTTTAGATAGATACTTGAAGTTCAAGTGACTTAAGCGTTTGTGCCACAGCCAACTATTTTCGTTCACACTTTTTGCTACAAAACAAAGATTAGTACTAGAGTTCATACTATGGAAATCAATAATATAAATATTTGTCTTACGATATCCCGTGAGTAAGATAGCTCCAGTTTTGCCATTCTTGATAAGACATTGCGTTGAAGTGAAATGGCATTCTAATCCTTTGTCGCAGAATTGAGATATGGATAATAAGTTGTGCTTGAGCCCTTCGACGAGTGAGACTCTTTCAATGCACACTTTGTCTTTCTTGAGCTTTCCATATGCTACAACTTGACCTTTGTTATTATCGCCAAATGTTACGGAGGGACCTCTTTCTTCATGAACATCTTCTAATAAGGATTCATCTCCAGTCATGTGTCTTGAACACCCACTATCGAGAATCCATTCATAATTTCTAGCTTTTGAAGATCCAGCCATGAAACAAAGAACCTGAAATATAGACATTTAAGCAGGTCCCCTTTATTCCTTTTGGGTCCTAGGGTTAGCAACTTTTGACAACCCACTCTTGCTTGACCTTAGGATTTTTACGTCCTTTGGCATTGGGAGTGAATCGCAAAAGGCATTCCACGGCCTTGTGTCCTGAACAATCACAAATGGAACAATGATGAAAGCCACCAATCACGTGAGTTTTCACAAACTCTTTACTTTTCTTGGGGATGGCATTCTTCTTTGGGTCAGATGAACTAGCCTTAACAAAATCTTTCTTTTGAAACTTTGGAGCACTTTTTCTCGGAGGGCGCATAGGGCTAGGAGGCGCACGGCGATGAGGCGCGTGGCTCTTAGGCGCATAATGAGCACTCGGAGAAGGAGCGCGCCTATTTTCAAGAATGATTTTGCTAGGAGATGGTTCATCTGTAGCTATATCTTTCCCATTAGCTTTCCCAAATTGCTTCGTTGGGTAGACATAATGGAATGTTTGTCTCTTGACTTTTTCCTGTCCTTTACCCATTGAATTAGAATGTTTTTCCTTGGGAATTTCAAAAGTTTGTTGGTTGGTAAATTCACTATCTCTTTCAGCACAGACATCACATTTAAAGTTGTCACTAGTTGATGAGAATCCCAAGCTACTTTTATCACCACTGACTTTTTGGGACTCAAATATATTCTCCATAGTGACACGAGAATTGGACCACTCATTTGTAATCTTTTTAAGATCAGTAATTTGAGCAACCAATTCATCGTTTTGAACTTTAAGAAGTGAGTTCTGTTATGTTAGAAAAGTGTTTTTAACAGTAAGAGGAGTCATGCTCTTTATCTGCTCCTTAAGGAGGGTGAGTTCAGATTTAAGTAGAGATTTCTCGGTCTTAAGCTGGGAAATTTCATCACATGATAGTGCTAAAGCTTCCTTCATACTATCAAATCTAGTAATTACCTTTTCAGCCTTCTTGAACAATTTTTCTTGTTCAGCAATCACTTCATCATCATTGATTTTGGAGAATGGAGCAGTAGGTTCAACCTGTGGTCTAATGTATGCTCCTTTTCTCATTTTGTTCCTTGCTCCAAGATCACATCGTGAGAATAACAATCCACCATCGTTTTGAGCCGGAGTGAGAAATCCTTGTTCAACGAGCTCGCTGATGGTTGGTCCTTTCTTCTTTTTCACTTCTTGAAAACCTGCAGATTTCTTGATAGGTTTATTCAAGGCATTCATATCGGGAACATCCTTGGAGAAGTCATCATCAGAATCATAAGCATCAACTTCATCATCATTTGCCATCAAACAAACGAGTCCATCATCGGAATCTTCATCGCTCTCATCGGAGTCTGTTTCAATCCAAGTGTTGTGCTCATTTGCTGGTGCTTCTTCTTCAGCAACCATTCCCTTGTGACGAGTGAACTTGGGAGTGAATTTGGGAGTATGGCTGCTCTTCTTCTGCATATATTCAAATTTGGGGATCGGGCAGCTTGATGCAAAATGTCCGGGTTTCCTGCAATTAAAACAAACAATATCTTCTTTCCTTTTTGAATCACTGCTCCTTGAAAACTTTTGAGGAGCTTTGCTGGTAGATCCTTGAAATTTGTTGGTTGAGCCGGGTCTTGAGAATTTTCTGAACTTTTGAAATTTCTTCACAAATAAAGCGAAGTCTTCATCATCCATGTCTAATAGCTCAGAAGTGGAAATTTTGGGATCAGACCTTTTCTCATCTTGTACAGGCAGGCGCGGTTTCTCTGTGCGCCACCATAGCCATAGATTTTGATTTTCCTTCAGTTTCGCTAATTCGCTGAAGTTTGAGTTCGTAAACTTTGAGATTTGCATAAAGGTTCCTTAATGTCCATACGTCTAAAGTTCCAGCGTCTTCAAGAGCGCTAGATTTATGTAGGTATCTTGATCCAAAAGCTTGTAGAAAATTTACATTCAAATCTTTGTTAGTAAACTTCATGCCAAGTGAAATACATAGATTGATAATTTCACAGTAGCGTTCATAAGTTTGCCTCAAGTTTTCACCGGGGAGTTGAGAGAAATTGTTGAACCTTTTTTGTACTTCGTATTTCTTGTTCTCCTTGCAAACCGTGTCTCCTTCTATATGCTCTTCAATAGCATCCCATAGCTCATTAGCAGTAGCACAATGCATGACTTGTTGTTTCATAGCCGTGCTTAGAGTGCTTAGAAGAATGTTTCTTGCTTTGCCATCATTTGCAACTCTTCTAATTTCTTCCTCGGTCCATTCTTCCCTTGGTTTGAGAACTGTAGGTTGGGCAGCATTGGTGCATGGATTTGGATTCGCCTTCATCGGAATATAAGGTCCATAAACGACGGTGTCATGGAGCCTTTCATCGATTGAGTTGAGATGAGTCAATATGCTGAATTTCCACACGTCAAAATGATCTTCATCAAAGACCGGAACGTGAGTGTAGTTTGCAGTTGCCATAGGTTTTGAGTTTGCCATTTAGAATCGGCACCCAAGCTGTTAAGCTTGAAAAACGAAAAGATGTTTTATAAAGGTGTTTGCTCTGATACCACTTGTTGGTCCCAAAGGGCAACAAGGGTATGAAAAATAGCTAGAGGGGGGGGGTGAATAGCTGTTTTAAAATTCTTTTCGTACCCTTGAAAAACTCAATTGCAAATGCGCACTTTATCAAGTAAGCGTTATGAAATGCGCCTAAGCGAGTGAGTGAAATGCACAGCGGAATTTAGTAATGAAAATAGGCGCAAAGTGTGATAAAGGGGCGCACACACACTCTAAGTATTTTGGCTCAAAGTGGTTGAAATAAGGAACTAAGGCAAATGATATAACAACACAACACAATTCAGTTCAATCAATCTACAATGAGTAAACAAGCAAATAGTGAGTGAAAATAATAACTTGAAAGAAATGACAAGATAATAACACAAGCTATTTGGAGAGGTTCGATCAATGAAAGATCTACGTCCTCTACCAAGATGGTTAGTCTTGGATTTCTAATGGAGATCTTATATAATGAGTGAGTATTACAAATTACAACTTTTGATCTTCTACACTAACTCAAGATCTAATTTTCTATGAATGAACAAATCCAAAACAATAACCGGTGTATCTATAAAAGATGGATCTAAATGATCAAACTTAAAGAGGTGCGTGTGTGATTTTAGTATCAATGCTCTTTAGATCTTTATGATTTAGAGCACAATGAAACTAAAGTGTTATAGCTTGAAGATCTGGGCTAAGGATGAAGGTATGAAGATGTTCTTGAGGAAATCTGGGAAAAACGAAGGCAATCTTCAAATCTTCAACAAATGCTTTGAGGGAGAAATTCTTGAAATTCTTAGCAAAACTCAGCAACTTCAAAATGTTGAAGTTATGGGGTATTTATAGTGAACTTCAAAAAACTAGCCGTTGGAAATCCTTGTGGATAAGATGAGCTGTCACTCGTTGATTGGAGCATGCATATATTATGGCCATTTTGACACTCAACATAAATGTGACCGTTATGGACACGTGTCAACAGATTAGGCGCATATGCATCTTTTAACCACCGTTGGATCATTGGCGTAATTTGAATTCTCTTCAAGTCTTTGAGTCTTTAATAAATCACTGAGTGTTGAATAAACACTTTGAGGCGCATTGAGCCAAGAGGCGCATAGAGACTGCGCGCGCTAAGGCATATGGGGCGCATGGCGCGTAACATAGCTTATAAAGAAATCCTTATGCGCGCGCTCTAAATAACGCATGGCGCGAATGAAGAAGGCGCGTGGCGCGTGGCGCAGGAGGCGCATACGCGCGGCTCAAACTCACTGAGTGATTTTTCTTGAAACTTGATCTTCTTGCCCTATTTCTAAGCCTATTCTATAACAATGGACAACTTAAAAAATGAAGTATAAATACTTCTTACATGTGGGTCTAAAGTCCATGAAATAAAACTTAGGTGATGGATCAATCAAATCTAATAAATCCTATTACATTAAAAACTGAGATATGTGTGGGCATACCCAACAGCCGTCCTCCTCCCCTATTCTCAAAGCCCCGTTGAAGTTATGCATAGCTTCAACTTATCAAGGTTTACAACCTTGGTCAACATGTCAGCCAGGTTCTCCGATTCTTCAATCTTCTCTAGCCTTAAGATCTTCCTCTCCAAGAGATGCCTGATGTAATGAAACCTCAGCTCGATATGCTTCGTCCTAGAATGAAACGCTGGATTCCTTGATAGATGAATTGCACTCTGACTGTCACTGTAGAGAGCATTACCACTTCGCGTCTTCCCAAGTTCACCCAAGAAGTTCTGCAACCATACCATCTCTTTGCTTGCCTCTGTCACTGCCACATATTCAGTTTCCGTAGTAGACTGAGCCACGATCTTCTGCAATTTAGAAGCCCAGGAGATTGCCGTACCACTCAATGTAAACACATAACCCGTAGTACTTCTCCTCTTATCAAGATTACTTGATGCCAAATCCACATCAACATAACCCGCTAACACGACATCCTTGCTTGAGAAACATAGAGCCTTACCAGCAGTACCCTTTAAGTAACGAAGGATCCATTTAACCGCTTCCCAATGTTGCTTCCCTGGATTGCCCATGTACCGGCTGACTACTCCCACCGCATGTGCAATGTCCGGCCTTGTACACACCATGGCATACATTAGACTCCCCACCGCCGAAGCATATGGAGTCTTAGCCATCTTATCATGCTCCTCCTTGCCCTTAGGTGAATCTTTTTCGGATAGCTTAAAGTGCATACCCAACGGTGTACTTGTTGGCTTTGCCTCTTCCATGAAAAATCTTGCCAAGACTTTCTCGACGTACTCTGCTTGTGAAAGAACCAACTTACCCGACTCCCTATCCCGGTCAATCCGCATGCCCAAGATTTTTTTGGCCTCCCCAAATCCTTCATCTCGAACCGTTCTGACAACTGTGCCTTCAATCTGTTTACCTCTCTACTACAAGAGCCCGCTATTAGCATGTCATCCACATATAATAGCAAGATTATATACCCGTTGTCAGTGTTCTTGAAGTAGCAACAATGATCCGCCTCACATCTGATAAAATCAATGTCATGCATGAATCCATCAAACTTCCTGTACCACTGCCTAGGAGCTTGTTTAAGGCCATACAAGCTCTTAGTCAACCTGCAAACCAATTCCTCGTTTCCTTTAGACAAGTATCCCTCTGGTTATACCATGTAAATTTCTTCCTCCAAATCCCCATGAATAAAAGCCATCTTTACATCCATTTATTCCAGCAACAAATTATCTGCCACTACTATCCCCAAAACCATTCTGATAGTGGTCATCTTCACAACAGGAGTGAAGACCTCGGTGTAGTCAATACCATATTTTTGCTGAAATCCCTTTACAACCAACCTTGCCTTGTAACGCTTACTGCCGTTTGCTTCCTCCTTGATCCTGTAAACCCACTTGTTATGCAATGCCTTCTTCCCCTTAGACAGTTTAATCAACTCCCAAGTTTCATTGGCTTTTAATGAGTCCATCTCATCATCCATCGCAGCTTTCCACTTATCACCAAGTGTACTACGAACAGCCTCCGCATAACACTCCAGTTCACCATTATCTGTTAACAACAAATAGTAAATCAAAGGAGAATACCTATCAGGTGATCCACGCAATCTGCTAGATCTGCGCAGCGGAATATCCGATCCTGGAGTATGTGGTTCATCTTTAGTGACCCCCTGATCTTGGTCATCATGAACCATCCTGCTCCCACCCGAGTCTGGAATATCCACCTCAACAATCTCTGGTTTCGAACTAATCCCATCAGATGCTCCCTTTCTGTCCTTGTACAAAACCTGGTTATTGAATATAACATCCCGACTACGAATAACCTTATGATTTTGGTCATCCCAAAACTTATACCCGAAGTCATACCCGCCATAACCAATGAACGTACACTTTACAGACTTAGCATCTAATTCAGTTCTATCAGCAGAGTCTATATGAACATATGAAACGCAGCCAAATATGCGAAGAAAGGACAAATTTACATGCTTTCCACTTCATGCTTCCTCTGGAATTTCATTCCCCAATGGCACCGAAGGCCCCCTATTGATCAAAAAAGCTGCCGTGTCAACCGCATATGCCCAGAACATCTTTGGAAGTCCACACACACTTCAACCTCATGCTTCTAGCCCGCTCGTTCAATGTCCTGTTCATCCTCTCTGCAACCCCATTATGTTGAGGTGTGCCCTTTGTTGTCTTCACCATACGAATGCCATTTGCTGCACAATATTCCTTGAACTCCCCGAGCTCATACTCTCCACCATTGTCAGACCTCAAGCTTTTAAGCTTGAGTCCCGTCTGATTCTCCACCAAGGCCTTCCACTTCTTAAACACCTCGAATGCCTCATCTTTGTGTTTCAAGAAATAAATCCAGACCTTCCTTGTCGAATCATCAATAAACGACATGTAATATGATGCACCACCTAGAGAAGTTACCGGGCCCGGCCCCCACAAATCCGTGTGAACCAACTCCAACTTTGCTTCCTTTAAAGCCCTACCTGTCCTCGAGAAGTTGCTTCTCACCTGTTTGCCAAACACACAATTTTCGCAGATCCCTATATCGACTGTCTTCAAACCCGGTAGTCTTCCCTTTGAGCAAAGTACTTTCATACCCTTCTCACTTATGTGACCCAATCGACAGTGCCACAAATCCATATCACCCTTGGATGACGCCACCGCGATACTATCCTTGGTGTTATTTGCCAAATATAATGTCCCCTCCTTATTACCCCGAGTGATCTCTGAATCCTCCTTGGTAATAACCCAGTTCCTGCAGCTAAAAGTCACCGTGTAACCTTCTTCATCCAGCTGCCCAACTGATAACATGTTCTTTTTCAAACCCAGAATGTGTCTGACTCCGTGTAAATGTAAGACCTTTCCGTCCGATTCTCCTATTCTGACATCCCCCTTCCCATTGATTTCCATAGGCTCGCCATCCGCCAGATAGACCTTTCCGAAATCACCGGAAGTATAATTTTCCATCTCTTTTGCATGACCGCATGAGTGGAATGATGCCCCCGAATCCAACACCCATGATTCTAGAGCACTACTAACACTTAGAACCAATACATCTTCACCCTCAGTTACCACATTCGCTGATTTATCCCCTCGCATGGGACACTCCCTCTTGTAGTGTCCTAACTCCTTACAATGATAGCACTGAACCGATCCCTTGGCAACCGTCAGTGCATTCTTGTTCTCCCTAGGCCTGTACTCACCACCTCCTACGTTTTCCATTGATTCAGTTCTCCCCTTGTTGCTATTACCCAGCTTTCCCCTGTTAGTTGTAGCTAAAGCCGATCCTGAAGTAGATGGTTTCCCCAACTCTTTATACGATTTTATTCGCCTAAAAGAAAGTCCTTGACATCATCATACTTCAATTTATTCTTACCCGCTGAAGCATTTAACGCTGTCACCGTTCCGCTCCAACTTCCTGGTAAGGATGCTAGCAATTGACAAGCATGAACCTCATCCCCAAACGTAATATCCAACGCCGCCAATGAGTCTACAACATCCATAAACTCATCGATGTGTTTGGCTATGGATCGTCCCTCTTGCATCTTGAGATTACCCATCTTGCGTATCAAATCAACCTTATTTGCAGCAGATGGAGTTTCAAATCTCTCAGTAAGATAATCCAATAGCTCCTTGGTGGTTTTCGCCTTCTTGGTAGTCTTCGCGATTCACTTTGACAAAGTAGATCGAACCACCCCTAGGGATTTTCGATCCATAAGATCCCAATCTTCCTGTTTTTCGCTTTCCAGCTTGACTCCTGTTAAAGGCTTATAGAGATCTTTGTTGTACAATAGATCCTTTATTTGCATCCTCCAAAACGCATAGTCAGACCCATCAAATTTCTCCACCGCTTATTTATCCTTGCCCATTCTTGATTGCTTGATAAACCCGGATCGTTAAACCGGAGCTCTTGATACCAGTTGTTATGAAATTAGCCCTCCCAACCTAAGCAAATCGCAAGAAATCAACAGCCCACAAACAAGCACAAGAAATAAATAACCCAAAGCAAAAGACAAAAGAACACAAGAAATTGTTTACCCAGTTCGTCAATAATCTTGACTACGTCTAGGGCACTACCAAGCCAGGATCTTGCACTATGATATGTTAATATGAAGTTACAATGAGTTATGGGGCGGAACCCTGATTAAATATACAACTTAGAATGAGACCTAAACCTAAACATATGAGAATTCCCGAAAAATCTGCACTTTCCCGAATTCAGTTCGCGGCACCAGTCGCCCGCCTGGTAGGGACCAAGCGCCCGCCTGCATTCTTTTTCCCGAAACCAAATCTTTCTGCCAAGTTCAGGCGCCCGCCTGGTGATGACCAGGCGCCCGCTTGGTCCTGCGCCAGATTTTTTTCTCCTTGTTTCCTTATGATCTCTATTCCAACAAAAATTCCACATAAACTCTTTGTTGACTAGACATTTTTGTTAAATGTCAAAGTTCCCCTCTTTACACATAAAACCTTAATTTCCCCTCCCCTCCCCTCATTCAGCAACATTTGTGTTAAACTCTTTGTTGACTAGACATTTACTATTTTTTACTCTAATGATTTATGGTTGCATTTTGTTTCAAGTAAAACATATGGTAAATGAATGGGCAAGGATAAGAGCATACCAACTAATGAAGACACCGCCAAAATGCAAAGAGTTCTCTGTTTTGATTGATGCTGCGTGTATTATTTTTATCTCGGATTATGCTTTTTGATCAAAGTACAAAGGGTGGCATTGACCCTCAATCAGATTGTCATTTGTAAATACATACTTTTGAATCCTTTTCCACTATTTAAGGTTGATTTCATAAGTTTTTTGATTTGAATGTTGGCGGTTGTAGTGTTGGTTGTTATTTTGATTTTTGATATTGGTGCTTGTAGCCGCTGTGTTGTATTGTATCGTTATAGTGATGGTTTAGTGATGATGGTGGAATGGTGGTAGTTAGGCAACATGTGGTGGCATTGACAAAAATTGATGTGAAACGCAGCGGAAATAAACCAATGATCGATCGAAATCAACCCTTCAAACAACTAGGATAAAGATCCCTCTAAAATAATATTCGAAAAGACTATTCTGCAAGCACAAAGGCTTCAACACACAAAGGTGGATTATTTTGCAATTGCAAAGATTGAATTAATAAAATAATAATGTGTTCAATACAAATAAAGAAAAAGAGTTTTATGCCCTAGCAATAATAAAGTCCTAGTCTAAAAAAGAATCCCAAATAACACAAAAAGGAATAAGGATTTTGTTTACTAAAAACTGGAACAAAAACGGACAACTGTTGCTGAACTTGCCAGGCACGGTCGTGCTATTCATTACGCAAGCGCCCTTCCTTCAGTCCCTTTTTAGCACGGTCGAGTCCACGTTGTTGCATGGTCGTGCCAGTGTTGGTCCGGCCGGGTTGCTGTGGAGGTCCGGGCGGATCTTCTGCTGCTGCTTGGTCATCCCGTGCTACATCAAAAATGTTCTTTAAAAAGTCTGTCAAAAAACTAACATTCCGTCAGTTTTTTCCATCAATTTTGAGCATGCACATGACTTCAAGTCCGTCCCAAAATGTTTATAGTTCAAGGACTTCTCACACATATTAAGAAAAGCAATCAATATATATCAAATATGTTATATTACCTTTTGAATATTTCAAGTACTTAAGCGATTAAATGCTTATACAATGACAATTACGTAATCATAAATAAGGGTAGTTTAGGCAAAGTGTTTAAAAGTGTTATGAAAAACAGTAAAACTGCAAGTATTTTGGGACGGAGAAAGTACTATTTTTGTAAGTTTCTTTCAAAACCCTACGTTAGATTCCACAGAATAGCGATAAAATACCATTTATACCCTTAACAGCCTAACATGAAAGGCACATGGCTGATGAAATTTAACATATCCATCTAACCCGAGGACTATTCGTAACTAATTCCTACTAAAAAGGTGAATACGGGATTAAATTGGACCGGAAGGGCTTAAGTGAAATATGCTGAATACTTTTCCTAGGGTTTTCCTTTTCATATTTAATCGTAATTCTATAATGGTATTCCGAACCTTCTCAAGAACGACTGAGAAGAAGATGGCAGTTCTCCCATCGGAAATCATCGTCACCGGCATCCTCTCCCGACTGCCGGTAAAATCCCTCCTCCGTTTCAGGTGTGTTTCGAAAACTTGGTGTGCTGAAATTGACAGTCCATATTTTGTCAATCTCCATCTCAACTTATCAACTGCTACCAAATCCAACCTCTCTCTTTTTACTACTCGTCAAAATCAACCAGATTGGATGCACGGGCCGCGTATCCTTTTCTCCGTAAACTCTGATTCAGAAGTCACAGAAATTAAAACACCCTTTATAAATTGTAAAGATAGAATTCAGGTGTGGGGTTCCTGCAATGGTTTGCTTCTTTTACAAGCCAGTAAATACAAAAAATGTTTCTTTTTGTTCAATCCATCAACGAGAAAGCATTTGGTTTTGCCAAAACAAACCAAAGATAGTAAGTATGAACATAATTTTTTTGTTTATGATGATGTGAATGATGATTATAAAGTGTTTAGCATACTGCTCCAAATATCTTCGGATAGGAGGTACACGTGGATTGCTACTGAAGCTAGGGTTTATAGTGTGAAGTCTAATTCGTGGCTCACAATTAAAAACTTCAAAGATAGTGGTATGAATTATCTTGGGTTCGCCTACGTTAATGGTGCGCTGCATTCAATTAATGAGACAAGAGATCTAGCGGATCCTATAAAGTCTACAAATATTGTTGTTCGAGATCTTGTTGCTGTTGATATCGAGTCTGGGGCTCGTCGTGTGGTGCCATTGCCTGAATCAATAGGCAAGAAAGATTTTTGCTTTTTGAGAGATGTACTTGTTGATGGATGTCTTTGTGTTCTTAACAAATCTATAAGATTAGGTAATACTTGTTCGGTTGATATTTGGGTTATGAAGGAGTATGGGGTGAAAGAGTCTTGGACTATGTTACTCTCTGTTGTCTTTCCAGAGCCTTGTCGTTTTTTAAGGCACCTTATCTTATATTCCAAGAGTCATAATGAAGTCCTGTTACATCATCATGATGATCAAGACAATCAGCTTTTTTGGCGTAACTTGGAGACGGGCACTACAAGGAACTTCCTACCTAAAGGGCTTCCGTTTGCTCCTCAAGAACTGTATATTTGCGTAGAAAGTCTTGTTTCAGTTCATATTCTCTGAAAAAACTAATCAGTGTAAGTATCAGCAAGGAGGGGAAAATTTAAGAAGCAGTAGAAGATGAGGTAAAAATCTTGATAAGCAAGAGAAGATGATGTAAAAATCTTGATACCACTATGGTAATGCATGTATTCTGAAAAAACTGATCAGTGAATTTTGCTCTTTCTATAAGACATGTCTTTGCTCTGGTTGGAAGTAGGATCACAGTTCAATATCAACCTGGTGCAAGCTTGTGCCACTATGGAAACATGTATTTGATTATTATTTCATGCTTTAATGTCTCTAAGTGAATTTAGCCTGATTTACGATTGATTATTTTTTTTACTTTTAGTGTGCCTTGAGTGGTACATGTGCTGATGTTTGAACCATATTTTTGTGTGGACTCTACGATATGTTGCATTTTGTTCGTAGCTTGTACGTGCAATGACCTAACCTCGTGTGATTAAAGGCTTATATTAACATATATTTTATGTGTGTTTTCAGGAGAAGAAAATGTATATTGCTAAGTCCTTTGTTTTGATTCACATTTGATTACCGTCTACATTAGACTGTAAATGCGGAAATTCAGCTTTATGGTGAAATAAAGATTTCAACTTAATGAAAGTTAGGTTCTTTTGATAGCTTTCTTAAGGTTCTGTTCTCCCTTGACCTTTTTGAAAATCTCCTTCAGTAGTTTGTAGGAAAATGTTTGTTTTCTGTCCCCTGCTTTCTTGTTTCTTGTGTTGATTTATCACTTATTGATAAGCTATAATTCATCAAGATACCATTGTTGGCGGTCTGTGATGCAACTTCTTTCATTTTTTTCGTTATGCGTTATTCCAACAAGACTGTAAACTGCAGAAAGTAAATAGAGTTTTTGCAAATGTTTGCTAGATAATAATTCAATTGGAGGGAAATGCTTGTAGGAAGTTTTGATTAACTTTGGGTTAAGTTTTTGGATATTTAAATTCCATGGAATTTGCACCAAATTGAATTATAATCTTGAAGTCTAAGCCTGCAGAGACTTGTTATTTATTTCTACTCCATCTTTTTCTACCTATTTTCTTGTGAATCTTATTTCATCATGTATGGTTAAAAAAGAGGCTAGAGAAGATGAGGTAAAAATCTTGGCACACCACTTTGTCCGCAGCTGCAAGAGAATTATGTAGGTATAATCATGTTACTAACCACCATAAGATTTCTAAAAAGTATATCTTGGTCCATATCAACCTTTTGGCATTGTCTCGTCTAGACCCGGCTGCATCATCAGCAGATGTGCAAATGTACTCATTTAGAATGAGATATAAATAGAGGCTTTGACCAATAAGTCCCTCATCCAAACAAAAATGACCAATAAGGACCGACATTATGGAAACTCGCCAATAAGTCCCTTGCAATATTTTTTTGGACCAAAATGCCCCTGCTCTCTAGAAATGACGGGTCTTCTATTCAAATACGATGGAGCGGAAGCCATTTTTCCATTCAATCTGAGATTTACGTCAACATTGATTGTTTTCCAAAAATAATCCATCCTCAACTTGGAATGGCAGTTGAGGTGTACTAATTTTGATTGTTGATCTTGTCTCTGTATTCACATCCGACAACAGAAATTTACTATTTCTACATCCAATTCCATTTTGCAGCCTTGATTTTGTTCCCACAAACCCAACCATTTTCAGGTAAACCCTTGTCATTTCAGTTGAATCGTGTTAGTTTGGTGCTCGATAATGGTCATTTGGTTCTATGTCATTTTAAAATGTAATATCTCAAAATCTAGAAATTGAAAAAATAATTTGAGACCACCGTTTTAATCGTGTCGTCAAATCGAATCAAACAAGTACACTCAACACATAATTCAAATTTTAGAAATAAAAATCTCATTTTTCACTAGTAAAAATTTGAGAAAATCATTTTTCATTTCTCAATTAATTTCACAAATTTAGAAAATAAAATTTCATTTTTCACTTGTAAAATCATTTTTCAACTGATTTCTCAGTTGTATGATTTCTCAATTATGTGATTTCACAGTTGTGTCATTTTTTATTTTAAAAACTGATAAATTCATCTCTCAAATTTTCACAATCATTATAATAACTGAGACATGCATTTCACAGTTGCTCACACATGAATTTGAATATAATAACTGAAACATTCATTTAACAGTTGTTCATAATTAAGTAAGAACTGATAAAATCATCTCTCATTTTTCACAATTGATGACTCAATTTATCGGTTTAATTATATAAAAAATGAGAAATTCATTTCTCAGTTATTCACATATGAATTTGAGTACAAGAACTAGTACATTCATTTTTCAGTTATCAACTTTTCTCTGTTGTTAATATGATAATAAATGAGATATTCATTTCTCATTTATTCACACTCGAGTTTATTATAAGAACTGGTAAATTTATTTCCCAGTTGTTAAACACATGAGTTGAGTGTAACACTAAGAAATTCATCGCACAGTTTTTACAAAGGATACTCATTTTCAGAACTATGTGTTGTTAAATGCTCTTTAAACAATTGTGAAATAAATCAATTGTGAAGAATTAATACTCCTAACTCAAAAAAAAATAATAAAAAAATAAAAATGTGAGGTTGTAGTGCTAAATATATTTTTTGAACAAACTAGTGTCAAATATATAATAGTCTACTAATGGAACAAGTAAGAAGCTTGGCATAGTGGTTAGCAATCTTAGCCAAGACCAAGAGGTCTTGGGTTCAAACCCCCTCATGAGCAAATAATTTTTATTTAAAATACTTGGGGCGGCAGTGGGTGAGGTCCGGCGAGGCGGCAGTGGTGGTGGCCGACGGTGGTCAGCGGCGGCTCGCAGATGGTTGTGGCGGCAGGGGTCGGAGGTCCGGCGAGACGGCGGTGGTTGGGTGAGGTCCGGCGAGGCGGCGGTGGTGGTGGTCGGCGGCGGCGGTTGCCTCCGGTGGTGGTGGCTGGCGGTCGGTGGCGGATAGTGGTGGTGGTCGGCGGCAGGCGGTGGTGGTCAAATGTAAAGGTGATAGTCAAAATGGTTAAAGGTTAGAGGTGTTGGAGGATTTAATTTGGGCTGGGGGTATTTTTGCCATTTAAAAGGTACGAGGGATTTATTGGTAAAATTGATTTGAACCTAAGGACCCTAAGGTAGAATTTGAAATGTTTTGTTTTTATTGGTAAATATCACATTCTCCCAGGGACTTATTGGTAAAATTCCCATATAAATATAACGCTAATGCTGACTATCGTGCACCAACTGTTGGAATAGAGGACCAACCGGGACTAGACTTCGGAGCAAAAAGGAAGAAATTCGTCGGAGGGACTGATGGTCTGGGCGACCGCCCAGAACCATTGTGGGCGACCGCCCACTTAATCAGATTGTTCATGCGCCAGGAGCAGTTTCTGGGCGACCGCCCAGGGGCATTGTGGGCGACCGCCCAAGTGTCGGGAGTGGTCGAAACTGGGTCGGATTTTAGGCCAAATTTCGGGTTCCTTTGTCCATCTAGGGTTAGGTTTTCATTCTTGGGTGCATATTAAAGCATAGTTCCGCCCCTAAACTTATTGTAACTTCAAGATAACATATTATAGTGCAAGATCCTGGCTTGGTAGTGCCCCCAGACGTAGTCAAACATATTGACGAACTGGGTAAACAATTTCTGTGTCTTTTGCTTTGTTATTTTCTTGTGCTTTGTTTGTGTGCCATTATTTTCTTGGGGTTATTGCTTGGGTTGTGAGGGTCTAATCCACAACAACTGGTATCAAGAGCTCTGGTTGGAGATCAGGGTTAATCGATCGATTGGTTTTTCGGACGATTGGGGTTTGTCAAGCAATCAATAATGGGCAAGGATAAACAAGCGGTGGAGAAGATTGATGGTTCTGACTATGAGTTTTGGAGGATGCAAATAGAGGATCTCTTGTACAACAAAGATCTCTATAAACCTCTAAAGGGAGTCAAGCCGGAAGGAGAAAAGCAAGAAGATTGGGATCTCATGGATCGGAAAGCCTTAGGGGTGGTTAGATCTACTTTGTCGAAGTGGATCGCAAAGACTACCAAGAAGGCAAAAACCACAAAGGAGCTATTGGATTATCTTACTGAGAGACTTGAAACTCCATTTGCTGCAAACAAGGTTGATTTGATACGCAAGATGGGTAGTCTCAAGATGCAAGAGGGAGGATCCTTAGCTAAACACATCGATGAGTTTATGGATGTAATAGACTCATTGACTGCATTGGATATTATGTTTGATCATGAGGTTCATGCGTGTTTGTTGCTGGTGTCTTTACCAGGAAGTTGGAGCGGAACGGTGACAGCGATCAATGCTTCAGCGGGTAAGAACAAATTGAAGTATGATGATGTTAAAGACTTTCTGTTGGGCGAGGAAAATCGTTTGAAGAAATTGGGGACATCGTCTACTTCGGGATCGGCCTTAGCTACTACTAGCAGGGGAAGGCCGGGTACTAGCAATAAAGGGAGAACTGAATCAAGGGAAAACGTAGTGAGTGGTAAGGGCAAGGCCGTGGAGATCAGAGATAAACCAAGGGTCGCGAAAGGATCGGTGCAGTGTTATCATTGCAAGGAGTTAGGACACTACAAGAAGGATTGTCCCAATTGTGGGGGCAATTCGGTGAATGTGATAGTTGAAGGTGATGATGCATTGGTTCTGAGTGTTAGTAGTGCACTAGAATCATGGGTGCTGGATTCGGGGGCATCATTCCACTCTTGCGGGCATGCAGAAGAGATGGAGAATTATACTTCCGGTGATTTCGGTAAGGTCTATCTGGCGGATGGCGAGCCTTTGGAAATCAAGGGGAAGGGGGATGTCAGAATAGGAGCATCGGATGGGAAGGTCCTACATCTACACGGGGTCAGACACATTCCGGGTTTGAAAAAGAACCTGCTTTCAGTTGGGCAGTTGGATGAAGAAGGTTACAAGGTAACTTTTGGCTGCAGGAACTGGGTTATTACCAAGGAGGATTCTGAGATCGCTCAGGGTAATAAAGAGGGGACATTGTATTTGGCGAATAACACCAAGGCAATTATCGCGGTGGCGTCAGCCAAGGGTGATACAGATTTGTGGCACTGTCGATTGGGTCACATGAGTGAGAAGGGGATGAAAGTACTTTGCTCAAAGGGAAGACTACCGGGTTTGAAGACAGTCGACGTGGGGATCTGCGAAGATTGTGTGTTTGGCAAACAGGCGAGGAGTAATTTCTCGAGGACAGGTAGGGCTTTGAGGGAAGCAAAGTTGGATTTGGTCCACACGGATTTGTGGGGGCCGGCCCCGGTAACTTCTCTAGGTGGTGCGTCATATTACATGACCTTTACTGATGATTCGACAAGGAAAGTCTGGGTTTATTTCTTGAAACACAAAGATGAGGCATTCGAGGTGTTTAAGAAATGGAAGGCTTTGGTGGAGAATCAGACGGGTCTTAAGCTTAAATGCTTGAGATCAGATAATGGTGGGGAGTATGAGCTCGGGGAGTTCAAGGAATATTGTGCAGCGAATGGAATTCGCATGGAGAAGACTCCAAAGGGCACACCACAACACAATGGGGTTGCAGAGAGGATGAACAGGACATTGAACGAGCGGGCTAGAAGTATGAGGTTGAAGTGTGGACTTCCGAAGACGCTCTGGGCATATGCAGTTGACACAGCAGCTTTCTTGATCAATCGGGGACCATCGGTACCATTGGGGAATGAAATTCCAGAGGAAGCATGGAGTGGCAAGCAGGTAAATCTGTCCTTTCTTCACATATTTGGCTGCGTTTCATATGTTCATATTGATTCTGCTGATAAAACTAAGTTAGATGCAAAATCTGTAAAATGTACGTTTATTGGGTATGGCGGGGATGACTTCGGGTATAAGTTTTGGGATGACCAAAACCATAAAATTATTCGTAGTCGAGATGTGGTATTCAATGAACAGGTATTGTAAAAGGACAGAAAGGGGGCATCTGATGATATTAGTTCGGAACCGGAGGTTGTAGAGGTGGATATTCCAGACTCGGGTGGGAGCAGGACGGTTCATGATGACCATGGTCAGGGGGTCACTGAAGATGAACCACATACTCCGGAACCGGATATTCCGCTGCGTAGATCCAGCAGATTGCGTGGATTACCTGACAGGTATACTCCTTCGAATTACTATTTGTTGCTAACAGATAGTGGTGAACCGGAGTGTTATGCAGAGGCTGTTCGTAGTACACTTTGTGATAAGTGGAAAGTTACGATGGATGATAAGATGGACTCATTGAAAGCCAATAAAACTTGGGAGTTTATTAAACTGCCTAAGGGGAAGAAGGCATTGCATAAGGTTGGTTGTAAAAGGGTTTCAGCAAAAGTACGGTATTGACTACACCGAGGTATTCACTCCTGTTGTGAAGATGACCACTAACAGAATGGTTCTGGGGATAGTAGTGGCGGATAACTTGTTGCTGGAACAGATGGATGTAAAGACGGCCTTTCTTCATGGTGATTTGGAGGAAGAAATTTACATGGTACAACCAGAGGGTTACTTGTCTAAGGGTAGCGAGGAACTGGTTTGCAGATTGACTAAGAGTTTGTATGGCCTTAAACAAGCTCCTAGGCCGTGGTACAGAAAGTTCTGGATTCATGCACGACATTGATTTTATCAGATGTGAGGCGGATCATTGTTGCTACTTCAAGAACACGGACAATGGGTATATAATCTTACTGTTATATGTGGATGACATGCTAATAGCGGGCTCTAGCAGTAGAGAGGTAAACAGATTGAAGGCTCAGTTGTCAGAACGGTTCGAGATGAAGGATTTGGGGGAGGCCAGAAAAATCTTGGGCATGCGGATTGACCGGAATAGGGAGTTGGGTAAGTTGGTTCTTTCACAAGCAGAATACGTTGAGAAAGTCTTGGCAAGGTTTTGCATGGAAGAGGCGAAGCCAACATGGACACCATTGGGTATGCACTTCAAGCTATCCGAGAAGGACTCACCTAAGGGCAAGGAGGAGCGTGACAAGATGGAGAGGACTCCATATGCTTCGGCAGTGGGGAGTCTAATGTATGCAATGGTGTGTACAAGGCCGGACATTGCACATGCGGTGGGAGTAGTCAGCCGGTACATGGGCAATCCAGGGAAACAATATTGGGAAGCGGTTAAATGGATCCTGCGCTACTTAAAGGGTACTGCTGGTAAGGCTCTATGTTTCTCAAGCAAGGAGGTCGTGTTAGCGGGTTATGTGGATGCGTATTTGGCATCAAGTGATCTTGATAAGAGGAGAAGTACTACGGGTTATGTTTTCACATTGGGTGGTATGGCTATCTCCTGGGCTTCTAAGTTGCAGAAGATCGTGGCTCAGTCGACTGCGGAAGCAGAATATGTGGCAGTGACAGAGGCAAGCAAAGAGATGGTATGGTTGCAGAACTTCTTGGGTGAACTTGGAAAGACGCGAAGTGGTAATGCTCTCTACAGTGACAGTCAGAGTGCAATTCATTTGGCTAGGAATCCGGCGTTTCATTCTAGGACGAAGCACATTAAGCTGAGGTTTCACTACATCAGACATCTCTTGGAGAGGAAGATCTTAAGGCTGGAGAAGATTTTGGGATCGGAGAACCCGGCTGACATGTTGACCAAGGTGGTAAACCTTGAAAAGTTGAAGCTATGTAAAGCTTCAATTGGGCTTGGAGAATAGGAGAGGAGGAAGGCACTACCATGATCAAGGTGAGCACTATGGCACCAAGATGAGTTGAAGAACGGATACGGGGCTTATATATGCGGTTGATCTCTAGGTGGGAGATTGTTGGAATAGAGGACCAACCGGGACTAGACTTCAGAGCAAAAAGGAAGAAATTCGTCGGAGGGACTGATGGTCTGGGCGACCGCCCAGAACCATTGTGGGCGACCGCCCACTTAATCAGATTGTTCATCCGCCAGGAGCAGTTTCTGGGCGACCGCCCAGGGGGATTGTGGGTGTCGGGAGTGGTCGAAACTGGGTCGGATTTTAGGCCAAATTTCGGGTTCCTTTGTCCATCTAGGGTTAGGTTTTCATTCTTGGGTGCATATTAAAGCATAGTTCCGCCTCTAAACTTATTGTAACTTCAAGATAACATATTATAGTGCAAGATCCTGGCTTGGTAGTACCCCCAGACGTAGTCAAACATATTGACGAACTGGGTAAACAATTTCTGTGTCTTTTGCTTTGTTATTTTCTTGTGCTTTGTTTGTGTGCCATTATTTTCTTGGGGTTATTGCTTGGGTTGTGAGGGTCTAATCCACAACACCAACAAGAGAATTTCTTGATAGAACCCCGAGCATTAGACGTCTTTTTGAGGATCAACATCAAGGTGCAGAGATTCTGCAGAATTATAATCCCCGATTGTGGAATTGATGAGGCCATGACATAACAAACAATGTTCTCATATTTCATTATCAGTATGTACCCAATTTTTTTTGTTAAGTGATTGAGTTGAAGAAGATAGCAATCACGAGCTTAATATATGTTAGAACCTAAGTTTCTAAACAAATTTTTTTGACAAAGAATTGATGAAGATTATCAAAACAAAATATTTCACTCTCAAGCAACAAATAAATATCCCATCCTTAATCTGTCATACTCAATAAAGAAACTTTGAAGCAATCTCTAAAGCTAAGGTCCACTATCTTACACATTCATACTAGTCGTGATAGTGGATCTCAACTAAAGATAACAGACCTCAGTTCAATGACGTGGCATGCCAGCTCAAGATCACAATCAAAGTCAAAACTGACATGGCACTGTTCATAAACACTATTTGAGTCAAAGATAGTGGACTAAAGAAACTCAAGACCCAAGATGCTCAAGACCTTTGGGAACCAACGGATACAAACTGAAGACCCATAAAAACTTATCTCCAACACTTAGGCAAACACACCTTTTTAACACACTTTCTTGCCTACTAAAAGCTTTTAAGCATAAAACCTTTAGTGCACACTTAATCTGTCCATTTGTGCCATAACCAAACTTCATAGAGATCTCCTCAAGCTAATTGTTGGAGTTACTAAAAGAGATTAACAAACCTTCGCATTTGTGAAAACTTTTTCTTTTCTTTTTAGTGCTTTGCAACAAGCACAACTTAGTTAGTGAGACTAATTAATTTGGAAAATCCTGAGAGAATTTTCCTAGCAACTTTTTGTAATTACCTGATGAAGGAAAATTAATAAATCCTTCCTGTACATATGATATGTTCAAAAAAAATAAAATTATTGCTAAAAAATGAATATTCAAAATTTTGGAAAATTAATAAATCCATCGTGTAAGGAAAGAAAATCAGAGGTTGAAACATTTTTTGAAAACCCAAATTTACCTCTCAGTGCCCTCATATCCCACGCATGAAAAAAATTCTGTACCATCCTATCTCTTTTTCTTTGTCAACTCCTCATGCGCAAACCCTCGCCATCTATTCTGTTCTCAAATCATTCTGAATCTGAAACAAAAAAAAAAAAAAAAAAACACACACGATCCATTATCATCTCATGGAATTCCCTTGTTGATCATTTCAAATTTTTTGTACAAAGGCTAAAACTACCTGGAATTCCCAAAGTTTTATCCCAAGTTATTTTCTTCTTTCTGTCTTCTTTCTTTCTCCCAATATCTTCTTTTCCCTGGGTTATATTAGTTAGGATACACTTTTTAAAATTTTACAAAGATTATTAATAAAAAAACATGAAAGCTATCTAATTTGGTATAGAAAATTGGTCAAAATTTTATTAACCAAATTTTGTAAATAAATGATCAAATTTTGTTTAAATTCACTCTTGATCAAGAATAAATTTTGATAAAATTTAAACATTTATTTTCAGACTGACAGTGTAAAATGAATGTAATTGAAGTATGACTCTAATATTTAGGTGGGATTTAATTCACATAGACATGTTTTGGTGTCTTTTGTAAAAGAGGGGATATGAGAGCTTGAGAAGTGGGAATTTGAGGGTAGAAATGTAATTTTCTATTTTTTTCTTTCATTTCATTTCAAATCTCTGGAGTAAGAGAAGAGAAAGTTGAGTGTTTATTTTCCTTTCATGCCTAAATCGGGAGAATGTTACAAAGAAAATGAATTCTCTCTCCTCCCTTTCCTTCCCCAACCCTTTCCTCGCCTTCCTTTCTTTTCCCTTCATTGAAAAACTATGCCAAATTCAGCTAACAAATAAATTTAGAAAATTAAAGTTTTTGGCTATTATATGATGCATATACATTCCAGAGATAATTGCAAAATAAATCTTGTGCAAGTTCACTCATTGCAATTTAAACCTTGTACAAATAATAATTGCGTAAAACTCTTTGTACAAGGTATTTTATTGCAATTTAAACCTTCATCCAGTTAGTCAGTGTAAAACAAGTTTTAAAAGTGCACTTGCACTCCCTTAAAGTTTATGTAACTTATAATGTTCCTCCAAAAACATTTATTATTTTTATTATTATTATTGTCTCTTACTAACTAAAAGTTACTCCCTCCGTCCCGGTTTAAGGTTATTAGTTTGACTTTACACGCTTATTAAGAAATTAAGACAAATTTGAGTCAACAATAATAGTATGTGGAGGATATAATTGTCCATTCATAAAGCAAGTGGGTGAAAAGTACATGTGTGAGTGATGGTTTTTTTGTAATATATGAACTTTATGAGGACAAAATTGTCCAAAACCCTATTCATACCTTGCCATTTAAGGAATAAAGCAACTAAGAACCTTAAACTGGGACATACCAAAAAGGAAAGTAAGAACCTTAAACTGGGGCGGAGGGAGTATTAAACCATAAATATTATGAACTTGACTAAACTCATTCACAAATTCTAAACATTTCAAAGTCAATTCTAATAGACTGACTACTTTTTTTTTTTTTTTTTTAAATATCTTTTAATGTCAAACTATGTCTACATTTTATGAAATTTAATTATAGTATACAAGATAAATACTAGTCATATTTAGAAATTAAAGAACAATATTTAAAATATTAATAATTTTTTTGGCATAGTTAAAAATTAAGATAGATTTTAAAAAGAGTTAGTCTCAAGTAAAACATGTTTTTCCTAGTGATTAAGAAAAACATGTTTCTCATAATCATCTGGTGCTCCTTAACACACTCGCTGGCTTTCATAACACATCAACTGGTCATCCTAAATACTGTCCCTGGCTATATATTAACACATCAACTGATCTTCAATTTTTTTTCTCAGAAAAAACTTCTGGCTATCAATTTCAAAGGTTTTGGCTATCAGTCTCAAATGTTTTGGATATATGTTTCAAAGGTTCTTTTCAGTTTTTTTTCCTCACTGGAGATGCTTCATAAATTATATCCAGAAGACTATATTATCTGTATCCAGAACCTCTTGAGCTTGATATCGAGAAAGTTTATTGGCCATGACCTTCTTCAAATGTGCTTGAAAATCACATCCAGAAGGTTTGTTATAGATATCCAGAATCGATGAAAAGTTCTGATTATTTACAAAGATGCCACCACGCGTTGTTTAAAGAAGTTCCATATATTTTTAAAAATGTCACCGAAAACACGTTTTTCCTGGGACTTGCGTAAAACGTGTTTTACCTAAGATTTTGTGTTTAAAAAGTGATTCAACACCAAAAGAGTTCTCATTCATAATTTTTTTTTTTTTTTTAAATAATTAATACAACTTTAAATTAATCAATATGATTTTACACAGAAATTGAAACACACAAAACTCAAAAACAAAATAACCCAACTCATATTATAAACCTCTCTCCTCTTCCTCCATATTGATTTAACCACACCAACTCCTAAAATTTATTTGAATTATAAAGTCATATTGATTGTTTGAAGTTTAAAATTTTGTTAGAGGAAAGTAGAGGGTTATGCTTTGATGGTTAACCTTTGTTTCGCAATAATTTTATGAGAGGAAATAATAAAGTTACAAAGATGGTTACAAAATGTGATCTATAAAATGAGATGTCATAATTGTGTTGATGTTTTAATTGGAGTGTGCCGGGTCCACTATCAATGCGGCCAATGAAATATCGACATCACACCTTATATCATTTATTTTGTAAACTTTTTTTGTAAGCCTTGCATTGCCCTTTTATGAGTTAGAGAGTTTGAATTACTTTGGAAGAAGAAGGTAGATGATTTGTATTGTATTGAAGGTGCTGATTATTTTTGTAATTATCTTTTTTGTTCAACTTCTCAGTAAAGTTGTATTGTTTTTCTTTCTAAATATTGTGAGTGTGTCAACTTTTTTTTAGAGTTAAATCACTTTGTAAGAGCATTTTTTTTAACTTATTTTTTAACGACTAACTAGAAGAAAGTTTAAATTGCAACAAAATTCTTTGTACAAGGATTTTTATGCAATTATCATTTGTACAAGGTTTAAACTGCAATGAATAAACTTGTACCATTTCAATTGTATAGCCACCCTATTACTTGAAGGCTTGAAGCAAACAATTAGGTGGAGCGATCGACCGAAATATGCAACGTACTACACCTTTGGTTATAACAAGCATAGCGTACTCCAACTTTACCACATAATCCAGCGTACTTGTCAATTTATTTCAAATAATACAATTTTCGTTTCAAATAATGCAGCGTACTCTATAGTACATTGTTAGCTCTAGGTGGAGTACTGAGCCTTAATCCACTAGGCCACTCTAGGACAGTTATTAGGCTCAGGAATATTTATACTCCGTATTATAAGTTGTTAGTTCTAATTCAGTTTTAATTTTAATTACCATTTACCCAAGGTGAAATCAAGATCTCAGCTTTATGAAATTTAGGTTCCGTTCTCCCTTGACCTGTCTGAAAATTTCACTCAGTAGTTTGTACGTTTGCTGTCCCCTGTTTCTTCTGTTGATCAGGTTGATTTTTCACTTATTAATAATTCATAATTCATTGAGATATAATTGTTGGCGGTCTGTGATGCAACTTGTTTTATTTTTCGTTATGCATTCTAACTAGATTATGTAAACGCTTGATGGAGGTGTTGGTTAAGTTTTAGGGAATTCCTTTTCCATGGGATTGGCACCAAGATATAAACTTTGATTTCTAATGACCAAAGCTTTGTGTACATTGATGTCCCTGGATGCTCTTACACATGATACTGAACACAAATTCTGTGATTTTAAATTCATTTCTGCATGTAACATTTTCTCGTGAAAGAGTAAATTATACTCCCCGTTTCATGTAAAGAGTGTTTGAGCGATTAAATACTTATACAATGGCAATTACTTAATCATAAATAAGGGTAGTTTAGGCAAAGTGTTACGAAAAACAGTAAAACTGTAAATATTTTGGGACAGAGGGAGTGCTATGTTTGTAACTAAGCGATTAAATACTTTACAATGGCAATTAGTTAATCATAAAAACAGTCTAACCCGAAACCAGAGGACTTATTTGTAACTAATTACTACTGAAAAGGTGAATATTGAATTAAGTATGACTGGAGGGGCTTAAATGAAATCTGTTGAATACTTCTCTTAGGGTTTTCGTTTTCATATTTAATCGTGATTTCTATCTCCCCTGCAACAAGTCCAAACCAAGAACGACTGAGAAGAAGAAGATGGCAGTTCTCCCACAGGAAATCATCATCATCGGCGTCCTCTCTCGCCTGCCGGTCAAATCCCTCCTCCGTTTCAGGTGTGTTTCAAAACCTTGGTGTGCTGAAATTGACAGTCCATATTTCATCAATCTCCACCTCAACCTATCAACTGCCACCAAATCCAACCTCTCTCTTTTTACTACTCGCCAAATTAAACCAGATTGGTCGCGTACCCTTTTCTCCTTAAACTCTGATTCACAAGTCATCACAGAAATTAAAACACCCTTTATAAATTGTAAGGATAGAATTCATGTGTGGGGTTCCTGCAATGGTTTGCTTCTTTTACAAGCCAGTAGGTACAAAAAATGTTTCTTCTTGTTCAATCCATCAACGAGAAAGCATTTGGTTTTGCCAAAACAAACCAAAGATAGTAAGTATGAACATAATATTTTTGTTTATGATGATGTGAATGATGATTATAAAGTGTTTAGCATACTACTCCAAATATCTTCGGATAAGAGGTACATGTGGATTGCTACTGAAGCTAGGGTTTATAGTGTGAAGTCTAATTTGTGGCTTACAATTAAAAACTTCAAAGATAGTGTTATGAATTATGTTGGGTTCGCCTACGTTAATGGTGCGCTGCATTCAATTAATGAGACAAGGGATCCTCTTAACTCTACAAATATTGTTGTCAGAGAGATTATTGCTACTGATATTGAGTCTGGGGCTTGTCATGTTATGCCAATGCCTGAATCTATATCTATGGGCAAGTATGATAGTTGGTATATGACGGACACACTTGTTGGAGGATGTCTTTGTGTTCTCAGCGAATTAATAAGATTTGGTAATACTAGTTCGGTTGATATTTGGGTTATGAAGGAGTATGGGGTGAGAGAGTCTTGGAGTATGTTACTCTCTGTAGTCTCTCCAGAGTTTTGTCTTTTTCCAGGGGACCGTATCTTATATTCCAAGAGTCATAATGAAGTCCTTTTACATCATTATGATGATCATGGTGGTCAGTTTGTTTGGCGTAACTTGGAGACGG
Source organism: Campanula takesimana (assembly GCA_026119855.1). Classification (NCBI taxonomy): domain Eukaryota; kingdom Viridiplantae; phylum Streptophyta; class Magnoliopsida; order Asterales; family Campanulaceae; genus Campanula; species Campanula takesimana. The sequence goes on along the minus strand of JAOWBW010000435.1, from coordinate 470,373 downwards.
GCACCACAAGGAAGTTTCTGTCTAGAGGATTTCCCTTTGCTCCTCGAGAACTGTATATTTGTGTGGAAAGTCTTGTTTCAGTTCATATTCTCTGAAAAAAATGATCAGTGAAAGTATCAGCAGGGAGGGGAGAATTTGCAAGAGAAGATGAGGTAAAAAAATCTTGATACCATTGAATTTTGCTATTTCTATTGGATATGTCTTCGTTCTGGTTGGAACACAGTTCAATATCAACCTGGTGCAAGCTTGTGCCACTATGATAATGTATGCATTTTGATTATTATTTCATACTTCAATGTCTCTTAGTGAATTTAGCCTACTTTACGGTAGATAAAAATATTTTCTTTTAGAGTGCCTTGAGTGGTACATGTGCTGATATTTGAACCACATTTTTTTTGTGTGGAATCTACGATGTGTTGCATTTCGTTCATAGCTTGTATGTGGAAAGACCTAACAACGTGTGATTAAAGGCTTATAATAACGTTAATTATATGTGTGTTTTAAGGAAAAGAATACGTATATTGCTAAGTTATTAGTTCTCGTTCGCATTTGATTTATCAACTTAATGAAAGTTAGGCTGCATGTGTCGATAGCTTTGTTGAGGTTCTGTTCTCCCTTGATTTTTTTTGAAAAATCTCCCGCAGTAGTCTGTAAGAAAATGTTTGTTTGTTTGCCAAGTTTAATCTTATTTCTTCATGTATATTGTCCATATCAGCCTTTTTCTCGGAATTGGTTCTTATATTCTCATGTTCATCCGTTGCTATATTACAAAAAATCACTCTCGTCATCTCAGATTACAAAGCACCACTCTTCTCAGATTTCCTTTTTTTTCTCATTGAAACAATAACTATGTTTGTATATGATGTGAGCTTCATAAAACCTTTGGATCTGATCCGTTTTCTTTAGTTGTTATCAGATAAATATATTGTTTTTATTTGTTTCTGTACATCAATTGATAGAAAAAAGCGTGCAATTAATTTTAGTTTCACATTTTTCTTTTAATGACACATCTAATGTTTATTGACACTGACTCTGACAATTTACGGTCGCATTTTGAAAAGTCTTAACTCGATAATAATAACCTGAGTTCTTCAAGATTGCGATTTATTGCATTCCTCTGCAGTACAATGTGAATAGTTGGGTGGTTTGGTTATAGATATGTACAAAAATCTTGGGCAATGTAAATGTTCTAAAACTATCTTCGCAGACGTTGTACGCTAGTAGCATTTCTTGTGTACGAATTGAGAGGGTCAATTTGAATGAATGTATCTACTTTATTACGTGGTCACGACTCACGACTACTATTTACATCAGTTTTACTATCCCAAAAGATTACCTTGGTTGGGTAACTCTCATGGATTGGTTGTTGGAGGTAGAAGGTAAAATATATTACAATAACATTAAATTTATGAGTCAGTCTTATGAAAAACTTATTTTACACTAAGAGATGAAAAAACTGATTTTTCATAAGTGTCAGTCTTATCAAAAACTGTATTGAAAACACGTTTTACACTAAAGCGAGCGTAAAACATGTTTTTCACAAGATTCTCCCCAAATTAATAGTTGTAGAAAACTCAAACAAATGTTGCAAAAGAACAAAGTCATACTCATTGCTTCTAAGCATAAGAATGGGATAGTAAAGAAAATAAAAACTTCAACTTAAGCCAAGAAAAATGGGGCGAAAGAAAATGAAAAATATCTCGTTTAAAGCCAATAACTTAAGCCAAAAAAAAAAAAATCGCGAGAATGAAAATGTCAGCCACAAGCATAACAGATATAATGTATGGTTTATCATATTACCGTTCTTTTTTATGTATAGTAAAACTTAAGAAATTTGAGGGTCGAAGCGATTGCTTCTCGGGCTCCCCCCCTAAGGCCGGCGTCTTTGAGAAGATTGTTCCAGTTTACTGACACTCTGTATGCTGTTCAGTTCATGTTGTTAAGGAATTTTTTACTTAATACATTCAAAGATCATTTGAAACAATGTCACGGACTCATTGAGCCGATGCCACTGTCATATTAAAATGCTTGTAAGCATTTTAAATTTAACGGTACGGTTGATTGCACAATAACTAAAAATGGGCTCCCCCTAAGGCCGGAGTATGAATTAATTTAAAAATTTATGTAAAATTATTAAAAACTATTTCTGATTATATTTTTGGAACAACATTTTAACAAAATAAGGCTATTTAAGGATTTGGAAACTTTTAGTTTAATTTTTAAAACTATAAATCCGTGGAAAGAATATTCTTGTAAAGGTAAAACTTTTAATTCGTCTTCAATTTACTCCCTTTCCCAAAATGATCTTCTCATTTATCATTTTTCGTTGTCCAAAAAAGTTCTTCACCTTTCTACAATTTAGGCTTAAAAATGCATAAACAAAACATGGCTAGCAAGGCAAATGTTCGTATCTTTAAAAAGTTTGAATAGTCAAACGCGAAGATCATTTTGGGACAGAGGGAGTATGAGTTGAACAACTTTTTTTCTACTTTCTACTTTCTGTTGTTTTAGGGAAACCGTATGTTTACAAGATTTTATAAATGCCCCTAATAGCCCCTGATGAGTGTTGAATAACTAATACCGTTAAAATCGTGATTAACGAAATCTGCTGGATAATTAGGGTTTTTCTTTTCGTATTTAATCGTGATTTCTCTCATCCCAACAAGCTACAAGTCCAAACGATTACCTAGAAGAAGATGGCAGTTCTCCCACCGGAAATCATCATCACCGGCGTCCTCTCTCGACTGCCGGTAAAGTCCCTCCTCCGTTTCAGGTGTGTTTCTAAACCTTGGTGTGCTGAAATTGACAGTCCATATTTCATCAATCTCCATCTCAACAAATCAACCGCTACCGAATCCAATCTCTCTCTTTTTACTAGTCGTTTTATTCCAAACGGAGACCGGTTTATCCTATCCTCCATAAAATCTGATTCAATATTCACAGATGTTGATATTCCCTTTACCCACTCTGAATATAGAATTCGCGTGTCGGGTTCCTCCAATGATTTGCTTCTTTTACAACCTGATGCATTCAGAACTTCGTTCGTCTTGTTCAATCCATCAACAAGAAAGCATTTGGTTTTGCCTGATTTTCCCGAGCCAATTAGATTTTGTTCAATCCATAATCATTGTTTTTTGGTTTATGATGCCATGAATGATGATTATAAAGTGTTTGGTATACTTCTTAAAGTATCTTCGAATTGGTGGGATGAGAGGATTACGTGGATTACTACTGAAACTAGGGTTTATAGTTTGAAGTCTAATTCGTGGCTTACAATTAAAAACTTTGAAGATAGTGTTATGAATTCGGAGAATTATGGTGGGTTCGCCTACTTTAATGGTGCGTTGCATTCAATTAATGAGATAAGGGATCCTGTGAACTCAAAAGTTATTGTTGGTCGAGAGATTATTGCTATTGATATTGAGTCTGGGGCTCGTCATGTTATGCCAATGCCTAAATCTATGTGCAAGTATGATATTTGGTATATGACGGACACACTTGTTGGAGGTTGTCTTTGTGTTATTCACGAATCTATAAGACTGTGTGCTACTACTTCGGTTGATATTTGGGTTATGAAGGAGTATGGAGTGAGAGTGTCTTGGAGTATGTTAATATCGGTAGTCTTTACAGAGTTTTGTCGTTTTCGAGGGGACCTTATCTTCTATTACAAGAGTTGTAATGAAGTCCTGTTACATCTTGATGATTCGAATGGCGAACAGCTTGTTTGGTGTGACTTGCAGACGGGAACTACAAGGAACTTTCTGACTAGAGGGTTTCCCTTTTTACCTCAACAAGAAGTATATCTTTGTGTAGAAAGTCTGGTTCCGGTTCACATTCTCTGAAAATACGATCAGTGAAACGTGCAACATGAGGGGAGAATTTAAGAAGCAAGAAGAGGTAAAAATCTTGATACCATTGAGTTTTGTCCCTGTTCAATTATTATAACACTGATCAGTGGAACACAGTTGAATATATATGCCATGTCTGTTCGGTTCTTGAGGATATTATCGATCTGTTGAAAGATTAACTAAAACAATGTCATGGATTTATGGGGCTAATGCGATCACAGATTAATATATTTATACTCTCTTTATTGCACATAAATTGTTTCATTTGTTCGGTTCTTGAGGATAGTACTGATCTGATGATAGATTACTGATCTGTCGAAAGATTACTCATCTCATCTGTATTAGCCGAGATTATTGACTACCCAAATCACATAATTGATTTTCATAGATTGGTAGAAGTCAATCCCTAGTCTGTATATTAGCCGAGATTATTGACTACCCAAATCACATAATTGATTTCCATAGATTGGTAGAAGTCAATCCCTAGTCTGTAGATATTTTGTGGTAGGGAGAGTTTGTACTCTATATATTGTAAATAATGTGAATGATAATAGCAGAATGGAAATTTCCTCAATCTCAGTCTCTTCTTCATTCTCTAAACTCTAACATGGTATCAGCCTAATTTACGATCCTTCATATTTTTAGACGTACCTTTCTTCCTCCTTCTTACTTCTCGGCAAGCATGGGGATCACCCCTGAATCTGGCTCTTCTTCCCTGTACCAATCCAACAATTATTCTTTACCCGTTTTCTACAACCCAAATGCCATTATGGGGCAGACATACCTCACAAAGGAAAATTACATAAACTGGGCTAATCTCTTCAAAACCATCCTTCGCACCCATGACCTTCTATATATCATTCACCCAATCCAACCTCCGGCCAAATTACCCAATGGGTCAGACAACCCTCAACATGGTTTGTGGAAGAAAGGTACCGATCTTGTGTGCAGCTGGATAAAAGGAACCGTTACTCCTGCAGTCCTACCATACCTTAACTCCTGTGACACCGCTCCTGCCGCTTGGGCAGCCTTAGCCAAAAGATTTGGGGCTTCATCTGCTCTCCAAATCGAAATCCTCAAGGAAAAACTTCACGGTCTGAAAAAGGCTCCAGACACATCCGTCTCTGACTATCTCCTCCTTGATACATCTATTTCGGATTCTCTCACTGCTGCTGGCGACCCGATCGATGAATCTGTCCTCATCCAGCGTGTCTTGGGTGGCTTAGGTCAAGATTACAAAGAATTCTTGACTTCCGTTGCTACCATCCACGCTCAGAACCCTCTCACGGTCGATGTTATGACCGATCTGCTATTGAAGGAGGAGATGCTCCTCCTCAAATTCTCCACTCCTACCCCTACCTCCACTGCCCTAATTGCTGAAACTAAGGGTTCATCATCTTCCACAGCACCACCACCTCCCTTCTCTGCACCTCGCACCGGTCACAGCAATAACCGTGGTGGTCACAACCAACGCAACAGCAATCGAAACAGGGGAGGGGGAAATCGATCTTCTGGTGGACATTCTGGTCAATGGATTAATGGGTGGAATAACTCTTCTGGTGGACATTCTGGTCAATGGAATAATGGATGGAATAACTCGTGGAATCAAAATGGAGATTCAAGGCGTGGGTCTGGACAAAACAGGAACCGAGGTAACTGGTCATTTCGTGGAAATGGTTCGGGTCACAACACGGGTCGCGGTCTTCTGCCCAACCCCAATGTCACTTGCCAATTGTGTTACAATCCTGGTCATGAGGCACGTGACTGCAACAATTTCCGTGCATACATGGCTTATCGGGACCCAATGATTCTGGACTCTGGGGCTACAAATCATATCACTGCAGATCCGTCTACCTTCTCCGGGTCTTACCCATACTCAGGTACGGATGTAATTACTGTTGGTAATGGCTCACACTTAAAAATTGATCGCATTGGTAATTCTTCATTCACAGCTAACAATCGGTCCTTTGCTCTTCGCAATATCTTATACGTCCCTAGTATTCATAAACCGTTATTATCTATTCGCCAATTTTCTAAAGATAATAATTGTTATTTTGAACTTGACTCTTCTGGTTTTCGTGTCAAGGACAATCGGACGAGGGAGATTCTTCTTTCTGGCAGTAATTCTGGCGGCCTTTACCAGCTATCTTTTAATTCCAAGTCCTCAAGTAGTCCCGTTGCACTTCTTGGAGAAAGATCGAGTCAAGCAACTTGGCATGACCGTTTGGGTCATCCTTCTATCCAAGTCCTTAGAGTTTTAAGTCAGAAATTTCACTTACTTTTGCAAAATAAAATCAGTGAACGACAGTGTTATCATTGGTGTCCTTTAGGCAAATCTAGCAAGTTATCTTTTACTTCTCGAACATTTAATGCATTGAATCCTCTTGATATGCTACATTTAGATGTTTGGGGTCCTTCCCCCGTTGCTTCTATGAATGGTTTTCGATATTATCTGTCTATTGTGGATGACTTTTCTCGTTTTGTGTGGCTCTTTCCCATGACACATAAATCCAACGTTACAGATATTTTCAGCTCTTTTAAAACTCAAATTGAAAACCAATTGTGTAGACGTATATCAGCCGTACATACTGTTAAAACTGTTCAAACTGATGGGGGTGGAGAATTTACTAGTAAAGCCTTTCTCTCGTTTCTTCGCAATGTGGGCATTAAACATCAAATTACTTGTCCATATACTCCACAACAAAATGGGGTAGTTGAACGCAAACATCGTCACATTGTCGAAATAGGCCTGTGTCTTATGTCTAAAGCCAAAGTTCCTTACAAATTTTGGTTAGAGGCCTTCAACACCGCTGTCTACCTCATAAATCGTCTACCTATGCGTCAACATAGTTTCATCTCTCCATATCAAAAGTTGTGGAAACGTACTCCTGATTATCGATTCTTAAAAGTTTTTGGTTGCTCCTGTTTTCCCTACATTGTCCCTACCAACGCTCATAAGTTAATGCCAAAATCAACACATTGCATCTTTCTTGGTTATGATATTTCCCGTAAAGGTTATCGCTGCATGGACCTTTCTAATGGAAAACTCTATATTTCTAGACATGTGGTATTTGATGAAAATTCCTTTCCTTGGCAAGCTATGGACACAAATACAGGTTCACCCATGGAGCATTCTGGATCTTCTTCTTTTGCTTCTCAACCGGCTGGGCTACCCCATTTTTCTGGCCCACAGCCGCCTCAGCCTCATCATCCAGCTTCTCAAATTGGGCCGGCGCATTCTGGGCCAGCCTCACCATTTACTCCCACAGCACACTCTGGGCCTCAGCCATTGCAGCCCATCCTCAACAATCAGACTAGACCCACCTATCCCCACACACCAGTCCAGTTTCACTTGCCGACTGTGACCCACAACACATCTCCATTTCCGATCTCTTCTCCAACAGGTCCTATACTCTTCGAAAATGTCACAGAAACCCCTAGAAATTCCGAAAGTGCTTCTCCATCCTTTGAAAAGTCTGGTTCTTCGTCTTCTACACCACCTCTTAAAAACCGTGGATTGACAGATTTATTGGATGCTACGTCCCCGATCTCTATTGAGTACAGTCTCATTGCCATCAACAATGATCCCTTCTATGAGCCTCGCACTTACAAACAAGCCTCCCAATATTCCCATTGGCAGTCTGCAATGTCCGACGAAATTTTAGCTCTACACAAGAACAAGACGTGGTCCCTTGTTCCACATACGCCAGATATGAATGTTGTTGGATGTCGATGGATTTTTAAAGTAAAACGAAATTCCGATGGTTCTCTGGATCGACACAAAGCTCGTTTAGTTGCTCAAGGATTCACTCAACAAGCGGGACTAGATTATGATGAAACGTTTAGCCCCGTGGTTAAACCTTCCACGATTCGTACTGTCCTCACAGTTGCTCACTCTATGGGTTGGGACATTAAGCAACTTGACGTACGCAATGCATTCCTGAATGGAGTGTTGCATGAAGAGGTGTACATGAAGCACCTCCTGGCTTTGTTCATCCAACCACTCCGACCCACGTATGTAAACTACATAAAGCACTGTATGGTTTGAAACAGTCTCCTCGGGCCTGGTTTCAACGTCTCCATGATTTTCTTCTCCAATGTGGTTTTTTCAACAGCCGGCCAGATTCCTCTTTATTCATTCGTCATTCGTCTGAAGCTACGACTGTTATCCTGGTTTATGTGGACGATATCATCGTTACGGGCTCTTCCTCTTCTGCCGTGTCCACCATTATAGATGATATTTGCCACACCTTTGACAGTCGTCGATTGGGTGACTTAAGCTTCTTCCTAGGCTTGGAAGCTTCTCGTGATAACCACACCTTGCGTCTACATCAGTCCAGATATGCTCGAGACCTTCTTGCACGATTCAATATGACTGATTGTAAACCATCATCGACTCCTACTGTCCCTTACTCACGTCTCTCTTGTCATGATGGTGAGATTCTCTCGGATCCCACCATTTACCGCAGCCTGGTGGGGGGGCTTCAGTACCTCACGTTGACCAGACCAGACATTGCCTTTTCAGTTAATCAGGTGTGTCAATTTATGCATCAACCCCGTTCCAACCACTTGATTGCCGCAAAACGGATTCTTCGCTTCATCAATGGTACACTTGACCTTGGACTTACATTTCATCGTTCTTCAAGCTTTGCTATTCGAGCCTACTCCGATGCTGACTGGGCTGGCGATCCAGACGATCGTAGATCCACAACAGGTGCATGCATTTTCATTGGTCCTAACATTGTTTCTTGGATGGCAAAGAAGCAATCCACCGTCTCTCGCTCCAGTAGTGAAGCTGAGTATCGGGCCTTAGCTACCACCACAGCGGAGCTCCGTTGGTTCTCCTATCTATTTCGAGAACTATGGCTACCCTTCTCTCCGCCCTCTCTATACTGTGATAATCTCTCAGCGCTTCATATGGCACGTAATCCTGTCTTCCATGCTCGGACTCGACACATCGAGATCGATTATCATTTCATTCGCGAGTTTGTTACTCGAGGATTCTTGACATTACACAATGTCTCTACCGATGACCAACTTGCCGACATTTTCACAAAAGGCTTGTCTAAACCACGCTTCAATGCTTTATCAATCAAGCTGCGCCTTCCGTACGGACGTCTAGCTTGAGGGGGGGGGGGGTATTAGCCGAGATTATTGACTACCCAAATCACATAATTGATTTTCATAGATTGGTAGAAGTCAATCCCTAGTCTGTATATTAGCCGAGATTATTGACTACCCAAATCACATAATTGATTTCCATAGATTGGTAGGAGTCAATCCCTAGTCTGTAGATATTGTGTGGTAGGGAGAGTTTGTACTCTATATATTGTAAATAATGTGAATGATAATAGCAGAATGGAAATTTCCTCAATCTCAGTCTCTTCTTCATTCTCTAAACTCTAACAATCTGATGGAACGTTACTTGAAATTACTGATAATGTAAGTGTTTTCATGCCTTGAGAATGCAGCAAGTGGTTTTTGTGGGTGTAAGCACTTTATCAATCAGTGTAAGATTTTTAAAGAGTGGATCTTGGTCCCTATTAGTCTGTCTTCTTACGAATGTTCTGTTCTGTTATTTCCTCATATACATCCATAGCACTAGATTGTAAATCTCTTATGAGTATAAGATTTCCTTGTTTTCCAAATACTATTGTAGCTGTTTAGAATTCACGAGTGAACTCAATGCGTTCAAGCCTATTCTCTCTCTCTCTCTCTGTGTGTGTGTGTGTGTCTGTCTGTCTGTCTTTCTTAACGGCCACGTTTCCTGAAAGTATGGTTACTTTTTAGTTTTCCCCTAACCGAAAGTGATTGTTCCGTAACTTTATAAGAGTGCAGATGTTTGTAGGCTAGTGGTTTCCTCTTGATGGATTTGATGTTGATATCTACTTATATTATTACCTGTTCTTTGTGCTCATTTGTTATAGCTGTTTGTATGCCATACTATGGCCATTTCTTCACTTCTGTATGATAGAAGGGAAATTTATATATAGAAGCGATTATTTATTTATAAGATTATGTACTACTACTTCGGTTGATATTTTTTTATTTTTGTTTTCTTACCTCTTCCTTTTTTTCCCTCGAACAATTTCTCTTTCATGGTCTTTGGAAATGCAATTATTCTATACTCTAGATTCAGTTTTAAGTGAGTTGATGATCCTACACTGGGGATTGACAGGATCTATACAAAGCAGATCAACTATTTGATTGGCTGCCTCAGATTTTTTTTTTTTTTTTTTTTTTTTTAAAGATGTAGCTTAACTTCATTAGAGCAGAACAACCATGGACATGAATTATAATCCCTGATTTTGGCTTGAAATCAAGGTTTTCGATCTCAGAGGCCCAGATTCGTATTCATATTCTTTAATTCCATATAAAAATCGTTTACCTCACAAAATTCGATTCAACTCTCCATTTGTAACATTCTGTAATTATGTGAACAGTTACAACAACAACAACAACAAAGCCTTAGTCCCAAAATAATTATGTGAACAGTTCTCCACCTGAAATCATCGTCACCGGCGTCCTCCCCCGACTGCCAGTAAAGTTTCTCCTCCGCTGCAGGTGTGTTTCAAAACATTGATGTGCTGAAATTGACAGTCAATATTTCATCAATCTCCACCTCAACTTATCAACTGCTACCAAATCCAACCTCTCTCTTTTTACTACTCGTCAAAACAGACCAGATTGGTGGCACGGGCCGGGTATCCTTTTCTCCATAAACTCTGATTCAGAAGTCCCAAAAATTAAAATTCCCTTTATAAATTGTAAAGATAGGATTCATGTGTGGGGTTCCTGCAATGGTTTGCTTCTTTTACAAGCCAGTAGTTGCAAAACTTATTTCTTTTTGTTCAATCCATCAACTAGAAAGCATTTGGCTTTGCCCGAGTTGCCAAAACGAATCAAAGATAGTATTGATGAGCGTTTTTTTGGGTTTATGATGCCATGAATGATGATTATAAAGTGTTTAGTATACTACTCCAAAGATCTTGGCGTTGCTGGTATACGTGGATTGCTGCTGAAGCTAGGGTTTATAGTGTGAAGTCTAATTCGTGGCTTACAATTAAAAACTTCAAAGATAGTGTTATGAAATTGGAAAATTATGGTAAACTGCAGAAAGTAAACAGACTTTTTGCAAATGTTTGCTAGATAATGATTCAATTTGTAGAGAAATGCTTGTAGGAAGTTTTAAATGATGATGTAACACGACTTCGTTACGACTCTTAGAATAGAAGATAAGGTGCCCTCGAAAACGTCAACTCTGGAAAGACTACCGAATGTAACATACTCCAACACTCTCCTACCCAATACTCCTTCACAACCCAAATATCAACCGAACTAGTATACTCGTCTAAATTTATAGTTTCATTAAGAACATAAAGACATCCATCAACAAGGAACTTTCTGGCTAGAGGGTTTCCCTTTGTCCCTCATCAAGAAATGTATCTCTGTGTTAGGGTTGGCAAAATGGGTATCCCGGATAGAAATGGGTAAAACCCATGTTTAACCATTAACTTAATGGGTACATTTGGGTATTATCCATTATACCCATTAACGTTAATGGGCATAAATGGATAATACCCACATTTATCCATTAGCTAACGGATATTACCCGGGTATACCCAATACCACTATTACACACATACGTCCCATTCCAATACCTATCTTTACAATTTCTTTTTGTTCCAGTTCACATTCTCTGAAAGTCTTGTTCCAGTTCACATTCTCTGAAACTAGAGATATTACTGATGTGTTGAAATATTAACTGAAAGAATGTCATGGATGAAAGAAATTAAGCGGCTAGGACTGTTTTCTGGGAACCGACCAACTGTGTGAACAACTGTGTATTCAAACGTGCTAACAGTTGTCCAGACAGTTGTCTTAACAGTTATCAGATTTGCAGCGGAAATAAATAACTTAATAACAATTAAAACTTCAGCAAGAAAACTTGCTGGAAAACTTTCATATATTAAAAGCGATTTGCAGAGTACAAACCGAATGAAAGAAAATAAAAATATCAAAAGAACAAACTTATTCTAGAATTCTAGAACAAACTAAAACACAAAACACTTAGAGTTCTTTTCGGAAGAACACTAAGAAAACACAAGGACTCTCTAAACCTTTTCTCTCTGAAATTATGATCTGGAATCCGTAAAAGAGAGAGGAGATGCCGACTGGCTTTTATAAGTCTTCTTGACCGCCACTCCAATCCAAGAGATCTTCAAGCAACCAATCAAACTTTCCTTATGAGAGTCCACCTAAAAATAAACACCTAAAATACAAAATACTAACCAAAGATAAACATTAGTAGGTTAGTCAAGTAAATCAAAATAATAATAATTATCCTAAAATAAACTATTCCTAAATAATTACAACTAATTCCTAAATAAACTCTAAATATATACATTAATTAAATCAGAATCACAAAGATACACAATATTAAACTAAGAGTATTTCATACTCTTTCAATCTCCCCCTATCTTTGTGGTTCTGATCAAAACAACCAAAAAACAAAACTCTCCCCCTGAATTTGTACATTGGATTCTACTCCCCCTAGAACACATCTTTCTCCCCCTAAATATGAAGACCACATCTTTCTCCCCCTAAATATGAAGACCACATCTTTCTCCCCCTTTTTGAGAAGAACCATCAAACTCAAAGAAAAAAAATAAGAATATCTTCCATTCCCCCTAAATTTGAATCTCCCCAACAAAAATACATCTAAGAGCATCATCAATCTCAACTCACATCGCAACAAACCTTTATAGACCAGCGAGTTCTGCAGACTTACCAGATGACTTACCAGTTGACTGTACAATTGACTGTACAGTTGACTGTCCAGTTGTCCGCACAGTTGCACGAACAAGTTGCTTAGCACCAGCTGGATGCTTAACAACAAAAATACCAGAGCTTGATCAGAGCAGTGGCAAACAATCATTTTGTGTCACACATAATCACTTAGAGTTTCTCCAGAATTCTCGGATTTATCTGCAAAAATGTTAGAAAGAGAGCATTTGCAGAATAGGAACAAGATGAGATGAGAGAAATGAAGCTAGAAAGCATGAGGAAGAAGATATACTAAATCATAATTCACAACCAGATTCGACAAGGAGGAAATATCAAGGAATGACAAAGATTCTTCCTAAGAACTCGGGTAGGCCAAGGAGTAGGGAGAACTGAGAAACATTGAAGTACCCATTTGAATTCCAAAACAACCAAGGATTTTGATTTTAAAATTCAAACTTTTTCCATGTTTTGTGATAAATTATCCGTCCCAGAATTAAAACTTGCTAAATTCAACTGAATCCATTTAACTACAATGTACCACAATTTCCACCAACTACATAATGAAACTTGAACATCACGCCATTAGATTATCGTTAATCACATGAAAGCATTAAATCTGTAACAAGAAGAAAAACAGTTCAATTTGCTGATGGAAATACCAAGGGAGAAAAAAAACTTAGAAAAATTATGCCTAAACACACAAGTGAAGATTGTCTCAATTTTGGTGTGACATAGAATGGTCAACTCCGTTTATGACTCGGTCTCAACTCACAAGAATTCAATGAGATTACACCTTCAATCATGTAGCTTTTAGAACACCCCCTTTTTAAAGGCATATCTCCAATGAATCTGTTACGGGAAGAGCTATTCACTCTCACAATACAGTGTTACCCTTGTGTTGGTCCCAAAGGGCAACAAGGGTATGAAAAATAGCTAGAGGGGGGGTGAATAGCTGTTTTAAAATTCTTTTCGTACCCTTGATAAACTCAATTGCAAATGCGCACTTTATCAAGTAAGCGTAATGAAATGCGCCTAAGTGAGTGAGTGAAATGCACAGCGGAATTTAGTAATGAAAATAGGCGCAAAGTGATAAAGGGAGCGCAACACACACACTAAGTATTTTGGCTCAAAGTGAGTGAAATAAGGAACTAAGGCAAATGATATAACAAACACAACACAATTCAGTTCAATCAATCTACAATGAGTAAACAAGCAAATAGTGAGTGAAGATAATAACTTGAAAGATAATGACAAGATAATAACACAAGCTATTTAGAGAGGTTCGATCAATGAAAGATCTACGTCCTCTACCAAGATGGTTAGTCTTGGATTTCTAATGGAGATCTTATATAATGAGGAGTGTTACAAATTACAATGTTTGAGCTTATACACTAACTCAAGATCTATTACTATGAAAGAACAAATCCAAAACAATAACCGGTGTATCTCTAAAAGATGGATCTAAATGATCAATCTTAAAGAGGTGCGTGTGTGTTCCTAGTATCAAGGCTCTTTAGATCTTTGAGATGGAGAGCACAAGAGACTAAAGTGTTATGGCTTGAAGATCTGGGCTAAGGATGAAGGTATGAAGATGTTCTTGAGAAATCTGGAAAAACGAAGGCAATCTTCAAATCTTCAACAAATGCTTTGAGAGAGAAATTCTTGAAATTCTTAGTAAAACTCAGCAACTTCAAATGTTGAAGTTATGGGGTATTTATAGTGAACTTCAAAAAACTAGCCGTTGGAAATCCTTGTGGATAAGATGAGCTGTCGCTCGTTGATTGGAGCATGCATAAATTATGGTCACTTTGACACTCAACATAAATATGACCGTTATGGACACGTGTCAACGGATTAGGCATATATGCATCTTTTAACTACCGTTGGATCATTGGCGTAATTTGAATTCTCTTCAAGTCTTTGAATCTTCAATAAATCACTGAGTGTTGAATAAACACTTTGAGGCGCGTTTGAGCCAAGAGGCGCACATGATGTGCGCTAAAACAAGGGGCGCATAGGCGCGTAGCATAGCTAGTAATAAGTCCTTGCGCGCGCTATGAAGGGCGCATGGCGCAAATGAAGAGAGGCGCATGGCGCGTATGCGCGGCTCAAACTTACTGAGTGATTTTTCTTGAATCTTGATCTTCTTGCCCTATTTCTAAGCCTATTCTATAACAATGGACATCTTAAAAAATGAAGTATAAATACTTCTTACATGTGGGTCTAAAGTCCATGAAATAAAGCTTAGGTGATGGATCAATCAAATCTAATAAATCCTATTACATTAAAACTGAGATATGTGGGCATACCCAACACCTTGATCTCAAGTTATGTATGAAAACACTTCAGCTTTTTGCCTAAATGAGTAGTAATTGCAAAGATTGGAGGCAGCTTGTTCTTCCCGCAAGCTTAGATTTGATGCCCACTCCATGATAAACAACACGAAGTAATTAACAAGATAATTTTATTATCAAGTCAAGAAGGGTCTCACATTCAAGGGTCAAAACTTGGAGTCAAGGAACTAAAGAAGACCAAGTGATCACAAAAGACAATCGTGCAAATAGAATGTATGCAGGCCTTTTTTTTTTTTTTTTAATTAGTGGTTACTGTAATATACAATTATACAGTTATGCAGTCAGTTGTCTGCACACTTGTGCAGTCAACTGGTATCACACAGTCCGAGAGAAAATCTCTCGAAATCCAAAGCCTTGGTAAAGATATCAGCAAGTTGATCCGTTGTGCTTACATGTTCAAGAGTAATGATTTTTTGTTCAACGAGATCTCTAATAAAATGATGCATAATATCTATGTGCTTGGTTAGGAGATGTTGTACCAGATTCTTGGCAATATTCTGGGAGCTTAAGCTATCACAAAATACAGTAAAGGTTTTACTTTTAAGATCATAATCCTTTATTATCTGGTTCATATTCAACAATTGAGTACAACAAGTAACATCTCCCATACATTCAGCATTAGATGGCCTATGAACCAAGAACCTAACATCTTTGCTTTCAAATTTTACCACTTTCTCTTGCATGTCATTGATCCAATTATTACCATTTAAGGTTTCTGACACACTATCATGCTTAAACTTAGCAACAAAACAACAAGAGCTTGCCTGATGGTACGCGGATTTCATGCATACCAAACCGGCTAATTCCCGATAATCTATCCTTTTTCCTCTTGTTTTTCTTCCTTCATCCACTCCCCTAATGACCTGGGAAGTGGGATGGTTTCCCTGTATGCTTGCAGCAGCATCGTTGCCTCTTCTTTGCTGATCTTCAGCGATTTCAGAATCCGAACCAGAACCAGCTACCGTCTGACCATCTGACATGGCAGTTGACTGTTCATCTTGACTGTCAGTTGTCCTCACAGTTGGTGCATCTGCAGATTCTGTCATGGATTTAGGTTCAGATTCATCATTAATCCTTTCATGCTCCCGAGTGCAACCTGAAACATCATCCTCAACACAATTGACAATAAGATCAGGAGCATTATCAAAAATTGAGTTAAAACATGAATGCTTTTCAACCAACTTGTAACAATGATCAGAGGATCTTACACCTTTCAAAACACATCTGTTTGAATCATCGAAGACATCACATATCTTCTTATCAAACTTGACATGTAGATCATCATCACACAATTGGCTTATGCTAATTAGGTTTGCCTTTAACCCATCAACATGTAAGACATTATGCACGTTAGGCAAACCATCAACATTCAGAGTACCTTTGCCAATTACCTCACCTTGATCACCTCCACCAAAATTGACTTTTCCACCTTTAAAGGCTTCATAGTCTATGAGATGCTCATGAGCACCAGTCATATGGCGAGAACAGCCACTGTCGAAGTACCATCCTTCTTCCACACTACTCTTGAAGGAGGTAAGAGCCACTTTGCATTACTGAGTGTCTTTTTTTACCCAGGCCTTTCTTACCTGCTGCTGTTGACTGGGCACTTGACTGGGCAACTGACTGTTAGATTGTTCCCACAGTTGTCTTGTCAAGTGGCCGCTGTTCTTCTCCAAGCCAAGTTCCTGTTTCAACTTGTAGCAAAATGGACGTATATGTCCAGGGGCAAAACAATGGTGACACACGTATCTCCTTTTTCTAATTCTTTTGTTTTTGTGAGGAGACACGTGATTAACATTAAATCTCTCATTGTTTTTCGAAGTGCCCTCACCTTCCTTAACAAACATTGGATCTCCATAGCCTATTCCTGATTTTCCTTGATTTCCTATATTCAGGACTTCTTCTAGTTTAGCCTTGCCATTGTTAAGTTTAGTGAGTGTGGTAGTTTCTTTTTCAAGATCGCTTTTATACTTTTCACACTCATTGTCCTTTTTGGTAAGCATGACTTCTAACCTAGCTATGGAGTCCTTTTGAGTATCACTTTCACTCGACAACCTCTCATTCTCAGCCTTTAATTTCAGATTGTCAGAGGTGAGTTTTTCATTTACCTTCTTGAATGCCTTGAGTTGTTCCATTCGCTTGGACCAATCTGCATGAAGCTCAACATATGTGTTGTATAGATCTTCATATGTGGCACTATCCTCTTCTTCCTGTGAGGATTCTTCAGATTCACCTGCAGAAGTGGAGTTAAAACAGGTATACACATTAGTACCATTTGAGCTGACAACTGTGCTGACAGTTGACTGTTCATCTTCACTGTCAGATTCACTGTCAGATTCACTGTCAGAAAGGGAGGATTGTGATGATCGTAAAAATGACAGGTTTGCTGTCTGATCGTCATCATATGAATCACTTAAGGTTGCAGAAAAACTCATCCCTCTCATTTTGAGTGTGTTAGCACACTCATTGGCATAGTGTCCGAATCCTAAACACGCTCTACATTGAACGGACTCAATAGATCTTTTGTTTTCAGAAGAAAATTTGTTCTTACTTGTTTCTTTCTTAAATGATTCAATCTTAGGGGAAGAAGCAATATCCTTATTGGAAAACCTTTGTTGACGTTTTTTGTTCAACATTTTGTTGAATTTTTGAGTGAACAATTCACATTCATCTTCCTCTAAGTTTGAGTCATCAATATTCTTTGATAATTCAACAAAATCTTTGGACACAGTAAGAGCACTAGCAAGAGCAATTGAATTTACTTTGCTAGTTTGTTGCACTTCAAGGTTCAATTCAAACGTAGTTAGAATACTTAGAACCTTTTCAAGACTCACGGTCCGAGTATCACAAGTTTCTTCAATGACAGAGATTTTGATGTTAAATTTTTCTGGGAGAGTTCTTAAAACTTTACTAACCAACCTTGCATTGGAGATGGATTCTCCTAATGCAAATGATTAATTTGAAATATCTATTAATCTAGCAGAATATTCTTGAATAGTTTCATTATCTCCCATTCTTAAATTTTCAAACTCTGTCATCAATCTCCTTAATTTTGTTTGTTTGACACTATCAGACCCTTCACAATGAAGTTGTAAAATATCCCAAGCATTTTTTGCCACTGTATGGTTTGAGAACAACCGATACAAATTAAAATCAACGTGATCAGAAATGGCGGCCATTGCCTTTGCATTGAAATTTGCAAGGGCAATTTCCTCCGCATTCCAATCTTGCTCGGGTTTTGGAATAAAAACTTTTTCTTTCTTTTCTTCGTCAGACACAGAAGCTTTAGCTTTTGGATCAGCCACTTCCATGGTAGGGGATTTATATCCCACTAGGATGCTGACCCAAGCACGATGATCTATGTTTTTGATGTACATAGTCATCTTTGCCTTCCAAATGGTATAGTTTGAACCATCTAGAGTAGGCGGCTTATTACGAGTATGAGTACAGTCCATAATGACCACTTTCAAAGATCGATCTCAGTATGTCGAGACCAGACTCTGGTGCCAATTGAAAGAAATCAAGCGGCTAGGACTGTTTTCTGGGAACCGACCAACTGTGTGAACAACTGTGTATTCAAACATGCTAACAGTTGTCCAGACAGTTGTCTTAACAGTTATCAGATTTGCAGCGGAAATAAATAACTTAATAACAATTAAAACTTCAGCAAGAAAACTTGCTGGAAAACTTTCATATATTAAAAGCGATTTGCAGAGTACAAACCGAATGAAAGAAAATAAAAATATCAAAAGAACAAACTTATTCTAGAATTCTAGAACAAACTAAAACACAAAACACTTAGAGTTCTTTTCGGAAGAACACTAAGAAAACACAAGGACTCTCTAAACCTTTTCTCTCTGAAATTATGATCTGGAATCCGTAAAAGAGAGAGGAGATGCCGACTGGCTTTTATAAGTCTTCTTGACCGCCACTCCAATCCAAGAGATCTTCAAGCAACCAATCAAACTTTCCTTATGAGAGTCCACCTAAAAATAAACACCTAAAATACAAAATACTAACCAAAGATAAACATTAGTAGGTTAGTCAAGTAAATCAAAATAATAATAATTATCCTAAAATAAACTATTCCTAAATAATTACAACTAATTCCTAAATAAACTCTAAATATATACATTAATTAAATCAGAATCACAAAGATACACAATATTAAACTAAGAGTATTTCATACTCTTTCAATGGATCCATGGTGATGAACCGAGCACTGAATCAAAATTTTCTACTCGTTTTGTTGCAAAATAATATCCTCGATCATTTGATAATTCAAATTTTAGCTAGTCGGTAATGAAGCAATATATTTTCCATAATTTTATTTTTTGCACTGATATACAATTGGAATCTCTCTTATGTTGGCACTGATCTTCAGTTGGTATCTTTCTTATGTTTGTAGGGATTTCGTTACAGATGTGTACCTAAATGGAAATTGACTCTTCTTAACTAACTTTGCAGATGTTTGTAGGCTAGGGGCATTTCTTGATTATGTTTATATGGCGTTTTAACACTGATGGCTCTGGACAAACAATAATTGGTCGTTAGAGATGGGCTCGACTCCTGTAAGACCGAGCGAGCCAAGCCTTTTTTTTTTTTTTTGGCCCTCCAACTTTTTTTTTCCTGCCATTTTTTGATTGCCAGCAAAAGTAACCCTTTTTATAAAGAAATGTAACACTTTTTTCCTCATATGTAACACTTTTTTCTTTCAAAAATGTACCACAATTTTGCTGAAATAGATTAAAGATAACATAAGATTGACAACTAAAACTAATGTTACATTTTATAATGAATGAATGTAACTTTTTTTTTTTTCTCAATTGTAACAATTTTCTAGGGTTTTACATTCAATAGAAATGCAAATCCGATTATATAAAATAGAGACCACTGACTTAGAATAGCGACCAACAAATTGTTCCGAGTTAAATGGCAAAGGTTATATAAAATTGGAGATGACAAAATCGTCTACATAAATCCGTAGCGACTGCTTTGAAACTCGCGACAAACTGCTCATCTCCAAGATAAAGGGTATCTATCTAGATACTTGTTGAGAAAATTGGAAAAGTAATCATGTCTAACTATTTATGTCATGTATTCTATGTTTTGTACAAAGCTAAGAAAAAACTGTAATCGCCGGAGGAGGAGGGGGGGGGGGGGGGGTTATGGGTGAAATGGATGATTTTGAATAAAATTTGGTTACTACAAATGCCGAGTCTCATAAAAGATCTTTGACAGGCTAATGCAGGTAGTGAGTTAGCTTTGATCATTTCTTTGCTTTCTGAGTTTGACAATAAGGTCATTTTCTTAAGTTTCAAAGGTGGTAAACTTGATATTCTCCAAAATTGAAGGGGGTCGACTGACCCTCATCCCCTTAACGTGGCTTCGCCAGTGATTGCATTTACCAACTACCTAAAAAAAATACACGTACAAATTACTTAGGCCAAAATACATTTACCCCCCCAAAGTATCCACCGAATCCCACTTTGCCCCCCAGCGCCAAATTTGTCCCACTTTGCCCCCCAAAGCTTCAATTTGTCCCACTTTCCCCCCCAGCTCCAGACTTTGCACCCCATCACTAACGAATGTTAGAAAATTTAACAGAATAGGTAACGATTGGACTATTTTGTAATGCTTATTAGTTTTTAAGGGTCAAAATGCAAAGTTTCAAATATTAAGTACTAAAAATTTATTTATTTTTCCAAATATTTAACATTATCTTAAATCATAAATAATTAATAAGTCTTGAAACTAATACTAATTTTATGCTAATTTTTTTTTTAAAAAAAAATATGAAATTATTTTTTCTAAATAAATGAAATTTTTTTTTTTAATAAAACTAAAAATTAAGTATGTTTTTTTTTATTTTTTAAATAAAAATATTTAAAAGAATATTGTACTTTTTTCAACAAACAAAAAAATACAATATTTTTATAAAATAAAAAAAAGGCTATAATGTTTTAATTTTTTTAAAATAAAATTCTTACAAAAATTACAATTTAAAATTTTTATTTTATATTTTTTAAAAATATAAATAAAACTTTACAATGTTTTTTTAGAAAAAAAATCTTTATTTTTTTAAATATTTTTATTTAAAAAATAAAAAAAACATACTTAATTTTTAGTTTTATTAAAAAAAAAAAATTTCATTTATTTAGAAAAAATAATTTCATATTTTTTTTTAAAAAAAAAAATTAGCATAAAATTAGTATTAGTTTCAAGACTTATTAATTATTTATGATTTAAGATAATGTTAAATATTTGGAAAAATAAATAAATTTTTAGTACTTTAATATTTGAAACTTTGCATTTTGCCCCTTAAAAACTAATAAGCATTACAAAATAGTCCAATCGTTACCTATTCTGTTAAATTTTCTAACATTCGTTAGTGATGGGGTGCAAAGTCTGGAGCTGGGGGGGAAAGTGGGACAAATTGAAGCTTTGGGGGGCAAAGTGGGACAAATTTGGCGCTGGGGGGCAAAGTGGGATTCGGTGGATACTTTGGGGGGGTAAATGTATTTTGGCCAATTACTTATTTATAGGGATTCAATTTTTTACAAGTTTAGGCATTCTTCCCCAAGTATTTCACCAGGTTTCACCTCTCTCTCCCTCTCCCTCTCACTCCACCGAGTCAGTTTTTACTGATTTTATGTTTTACGGTAGAGACTCCGTGGAGAACGTGGCTTGAAAAAACCAAAAATAAAGGCGCAAAAATCACCACAAACCGACCATAGATGAACTTACAATCGCCATTTATAATTCCAGCCTTATTGCCGTTCATCAGCATTGGTCAATTGCCAGCTCACCATCGCACGGCAGCTCAGTCGCAGAGAACCGTACAACAAATGTTGAAATTACCCTTTAAAAAGTCATGTGATTGCACATGGCTTCCAACCCGTCAATAACTTAACGACTTTGTTAGTTTTTAAATGTTTTTATACCAGATTGCAAAAAATAAAAAAAAATACAAACTCAGGACACCTATTCGCAGGTTTTAACTCTTTGGTGGCATATTACAACTCTGTAAAATTCAGGTTACTAAATGGCAATTCGCCCTATCCGTAACAATAAGGAAATCACCCAACCATTCGCCGTGAATTTGTTTTCAAATTGTAAATCTTAGCTTCACTACCAATCCACCTAAAACTCGCTCCCTTAAAAAACAACCCTAATCGCTCTATAATCATCATTAACAGAATCATATCCGATACAAATTTTTGCCAAGAAACTACTTACATGACAACTCGGATACTCAATCGGTCCAGTACTTCCGTGTTGCCTGATTGAACAATGCAATTTCCTTTCTTTGTAAGAGTATTAACCCCATTGATGGATATATCGCCCCCATCCGACTCTTTAACTGGAATTTCCAGTTCAATAGCAGTGTAATTGAGAGAAAGGAATTATGGGTACGAGAGAAGAGGGAGTACAGATTCCGCAATGGTAAAGGGATCGATTTAATGTGTGATGAAATCTGGGCTCTAATTAGAGCGCACCACGGCTTGGAGACACACCATAAAACACAGAAATCTAAGGGTGTAGGTTTAAGAGGCACAAATTTATTTATGTACAATATATTTCATGCCATATTGCTACTGGGGATTCTGTATTTAATGAGTTTAAGACCACGAAGACACTTATCGTTATGACAAATTCTTCAGTGCGGCCGTCTCACGCCATGCGACGGGCGCGTGAGACGGACGCGCTCCCTCCCTCGCGTCGCTGGCTTTAAAAAAAAAAAAAAAACCTCCAAAATTTTTAAAATGCTATATCTTGAGATTTTGAAGTCGAAAAAAAAATCTAAAAATACCGGTGTGTTCGTCTCGACAAGACGAACAAAACTACATAGGTCATGATATATTTTGATTTTTTTTTTAAAAAAAATAATAATTTTAACACACAAAAAAAATCGGGTTGCTCGTCCCTAAGAAGTAACACGTTCTTATGAAGAAAGTAACAAGTTGGTCTTAAAAAAGTAACACTTTATTGTATGTTATAACAGCAGTTTTACAAACAAAAAAAAAATGGTTTTGCATTTCAATTGTTACTTTCTCAATAAAAAATTGTTACATTTCATATATAATGTTACATTAAGGAATATAAACTGTTACAATTGAGAAAAAAAATGTTACATTCATTTTTTATAAAATGTAACATTAGTTTAGTTGTCAATCCTATGTTATTTTCGGAGAAAAAAAATGTTACATTTGAAAAAATGAGTGTTACATTCCCTTATAAAAAGTGTTACATTAATTTAGTTGTCAATCTTTATGTTATCTTTATCTATTGTAGCAAAATTGTGGTACATTTTTTTTTTAAAAAGTGTTACATTTGAATAAAAAAGTGTTACATTTTGTTATAATAAGTGTTACTTTTGTTGAAGGCAAAAAAGTATGGGTGGTACATTTGAAAAAAAAGTGTTACATTTGAAAAAAGAATGTTACATTCCTTTATAAAAAGTGTTACATTAATTTAGTCGTTAATTTTTATGTTATCTTTAATCTATTGCATCAAAATTGTGGTACATTTTTGAAAAAAAAAAGTGTTACATTTGAAAAACAAAAGTGTTACATTTCGTTATAAGAAGTGTTACTTTTGATGGGTGGAAAAAAGGTTGTGGGGGCAAAAAAAAAAAAAAAAAAAAAAAAGGGTATGTGGGCGGCGCCGCATGGGGTGCGGCCGCCGCACACAAGACTAGCCCTATCGTTATTTATAGTACTTTTTATATGTTCTTTTCAATTGTGATTTTTTACATTTTTACCCTGTCTATTTCAAAATCTTTTAAAAATGCGTTTTTTATGAGATTTTGGCAATATAATTCCCGTCTTCCTCCAATTTCCCCTATAAAATTGCAGATTCCTAACAAATTCCGGCGAATTTGAAAGAGAACCTCAACAAAATCGCATTGGATGTTGGCGACTAGGACGATGATGATTACGAAGATAGGCTCTCGAAAATCTCCTTCTAATTCTGAAGTAATTTTTGTCGATTGCTAAACACTCAAAACAGCTCTTACCCAACGTGATTAGAATTCTATGAATTTGAAATCTTCTTTCCTTCCAGATTCTTCGTTGTGAAGGCCCGTGAGAACTTGGGGATTTTGGGGTAAATGTGCCAGGAATTTTTTTTAGATATGCCAAGGGGTGTATGTGCTATTGTGCTTGGGTATTAATGTTAGGAAAAACAGAGTCAGTGCTAGTATTATTGAGTGAGAGTGCACGTGTAAAAATGTGTCAGTGTCAAGTTTAAAAAATTGCCAGTAGTGTTAATGTAAAAAGATCGTGTAAAAGCGTGCTAGTGTTAGTGTAAAAAAGTACAAGTGTGCCGATGTATGTATTATTAAGCGTCAGAGTAAAAATGTGTCAGTATTTGTGTAAAAAGGTATCAGAGGTAAAGAGTGTTAGTGTTTGTATTATTAAGTTTCATTGTAAAAAAAATGTCAGTATTTGAGTAAAATAATTCAAGCGTTAGTGTAGGAAGGGTAAGGATAGAGGGAAGTTAGTGTATACTCCCTCCGTTTCATGTGAATTGGGACTTATTTCTCTTTTCGTCCGTTTCACCTCAATTGAGACTGCTCAAAATGGCAAACTTTTTAATATTTTATATTCACCCAACCCCACCCATTTAACCCCGCTAATTCTCTCTCTTCATTTTTCACCACTCATTTTATCCAACCAA
Organism: Campanula takesimana; assembly: GCA_026119855.1. Lineage (NCBI taxonomy): Eukaryota > Viridiplantae > Streptophyta > Magnoliopsida > Asterales > Campanulaceae > Campanula > Campanula takesimana. The sequence goes on along the minus strand of JAOWBW010000435.1, from coordinate 445,703 downwards.
CACTACTATTTACCCACTCATTCTCTCTCTTCATTTTCCATCACACATTCACTACTTTTTCTTAATTATTGTGCCCAATTTTTTGGTCCCAATTCACATGAAACGGAGGGAGTATGTGTTTAAATGCCAGCAACACAAAAATAGTTTTTCCTTAAACTTAGAAAGAAAAAAAAAAAATGAGTTGGTCTCCTGTAAAACGCGTTTTTCCTAGTGGTCAGGAAAAACGTGTTTTTCAAAACTTTCTAACTATCAATCTCATATCCAGAAGACTTTATATTGATATCCAAGACCCTTCTGGCTACCACTTTCAAAAGTTCTGGCTATCAATCTCATATCCAGAAGACATTATATTGATATCCAGATCTGGCTATCACTTTCAAAGGTTCTGGCTATCACTTTGAAAAGTTCTGGCTATCAATCTCATATCCAGAAGTTTTTATATTGATATCCAGAACCGCTGATAAGTTCCGATTATTTACAAAAATGCCACCGCGCGTTTTTTAAAGAAGTTTCACATATTTACAAAAATGCCACTGCGTTTTTTTAAAACACGTTTTTCCTAGGAGTTAGGAAAAACGCATTTTTCCCAAGATTTTGTGAAAAAAAAAAAACTAGTTTTTCATAAGACCAACTCATAAAGATGCGCAATATTAAGCTTTTTTTTTTTTTTTTTTTTTTTTTTTTTTTTTTAAAGAGGGAGAATCTAATGCTACCTCTAGACATTATCAATGGTAGTAGGGTTGTGCAAAAAATATTGGAACCGGACCGGACCAACAAAACCGGACCGAACCAACGGTATTGGTTTGGTTCTGGTTCCAAATTCCTTTAGAACAGGTAAATTGGTCCGGTTCCGGTTTTGAAAAATATATACACGGTTCTGAACCGGACCAATCATATTTACATGTATATATATTACTAATATGCTATTATATATTATATATATTTCTGAGTTTACACCAAAATATAAAAACAAAATTCTGACTATCCTAATTGTAGACATCTTCGAATCAATACAAGAGGTTATATTTTATGTTTCTGTTATAAAAACAATCTTTATTCCCTATCAGCAATGTTAAATGCACCAATCTCCACAGGCCTATGGGTGGGTACATTAGTACTTCATGAAATGTTAATATTACAACCCTAATTACATAAACTTGTATTAAATGCCAAAAAAATTGTATGATATGTAATATGTAGAACCGGACCGGAACCGGACCAATGAATCCGGTTCTGAAATATATTGGTTTGGTCATGGTTCTAATTTTATACAGAACCGAACAATTGGTTCGGTCCTGATTTTGTGAAATTTTGACAAAAACCGGACCGGACCGGACCGTGAACACCCCTAGATGGTAGCACCCAAGTCTAACAATCCAATTAAACCCTCAAGTTTTTCGTCTACGTTTGGGTGACTGCATACTCTCCGTTTGTTTCACCGTAAAATGTTTTACGGAAAATGTTTTACACGCTTTCCGGTGTTTGGTAACCAAAAGGGAAAAAAAATCAATATAAAATATTTTACAGTCAATGGAAATAAGCTAGGTTTTCCGTAAAACAACTTACGGATTTCTCTTCCATAAGTTATTTTACGAAAAATGTTAACTCTCTCACTCACACACCAAACTCCCCCATACAACCCCACGCTACCCATTCCACCTCCACCTCCACCTCCAACCTTACCTTCCCACCCCCACCCCAATAAATAAATAAATAAATAAAAAAAAAAAAAAAAAATCACTCTTATTAAAATTATATTTCAACACCCCTGCCCCCACCCACCCCCCCCCCCAATTTTTTTTACTCCTATTAAAATTATTTTTTAACAACTCCCCCACCCCCACCCTAAAAAAAAATATCTTTTTTTTCACTCATATTAAAATTATTTTTTAATAGCTTACCCACCCACCCCGCCCTCCAACCCCCTATCCCCACCCCACCCACAACCCACCCCACACGTTGAACTTACCCTCTCCCCCGGGTCCCCCACAAAAAAATTCTCATATCAAAATATTTTCCGAAAAAAAAATTCCTTACATTTACCAAACAACCGAAACATGTTTGTCATTTTCCGGAAAACATTTTCATTTTCTGGAAAACATTTTCCAAGAAAACATTTTTCGGAAATCGTTTTATGCGAAACAAACGGAGCCTGAATTAGCTTTTCAACAAAATTGTACAGCCCTAATACATGTAGGAAACGTAATTGAGTAGTTTCTAGGTTTTCCACCGTCACTAATTGATTTAGATTACATTTAGACTCCGTTTGTTTCGTGTAAAACACCTACCGAAAATGAAAATGTTCTCCGGAAAATGACTTTAACATGCTTTTGATTGTTTGGTAAACCTAAGAAAAATGTTTTCCAGAAAATATTTTCATATGAGAAGATTTTGATGGGGGGGGGGGGTTTGGGGTGGGATGGGTGATGTTGGGTGGGGGGGGAAGGGGAGGCGGGGGGATAGGGGTGAGGCGGGGTGCAGGGGAGGTGGGGGGATAGGGGCGAGGCGGGGTGGGGGAGGTGTTTAAAAATAATTTTAATACTAGTGAAAAGAAGTTTTTCTTTTTTTGAGGGGTGGGGGTGGGGTTCAAAAATAATTTTAATAAGAGTGAATAAAAGTTTTTTTTTTTTTTTTTTTTTTTGGGGGGGGGGGGTGGGTGGGGTGGTGGTGGAGGTGTTCAATTTTTATTTTTATTTTAATATGAGTGAAAATAATTTATTTATTTTTTATTTTTTTATTTTTTTGGGGGGGGTGGGTGGGTGGGTTGGTGGGTTAGTTGGGGGTAGGGAGCGGAAATGTGGGAGTTAGAAAATAATTTTAATAAGAGTAAAAAAAAAATGGGGAGGGGGGAGGTGGGGTGGAGTAGGTGTTAAGAGATACTTCCTCTGTCTCAGTTTACGGTTCTTACTTTCCTTTTTAATATGAGTGAATGTTAACTCTCTCACTCACATACCCAACTCCTCATTCAACCCCGCGCTACCCACTACACCTCCAACACCACCCTCTCCATCCATCCTATCCCCACCTCCACCGACCCTCCAACCTTACTTTCCCTCCCCCACCCCCTTCCAAAAAAAAAAAAAAAAAAAAGGAGCAGTGTGCTGGGGCACAAAATAACCTCACAAAATCTTGCTCACAAAATGAGGTGGCGATATTTTATTGGTTACATCAATAATGCACCCACCACACTCTACTTAAAAACACTGTGAGCATAATTTTGTGACTTTTTTGTGGCCATAGTATTATTCTCTCCGGAAAATGAGTTAGTAAAAATCCGTAAGTTATTTTAATTGGAAAAGTGGGAAACCCATTTTCCGGAAAATATTTTTCCCCATTTTCCGGTACGTAACAAACACCGGAAAATGGGGAAAACATTTTCCGGAAGTTATTTTACGCGAAACAAATGGAAATGGAGCTCAAAGGAATTTGGATTTGAACCTTGAAGGTAAACCAACTGCCAAATAAGAATACTCCACTTGGTTAATATGCACACCAAACAAAGAATTTTGAAAACCAGACTAAAAGTGTGTCCAAATCTCTACTTCTGTTAATTACTTCTCTTCTTCTTGCAAGTATAAAGTCAACAACTGTTAAACATTAAATCATGACAAAAAAAACTCAACTTTCAAAACTAGGCTTAGATAGTGCAAAAACATACACATCCAAGAGTACAACGGAGTAGCATCCTCTCAATCTTCATTTGGTATTCATCCAGTAAGAAGTCATTAGGGGAACAGAATTCATTGCATGTTAAAGTACCAACTTCAAACTAAACCCAATCTAAGCTCTAGAACAAAACAAATGCTTTAAGAAAGACACAATACCTCTTCTTTCCATCCTCCAACACATTTAACTCCTTAAAGCTTCAGTTTGAATCCCACAGATAAAAACCCGTCCCTAGAAGAAACAAAGTAGAAATTTAAGAGTTGATAAGATAAAATTCAAAGGTGACAGGAAACACAGCACCAAATGTTCCATCCAAAAAATACCAAAAGTCAAGAACCACAAAAAACATGGCGAGTTGAATTGATTAGAAGACAAAACCCAGCCTTCCCCCGGGCAACAAACCACAAACATTTTTAAAAAATATTTGCTTAGACAATGATAATTATCAAATGTTACCCAATTTTCAATCTTGATTTCTATGGCCTATGTTATTTCTGACAATAAACACACACCCATAACTGGAAATGGCATTTTAAAGAAATAGCTGAGAGCATAAATGAGTAGTACAAGATAAGCAATAAGAAACATGTTGTTTTACCTTTCCTTAATCTTCTTTTCCTTCAGCTTCTCTTTCTTGATTTCCTTTGTTTTCTCTACATTGACCTCCTTTTGCTTCTCTTTGTGGACTTCCTTCACTTTCTCATCCTTGACTTCATTGGGGTTTACCTTGTCTACCTTCTTGACACTTACACTTTCTCCAGTAGAGTCAAGAGGAACTAGACTATCTACACAAATCTCAACATAAAATGAATCAGATAAACCATGAAACGGGGGCCCTCCTAACACTTTTCCTTTCAAGATCATACCAAATAAACCTCGTATCATTGTCATTCAACAGCACCTCTCCACCATTTCTCGACAGAGCTAGAGGGGAAATAATAGCATAAGGCTTGACAAGCGGTGGACTGATTGATAACAACTGAAACCATGACTCCTTCACTCCACACACCCTCGGCGAACGACCAATTTATGCAACGTAGTGTCCGATTTATATCAATTAATGCAACGTAGTAGCGACTTCTTACATTGTGAAACGTACTTGAAGTAGTTGTATCAAATAATGCAAAATTCGAACAATTTGACAAACGTACTTGAAGTAAGTTGTATCAATTAATGCAACGTAGTAGAGGCTAAAAGTTATTACGTTGCATTATTTGATACACAATAAGCAAGTACGTTGTCTATTTTCAAAAGTAAGCACTACGTTGCATTAATTGACTTTTAACACCCGGTACGTTACATATTTCAGTGATTTTCCCAATAGGGTCTTGACGACCAGGCTAGTGGACCGGAAAGAATTTCCACGTTTTATGGTGTACTTCTTACTAATTAATTCTCATTAGGATTCAAAGTAGGAATTTTAAACGGTGCTACTATTCACACCCATAAAATTGCTGAATTTACCCGCGATACTAAGTTTACCGAAAGACAAGGCTTTACACGAAAACATCTCCATGCAAGTTACAAAGAAAATTCTGACAGGGTCATCCCTAACAAATTTTTCTTCGTGTCACACAGAATTCACTATAAGAAAAAGGTCTTTCTTAGCACTTATTTACCAGCACTTTCATAAGTGCCGTAAAATTGTGGCACTTTCGGCACTTATAAAAGTGCCGGAAATTTGAGGACCCTTTATAAAACGTGCCGTAATTATCGGCACTTTTAAAAAGTGCCGCTAATTTCCGTCACTTTTTTATAAAGTGTCGCTAATAACAAAATGTTTGTTTTGATTTTTTTATTTAATTGTGAAATTTAATCATATTTTTCATGTAACTTTGCTTTAATTTGTTAATTATATTAGATTTTTATGGACTACAATCATAAAAATGCATTAATACAAGTTTATGTTTTATAATAAATAATTGTATGTGAAAATTTATATCAAAAATTGATTTAGTCTAGCAGTAGATGCTATATATGCAAAAGAGGTCTTGTGTTCGAATATAGGTAAGTTTAATAATATTTTTATTTAAAATACGGCACTTTAAAAAGTGCCGAAAATTTGCGGCACTTTTGAAAAGTATTGCCGACACCACTTTTTCCGGCATTTTTTTTCCAGTTTCTAGCACTTCTTCAAATGCCGCTAAAAGTCTTTGTTGTAGTGGCTCTTTCAACAATGCCACAATGATTAAAAAAACTCAAAATCTTTTTCATAAAATTAAGGAGCTCTTAAAAACCGCCTATTGTAAATGCTCTAACTTACACTCCTACCAACTCACAATACTTATTTTTTTGACATATTTTTTAATCTTTATACACTCACTTTTAGTAGCAATAATTTTGGGAAGGAGGGAGTGAAATTGTATAATAAGTAATCATTTCAAAAAATGAAAGGACAATGATACACATAGTGAAAACTTATAGTGAAACACTCTAATCCGTTTGATGAGTTTTAGCAGTGGGGTCCATAAAGATTTATTACAATCCAACGGATTACAGAGTTTCGCTAGACATATCATTATCCAAAATGAAATGGATATCACATCGAGAGTAGCGATAAATGCCCCTTATGCCCCTCGGAAGAGTGGTACATGGCTGGTTCGGTTAAAAAAATCTAAAATCCGTACGGCCCAGTCGAGATCTCATTTACCACTTTTGTGTGCCACTCCATGTACCATTTGCAATCCAACCGTTCACATGTTTGCATAATATTACGATAATGCCCATCTCAATAACTGTGAACAATTAGATCACTTGTGCCATATGAAGTGGTACACAAAAGGACACATATGATTTGAACTCAGCCTAAGGGTTATCTAGGACTAATTCGTACTTTAAGAGGAGTATATAAGACCAAATTTGATTAGGGGTATAAATGCAACCTGTTGGATAATTAGTGTTTATATATTTTTCATATTTAATCCTGATTCCTCCCTTCTGCGGCTGCAAGTTCAAACGAGCGAATGAGAAAGAAGATGTCAGTTCTCCCGCCGGAAATCATCATCACCGGCGTCCTCTCTCGCCTGCTAGTAAAATCCCTCCTCCGTTTCAGGTGTGTTTCCAAACATTGGTGCTCTAAATCGACAGTCCATATTTCATCAATCTCCATCTCAACTTATCAACTGCGACCAAATCCAAACTCTCTTTTGTTAGTACTACTGAAATAGTCGAACAGTCGCGCCGGAAAATCCTTTTCTCAATAAACTCTGATTCAGACGTCTCGGAAATCAAAACTCCTTTTATCAAATTCTCCGATGATGTTTGTTAGTAAATCAGACCCAAGAGATAAATAATAATGAACACAAATCAACACAGAATATACGTGGTTCACCAATCTCTATTGGCTACCTCCACGGGCAAAGGGAAACAGATATTATTATGGCGGAGAAACAATTACATGAGGATAATCACAATAATCTATGTTTGCATGAACTTTGATCACAAAGTTCCTAGCTATGCAAATCCCTAGAACTAGAATTACTGATGTCTCTCTCCATGTCAATTGAATCAAGCACAGAAAAATACTAGTTTATGGCTAGTATTTATAGGCTAGAGACCTAAACCAGAAGACAGAAGGAGTCCTAAACCAAATCCCTAAATGACTTGATTTACTTTCCACGCAATACAGAACAGTGCCGAAATCCGGAATTCCTAGGAATAGCTTGGTCCGCCCGGGTCTAGGACAAGATCCGCCCAGGTCTTACTCTGGGTCCGCCCGGGTCTTACTATGGGTCCGCACGGACCTAGTCCTGTCCGCTCGCACCTTCCTTGCTACCCGCCCGGATCTTCACCTGCTGCTGCTGCAACTTCATCTTCAAAATCATTCTTTCTCTAACAATCTCCACCTTGATTTTGAATCTCCTCAAACAATTCAGATGCACGAGCTTCCGACATAGCCTTCACTTTGAGCCACATCCCTCGTACCAGATTTTTAAACCTTTGCCTCAGTCTGTCTTTCGTCAAAGACACTAGATTTGTCCTCCGGACAACCAGATTTTTCGCGCGCGCCATGTATCTTCAAGACACTCAGAATTTGCCTCACCAGGCAAACAACTTTATCCTCTGGACAATCAGATTTTCTGCATGCAATGTATCCTACGGACACCCAGAATCACCCCAACGGGCAATTAACACTCATTCAGACGTGGCCCATCCAGTCGACATTGGATCTTGCCAACCATGACTGACAAAACCGGTGTGTGCTGATCTTCTAGCCGTGGCTTGCCCAGTTCACTCCGGCCTAGAGTAAAACGCTGCTCCACCTTCTCGTCAACACCCTCAACAATCTCAGAACCTTGGAGGATACACAAGGAATCTTTTCTTCCGCCCTTCAGATACACATCCGAACCTTTGTAGACATCCAGAACTCCACCTTCACCTTTGAAACTGTATCCCTTCTTGTCCAACCGACTAAGTGATACCAGATTTTTTGCTACTTGTGGAACGTGTCTCACCTTGTTCAATGTGAAGTATTTATCACCAGAAGTTCTCACCCTTACAGAGCTCATGCCAACTACTTTGCAAATAGATCCATTAGCCATATAAATACAGTCTCCATCCTTCTGCTCGTACGTTGTAAACTGCTCCTTGCGCGAACACATGCGATAAAAAACTCCCGAATCTCGAACCCATGCAACTTCCTTGCACGCTTCTTCTTCAGTCACTAGGGCATGATATACATCCTCATTCAGATTGTCACTGCTCGTCATCGCTGCAGCTGACTCAGAATTCTTCAGACGCAGAGTCAGATGTACAACTCTGAAAACTAACCGGATTATTGCCTCGGGCAACACAGATTTTGTATCTACTTCTAGATCACTAGAATAGACTACAACGGATGTTAGATCTTCAGATTATACCAGACAGCTAACTTCTGATCACAGAACCCTAGCTTCAAATCTCCATCTTCAGATGTAGATACTAGATACCAAAACGTTCTAGATGCGTTCTTGGATCACCAACGAACACCAGACGAACTTTCAGATTCATATCTACCAGATTTGCTATTTCTAGCACAGATTTCTGCACGAACACTGCACGCGGACTGCACGGAAAAAAAACTGCACGCGATCTGCACCAAAACTGCACGCGACCCGGACCAAGACTGCACGCAAACTGTACTAAAACTGCACGCGACACGCACCAAGACTGCACGCGAACTGAACGTTTACTTCACGCGATCTGCACTTTTTTTTCTCCCCGCGATCTGCACGCCCGATGCATAATCTTCTATCAGATAATAAACCTGTTCCCGTCAGACTTGTTGATTTTCTTGTCCATCCCGGAATCCATCTCTTTCTACCGCAGCGGAATGCCCTGATCTTTCTTTACTAACCAGACTTTGGTGCCACCAGAGCTTTGATACCACTTGTTAGTAAATCAGACCCAAGAGATAAATAATAATGAACACAAATCAACACAGAATATACGTGGTTCACCAATCTCTATTGGCTACCTCCACGGGCAAAGGGGAACAGATATTATTATGGCAGAGAAACAATTACATGAGAATAATCACACTAATCTATGTTTGCATGAACTTTGATCACCAATCTATGTTTGCATGAACTTTGATCACAAAGTTCCTTCCTTGCTACCCGCCCGGATCTTCACCTGCTGCTGCTGCTGCTGCTGCTTCATCTTCAAAATCATTCTTGCTCTAACAATGTTCATGTGTGGGGTTCCTCCAACAGTTTGCTCCTTTTACGATCTGGAAGCAATCCTTTCTTCTTGTTCAATCCATCAACGAGAAAGAATTTTCTTATGCCCGATTCGCCAACGCCAATCAAGCAAGAATGTGATGAAGAAAAATGTTTTTTAGTTTATGATGCCATGAATGATGATTATAAAGTGTTTAGTATACTACTCGTGAGATTTTTTGATAGTTGGAATGGTAGGTATACTTGGATTACTACTAAGGCTATGGTTTATAGTTTGAAGTCTAATTCATGGCGTAGAATCATAAACTTTAAAGACAATGTTATGAATTCCACGGTAGCAACAACGAATGTTGGGTTCACCTACCTTAGTGGTGCGCTCAATTCAATTAATGAGACAAGGGGTCCGGTGAACTTTAGAAAAATTGTTGCTAGAGAGATTATTGCTGTCGATATTGAGTCTGGGGATCGTCATGTAATGCCTTTGCCTAAGTCTATGGTCAAGTATGATTTTTGCTATATGACGGATGCACTTATTGGAGGATGTCTGTGCGCTCTTTGCGAATGTGTAACATTACTCAATCATACAAGTTCGGTTGATATATGGGTTATGAAGGAGTATGGGGTGAGAGAGTCTTGGAGTGTGTTACTCTCTGTAGTCTTTCCACAATTTTCTTATTTTCGAGGGTACCTTTTCTTCAATTCTAAGGATTGTAATGAAATCATGTTACATCGTTATGCTAATCATCATGGTGATCAGCTTGTTTGGCATGACTTGCATACGGGAGCAACAAGGAACTTTCTGTCAAAAGGGTTTCGCGTTAAACCTGATCAAGAACCGTATCTTTGTGTAGAAAGTCTAGTTTCAGTTCACATTTTCTGAATATTTGACCCTAGAAAAGGTGTAGTACGAACGGAGAATTTGATAAGCTAGAGAAGATGAGGTTAAAAAAAACTTGATACAGTAGTTCAGTATCTATGCCATATTTGTTTTCTTTAGTATATTACTCTTAAAATTGAACCGTAGTTATTGTGTTTACCAACTCCGATCAGGGGCAAACCCTTTTCCAATTGAATTTTGATATCGCTGAAATCGACATTTCGTTTACCAACTCTTATCTATTTCGTGTGTGTTGTTCCGCCAATTGTTTGCATCTCTTACAAGCTGCATTTTATGAAGTTCCTTTGTTCTTGTTCAATCCTTCAACAAGAAAGCATGTTGTTTTTCCTTACTCGCCGGATTCAAACAGAAATGTTAATGAAGGCGTAAAATTATTCGAAACATGCTCTTTAGGTTATGATGCCATGCATGACTATAATATAGACACGACAAAGATGAACTCGAAGAACCCCGGCCTTTCCATTATATAAAAAGGAAAATTTCATGTTAAGGGACTGACTTTGTATGAATTATGGTAACGAGAGGTGAAGACGGAAAACACAATATCTCCCATCCTGAAAAGGAAAATTTCAAATTTTTCCTTGTGTGGATTTGACTTGATGAAGAAGCAAACAAGGAGAAGTTAAAACAAGCGTAAAAAAAAATATCCAGCTATTCCCAAATTTTCAGTCTCATATTATACGCACTACTCCCTCCGTCCCATCTTATACTTCAAAAAAAAAAAAGTGGGCACAAGAATTAAGATAAGATGAGAATCTTTATATTATATAATATAGATAGTGGGGTAGAGTGTTGTGAGTATAAAAAGTTAGTAGAAGAGAGAAAGTGGGGTAGGAAATAGTTAGTGGATAGTTGTTGTGTGTATGATATGTAGGTCCCACTAAATAAAAAAGTGTAAAAAACTTTCCTTTTTTGGATTTTGAAGTTTAAAATGGAACACCCAAAAGGGAAATTTTGAAGATATCACAAGTGTTGGGATTGGAGTCAAAACCAAAACGAGGGTCAAAACCATGGAGCGAGAGAAGTCAAAACCAGGACGGAGTGGAGGAGCAGAGATCCGGCCGGACTTGTTAAAAGCCCCGACCGGACCATCTTTGGCGTGAAATTGGAGTAGCCGGTACGTGGAGGAATTTGGTGCTGAAAAGGAATCTAATTCCTTGAAGGGAATTAATTCTCAAGTCATAGTGCCCACGTAGTAAAAGGAAACTAAATTTGGTGCTGAAAAGGAATCTAATTCCTTGAAGGGAATTAATTCTCAAGTCATAGTGCCCACGTAGTAAAAGGAATTAGTTTCCTTTTATTGATATACTCCTTCCTTCCTAAATATTCCGGGCAATTGGTTTTGGACTAGGATTAGGTTTTAATATTCCTATAAATATATTGTGACTACCACCATAATATTTTGTACTTTACTTTGTGTAGGAGAAAATTAGGATATCAAGAGAGAGATACAAAATAGTGTATAGGAGGGGGCCGGGGCCGGGGCCGGGGCCGGGGCCTAGGAGCCATGGGGCGATCTACAACCAGGCCATGACTATGTTTGTATGTTCTTGGGAGGGGAGATAATGATGTATAGGTGAGAGATTATTATTGGAGAGTAGCCATGCTAAATCTATGTGAGCGCATGTGCTAAAATTGTAATCCTTACATATATTATTATAATGATATCCTGGCTAAGTGCCTCCAGATGAGTCATGTGTTGATGAACTGGGTTATCAAACATCGGTGTTATTTGTTCTTTCATATTATTATTTCATTTGTTGAATTATTCTCCTATGTTGATGACTGCTAGTATGGGTTAGAGGATGCCGAGATCCCCCAATTCCCCAACAACAAGGACACGACAAACATGAACTCGAAGCTTCTTTAGTTGCGCCATGTTGAGCCGTGGTTGTGGCAATAATCTTGAATGTTCTTATTATTAGTTTGCTAGAGAGATACGGGTTGTGTAGTACAATTAATTTGAATAGATGTAGTAGTTGAGTTACTAGTTTCATGTTCATTACTTGTAGAAATAGGAGCTCTGGACATGAATTTTTTTGCATCTACTCGATCTTACAACATGAATGGTTTGTGCTTTCATTCATTTTTGTTTCAGGTAATAATACACACGCCGGATGGTTGAATGGGCATGAAGTGGAGCGTATCGGGTAGTGAAGGCACTCGCGGGGTTACAAAAGAGGTCGATCATTTAATTATTTAGACACATAATAATAGTAATAATGACTAGCACATTAGTGGCGTGGACATCGTCAAAAAAAAATGACTAGCACATTAGTATGGGCAATGCTAGGGGAACAAAATAAGGTCATAAAATGAGGTGATGTTGTTTTATTGATCGCATCGATAATGGAGCCGTAACTAGTTTTCTTTTTCCGCCCTTAGAATTGTTCTCTTTTCACTGGTGTATTGTTACTCATTTATGTAGGTTTTTAAGTTTCCTGAATGGGAAAATATAGAAATATGCTCCTGTACTTAAGTCAATGATGCAGATATACCCTTATACAAGTTAATTACCATATTAGCCCTCGTACTTAGGAAAAAGGTGTGGATATTAGGACTCCGTCATCTTTCCATCCAAAATCTAACGGAATGGCTGACTGAGATGCTTAGTTGGCAAAAAAAAAAAATGGTTGATTAGGTGGCCAAGTGGAATTTGTTGAATATGGTGGGCTCTAACCTACGTCGTTTTGGCACTAAATAGAATAAAATTAAAATAATTATTTACAAGTAACACCCCTCATAAATGAAGGGGTAGAATGTAAAATATTTTCACAGTAAATTGACTATTTTACCCTCGTTTTTAAAATAAAACTCAAATACACCTCTCATCTCCCCCCAGTACACCTACCTCTCATCTCCCCCCATTACACCTCCCCAAAGGCCATTTTTTCCACCATAAAATTCGATCCTCACAAACCACCCAACGCACGCACACACAAGGTACAAATCAAATTGTTGGGCTTCTTTAAAAGAGTGGTGCAGAAACATCATTTTCCCACATCAATTTCAACATCAACCGTCATTTCGTGAAGGAGCTAAATTCTTACGCCGCCGCCTACCAAGCCGACGTAGACTTGCAGTCCTTCGACACCACTCTCCAAGCTTGAGCTCTCTTATTCAATTCCTTTAAGGAAGTCATTGGATGTTGACTGTAAATGAATTAGGTTGTGTCATGGAATTTAGGGCTTCGATTTTGCTTAATCACATGTTGATTCTCGGGAGATTGTGTTCAATTTCTATTGTGAATTTGGTGGTGGTGTTGAGTTTGGCGGTTGTGTGTGGTGGTGGTGAGTTTGGTGGTTGTGGCGGCGGAGGACGGTAGTAGACAATGATGGAATGGCGATAGTGGAGGAAGAAGGGGGTGGGTGGTTGTGCGAGGGAGGAAGAAGAAGAAGTGTACTTTTTGTTTTAAAACGACGTAGTTTAGCTCTATTAAGTGCCAGACGATGTAGTTTTAATCCTATCATACTCATCAAATTCCACTTAGTCATTTTGTTTCCATGTATAAACTTTTCCTGGGCAACTAAGCATCGCAGTCAGCCATTTCGTTAGATTTTGGACGAAAAGATGACGGAGTCCTAATCTCCACACCTTTTCTATAAGTACGAGGGCTAATATGACAATTAACTTGTATAAGGACATATCTGCATCATTGATTTAATTACAGGAGCATAAATCTATATATTTTTCCTTTTTTGAATACTTTGATTTCAAAGATCGGAATTGGGCCTCCAATTGTGATCCCATTGTTTGATAGATAGATTGAGCTTGGAATCGGAATCCCACTTTACGGTTTCACTGGTGTAATGCTCACCCTTACCCGTTTTTGGGCTCAAATTATAATTCAATTCTAGGCCCATTAGCCTATATGCATATTTGGGGTTGGGAAATAAGTTACCAAATATGTCTACAAAATATGGTTTACAAAATGAGGTGCTATAATTTATTTATTTTTTGAACAGCTGAACTATATCATTCATTTCAAGGCAATTGTCATCGTTTACAAATTTCTATGGAATCTATTACAGCCATCTGAATGATCATCTGTAGCTGCACAGCCAACCCCTGTAGCTGCACAGCCAACCCCTATGGGGTTATGAAACTAAAGGGGTGTTTGGTTCGGCAGAAAAAAAATGAAGGAATAGAATGGTCAATGGAATGGGAATCCTTGAGGAATTGGAAAGGAATGGAAAGTGGTCAAACCTTGTGTTTGGTTGACACATAATGGAATGGAATTGTCATTCAATTCCTTGGTAATTCATGTTTGGTTTCAAGACAACAAGGTTGGAATGGAATTATTATATGATAAAATGTCCAGAATACCCTTTTTTCAAAATTCTTTTTTTTTTCACCATAGGTTATCTAACTACTATCTAGTTTGGGCCTCCATCTTCAGCCCAAGAACCGTTTTTTTTTTCTTTTTTTTTCCACCATAGGTTATGTAACTACTATCTAGTTTGGGCCTCCGTCTTCAGCCCAAGAACCGGAACGTCCACACAATTAATATAAATCCTTCAAAAAAAAAACATCAATTAATATAATACTCCCTCCGTTCCAAGTAAGTTGCAACATGTTGACTTTTTTTGTCAAAAAAAAATGAACTTTGACCAACCATTAATAGCCAAAAAAAAAATCAAAGTTCATTTTTGTTGATAAAAAAAGTCAACAAAATGCAACTTACTTGGAACGGAGGGAGTATAAATCACCATAAGTACACAAGTATCTTTAAACCTTGTTGCAGGCTTGCAGCAAAATATACACCAGTACACCCAACTTGTTCAAATACTAGTCTAACACAGTTGCATAACTTTATGAGTTAACATTGTTCAAATACTAAAACCCATCAAAATAAAGAAGGCAGTTTGATTTCAATTATCCAAAAGATACCTGACCCATTCCTCCTCTCTCTTCTTCTTTCTGAATAGAAAAGAAAACCAACACTTTCTCTGGCTCACACGTTATCTTACTTGTTGCTTTGAACCTATCCATCATAGACAATGAAGTGATTTTGGACAACTCAGAAAAAACAAGGCTCGTTTTCCTTTGTATGTCCAAGTCACTTTGTATTGCTTCACCAAGTTTTGTTGATGCTTCCTCAATCTTGTTCCCGAGTAAGCTAGCAGCACTAGATAAACCTTCAAGCAAATAATCTTGACTCCTAGCCCTTTTCTGTTTAAGAGGTGCACTACTACACTCTTCACTAGGGACATCAACTCCTGGTGCGGTAAGACTATCTTCCCTCCCCTCATCATAATCATTACCATCTTTCTCTTCTTCTTATTCTTTGTTAGCCTCCTCCTCCATTTCAGCAAAATCTCTAGCCCTATTCCCTTTGGCTTGATCTTTGCCAAATACAGTACATAAATCTTCAAATATGGGAAATGATTTGTTTCTCCATTTAGCCGCCTCTTTATGAACCTATTTATTCATGAATAGACATAATATAATCAACTTGCAATTATACATAAATAAAAATCACAAAATAAACAAAAGCAAACAATTACCTTGAGGTAAGCATCCCAAACCGTAGGTTAAGCAGTCACACAATGTTTTTTACTATCGTAGCCAAAGCCACTAGTATTATAACCATAAAGCATGTCGTATACAACTTGCCAATCCGTTTTCAAGGTTTTCAACCTTGACTCAATTTGCGGTTTACCCAAAAGTCCAGAATCTGGGAGTGTTTCATTTAAAGCATTTTCAACTTGTTTCAAATAACCCGCTTTAAAACCATTATCAGCCTAAAATCCATCTCCTGCATTTACCAAATCCACCATAGCCTCTATGAGCTTGGAATCTTGTTCTAATGTCCAGTGCCCATAGTTTTGTCTAGAAGCCATGCCTAAAAGAAAAAAAAAGGCAGCCTGCTATAAAAAAAAAGAATGCAGCCTGCTATAAAAACAAGAATGTGGCCTCTTTCCTTAAATATACTTGCACTTTTTGAAGGAAAAAAAAAAATACTTGCACACACAGAGATTGTTGGTTGATTATGATGGTCCCCTTTACATGAACGGTCTCTCTTGGAGTTGGAGTAATGAAACAGAAGTTGAAAATAATCAAATAGGAAATGTTAGGGGCCACCAAACAGTTCACAAACAAAAAGTGATTATCAAATTAGCAGCTAGTACCTGCTTCTGCCAACAAAAAGTGATTATCTAATACATGGTTTGTTCATCTTGTGTTTGAGTATCAACACACATGCCACCTCAAAAAACCACGCAACAACTGACATGACTTCAATCCAAAATACAAAGATTAATGCATTTCTCTTCATCCCACGTTTCCGTGTTGTTAAACTAAGTCGAGCCATATTTCCTGCCAATTCGACCATATAAAGATCATTACAGATTGATATTGCATAACTGAATGAATAGCAATCACATAATATAGAGATGGATTAATGTTGATACTACATACTGCTGGTCCAAGACAGAGAAACAAGGATTTTTTTGGTAGTTTTGACAAGGATCTCATGAGTGGAGTCCATTTTTATTTTTTCTGTTGAAATTGATTACAGTTAAAATTGCCTAAAACCCAAATTAAAGATACTATTGCAACTAAAATAAAATTGCAATTACAACCAGAAACCAAGATGAATCCAATAATTATCAAAAAAGTTTCAGAATTTGCAATAAAATTTAGGGGTTTTAATCTAAAGACACCAATTAGGGTTTTCAATCTACAACACAGAAGAGAGACTAGAGAAGCAAGGCGAGAGAGGAGGGATGATAAACTTACCGGCGGCGGCGTTAGGGCGGCGGCCTGAAGAAGGGGCGGCGGCCTGAGGAAAAGAAAAGATTTTTAAACCAAATCGAGAGAGAGGATAGAGAAGAGACGAGAGAGCAGAGAGGAGAGAAGAGAGAGGAGAGAGGAGAGAAGAGAGAGGAGAAATTACCGGCGGCAACGGGCTGGATGCGCAGAGGTGGGAGAGACCGAGCAAGAACAATCGGTGAAATTGAAATGAGTTTATGCGTTTATGAGATTTGTGAGAGTTTATGATTTGAATTGGGTAGTTTGGTCATTAAAAAATGTTGATGAGGACATAATAGTAATTTGAATTTTAATCCAATAGAATGAATTTGATGGAATTGGACTTTCCTTCCATTTTATGATGGAATGGTGAATTCCTTCATTTGAAGGAATTGAGCATTCCAATGGAATGGGAATTTTGAAAAAAATGAACCAAACATGTCAATGGAATTGGTCAAAGGGAATTGGGCATTCCATTCCCCCACTTTACCACGAACCAAACGCATTTTATTTGTTGCATCGAGTGTAGACCCGCTACACTCTAGTTAAAAACACAAACATAATTATGGCACCTCATACCAAAGGCCTTCTGGCCGAGTGGTATCGGGTGGGTGTGTTAGGGCTTCCCTTGAAATAGAGCAATGCTAGAGGTACAAAATAAGGTCACAAAATGAGTTGACGATATTTTATTGGTTGCATCGATAATGGACCCGCCACACTCTAATTAAAAACACCAATAAAATAATGACACCTAGGATTTTGTGAGCAAGATTTTATGAGTTTTTTGTGCCCCTAGTATTATTCAATAAAATATCGTCACCTCATTTTTTATGCATCATTTTGTAAACATCTTTTGTAATCCTAACAATTGCCCTTTGGGGTTTACACATTAATGAGATTAAGTGGCTGAATTTTCATTAAAAGGGTAAAATTTGCACGTAAATTAAAATTTTAGTATATTTTTTTTTATTTTAATGAAGAAAAGTTTCAATAATTTATACTAAACCTCTAAAATTTTGCACTAGTAATCATTTTAAGAAAAAAACGATGGGGCAATTGCCTCCTAAGCCCATGCTAGTTCTGCCAGTGATGAGATTAAAAGGTAAAATAATAATTATGCTTAAATAAAGTTTTGAAAGAAATCCCCCAGTCCAACACCCCTTCAGAATGTTCAGAATGTTCAGAATAATCACCCCCTGAGTTTTGATTCGTGGAATGGAAAGACTCTCAAGGAATATCTCAACAAATGCATTCAAAGTAACTTCAAGAACTTAATCACGGATGGATCCTGGAAACAAAACACTAGATGGGCGGGCCTTGGCTGGAAACTCTGGGACCCTATCACCGGAAGAATAGCAGTAGGTAGCATCTCTTGTAAGGCGACCTCAAGCATTCAAGCAGAAAGTTTAGCGATATGGAAAGGGCTAGAGTGGACAGTGCACAACTCCTACTTGGACATCTTGATCTTGACGGACTCAACGCAAGCCCGAGATTACATCCAATCCCCGACTTGCACGATGTTTCACTGGAGTCTATCTTTTTGGATATTCACTATCTCATAACACAATGTAATAGAGCTTTGGTTAGTAAAGTAGATAGGAATGTAATACATTTAGCGCATAAAAATGCGACCTTTGCTAGGAAAATGTACCACAACTTTATAGGCCCTGAGCCTACTTTCTTAATAACATAATAGTGCAATTTGTTAAAAAAAAAAAAAAAAAAAAAAAAAAAAAAGACAAGACAAGACAGTGATATTTATCTAATTTAGAGCATAGTTCTCAATTCCGTACCGTCGAGCGCACCGGTTTGCTCATTAGAATGGTACATATCGGTACTCGAGCACACCAGTGCACCGTTTCGAATTTGCCGCACTTTTTTAATAATATATAATTTTGAATATTTTTGACAATTACATAACTTTTCAAATCCTATAAAAATATATACTCCCTCCGTCCCACCCGAATTAGGATTTTTGGGTTGGGCACGGGGATTAAGGAAAAAGTGATAGTGGAGTAGGTGTTGTGAGTATGAAAAGTAAAGTAGGAGAGAGAAAGTGGGGTAGAGAATAATAGTGGAAAATTGTTGTAAGTGTGAATGTGGGTCCCATTAAATAAAACACTTCTTTTTTTTTGTTGTCCTAATTCGAATGGGACACCCAAAATAGAAATTTGTCCTAATTCGAGTGAGACGGAGGGAGTATATTATATGTATATTTGGTAAAACAACATTTATAAATATAACAAAACTTAAAGAAATAAATTTTATAAAATAAATGGTCATTTAAAATATAAGGTATTAAGTTGCGTTTCCACCGAGACATTGTATATACCGGCCGGTAGGGACCCGTTTAGACCTGTATAAACTGGTACGGACAGGTTCAGAACGGTACAAAAAACGGATGGTGAATACTATATTTCGCACTGGTTTTTAATCGTAACGGTGCGTACCGGCCGGTACGGATCAAAACGGGACATTATCATTCTTCTTCAAATGAGTGGATTGTGAAATTAACCCCTATTTATAATTTTGTTACAAAGTGTTGGAGAACAAAATTGTTCATAATAATTTGACTACGATTGCAGTGAGTCAATCTAACTTGTTTTACACTAACAGATGTGGGAAACTTGTTTTACATTAAGAAATTTTGTTTTACATTAAGTGATGAAAACAAGTTTTATACTAAAACAAGTGTAACATAAGTTTTCTCGATCGAAAAGTTCACGATCGCAGTTGACAAAAGTCGATTGAATATTAAATAAATAAATAGTTGGCCTACAAAATAACATCCAATTATTCATTCATTTGTTGATTATTTTTTTCTGAGCTAGTATAACTCAATTTTGTTTCTTTGTCAATAACGATCATAACCTCAAACTAAAACCTACCTCCTTTGATTGTTCCATTAACTATTAGTTTCCCATCCGAATTCATTGTCATAATCCGTGGCAGTAATTAGCAAAAAAACATCACTTCTTCATGACCTTGCTTCACCTCAACTCACTACCATGCACGTGCATTCCTTATGGCACACTCACATACACTTGTCAACATTACTACTAACAAAATGAAGCTATAAAAAATAAACCCCATACCTCAAAATTCATTCTCAAACACATACCAAAATGGCTTCAATTTCAAAACCCCAAACACTCCTCCTCCTCCTACTAGCAACCCTCACGGTGGCCCTCCTCCTTTCCGACGCCGTCTCCGCCACGGCCGGTGGCCGGAACGACAAAATCGACGGTGTCATGTCATGGCAAGTGATTGACCGGCCGGAGCAAGATCCTAACCTTCAAGAATTAGCTCAATACGCGGTGGCTGCACACAATGCCTTGTCGAAAAGTAATCTGAAATATGTAAAAGTTGTCAGTTGCAAGCATCATGATGCGGCGGCGGGGATTATTGATAAGATAGTGATCGAGACGGTAGAGGGCGGAGTAAAAAAAACATGTGAGGCTAATGTTTGGGTTAAGCCTTGGATCAAGTATAAAAAGCTCATTTCTTTTCAAGTACTTGTTTAAGTTGATATGAAGCCATGTTGTTGTGGATTTCGGTTTTAGAAATGTTTGTAATTTACTTTTATTGACCGAAATATTAATAAAAGAACTTGGCTCTTGGAATAAAATTATTTTTTTTATTACTTTCTCCACTCCATTTTATTACGATAAGGCTCTTTTCCGTTTCTTAATATTTGTTTAATTGTAGATTAATTACTTCTGATTTATAAATAAACGTAACACCAGTTTTAAAAAAAAAAAAATAGCTCATTTTACTCATCTTTCAACTGTAATACTAACTATAAATACGTGTAACACTAACAATAACTAAATGTAACACTTTAGTAGATGAAATTGTAACAGATTTCTATAGATAATGTACTCCCTCCGTCCCGGAGTAATAGTCATACCCCTCATTTGCACGCTTATTAATAAATATTGGAAGTGATGTAAATGTTGTGAGTGTAAAAGTAAAGTAGGAGAGAGAATGAGTGGGAGAGAATAGTGAATTGATTGGTGTTGTGAGTAAAAAAATAAAATAGGAGAGAGAATGAGTGGGGTGAATAGTAAAGATTCTTTGCCATTTTAGAAATAAGACTCTTACTCTGGGACGTACCAAAATGAAAAGTAAGACTCTTACTCTGGGACGGATGGAGTAATACTTTTACATGTATCATGATAAATTGAACCCATTGTAACTTATTATTTGAAAACATATGGATATACTATTATACAAGTAAACATAACTGTTTTACAATGTTATTATACAAATAAAATGTAACATTCATATAAAAATTGTTACTTTCTTATTTTTACAATGTTACTAACACAAGTGTTTTTAGTTCTAAAGTGTAAATGGTTGAATTATTACTTTTCTATACATATGTGTTACAATTATGTATAAACACTGTTACATATAAGTAACATGTTCATTACATTTTATTTATAATAAGTATTACATTTGGCAAATGGAGAAAACGTAAAAAAAAACACTGTCATTCTTCTGTATATATGTATTACTTTTATGTATACAAATTGTTATATATAAGTAACACGTTTGTTACATTTAGTTATAGCAACTATTACTTTTGGCAAACCGAAAAAACACCAAAAAATATAAAAACTAAAAAAAAAAAAAAAAATGCCCGCGGGTCATGGGTCAAAAATGTCCCGTCTCTACTATGAGACGGGTCATAGTGTTCTCATACAAATTTTTGTCATTTATAAATGAATTATATATATACATAAATATTTCGGTGCCAAACATCTATAATATAATTTTTATAACTTAAATAAAAGTAGATATCATAATGGGACAAAAAATTGTATGAAATAAGTCAATCCTTTGCATAGACATCGTATTCATTCGAAACAAGGTGGGGGAGCGCAATCAATTTTCATTTTCGTAAGGAATAAATATATGGGTGAAACATAAATTTTATGTGATCTACCTAACTTGTCAAGATTTAATTTAAGTGAAGGACCTAAGGCCTGTTGTCACAATGGTATCCGGGTGTGTGCGTAAGGCTTTCATTTAGGTGGAGGTCTCAGGTTCGACTCCTCTCAGGAGCAAAGTGGAGAACCTTTATCCTGCCCCATAGGGGACAAGTTTGTTTTGAGTATACTAGGTAGTTTCATGCTCTGTAATAGATCCATAGGGTCCTAATAGATAGGAAAGTAGATCTGTAATAGACTCAGTAGGGTTTGTAACACGATGCTAATTTCCTTAATTGAAACCAACTTTCTAAAAAAAATTAAGTGAAGGCAAAGTTTGTGGTCTTAGAGAATTAGAAGTGGCATGCAAGTGGGCAGGCCCAAGCAAGTTCATGTGAATGTAGAGGTGGAAAAGTGTGTACCATTTTGCATTATAAGTCATCAATATAGTTTTTTTTTTTTTTCATGTTTAATAATATATTCCCTCTGTTTCAGAAATATAGTCTCATTTTGACTTTTTATGGTAAACAAAAATAAACTTTGACCAACCATTGGTGACGAGCTAATCATTATGATGAAATTTTAAAATTTGTAATTGATAAATCAATGAGACTATCTTTCTAGGACAGAGCGAGTATTAAAAAAATGAAAGTAGGGCTTCACAAAATGTAAGGTCTTTGGTAAGGGTGTTAATGGTCCGATTTAGTCCAGTTTTTGATTGAAAAAAATTATAGAACCAGAACAGAAACCAATACTCTGGTTATATAGTAATTTGGAATCGGAACCAAACCAATACATATGAGAACCAATATACATGGTTCTGGTTCTACTGGTCTGGTCTAGTCCGGTTCTACAATTTTTTAACTCACAACATTGCCAAGATCAAACACAAACATAAACGAAGTATTAATTATAAATCAAGATCAACAGTTAGACTGCAACTTATGATTAAAAGAAAATTCAAAATCCCTTTAAACATTACCCATTTAAATTTGCTGAATATTTGATTATTGCATTTCATGTGGATAAAAGTTGAAATTAGAAAAACCTAAAGCAAATGAGGAGGAACAAGGTGGACTTACAACAAGTTCATCAATCGTGACTCGTGAGTATCACGAAATGCACACTGTTGAGTGTCACTGTAGATTGTAAAGCGGCCGTATGGTTAGGGCTGGCCATTTGTACCAATCCAAACCTACCAATCGAGTACTAGCCGAACCAAAGAGTTTGGTATACCGAATGTCGGTATATCGAACGTTTGGTACGGTAGTACCGAACCGAGTATACACTATTGGTTGGTACACGGTACACAAATATGAGTTTGGTTGGTATACCGTGTACCGAATTTATTTTTAATAAAATAATTTTTATTATATATTTAATAGAAAATTATTAAAAAAAAAAAACCTAAAATCTAATCTAATTTAACCTAACCTAAATACCTGATTCAATTTTCATTTAAGCCCTATTCTGTTTTCCACTTTTCTGTCTCTTTGTCTCTCTCGTTCTCTCTGCAGAGGAGCAAGGGGGCAGGGGCCAAGGAGGAAAAACTGATCGATCACGAATCTCTCTCACACCGGTGGCTACTGCTGGCTAGGTACGTACCTCCGTCTCGCCTACCCTCTCTCTCTTAGTTATTCAATTCGCTCTAAATCGCAATTTCAAAAACCCTAACTTGTTCGTGATTTTCGCGATTCAGTCTAAATACGTGATTTTCGCATTTTTTTTTTTAATTTCAGTTTCCCCATGAGTTCCTGAACATATAATTCAATTGCTATAACCCTTAATTTGAAGTTACTTTGTTGTGCGGGCATGACTGATTCAAAAAACCCTAACTTGTTCGTGCTGCTCATAGTTTGATTGCCCAAATTTTCCACTTTTCCTTCTTTGGTAGAGATGTAGTACCAACCGTACCAAGAAGTTGGTATACCGAGTTTGACGGTTAGGTACTGGTACTCATTTTCGTGTACCAACTTCATCTTGGTTGGTACTGGTTCAAGGTAAAAAAAATGTCGGTATACCTACCATGCCATCCCTACGTATGGTGGTGGAATTGGTTGTTGTCGATTGTTGATCTTACGGCTTGGAAGGAGAGAGGCGGCGCAAAGTGAAGAGTCGATGAAGAGTGGGGTTTTCTTTTCTCTCTTTTGTTTAAGAGCAGTGCTAGGGGCACAAAATAAACTCGTAAAATCTTGCTCACAACATGAGATGGCGATATTTTATTGGTTGCATCGATAATGGACCCGTCACACTCTAATTAAAAACACCAATTAAATCATTACACCTAGGATTTTGTGAGCAAGATTTTGTGCCCGTAGTATTATTCTTTGTTTAAACTAAAAGACGATATGAAAATTGAAGTGAGAAAATAACGTTGGACGATTGGGTAAAAAAACACAAATAATTAAATTGGTCTATGAAAAATTAAATTAGAAAAATAAGTACTCCCTCCGTTCCGGGTAAGTTGCAATATGAAAGGGGAAGCACAAAAATTAAGAAAGGAGAATAATGAGTGGTTGGGAGGAAGAGAGAGAATGAGTGATGAGTAGAGAATAATAAGTGGTTGGGAGGAAGAGAGAGAATGAGTGGAGGATTATAAAAGTAATAAAGAGTTTCCCTATTTGGCATTGTTGCAACTTAAGTGGAATGCCCAAATGGCAAATTGTTGCAACTTACCCAGAACGGAGGGAGTATATAATTTTGTTTACTAATATATATATATATATATATATATATATATATATATACTCCCTCTGATGTATGCAGCGGAAACATAAAAGAGATAAATAATCGAATACGGTATAATTCAATCGATACTCGTAAACGATGGGATAGATAATCGAAACTAGTAGAATTTAATCGATACTAGTAAACGATCTTCAACCTAGAAGAATTTAATCAATACTAAAGTTGGGATAGAGATTAACTATTGTACTTCGCTCGAGAAACTCAGCAATTAATCGACAATTTTCGCTCGAGAAAATTGAAAGAGCAACGCTCTAATTTTTATTAATTAAAAATCAACTAATTTTCGGATTTACATCAAACCCTATTTTTATAACGATCCTACGACTTGGAAAACAAGTGAAAGACTTCTAGAAATACTTCTAACCTATATAGTAACCTATAGAGTCCTAAAATAACAAAATAAAGCTTAAATCTACTTTTAAACATGAAATTAAAACATATCTAAATATAATTCCGAAAATTACAATTAAATAGAAAATAATTAAAATAAAAACCTAAAATTATCCCTAATAAGTTGATCTCCATCATTCTTCCCCGCTTGAAGAAAATTCGTCCTCGAATTTTGAGTACTGCTTTGAGGGACACATCTTGAATTTCTTTTCCACAACGTCGATGAACTTTAGTTCTTGAAACCCTCGTCACAATATCTATCCAATCACTCCATTGAGTTGATACGAAGTGATTGATAATTAGTTTCTGAACGATCCATGAAATTGAAGAATGGAAGGTATAGACATCAAACGGATCTTCATACGGATGAATAAAATTGAAAGCTTCAAAACTCCATATCAAATCATCTTGTGCGACTTCAAGGCCAATTATTTTCGGACCAATTGACTGTGATGTCATCAATTGACAAGTCTCATAATTACATTTGTCAAAAACAGGGGGTTTTGACCAATCCACAAAAAGATCAATGCTAGGAGATTCAACGAAGGGCCACGAAAAATCAAACATTTTTTTTTCGGAAAAGAAGAAAAAATAGATAAACAAATACCTTAACTGAATTTAGAAAAATTCAGGTTCAGGCTCTGAATACCAACTGACGTAGCGGAAGCTTAGATAAATGATTGATTACGGTAGAAATGAATCAATACGCGTAAACAATCCTTCAACAGCAGTCGAAATTAATCAAGACTACAAGTTGGAACAAGAAAACGATTTTATTCAAATGATATAAAAAACTGCCTCTCATAAACCCTAACATGAAGTATATAAAGTCTGGGAAAAACCCTACTGAAAAGAAACCCTAAAACACGAAAATTAAGAATATGTCCAAAATACGGTAAAAGCTGATAAAAACTTCAGAAGCCCGTTTGAGGGCCTTCGAAGCGGAATTTGGCCTTTTAACGGGCCGCTCAGGGGGCAAAGCCCAATATCTCATGTTCCTCTTGAAAAGACGCTCGTTTTGATATGTTGTGTGTCCCGTAACTCCTCCGAAATCAAAAGTTACGCCCGTTACGGTCGAACGCATCTAAAAACTCGAAGAATGGAAGGTATAGACATCAAACGGATCTTCATACGGATGAATAAAATTGAAAGCTTCAAAACTCCATATCAAATCATCTTGTGCGACTTCAAGGCCAATTATTTTCGGACCAATTGACTGTGATGTCATCAATTGACAAGTCTCATAATTACATTTGTCAAAAACAGGGGGTTTTGACCAATCCACAAAAAGATCAATGCTAGGAGATTCAACGAAGGGCCACGAAAAATCAAACATTTTTTTTCGGAAAAGAAGAAAAAATAGATAAACAAATACCTTAACTGAATTTAGAAAAATTCAGGTTCAGGCTCTGAATACCAACTGACGTAGCGGAAGCTTAGATAAATGATTGATTACGGTAGAAATGAATCAATACGCGTAAACAATCCTTCAACAGCAGTCGAAATTAATCAAGACTACAAGTTGGAACAAGAAAACGATTTTATTCAAATGATATAAAAAACTGCCTCTCATAAACCCTAACATAAAGTATATAAAGTCTGGGAAAAACCCTACTGAAAAGAAACCCTAAAACACGAAAATTACGAATATGTCCAAAATACGGTAAAAGCTGATAAAAACTTCAGAAGCCCGTTTGAGGGCCTTCGAAGCGGAATTTGGCCTTTTAACGGGCCGCTCAGGGGGCAAAGCCCAATATCTCATGTTCCTCTTGAAAAGACGCTCGTTTTGATATGTTGTGTGTCCCGTAACTCCTCCGAAATCAAAAGTTACGCCCGTTACGGTCGAACGCATCTAAAAACTCGAACGCCAACTCTTCGACTGCATCATTCTCCCCACGCCTGAAAAAATTCGTCCTCGAATTAACAACCACTTCATCATTAGACAAATCCCTAGCATACGGAACCAAATGCTTCACATTAAAGATATCCGAAGTACGAATATGACTTGGCAGCATCAATTTGTATGCATTCGAATTAATCTTCGCAACGACCTCAACAGGACCGATCTTCTTAGCTGACAGCTTATTATACTCACCAACTGGAAAACGATCTTTTGTTAAAATAACCCACACAAAATCACCAACCTGGAACTCGATAGGACGCCGTTTCTGATCAGCTTCCTGTTTGTACCTAGAGTTCGCAGCCTCCAAAATAGCACGAACCTTGGTATGAACTTCCTGCAACCCAGAAACCAGATCGACCGCTTTAACATGCACCTTCTGCTTGCTGGGAAATGTAAGCAGATCCAACGAACCCTTAGGCTGAACCACATAAACCACCTGAAACAAACTAAAACCGGTACTGCAATTAATGGCATGATTGTGGGCAAATTCAGCTTGACACAGCTTCTGATCCCAAGATTTAACATGATCCCCAACCAAACATCGCAGTAAATTACCCAACGACCTGTTCACCACCTCGGTCTGACCGTCAGTCTGAGGATGGTATGCACTGCTGAAATTAAGCTGAGTATTAGCCATTTTCTACAAGCTACGCCAAAAATGACTCAGGAATCAGGTATCACGATCAGACACAATAGTAGACGGTAGACCATGCAGACGGTAGACCTCCTTGAAAAATAACTGAGCCACATTAACCGCATCAGTTGTCTTCTTACACGGAATGAAGTGAACCATCTTGGAAAACCTGTCGACAACCACAAAGATGGAATCAAACCCCCGATGTGTACGTGGCAACCCCAAGACAAAATCCATACTAATCTCCGCCCAAGACTGACTCAGAACAGATAATGACATATACAACCCCGCATTAGTAGCAACCCCGTTTGCCATGTGGCACACCCGACACCGCTGCACATACTTATCGACTTCCTTACGCATACTCGGCAAAAAATAAGAGGCCTGAACAAGCTGCAAAGTACGATCACGACCAACATGTCCCTTACTGTGAAGCTCCTGTATAATTGTAGATACCCCGGGGGAACCACGGCTTGGCTAGAGCGCGTGAATTATCCTAGGATGTCTAACTTGTTTTTAGAGTCGCGCACCTATGTTTTGAGGAACATAAGAAAAACTTATTGATAGTAGCCTAAGTTTGATTACGAAAACAGAGATTCTTTGTTTTGAGGTTCGGGGGTTAGGTTACGAGATGGGAAGTACCGAAACACCCATCTCGCCCAACTAAAGTTGGTCTTGCTTGATCAAAATCTTCATGAATGATAAACGTTCTCCTTCTTCTTCTTTAAATCATAAAAAAGGGTTTTAAAATAGAGTTTGGAATGTAGGAGATAACCCTTTAACCGACCTCAATGAGATGAGGTGATCATTAGAGTCATGTCCCAAAATAATTTGGTTGATTGCACTTTGATAAAACAAAAAGAAAGAGAAAAGAGATGAAGTTAAGAAGAGGAAAGAAATAACTTTACCTAAAATTCAAGAGACTTCAAACACTTCTTGATGAATTCTTTAAAGAAATCCTTTGGAAATGCTTTGTAAGTGTGAAATTTTAGTGTCTTACTGAGAATGTAAGATTGAGAGCCCAAGGTCCTTGAAAATGGAGGTAAAGGGGGGGGGGGGGGTTTATAGGTGAAAGAGAGATGTTTTTGGTGCCAAAACTCAGTCACCAAGAAATCTTTCTCGGGCAAAATCCTGTAAATTGAGCAAGGGAGAGAATCCTGGCCAGAAATCTGTAACCGACGCCGAGAGGCGCGCGCTTCCTGCTTTGGGGGCGGGAGGCGCGCGCTTCTGGATCCTCCTGTCGGAGGCGCGCGACTCAGAGAAGGAGATTTTGACAGAATGGACTAGAAAGTCAGCCCTGTTATTCAGTTTAGTCCCTGGACTTAACGAAGTCAGTCAGGAACTTAACGGAAGTGACAGAAACTAACGAGAAACACTTAAAATGGGGAGAAACACAAGATCAAACGTTCAATCGGGGTGAGCGGTCCAAGGCGGGGTGTCTACAATAATCAGCAAACGGAGACTACAATCAGGAACACATAACTGATTACCTCGAAACAAGAACCCATCATGAAGCAAGAAATATGGTTTACGCCCAGCCCGAACATCCGCCAACACGACCGAAAAATAAGGATCAGCAGCAAGCAACTCACGGAACGAATCAAACCCAGGTACTTCCACTCGTATAGTAGTTAATAAACCCCGACGCCTACTCAAGGCATCAGCCACCTTGTTAGTAACTCCAGCTTTATGGTTGACCACAAAAGTGAATTGCTGCAGAAAAGCAATCCACCGAGCATGGCGAGCCGAAATCTTGTCTTGACCATGAAGATGGCGCAAGGAGTCATGGTCAGTGAACAAAATAAACTCCTGATGGAACAAATAATGCCGCCAATGATTCACAGCCTGTACGACAGCATAAAACTCCACATCATAAGTACTATACCGTGTCTTGGCTCCCGACAGTTTCTCACTGAAATACGCCACCAGGCACCCATTCTGACTCAAAACAACCCCAATACCCACTTTAGAAGCATCCGTGTGTAACTCAAACGGCTGTGAAAAATCTGGTAACACTATAATAGGGGCAGTTGTCAACCGCTCCTTAATCTGCTGAAATGCTAAGTCGGCTTCATCAGTCCAAGAGAAACGAACCCCTTTCATACAATCAGTAATAGGAGCCATGATACTACTGAAATGAGGAATGAAACGGTGATAGAACGATGCCAAACCATGAAAACTCCGTACCTCGGTGATCGTAGTAGGGCAAGGCCAATTCTGTACCGCTGCCACCTTCGCAGTATCCACCTGTAGCCCTTCACCCAAAATCACATACCCCAAAAATAACACCCGAGGCACCATAAAAACACACTTTTTAGTAGCGGCATAAAACTTATCTTTACGGAGCACGGACAGTACCTCACGCACATGCTGCAAGTGCTCATCCTGACTGCGACTGTAAATAAGAATGTCATCAAAATACACCACCACAAAAATCCCAATAAAAGGTCGCAGCAACTGGTTCATCACACGTATGAACGTACTCGGGGCATTAGACAACCCAAAAGGCATAACCAACCACTCGTACAAACCCTCACAAGCTTTGAAGGCTTTGAAGGTTGTTTTCCATTCATCTCCTGGCCGAACACGAATTTGATAGTACCCACTCTTCAAATCCAACTTTGTAAAGACTGTAGCACCACTAATCTGATCAAGCAAGTCATCTAAACGAGGAATAAGAAAACCTGTACCGGACTGTAATTTTGTTGATAGCTCTGCTGTCAACACACATACGCCAAGACCCATCCTGTTTGGAAATCAGTATTGCCGGTACAGCACAGGGACTCAAACTCTCCCGGATATGTCCTTTTGCCAATAACTCCTCAACCTGTCTACGCAACTCCTCATGTTCCCTAGGACGCATACGATAATGAGGACGATTAGGCAGACTAGCCCCAGGAACCAAATCAATATGATGCTAGATATCTCGGAGTGGTGTTAATTCACCAGGCAACTCATCCGGAAACACACTAGCAAACTCCTGCAACAAAGGTAGTACGGCCTCTGGAATCTGAACCGAATCAGGAACCGCCTTCCCGACTAAGACAAACACTCTATTCGTCAATTCTACCTCTTCCTCAAATTGGGCAAAGGACAGGAAGGAAGAACTCGAGACCGGTGTGGTTGGTGTGACCATCGGTTTCGTAGGAGCTAACACAAACTTATCCCCATCCACCAACAAACTGTAAGTATTAGTGCGCCCATCATGAAAAACCTGTCTATCAAACTGCCACGGCCTACCCAACAAAAGATGGCAAGCATCCATAGCAACCACATCACACCACAATTCATCACGATATTTTGCACCAATAGAAAAGAAAACACGAGCACGTTTAGAAACTGTTACCTCTCCGCCCTTCTTCAGCCATGCGAGTTTATATGGCTTAGGATGTTTTTATGTCTGAATATTCAGTTTCTGGACCGCCTCGTCCGCAATGATATTCTCACAGCTGCCGGAATCAATTACAAAACGGCAAACCTTCCCCAAAATCGTACAAGTGGACTGAAAGATGTTGTTACGAAGCCACTCATTCTCCTCTGAAGTGCGCAGAGTCAAACAAGAACGCCTCACAACAAGGGAAACACCCACATCACCTGTCAGTACATGCTCGTCTTCATTAAAAATAGGTTGCTCAGGCAATTCACTGTCATCCACCCAAGAGATGGGCACAATAACTAAGGAAAAAGAATAAAATAAGAAAAATGTGTGGTAAAAAATGAAGAGAGAGAATGAGTAGGGTAAATAGTAGTGTTTGTTTAATGAGTGGTGGAAAATGAAGAGAAAGAATGAGCGGTGGGGGTAGAGTGAATATAAAATTATAAAAAGTATGCTATTTTGGGAAGTGTCATGTAAGCTGAGCCGGACTAAAATAGAAATAAGTGTCAAGTGAGCTGGGACGGGGGGAGTATATATATATGTACTCTCTCCGTCCCATCCGAAATATGACGTTTTGCCATTTTGGGTGTCCCACTCGAAATAGGACATCCCAAAATGAAAAGCTTTTATTACTTTTTTATTAGTAGGACCCACTTGTCATACTCACAACAACTTTTCATTTATTATTCCCCACCCACTTTCTCTCTCTTTCATACTCACAACACCTACTTTTCAAACAATTTTTTATAATAAAAGATTATTATTCCTTAATCCCCGTGTCGGGACCAAGAATCCTATTTTGGACGGGACGGATGGAGTATGTATATTGGTCCGGTCCGGTTCTAACCGGAATTAATTTTCACCACAATCAGAACCAGAACCGAATCAATTTACTGGTTCTGTACTATTTTGGAACCAGAACCAAACCCTATGTAATGTTCTTGTCCGATTTTAACTGGTTTGGTCCGATTCCTTTGGTCCGATCCGGTTAAAAAAAATAAAAATTCTGAACACCCCTAAGTATTGGTTTCTTTGGCATAGGTTAAGTAGATTTGTTTTAAAAATAATTAAATAAATGATGGGTTGGATTATGTTGAAATAATACTCCCTCCATCTAAAAACACATTGCACACTTTTAAGGATGCACGGAAATTAAGGAGTGAGTATATATAATTAAAAGTATTGTGAGTGAGAAAAAGGTTGTGAGTATAATAAGTTGAGTGAGATTTACAAGTGGGGTCCAAAAATAAGTGTGAGTATAACAAGTGGGGTAGACAGAATAAAAAAATAATAAATTTTGAATATTTTAGGAAAAATAACTTACCAATGGGACACCAAAAAAGGAAATAAGTGCGAGATGTTTTGGGACCGAGAGAGTATCATTTATCCCCACACCTTTTTGTCTCTTCACACCTTTTAGATTCATCATGATCTAGAGAGAGATTTTAGGGAAGAAATTGAAGCATAGGAGAGAGAGAGTGAATTAATATAGAGAGGGAGAGGTGGCAACTGGCAAAATAGGAATCTGTTATTCACGGTCTAAGTTGGCTGTGGCACACAGAGCCTCGCCGTCGCCGTCGACGGAGATTCACCGGCTCTTGGTTGCCCCGCTGCACTTCAGGTGAAGGACAGCAACCATAACAATAGGATTAAAATGAAAGGCCTTTTCAAGTCAAAGCCTAAGACACCGGCCGACCTTGTTCGTCAAACTAGAGATCTTCTTATCAATATTGATCGTAATTCCGATGGACGCGAGAGCAAGCGCGAAGAAAAGGTTACCATTTTGATTTAATTTCATCCAAGTTGTGTGTAAATTGGCTGTTTTAATTCAATTTTCCAATTATTTCATCTTAGTTATGCTAAAAAAAAGTTATCTTTCTCACAGATAAAAAAAATGTGTTAGAAGTTCGATTGTGCTGTAAAATTTAATGTTTATGGATCTTGTATTTTCGGCTAATTAGTTGGTTTTCTTTTTGTGTCTTTGAGTTGTAAAAAATTTTCTTTATTAAGCTTTTTTCAAGTACTTAGTTGAATTATTGTCTAGTATGCTCATTTGGTTAGATGATTAGTGATCTGAATTCTGAAGCATTTCGAGACGTGTATGGGTAAGGCTGAGGTTGCACTTCACTGGATACCAGTAATGTACTCCCTCCGCCTCAAAATGATGTTCACACTTTTTTTGCCGTTACTACGAAAGAACTTTGAGCAATGGTTTTAAATTGAGTTAATTATATTAATGAAAGTCTAAAACTTGTAATTGATAAACCATCAACAATACTATCAATAATAAGATTTGGATTTTCATTAAGATAATTAAATCAACCTAAAATTATTGCTAATATTCCTTCGTAGTAACGGCAAAAAAAAGTGTGAAGATCATTTTGGGATGGAGGTAGTATGTATGCTGGATCATTAGAAAGTTATCAGCTTTCTGTTCATTTATGGGATTTTTTGACCCCTGTGCCTATAGTGTGTGAATGGATATAAGCTACAAGACTTGAAAGACAGCTCAAATTACCAACACTGATCATTCCTATAGTGTGCCAAATAATAAAGAAACTAGTATATGTGTTGATTCAGTTTCGTACTGATTTGCTTGCGTTTATGTTCTAATTTCATTTCGTTTTGTTGCCTGTTAATGCGACGTATGCAGATGATAGAGTTGGGAAAACTTATCCGGGAGCTAAAGCAAATCCTGTATGGGAATAGTGAATCAGAGCCAGTTTCAGAAGCTTGTGCCCAGCTGACCCAGGAGTTCTTTAAAGAAAATATGCTTCGTTTAGTAATTGTTTGTCTTCCCAAGTTGAACTTAGAGGTCAGAATCACTTGGTTCTCTTTTGTATACTTGCCCCTATTTTCTACGTAGATGCAAATATCCTGTTGATTGCTTTTGAAATTTTGAGTTTGGATTTTTTTTATGTTCCATTATTCGGATTATGTTTATGTTACTTTCAGTGATGAGGCTCACCTTTTGCAGGCCCGCAAGGATGCGACTCAAGTTGTTGCGAATCTGCAACGACAACAAGTTCAGTCACGACTTATTGCATGTGATTACTTGGAAGCAAATATTGATCTTATGGATATTCTGGTGTCAGGGTAAGCTGTTATTCAAATCATCTTTTGGGTTGGTTGAGTCCAATTTTGGCTGCCTATATTGAATTTTAGGCTCTTTTTTTTCTTGCTGATTTAGACAAAGGTTTTTCCTTGGCTATTTTTTTGTTTCTTTTGAATCGCCTCTTGAATTCATAATTCCATTTAAGTGGAGCATATTAGTTTGTTGAATGGTGTCAAGATAGGTACTAAGGTTGGCCATTACTTTGGCACGAGCCTTGTTCAAATAAAGTCCTGGATGAGGAGGAGAGGGGGAGGGTGTATGGAGACGTAGAGAGAAAAGATGGTAGACACGTTTGTAGAAGGGTGAGAAGCTATATATGTGTGTGTGTGTACACACACACATATAATTACAATGACAAATTTTAAATATGTGTGTGGAGGTGGAGAGATTTATCTTTGTGGATTGCTACGTAGTGGCCATTTTCTTCCTACTTTGTTTTGGCGTTGAGACTGAAATGATTTATTTTGTAAAGTATGTAAGTTTGTGATTTTCATACAGCTATTGACTCTGTAGTGGACTACTGCTGTTTCATTCAGTTATGAGAACCCGGATATGGCTTTACATTATGGTACAATGCTGAGGGAATGCATACGTCATCAGAGTGTTGCAAGGTGAGACAACTGTGCTATTAATTAGTTATCAAGATGTGAAAATGAACAAATGGGCTGGAATTTTTTTTATAAAGTATCTTTCACTTCCTTGGAATTGCATGTTTCTTGCATCTTTCCCCTTCTTTTCAAGTGCATGCTTCTTCCACATTTACTTGCCCAATGCTAGTTCAGACAGATTAGTTTCGGTTCATTGTTCAAATCTTATTCTTATTCTGGAGGTAATCAGGGTTTGTAAGTTGAAAGTAAAGCATATAACTTTTATGTTGTTTTGAGATTTTTTTGACTTCCTTTCATCTGGATCACAGGTATGTATTGGAATCGGAGCATATGAAGAAGTTTTTTGATTTTATTCAACTGCCAAATTTTGATATTGCTGCCGATGCCGCTGCAACTTTTAAGGTTGAGTGAGCTTGACTTAGTTTTAGTTCATACCTAGATTGCGCTCCCTCCCTCCCTCCCTCTCTCTCTCTCTCTCTCTCTCTCTCTCTTCATCGGCAATTTGTACTTATGTGGCATCAAAGTTGCCAACCTAAGCACGCCCCGAATCAGCAACTTTGCCGTCCACATAGGTTTAGTTACCGAGCTGTTTCCTCCTCATTGGTTTGTGATAACTATGATGTCATATTATCTTCCCATAGTCTCATGCTTATAAAAAAATTGATATTCATTATGACATAACAGGCAGGGTAAACTAATTTTTATTCCACTATGACATTTTTGTTGCAGGAACTCTTGACCAGGCACAAGTCTACAGTAGCTGAATTTCTTTCAAAAAACTATGACTGGGTAAGTGGTGATTTCTTTGATATTTTCAACGAAACTTGGGATGTTTCCCATGTGGTTCTCTGTTTTGGGGCTTTACCACCTAGGCACCTATTGTAATTTTTGTTTAGCTTAACCTCCTACTTGAATGTGTTTTAAGGAAGAAAAACACCATCGGTCTGGTTGCCATTAACAGAATTGATAAAGTGCCACCGGGTGTGCATTTGGGATGAGGGAACATTAGACAAAAATATAGTAAAAGCCTCTAAATTCATGTTTAAGGAGGTTGCTTAAAATTCAAATGGGGTTGACTTTCTAGCTCGTTACCAGTATTTCTTGTAAAATTCTGAATGTTGAGTGAAACCTTTTCATGTTGATTCTTGCCTAGTGCTAGCCACCAAGAAAGTTACATTAATGTGATCAAATGATTGTGAGTTCCATGTAGAATTTGGGTTTTAACGTTCGTGCTCCCTCTATCTCAGAAAGTTAGTCCCACTTTTTCGTTGTTACTACGAATGAACTTTGAGCAACAATTTAGGTTACTTTTAATTATCCTAATTATTGCCCAAAATTCATTCGTAACAACGAAAAAAGAGGGACTAACTTTCCGGGACAGAGGGAGTATCTGTTATTGATTCTACTGGTATATAAGATTATGATTTGCTTTTTTCCGGATGTTGCTGCTTCAGTTTTTTGCAGAGTACAACTCAAAGCTTCTTGAGTCAACCAATTACATAACCAGAAGGCAGGCTATCAAGGTAGGAAAAACTTTGAACTTTATCAGTTTTCATCTAGCAAAATACTCCGTATTAAAACCCAACCATACATTTTGACACTCTAGGCTTTAGCTCTTTCCTTCCAGGACATGTCTAGTCCTGAACTAGTGCCTCTTAGCACAAAGTCCGTAAATACCATATTAAGTTATTCTGTTCAAAAGACTTGATCTAGGTTTCCATCAACCTGTCTATTCCTTTTCTTGTTATCTCGTACTCCCTCTGTCCCGGAATAAATGTCATAGTTGACAAGTCAATGTTTTTAAGCTTTTAGTTGTGTTTCCCTGATTGGCCCAATCTATTCGTATGGGTAGAGTGACACCTCATATGGCATTGCAATGCTTGTTTCTATTAAAATGTGTAGTACATGAAGATCACCAAACTTCATACCTTATTTTTTGGGCCAAATTGCAATTTGGTAACCTGAGTTTTACACACAGTTGCAATACCCTAGCTATGTTTTGTTTTGTTTTGTACAAATCCAATTCCTAAGTTTGTCATTTTGTTGCAATTCGGTGTAAAAACTAACAGATTGTTAAATTTTTGACGATTTATAAGACATGTGCACCGCAAATGATTTTTTCAAGAGCATTTTTGTCATTCCCTTTAGTTGATGTAATATTTAATTCTTTAATTAAAACTAAAGAAAGAAAGAAAAAAGAAATACCATATTTTTTTCAAAAAAAAAATAAAAAATAAAATATATCCCCCATCCCAGATCCCCTTTCCCGTAGCTCTCCTTACCCTCTCATTCTCGTCCGTGGCGGCTGTTGACGCCGTCTTGAAGAGGCGGAACGAGGAGTTAGAAAGAGAGTTGAAGAGGAGTCTCGAGAGAGAAGAGAAGATGAAGGCGGAGCTGAAGAAAACATGGAACAGCTTTCTGCAGTGGAAGCTTCTCGAATCTGCTTTGATATCTCTGCCGATTTCCGACATCTTCAATCTCTCGTTCTAGTTGTTTCTCCTCGGTTGTTGATTTCCGTTATGCGTATGAGTCAATACAACATATATTAGGGATCTTTGTTTGGGGTTTTTCAGGTTAGTTTTTCGTGTTAATCATGAATGGATTTTTTCTTCATTGAATCCTTGTATTACAGAGCTTATTTTCGATTCGCAACGATGATATTTCGGATCCTTGATTGTAATACCAAAAACGTTGTCAAATGCCACTTCTCTAACACCTCCATCTCGGATTAGAAGAATCCAATTTTTGATTTTCAGGAAACTCAGATCTGAGATAAAAGAAGTGGGGATAAACTTTACTTTCTTTTCCTTTTTTTTTTTTCTTTTTTTTTTTTTTTAGTTTTGATCTTTGGGTATGGATAAAATTGTTATTTTGGGGTTTAACTTGGTTTTTGCTGGTGGCTTGAGTATGTTTGGTGGTGTTCTGTAGGCAGTTTGGTGGTGGTGGTGGTGGTGATAGCGTTGCAGAAGTGGGATGAGGGGAAGAAGATGAACTGGGAAAAGGGGCTAAAATGGCTAAAGTACCCCTGTAAAACTAATGTGCATGGCACATGGATTTACACCTAATTGCAACAAAATGACAATCTTAGGAATCAGATTGGCACAAAACATAGCTAGGGTATTGCAACTGTGTGTAAAACTCAGGTTACCAAATTGCAATTTTCCCTATTTTTTGTAAGGCGACATTTATTTTGGGACAAACGAAAATGGAAAATGCTATGACTAGGCATATGTTGGCGTCTTAGAGAAAATGAAAAGTTGAACCATCACATTCCATCCTCTCCTTGCGAATGTCTTTGTAGATACAGACGTGCGATTGGGTCAATATTGAATTTTAGGAGTTAATTACAACTAAGTTTTTTAACAGCTGTTGGGTGATATGTTGCTGGATCGTTCTAATTCCGCCGTGATGACACGTTATGTGAGTTCAAGGGATAACTTGAGGATCTTAATGAATCTTCTCCGGGTATGTTGCACTTTTCACCTTTTTTAATCAGTATATGTTGCACTTTCTTATTACCTCACAACCTTTGATGGCAAAGGGTGTATTTTATGCATGATTGGGGTTTCTTTTACTTTGTGCAGGAATCAAGCAAGAGCATTCAGATCGAAGCATTTCATGTCTTTAAGGTACTACACCTCACACTCACAGCATTTTGCAAACCTAAATTCGTCAAAGTTTCCTCTTTGTCGCTGATAGGCTCGTTTGTTTAAAGCAATATAGCTTACAGAAATTGATTTTGGGAATCAATTTTATGTAAAAAAAAAAAAAAACGATATGTATACTCCGCTGTGATGCACGTATAAGCCATTACTACAAAGGGAACTTTGAGCAATAAGTTTAGGTTGATTTAATTATCCAAATGAAAATCTAAAGCTTGTTATTGATGGTGTATCAATAAGACGTTAGATTTTCGTTAGTATAATTAAATTAACCTAAAATTATTGCTCAAAGTTGGTTCTTAGCAACGGCGGAAAAAAGTATAAAGATCGTTTTGAGACGGAGGTAGTATCCAATAAACTTTCCTGTAAATCAGTTCCGTTTAAAATGAGGTGCCTTAACTTGAAAGAATTTGTTTTGCAGCTATTTGCCGCAAATCAGAATAAGCCAGCAGATATCGTTGGCATCCTTGTTGCCAATCGAAGCAAGCTTTTGCGTCTGTTTGCTGATTTTAAGACTGACAAAGGTGTGATATCAGAAATGCATTTTAAACCCTTGTTTGTAATATACTACTCATTAAGCATTGTTTTTCGTTTGTGATGAATGCAGAGGATGAACAGTTTGAGGCTGACAAAGCGCAAGTGGTTAAAGAAATTGCAGCTCTTGAAACCATATAGCATCAGTAATAGGGTCTGACCATCTACCCGATTTTTCTTTCTCTCGTGATTATATGTGAATTAATAGTTGGCATAGTTTTGGATGTTACCAAAACTTTCTGCTATTCTTTCCATATTTACAAAATTTACTCTACTCTTTTGTACCATTATTGTAGATGAATTACAGCTCAAGGTATAGGAAACGTGAAACAAGAATAATAATTTTCGTTCGAGGCTAATAACGTACGAGGCGAGGCGAGAACTTTTATATTTGTAGGGTGGGCAAATAGGTATGAAGTAGCATAGTAGTGTCCATTTACGCGTAATTTGCAAAATTCACCTTTGTATTTGTGGTTGTGCATGTAAGAGCAATCAAATTACAGATGATTGTTGGAATTTTAATTCTTCGATCCCCAAGTATTTTAAGAATTTTGGTGTTTTAGTGCAGATTATTGAAACTAGCCTTTCCCCGTTAGTATGAAGAAAAAATCGTACTAATTTTTTCCCTCTCTTAGTTGTTAATGAAAATAGTTTTGGCTTCCTTTAGAAAAGATGTTCTTATGATCTTAAAAACGAATGACCATTTATATTTTATGGACATTCTGAAAATGATTGTTCTTATAAATTTATTGCCAAAAATATATGGATATTCTTTATAAAATTTTGGTTTTGCAAGTACATAATGAGAGTCCAAATCCTCTGTGCCATTTCGTGTACCACTTCATGTGCCACAGGTGATCTAATGGCTCACAGTTATTGCGATTGGTATTATTATAATATTATGCAAACATGTGAACGGTTTGATTAGGAGTGGTACATGAAGTGGCACACAAAAGTGGTAAGGGTACAAAAAATTACTCCCTCCGTCCCAAAATGATCTTCACATTTGACTATTCAAACTTTTTAATGATATGAACACTTGATTCACTAGTCATGTTTTGTTTGGACACTTCTAAGCCTATGTTTTAGAAATGTGAAGAATTTTTTGGGACAATGAAAAATGTCAAATGAGAAGATCATTTTGGGACTGAGGGAGTATGACAGTTTTGTAAAAATTAGACAAGTATTCAGCAAATTACAGCATTAATATAACAAATACGGAGGGAATATTGACTAAACTTCCAAAAGTGCCCATTTTGATCGTAAGGAGGAAACAGCCCAAACTGCCTTAACAGATGCTCAAGGGTAATTATGTACAGGCCCATCTCACTAAATTTAGGGCCCGTCAAAGTTTCCGCCCGTGATATGAGTTACTACTCCTTCGACTCTGGGGTTCGGAAGAGTCTTTTTGCTCTCCTTTGATTTTTCCGGTGGGGATGAAAGCGTAACAAAGTGGAAAGACAGGCTTATCATGGAGGTGGAATTCCTCTAACGGTGAATTCAAGTCACAAGCTCATGTTTCTACGATTTCAATCTGTATTTACTTGAATGATGCTACAAATCTCCGTCAAAGTTGTTGCCTTCTCGAAGGCCTGGGGCCGGGAGCTTAGCCATGAAACGGAGGGAGCATATATATATATGGATCTTTCTCACTATATTGTATAAAAAGTAGAGATTTGCGGATGTCTCTTATATGAATGTCCATTTTTTATAAACGAACAACTGTGAACATGTTCTTAATTAACTGTCAACTTGTTCATGGAACAACTATAAACTTGTTCTTGAAACAGATGTGAACATGTTCTTGGAAAAACAGTGAACTTGTTCTTGGAAAAACTGTGAACTTGTTCCTGGAACAATTGTGCAGTTTTTTTCGAAGAACAACAGCGAACTTGTTCTTGAAAAAAAATGTATCTTTTTTTTTTTTAAATGTGAATTTGTTCTTATGAACTGTAAATTTGTTCTTGGAACTCAGTTGTTCTTGAAACAATTGTGCAGTTTTTTTCTAGGAACAACAATGAACTTGTTCTTGAAAAAACTGTGAACTTGTCCTTCAGAAAACTATGAATCTATTCTTTGGAACTTGTTCTTAAAACAATTGTGAACTTGATAGTGTGCTTAGTAGTAGTTTAGTTGACAACAATGAACTTGCTGATAAGTTCACAGTTGTTTGGT
This sequence comes from Campanula takesimana, assembly GCA_026119855.1. Classification (NCBI taxonomy): domain Eukaryota; kingdom Viridiplantae; phylum Streptophyta; class Magnoliopsida; order Asterales; family Campanulaceae; genus Campanula; species Campanula takesimana. The sequence continues at coordinate 404,647 of JAOWBW010000435.1, read as the reverse complement.
CGACTGAGTTGGTGGTCGCTTGAGTATTTTTACTTGACAACTGTGAACTTACTAAGTAGTTCACAGTTGTTTGGTCGCCGGATCGTTCGTGTTCTTAGTAGTTTAGTTGACAACTGTGAACTTACTGATTAGTTCACAGTTGTTTGGTCGCCGGAGTTGGTGGTCGCCTGAGTCGATCGTGTTCTTAGTATTTTAGTTGACAACTGTGAACTTACTGATTAGTTCACAGTTGTTTGGTCGATGGAGTTGGTGGTTGTCGGAGTCGGTCGTATTCTTAGTAGTTTAGTTGACAACTGTGAACTTACTGATTAGTTCACAGTTGTTTGGTTGCCGGAGTCGATCGTGTTCTTAGTAGTTTAGTTGACAACTGTGAACTTACTGATTAGTTCACAGTTGTTTGGTCGTCGGAGTTGGTGGTTGCCGGAGTCGATCGTGTTCTTAGTAGTTTAGTTAACAACTGTAAACTTACTGATTAGTTCAAAGTTGTTTGGTCGCCGGAGTTGTTTAGTTGACAACTGAGAACTTACTAATAAGTTCTCAGTTATTTTATCGCCGGAGATGGTGGTAGCCGGAAAAATAGTCGCCGGAGGTGGTCGCCGGAAAATGTTGGCCGGAAAGGTCGACGGAGGTGGTCGCCGGAAAATGGCACCAAAAAAATAGTCGCCGGAAAATGGTCGTCGAAAAATAGTTACCGGAAAAATAGCCGCGGGAGAATGTTGGGATGGGTGGTCATGGTGGTTGGAGAGTGAAAGTGAAATGATGGAGGGAGTGGCATTAATGTAATTTTTCATGATTTAGTAAGGGCATGAGTGTCCTTTTAATATCCATTGGACTAGGTGGTAATATTGCAAATTCCACGTCCTAGGTGGTAGTTTTCATTAGGATGAGGGACTAAATGGTAGTTGCCCATTTTAGAAATAGGTTAGCTTTAAGGAGCTTTAAGGAAGTGTTCTAAAAGACGGGCGCCTAGGCGCTAGTCTGGGTGGTGCCGCCGCGACTTTTGGCAAATCGGCTAGGTTAGGCGCTAGGCGGGCTAGGCGGCGGCTAGGCGGTCTTAGGCGGCTTGTTTTTTTTTTTTTTTTAATTGATCGATTAAAAATTAAAACAACACACGCACCTCAAATTCTCAATTCGTGCGATTAGGCGGCTTTAACGGAAAATCGAAATCCCCAAATCCGTTCCTTGCCGTTGCCACTTGCCAGTTCGCCGCCGTCGTCTCTATCGCTGTCGTCTCCACCGCCTTATCTGCTCCGTGGTGATTGCAGAGAAGAAAAAGAGAAAAGAGAAGAAGAGAGTGACGATCTTCTCAGTCAGAGATAAGAGAAGAAAGAGAATTAGAACTGAGAGAGAAAAAATGAGGGAGACGGCGCTGGCTGTGGTCTGGTAAGTGGTAAGAGAGAAAGAGAGATTAAAAGAGATATGGATAGGGTTATGGTTTGAGTTTGATGTGGGCTGATATATTAATGGGCTTGGGCTTATTTTTCATTTTTTTGCTGTGTCTTTATTCTTTTGGCTTGTGTTGTGTGTATTAATTAGTTAGTATATACTCCCTCCGTCCCGCCGGAAACTTCAAAAAAAAATTATGGCACAAGAATTAAGGGAAAAAGTGAAAAAAGTGATGTGTTGTGAGTGTTGATAGTTGAGTGGGAGAGAGAAAGTGGGGTAGAGAATAGTTAGTGGGTTAGTGGATGTGAGTATGAGAGGTGGGACCCACTAATTAAAAAGTATTAAAAACTTTCCATTATGGATTTTGCAATTTCTATGGGACGCGTAAAATGGGCAAAAACTATATACACAGCCCGGTAAATACACAGCCCATTTAATTCCATCGCTGCCCTTGCACGTCTCGTGTATACTTACACGATATCTCATCTCGTGTGTACTTACACGAGATGTATCTCGTGTATATGTACACGAGATGTAAGCTACCATCTCGTGTAAGTACACACGAGATGAGATCTCGTGTATGTATACACGAGATGTAAGCTCTCATCTCGTATAAGTATACACGACATAGGCATCTGAGCCTGCTTTTCCACAACCGCAACAGCAAAAGCAACAATAAACATAACTTGGAATGAAATTTGATTCTCAAATAGGACATCTCCACAAAACATCAATAGACCATTACACATATACTATCGCCTAATTGTATACGAAATGAAAGTGTTAACAAGGATAAGCATATAATTCAAACATTCATACAAACTAGATAAATCAAAAACCATTACACATATACTATCCTATATGTAATCTTCTTTGTCTTCTTGCATCGGTATCCTCCTCATAGAGTTGACTGAACTCTGCTATCCTATCTTGGTATGGGAGGAGTAGTTGGCTTGCGGTTGGATCACAGCGGTTCCGATAAAGGTTTGGTGGTTGTGGTATTGGGTAATCATTGCCTAACATGCGCAGCTGCAAAAGTAATAACACTTAAATACAAGACAATGAAATATAATGAATATAAGTAAGACAACTAAATATAACTAATATAGATGAGACAATTAAGTTTCATACCGCTATAAAATGGTTTCCATTGACTTGTCCCACCACAACTGTGTTCACCGGTGGTTGTACTGGTGCAGTCACTGGAAGGCATAACATACCACCGCTAGTCGAGTAAGAAATGAACGCCACATTATACCTCGTGGCAATGATGTGCCCAAGATCTGGGAGCTCCATCCAATAATCACTGGGCGCCGTCCGGCTATAGCAAGCAATCTTACGTAAGAGTTCTCTTACCGATATCCAAGGTAGAACTCTTTCGTAAAGGTCTTGGCGAGCAAGCACCTCATTGTAACATTCTGTGCGCACTTCAGCCCACTTCTCCTCATCTCCGTATATCTGTGCTGCTACGGCTCTATAGCCACAATGTCCATCTGATGCCACATCTATGATGCCTCCAATACGCGGGGTAATGAAAGGCGGAAAAGACTCTACATACGGGGAGCTGTATAAACTAGTATAATTGGGCTGTCCATTTCCCTCTCCACGACCCTGACCCTGATCCCGTCTTCGTCCTCGACCTCGACCTCGGCCTCGACCCCGTCCTCTCCCACGACCGGAAGGAGCTACTGGTGGATGAGACGTAGGAGTACTAGCAGGGGTAGATGGTGTGGGTCCTGAAGGTGATTTCCGTTTGCGGGTGGACTCCTAACTCGCTTGGGTTGATGCAATGAATGCACATCTAGACCTGAAATAGGGCAAAGAAAAAAGAGTGAGAAGCATTCATACTGTTGTTTGAAAGTGTTAAAAAAAAATTGATGCTGCTGCTGATGTGTCTCGTGTAAGTCCACACGAGACATATCTCGTGTGGTTTTACACGTGACAAGTCTCGTGTAATACAACACGAGATATGTCTCGTATGGACTTACACGAGACACATCAGCAGCAGTTAAACAGTAGCAGCAACACAACAGCACAACAGCAACAATACAACAGCAAAAAATTTGAGACATAATTGAATGAAGATATATACCCTTTGCCAGTCGAGGATGGTGTAGCGGGGACTCCAAAAAATTTGTTAGTATGCTCCCAATCTGACAGTTTTCTGGAACTTCCGGCCCGGGGTTCATTCGGCTTTGAAATATGATCCGGCTCTATCGTTTTGAATAACTGTCTCCTTACCGGTTCAGGCTCCTTAGATGAAGGGTTGTCTACTTCAATGTCCAACTTCTTCCAAAACTCATGAATCGTGGACAGCTCAATCCGTCCCTGACACTCCTCTATCTGTGCAATCTCATGACTACATGGAAGTCCATGTGTCCGCCTGTAGTAACACCCGCAGGCAGCCTCAGTGATTACATAACCCCCATTATGACGCTGCTTGATTTTCTGAATTCGATCATGCTCTTGTCTGATAATGCGAAAGGCTACCGTTGACATTCTAGTGAATATGTTGCGATATAGATTGCGGGTCCTCAAATCAATTGGATATCTGGTCCTTGATCTATTCATACCCTGTTTGATAGTTTTTAGCTGGATATCTATGATTTTATGAGCCTTTTTAAACAGTGTGTCAAAAGTAGAAGAAGCACTCCCCAATGCCTTCTTCAACCTGTTATGCTCACCCTCAGTCCTCTTTGTGGTATGGGTCCCGAAGTGTGTTAACACATCCGTGTGCATGGACAGAATATTCTGAGAGTACAAATTAAGCCATGTCTCGCGGAGGTAATCCAATAGTGCAGGATAAGATCTGAAACGGTCACGAAGCTCTGCCCAACGTAAGTCCCATTCGTCGGGGTTAGGGGCTGAGATTGCATAATTGAACGTCATCATGAATGATTCTGCGAAGTCCTCGCTACCTGTATGCTCCAACCCTTTCCTTCTAACATTCATTTCGATATGCCTCCGATACAAGAAGTGTGCGGTGTGGGGAAAAACTGTACGGAGAGCGCTGATGAAACCCAACTCACGATCAGTGACAAAAACTGTAGGCAACTGGGGAGGTGTAAACAGACTGTGCAAATTGTTCAATGCCCATTCGTAATCACCCGTACTCTGATGCCTGAGGAACACAGACGCTATTGTGAAATTATGCCCGGTGGAAGTAAAACCTACAAACTGCAAGTAGTACAGTCCGTAGCAGTTGGTGTTGTGAGTGCAGTCACCCTGTACAACATATGGAAAACAGTTCAGAATCTTCATTGCTAATGGGTGAGAGAAGAATATGTCTTCGATCATGCCAGTCTCAGCGCCTTCCCTCGTGTAGCTAGTATATTCATTATCTCTGAGTAACTTAAGGAATTGTTGTAGCGGGTTCCTCCCTTGTCGTTCCCCTTCTCTATATTTTGACACGGCATTCCGGACGTGCATCGGAGTGCTCACGTTCTTCTCATCCTGCATCTTTAGCATTGCCACAATGTCATTTGGACGCACTGAACATTCACTTGCGGTACACACAGCGTCATATTCCCCAGGTGTCAATTTCCCGAGAGGAAAACCTTCCGGGTATAAAGGAAAGGCATGATTATGTATGCCATTCCTCACAACATAACCCCATGACCCATCAACACCCCTCTCTGTGGCGTATAGTTTAAAACTGTAATCTCTTTTCTTTGTACTAGTCTTCCTAATGTTATTTGATCTTCCGGCCCTGTGTTGTCCACCAAAATGACATGTGATGTAAGCATATGCTAGTTTATTTCCACGTCTATTCCCCGAGCTGTGTATAACTAGGTGTATATTTCGACCCCTCGCTATTTCCCGTACATGTGCAAGAAGCGCATCCCGAGTTTGAAATATTTCTGATGTCGTGAATTCATCACTGGTATCCGGGAATGGACCCTGCAAAATACGAGATGAAAAGTCAGTTTCAAAGCCCCAGCATACATCTATCTCGTGTAAGTCTACACGAGTTTCATCTCGTGTATGTCTACACGAGATTAATCTCGATTAGAGGCACACGAGATGAAACTCGTGTAGACTTACACGAGATACTCCCTGTACAGATTGAAAAAAAAATTGAAAACTGGAATTTGATCTGATATTTCATTGTTATTGTCATGTGTATTTGAAGATTGTATAAATAAATATCATGTGATTTAATTCAAGATGGGATTTTTAAAACAAGATGGGATTTTTAAAACAAGATGGGATTTTTATTTTGATTTTGATCACAATACACAAAAAAACATTAAAAACTTACTTCATCGAAGCTAGGATCATTGAAACTTGGAGAATGTTGATGTGGAGGAATATTTTGTAAGATTTCTTCTTCTTCATCAACGAGAAAATCTATCATATCAAGGTCAATACAATCATAAGAATTTTGTGGAGAATTATGTGAGGAATCCATGTTATTATGTGAGTAATCCATGTTATGAACTTAAAGATTGAATTTTTGAATGATAAAGGGCTATTGTGTGGTTTCTGTTCAGAATGGGTGTGTTTTAGTAGGGTTTAATCGTCAAATTCATGCAATGGTCGCGGAAAAAGGTTTATGGAATTTAAACATCTCGTGTATACCTACACGAGATTAACTTGACCATCTCGTGTATAACTACACGAGATGTCATAAACTCCAAATGACAAGTTGTTTATTTTTTTTTAATTTTTTTCTAGGCTCTAGATGACATTTTAAGACATTTCCATTAGTATGACATTGGTCAAATTCTAAACGGAAATTGAGTTAGAAATTTGTGACATTATTAGGGTTTTTAGGGTTTTAAGGAAAATGTCCCGATGTTGTGAAAATGGTATACGACTACCTAGTTTATTTTTTTTTTTAATTTTTTTCTAGGCTCTAAATGACATTTTAAGACATTTCCATTAGTATGACATTGGTCAAATTCTAAACGGAAATTGAGTTAGAAATTTGTGACATTATTAAGGTTTTTAGGGTTTTAAGGAAGATGTCCCGATGTTGTGAAAATGGTATACGACTACCTAGTTTATTTTTTTTTATTTTTTTCTAGGCTCTAAATGACATTTAAAGTGTTTTTCATTAGTATCACTTTCCTCAAAATCCAAATGAAAACTGAGTTAGAAATTCGTGACATTATTAGGGTTTTTAGGGTTTTAAAGAAAATGTCCCGATGTTGTGAAAATGGTATACGACTACCTAGTTTGTTTATTTTTTAGGCTCTAAATGACATTTAAAGTGTTTTTCGTTAGTATCACTTTCCTCAAAATCCAAATGGAAATTGAGTTAGAAATTTGTGACATTATTAGGGTTTTTAGGGTTTTAAGGAAAATGTCCCGATGTTGTGAAAATGGTATACGACTACCTAGTTTATTTTTTTAAAATTTTTTTTCTAGGCTCTAAATGAAATTTAAAGTGTTTTTCATTAGTATCACTTTCCTCAAAATCCAAATGGAAATTGAGTTAGAAATTTGTGACATTATTAGGGTTTTTAGGGTTTTAAGGAAAATGTCCCGATGTTGTGAAAATGGTATACGACTACCTAGTTTATTTTTTTTTTATTTTTTTCTAGGCTCTAAATGACATTTAAAGTGTTTTTCATTAGTATCACTTTACTCAAAATCCAAATGAAAATTGAGTTAGAAATTTGTGACATTATTAGGGTTTTTAGGGTTTTAAGGAAAATGTCCCGATGTTGTGAAAATGGTATACGACTACCTACTTTATTTTTTTTTATTTTTTTTCTAGATTCTAAATGACATTTAAAGTGTTTTTCATTAGTATCACTTTCCTCAAAATCCAAATGGAAATTGAGTTAGAAATTTGTGACATTATTAGGGTTTACACGAGATGACATCTCGTGTAACACCACTCGAGATGCATCTCGAGTGGGTTTATACGAGACTTGTTTCGTGTAAACACACACAAGATGCATCTCGTGTAAACCCACACGAGACACATCTCGTGTGGGTTTACACGAGATACATCAGTAGTCTCAACACCAGCAACAACACAACAGCAACAACAACAGCAAAACATCATGTCCTCGGGGGGGGGGGGGGGGAGGGGGGTTTTACGAAACACTAGAATAAACTATTGAATCGGGAGGGGGATTTAAAACGATAACTAAAATAAAAATACCATCATATTAACAAACTAGTAGAGGTGTTAATAAAAACTAGAATAAAATGTGTCCATTACAATACAATGAAAAGAAAAAATAAAATAAAATCCTAAGGCTGCGGTGGAAGTCCTAAAATCTCACCGGCCCGTCTAAGACCAACTAGCCAGTGCTCGGGGGCACTGGGATCCGACAAAAATGGAGGTATGATAGCTCGCAACTCCGCAATCCCTGCGACAGAAGGCTGCGGTGGAACATCAGGTGGGGGAGGTGGAATGTCACCGGGTGGATCGTGTATCGGATTAGCTATCCGAACATGACTCCTAGCCCTAAACCAAGACATATAATCTGGAGTCACGAAGGGAACAGCCACGGGATGATCTCCAGTAAATAGTGGCCCCCAACGGACATCGGCCCTAAACTCCGCCATGCCAAAAGCCACCCACTCCTGCCAAACCTGATCTCCGTCACCGTAACGCTTCTGGTACCCCTTCTGACCCTTTGCCAAAACGCATAACTCGGTCGCCATGGGGGGCAGTCTGGGGATCCTCTGCTGGTACCCGAACTGCCTATTCACACGATCAGCCATATACGCCTCTGTGATGTCACAAAAGCGTATAACACCCCTGTAGTATGAAACAGGCAGTATCGCGTCCGACCCGGTCCCATAAGGAGTCCAAATAACCTGTGAGTAGACATTGTTAGGCAAAGTCAACAGAATATCGGAAGGAACGACACAAAAACGTATAATAGTTTTAATATGAATAACTCACACTGTCAGCCCCCATCCTGTCAAGAATGCGGCGATACTGCACAAGATGATCGAACGTCCTCCCAGCCGAATCATCACGAGACCATCTACGGGCTCTCGGCTGCCCCTGCTGCCAATGGGGGTCAGTAACTCGCCGAAAACCCGGAAAGTACTCGTATATCCAGGCCTGAGATGTATGTGAAAAAGTATTAAATACTACTCAAATGCAACATTTAATAACAGAGGGGGGGGGAAGTAGACAGTAAAAAGATAGTGAATAGAGTAAGATGTACCTCTAGGAGAGCCGCACAACCGCCCATCTGCTTGCATCCGGATCTGGACGCCTTCCCCAACTCTCGGTACATATATGCCAAAGTGGCTGATCCCCAGGAAAGAGTGGGGAGGCTGGCTAGATCCATGCACATGGGCAGGTAGGCTGCGGGCACCTTATCCCCGCTCTTGTCCACGAACATCGTGCAACCCAATAGGTGCAGGATATACGCGGACGCACGATGGGCATCTGTCATGCCGCCTCTACGCTGAGTAAATAGACGCCTGACATCCCTCAATAAATAACCAGTGCCGCTCAACTGGAGGTGTCTAGAGATGCCAGATACGTCAGGCGCTGGATCCGTATAGCGAACAACTCCACCATCAATCCTGATACCTGTAAATTGAAGATGCAATAACACATTTTAGTATAAGAGATGAATGTAGACAGTTCATATAATATATGTAGACAGTTATATAATTGTGAATGGAGTATCGAAGCGATGTTATAAAAACATACCCAGGATATGAAAACTGTCATGTAAAATAATCGTCATCTCCCCCCACGGCATGTGGAACGAGTTAGTCTCAGGAGACCACCGTTCCAAAAATGCCGTTAGGAGGGCATGGTTAGGCCTATGAATGACGGAATCATGCAGATGCTGGAGGCCAGATGCATCTACGAGGGCCAGCCAGGCTCTATCAGCAACCGGCTGCTCATCACGCTTGAACCTGTTCATTCGAAACAAAAAATATTATCAGTACTCAAGAAAAGCAGCATAGGATGATAATTAATGGAATATTTAGAGTGTGTGGTATAAATAACTTCAATATTTAAAACATTTCACATTAATGCTAAGCTTACTGTGCAAGATGCGTGAGTCTCGTATGGAAAGTCACCAATCCCTCAGTAGTAGAGTCACCCCAAATCTGTCTGGCTCGGTGGTCACCGAACCCGTACATCAGTGAAACATCCTCTGGCCCACCACCGGGGTCCCTCTGAAGCTGCCATGATGGTGGCGCATCCTGACCCCGCCTCCTCCCGTGTCTCAGAGGTCTAGGCGGCTCTACTACATCATCATCCTCATCATCCTCCTCCTCCTGCACCCCCACCTCGACCTCCTCCTCCTCCTCCTCATCATCCTGCCCCTCCCCATCCTCCTCCCCATCATCACTATCACTCTCCTCCTCCCCATCATCACTATCCTCCTCCTCCTCCTCACTATCCCCATCGACCGCCGCCTCCTCCTCCTGAACATCATCAGCTGCTGCCGCCTCCTCCTCCCTCTCCTCCTGCTCATCATTAGCTGTGGCATCCTCGTCATTCCGAGCCTTGCTCCGGTTTTCTCCTCTCTCCAAACGCTCTTCAGCCTTCCTCTTTCTAGCTGAAACGGTCATAGGATCACGTGCCTACAAAAAACACAAATAAGAGACAATACATTAGCGACAATTACAGTAGATTAAATAAATGAACACAATGCTGACTGATAATTCACAATGCTGATATTCAGAAGGATCACATCTCGTGTAACACCACTCGAGATGTATCTCGAGTGGGTTTATACGAGACTTGTCTCGTGTAAACACACCCGAGATGCATCTCGAGTGGTGTTACACGAGACACACCAAAGCCATCAAACCCAAACATCCCAGATTAATAACAGAAAAAAAAAATAATCCTAAAGAGTGTGTTGTGTACATTTTGTTCGCAATTTGAATAATTTTGTAGTTGAATCCAATTTCAATTTTACATTTTTTAAATTATGTTTAATTGGGAATATAGAAATGTAAAATAAGGTTAAAAATTGCTTACCTTTTTCACAGGCGCTGTAGACGAGCTAGTCCCGGCGGCGATGTGGGCGGCGGCGGTCCCGGCGGCGGTCTTGGGTATTTTAACTTTCACCATTTCAATTTCGAAAGTTTTTTTTTTTTTTTTTACTGTGAGAGAGAGAGGTGAGAGAGAAGAACAGAGCGAGAGAAAGAACGACGGTGAGCGACGACGGTGAGAGAGAGACGTTAGAGAGAGAGACTGTTCGTTTCTTTCTTCATCGTTGTTTCAAACTGAGAGAGAGAGAGGGGGGTTAGGGAGCGAACGTGAGGGAGAGTGAAATTGAAAAAAAAATATATATATATATATATATATATATGGGTACTTTGGTAATTTAATGGGGCTGTGGAAATAAGGGGCTGTGTATATAAATATATCCCCTAAAATGGTAAGTTTTGCAATTTCCTGCGGGACAGAGGGAGTATATTGTGAGTACACTTATAGTCCGTCCCAAAATGATAGTTATTAAAACCAAAATAATAATTATTAAAATTAAATATTTAAAAAAAAAACTAAGGTAAAAGTATAATATGAAAATATTAATAATTCTTGTGTAAATCCTAGGCGCCGCCTAAGTCCCGCCTAGGTGCTTTAGGCGCTAGCGTTTTTTAGAACACTGCTTTATGGTAATAAATATTCGGAATTTTTCCCCTAGGGCCCCTGGGGCGAGATTTTAATACCCATAAACCCTAGCCCAGACCAAATGCCAGATAAAACCTTCACTTGAGATCAAAATTCCACCCACACCCCTAGCTTCATTTAGCTTCCTTTGACTGGTCAAACATAACACCAACATACCCAAACTACCCCTAACCCCAACAAAACACTCCCCTCTCCTCCCTCCCCTCAAGCTGGCACCAGATCTCTCTCTCTCTCTCACACACACACACACACACACTCTCTCTCTCTCTCTCTAAAAAAACACACAGTTCATTTTTCTCCCCTCCAAACACTCACCGCTTCGTCATATTCTCCGGCGACGGCGAGACATTTGTCTCCGGCTACCGGCGACTATGGCTACTTCGTCTCTCTCTACAGATCCGTTACCCACTCTCAGATCTGTCGTCGGCTTCCCATCTCTCTCTCTCTCTCTTCCCAGATCTGGCCAAAATATTGCAGATCTGGCCGGAATTTGCTCGGCGTCGATTTTGCCGGCAGGTATTTGACAGTAAACGGGCCAATGATTTCGCCATTGCTGCGTCTGTGTTTGACCTTCTCCGGTCCACCATCACGTCCGACCTTCTTCGTCCCCGGCATCTCCGTCTCCTCTAGTCCATCAGCTCCGATGGCGACGGCGGTGAGTTTACTCCGGCGACTCTATTGCTCCGATTCGCTCAGATCTGGATGGAATGATTAGATCCGGTGCGTCTCGTCTTATTTTCTTCTGGACTTTGTGTTGACTGGCTCAGGGGCCCTAGAAAAATTCATCCCCTTTTGTTTATGTGGGTGGTTAATGTTGTTTTTGAAGATGTTCTCTCTGTTTATTGGTTATATGAATAACATGGATCATGTTCAGAATTGCTTTTGTGCTTTGAACATTTGAATACATTCTTTTGAAACTTTAAATTTGTAGAATTGAAATATATAAGACTTTACACTATTATATAAGAGTTTTTGCTCAAACAAGACTGAAGAGTTTGTACCAACTACTGGATTGCATTTGTACCAACTATTATATAAGAGTTTAAACTTTTAAGTTGTTCATAAGATTAAAGTCTTATTGAATCTGTTTATAAGACTAAAGTCTTATTGAATCTGTTTATAAGACTTTGCTGACTAATAATATGTATTATAAGAGCTATTTTCAGTCTCATTAAAACATGTTCATTTGAAACCTGTGTTCATAAGACTAAAAGTCTTATTGAAACTGTTCATAAGACTTTTCAATCTCATTAAAACATGTTCATTTGTATCAAAATGGGTTTAATGTTTATAAGACTTTTTGACTCTTATAAGAGTCAGTTATAAGAGTTTGACTGTTGTTTGACCAAGTTTGACTAAATTTATTTTTTTTTGTAAAAAATGGAAAAGTGTTTTTTTTTTACTCTTATGTGTTAGTTATAAGAGTTTGACTGTCGTTTGACCAAGTTTGACCAAATTTGATTAAAAAAATTATTATTTTTTTGTAAAAAATGAAAAAAAATAATTTTTGTAACTCTTATATGATAATTATGTCTTAGTTATAAGAGTTTGACAGCTGTTTGACCAAGTTTGACCAAAACATTTATTATTAGTTTTGTAAAAAAATGGAAAAAGTGAAATTTTTGACTCTTATGTGTTAGTTATAAGAGTTTGACTACTGTTTGACCATGTTTGACCAAATATTATTAATATTTTTTCTAAAAAAATGAAAAAAACAATTTTTTTTTACTCTTATATGTTAATTATGTGTCAGTTATAAGAGTTTGACTGCTGTTTGACCGAGTTTGACCAAATTTGACCCAAAAAAATATATAGTTTTTTTGTAAAAAAATGAAAAAAAGTATTTTTTGTAACTCTTATATGATAATTATGTGTAAGTAATAAGAGTTTGACTGCAGTTTGACCAACTTTGACCAAAAAAATTGTTATTTTTTTTTTTGGTAAAAATGGAAAAAGTGATTTATTTACTCTTATGTGTTAGTTATAAGAGTTTGACTATCGTTTGACTAAATATTATTAATATTTTTTTTCTAAAAAAATAAAAAAAGTATTTTTTTTTACTCTTATATGTTAATTATGTGTTAGTTATATGAGTTTGACTTCGGTTTGACCGAGTTTGACCAAAACAATAAAAAAAATTTCTAAAAAAAATGAAAAAATTAATTTTTTTTTTACTCTTATATATAATTATGTGTAAGTTATAAGAGCTGATTAGGATTTGACCAAAAAAAGTAAGGATGGGATGAGATATGAGGGCATTTTAGTCTTCTTGCATCTTTTTGGTGGTGAGGGGTGGGAGGAGATATGAGGGCATTTTAGTCTTATTGCATCTTTTTGCTAGTGAGGGGTGTATGAGGAATTTTTCATCTGAATTTTCCTTATTTGGGTTTGAATCTGGGCTTAGGGGCCCTAGAGGCCAAGCCCCATAAATATTCCCTCATTCTGGACTTGAGCAACGAACTCCAAATCACACACACAAACACACACACAGCCCGATCACTCACTCCTAACGCATTCTCTCTCCTAATTACAATGGCAGAAACTGGTACGCTCCTTCCAATTTCCCTCTCCTCTCAAACACACTCAGTGTGTGTGTGCGCGCGCTTGTCGGTCTCTTGTGCGCGCATTTGTATATTTTTCTGTAATTTATTCGATCAACTGATGTATAATTCGGTGTTTGGTTATGAACTGTAGATTCGTTATCGGAGTTCCTCAGTGTTGCAATCGATGCAGCTAAGAAAGCTGGAGAGGTATAGATCAAAATTGAATCCTTCATTTCCTGTTTTATTCTGGTTTCCTTCTTCAATTCGATCGAATTTAGAGTTAATTTTTGATATATATTATAGGTGATTCGTAATGGATTTCACCAGACAAAGCAGGTTGAGCATAAAGGCCTGGTATGTCTCCGTGCTTTTTCCAGTCAATCTATGTGCAAAACCTGGGCGTGTTGATTTATCAATTTTTTGAAATGTTTTAGATAAAGACAAATCCTTTGGTGATTTAGTTAGTTTAGTTGCTAATGAAATTTCAGAATGTGTCGTGGCTGTATCATTTGTCTTTGAATGTAGATCGTGGATCAATGTTAGAGGATAAATTAAATTGAATTTAGATGAAAATAGAGGAAAATAACCATAGTGTGTCTGTGAGTCTATGACTATGCTGTTATGAGAATGGAATTGGACGAAAAGTTTGGTTTATTTGAACCAATAAGGCGAATGTTATGGTCATTTACTCAATGGCGGAGTTCATTCGAAGGGGGTTGGGATAGATTTAAATAAAAAAAAATGTTGCATGACTATGCGAATTTGAATAAAAGAGGGTCAAATTTACAGTTTAGTGTTACTTTTTCTTGAAAAAAAAGAAGTCAATTTTGTATTCTTTTACTGCGAGAAATATAAACTTCTATAATTTTAATTGTGGTCAAATGTTAACTTTTAAAATACAAAGGGGTCAAATGGTCCCCTAGCCGCCACTAGATTCATTTAGTGCAAGTGATAAAGAAATGGTAGGATGTGGCTCCCTCTGTATTTCTGTGTGGCTATATGAATTTTGTTTGAGAACGCTAGTGGAAACTAGAAGAGGAATTTTGTTTAAAGTGCTTTAGAGAAAAATGTATTGAGTCTAGAGGCAGATGTTGATCATTAAGTTATTAAGTGACGGTGAAGAGTTGGTCATTAATGTCGATTGGTTAAATAATCAGGGAATTAATTATGTTAAATTGCTACTAAAGTGATGGTCTTGAATATTGATGAAAATATAATAAAGGCTAATATATCTTATCTGATGTTCTTAGAAGGGGGTTTAAGATGACAATGATGAATTCCAAGATGAACATTAAATGGCTGATAAAGAAGTTGGAAATGAATTGAGGCTAACTCATAGTATCATTTTGAAATTTAGTATTCCCTCTGCCCCCCCCCCCCCCAAGTCAAACAATCCGTTTTTCATATATAAAGTCAAAATGTGAGCATATATCAAATTACTATTCAACAAACGAGTATTTTGTTTTAGGTAGTAAAATTACAATTATCAAAAACTATGTTACCAATATTCCTAGTTGCAACTACTGTAATTTCTGAAAGACAAATAAACACGTAAGGGGAGCATAAGAAACCTGATCGTTTCCGCAACAAGAAGATACATATGCCATAGCATAGGGCTGTAAATAAAGCTCATTGGCCTTAGCCCAAATCATCATTGGGTCTATATGCTACTCAAGCTTGTTGTTGAGCCAAGCGTGAACACATCTTAGGCTTCATATAACAAATGAGCCAGCTCTGTTCCTATCAAGCACATAATCTGAAATTCTAATTTATTCTAGCTTGAACAAAACTTAAGGCTCATGGAAATAAATGAGCCATCTCACTTCCACTCAAGCACAAGAACTTAAATGCTAATGACTTGTGATTGAACACGATTTGATCTCCGTGAAATACTTGAAATCTTGGTTCAACTTAAGTAACTCTATGAGCTTTTGATATAAAGAAACTACACTTATGCAAATCTAACACTATTTGGTCACCTGGCTGGCTAGTTGTCTCTAGCTCAGCTCAAATAAAGCCTGTCTCACTATGTTAACAATTGAACCCCACCATAGATTGCTCAGCTATGAATTAGACGTAACATTGTCTGAGCTGTTGACCTTAAATTTATGGTACTGATGATTCTCAAAGCCTTTAGAATAATGCTAGTTTTTTTTACCAACAATCCTATGTTTTCGTTGTTTGCGAGTGCAGGTGGATTTGGTCACGGAAACTGACAAAGCATGTGAAGATCTCATATTCGATCATCTCAAGCAGCATTTTCCTACCCATAAAGTGAGGAATTAACTCTACTTTGTATGCAATGTGTTTGGTTCTCTCATTTGGTAAAGTTGTGATTTCTTAAGCTATTCGTAACTAGATAATTAATCTATCGTAGTTTATTGGGGAAGAAACAACTGCTGCTAATGGTGTAACAGAGTTGACTGATGAACCTACATGGATAGTTGATCCTCTGGATGGGACAACTAATTTTGTGCATGGGTATTTACCACAGCCTTTTTCTTCTTCATAATTTTAGTTTTATACATCACACACTAACTCGCTGCAATGAAATAACAAATGCAGGTTTCCTTTTGTGTGTGTTTCTATAGGTCTTACAATCAAGAAGGTCCCAACAGTTGGAGTTGTGTACAATCCAATCATTGATGAGGTGAGACTCAATATACAAAAAATATGTCATATTCATATGTGTTCCATCACAAATATGTCATATTCATATGTGTTCCATCACAAAATAAATTCTTATTAGTTTAGATAATTGTTTTGTGTTACGTTTTTATCTGGTGAAGGTTGACTTTACTGGAAGAAAAACTAGCAGTGTTTTTAGATTTTATTAGTTGACTTTAACTAGCATGCTTGTGCTTGTATTTTTGAAGCTTTTCACTGGCATTGATGGGAAAGGTGCTTTTCTTAATGGAAAACCTATCAAAGGTTAGTCCAGTTTCTGCTAGTCTGGATAGATTTGATTACTTCATGCTATGCATCTGTAATACTTACATGTTCGAATATGTGACTGCAGTTTCATCTCAATCTGAGCTTGTCAAGTCCTTGCTTGCTACCGAGGTGCATATCCTTCATTTTTGATGTGTTGGCCCCTCATTCAATGAATGTTAACTCCAGATATTCCTTGCGTGGATTGGAAAATAATGTTTGCTCCCGTCACATTATTGTGTTTCTGTATATATCCCATTCCGGAAAAAATTATGAGAATGCTTTAGAAACAGCAGAATTTGCATTCCTGCACCTGGTTTTTGTATCTAGGTCTTGTGATCTTTCATTTTGAACCAAACACCTGCTCTGAGGATTTATTTTTTCTTGCAGAAGTCTGTGATTTTCTAAAATTAACTAAACGATACTACTAGTAGCATAATGATAAGGTGCCTGGATATCCTTATAAGCAGGATGGACGAAGTCTGGATCTTGATAGTTGCTTAGTGTGCAGTAAATCTTATTCTCTATTGCCACCATTGAGAAGGAGCTTTGACTTTCATGGCTGAAATTGCAGGCAGGAACAAAGCGTGATCAGGCCACTCTGGATGCCACTACAAATAAAATAAATAGCTTATTGGCTAAGGTAAAACTAGGGGTGGCAAATTGGGTGTTTTGGGTTTACCCATTAAAGTTAAAAATCCATTGGATATCCGGGTATTTTAACTTTAATGGGTACACCCAAAACACCCAATTTGCCACCCCTAGGTAAAAACCAGTATATTCCAAAGAAACCCTTTGTAGCCAAATTAAAAAAAAATGTTGGCAACACATAACCAATAACATCAATTACACATGGTGTCAGGTGAGATCCATCCGGATGAGTGGCTCCTGCGCACTGAATCTCTGTGGGATTGCTTCTGGAAGACTTGATCTCTTTTATGAAACTGGATTTGGGGGTCCTTGGTAAGCTTCAATAATATTTTCATTCTATTAGTGCTCGAGTGGATCTGTGAGGTTACCTGATTGACACGGAGCTATTCTTCTACCCAGGGATGTGGCAGGTGGCGCTGTGATTGTTAAAGAAGCCGGTGGAGTATTATTTGACCCGTAAGAATTGCCAATGCTTTCAGTTTATAATAATATCTGCCTTTTTCTTTGTTTTAGCGAAAAAGGACAATATTCCTCCACTTCTGTGCTTTCATATGCAAAATGTAAATTCCACCCTCAAAATTGTGAAAATTGTTGGGTTTCCTAGTAACATGCTTAGCGAATTAAGCGTTTAAAATTTTATGAAACCCAAAGCCCATAGATCCATTCATATGATTAAGTCAAATACATGCATAATGAATACTAGAATACTAACCCTTGATGCCTTTGTTAATTAGCCTTGATTCTTGGTGGAGACTTGAAAACTTGATCACGAACACAAAGCTTGAACACGAACTTTGAAGATGATAAGTTTCACCCTCTATTGGTATCCACACCACGAACGAATATCAAGAGCACTTGATCTTGGTTGCTAGACCAAATTGTGAAACACGCTTTCACAATTAAGAACTATATGGAATTAATATATGTGTTCTTGTTCTTCACCCAAGAGATCTTAGAACAAGAAAATAGTCTCTCAAACTCCTTGGAGGCTCTCAAAATGCATGGGACTGATTAGGGCAACTAGAGGCTATTTATATACTTGTTAGACCTATTCCAAATAGGTAACAAGTGAATAAACCCGCAAGAAAACGGAATAGGAAAGTTTCTGGCCCGAAACCGCCTTGCCCGACCGGGTATAGCAATCTGCCCGACCGGGCATAGCAGATAGCCCGACCGGGTGTTGAGGCTTGCCCGACCGGGTACTTAAGGAGGTCCGGCCGGGTCCTGGGTCCTTTGAGAGGTCCGGGCGGACCCTCCCCCTTTTCCATATTCCTTCTTTTCTCCTCTAAGTTCCCAAAATCCCCCAAAGGCCCTTCAACCCAAATTCCATTTAAGTCCTTTACGATTCGTTCTATTTGTGTGTGACCCTATAGGATTACACTAAGTTGGCAATGGGTTCAATCATAAACCCATAAGATATGATAGGTTCTAGCAAACCGTCATACCTACCCAAATAGTGTAACTATATACAAGTTCGCATTCCTTTATAGAACATGTCACAATCCCTTTGTCCACGATGTCATTGAACACAAGTCATGGTCAACAAGTCAACTTGTTTTGTTTAATACTTTCTCGATACCGAATATGTTAATAATTCAAATGACAATGATCCAATCAATTCATTTGAGTTTGGCCAAACATTTCATCAACATCATTCTACGAGGGGCCCAAGCTTGACATCTCTCCGAAGAGGGACAAATCCATTTAGCTTATTATTCTTCCCTACTTGAATCCGATTATGCCAATCATACCCTTTATAACTTCCTGGTTAAAGGTAGCGTTTGAATATGTCAAACATAATGTTCATCAAGTGGAAGACTATAATAACTTCATGTCTAAGGATTCAAATTACATAACTAATATGAGATATATGTACGACATAGACCATGACATAAATCTCATACAGCGGGTCATGTCCAGTACCTTGTTCCAAATAAGTACCCATAAATCTAACGTGATCATCCCATGATCATTTAGCCTTTATACTAGTGTCAAACAAGTACTAGGGACGGAGATTATTATAAGCAAACATGAACAACAATAATAATCAAAACATCTCTTTATTAATATGAATAAGATGATTACAAACAACGTTTAAATAAACGTGCCTAGGGCACCAACACTAACAAAAATAACTTATGCTTGTTCATCAGATTGGAACATCATATGTTAACACTATAATGATCAAAACCACATTTGAAACTTTATTTTCTATCTTAATTTAGCAAATGTCTTTTGTGACTTTTGAAGATGAAAGTGGAATACAGTCCTGAAGTTGCCATTAGAAGTGATTCTAAATAAATAGAACCTATCAATTTTCGTTGACAGCCTATAATCGTCATGTTTATATTGTCTCCTTTTTGGAACATCAGATCTGGCAGTGAGTTCGACATCACATCGCAGAGAGTAGCAGCTTCAAACCCTCTGCTGAAGGATGCTTTTATCGACACATTACAACAATCCGGATGAGAACAAATAATCAAAAAGAACTGCAAAGTTTGAATTTACCAGTTAAGTCCTCTTGTTGCTTCTGCGATACATCAAGCTTTAGATTGTACTACATCCGTCCCAAAATGAATGTTCTTTTTTTTTCTTGATTAAAAAAATGGATATTCATTTCGGACAAGGGAGTGCTGACACGGCTCTGACAACAGTAGCCATAAGCTGAAAGGCACAATTGATTCTTATCATCTTTCATGTGTTTCTGTATTCTAGTATAGCAAGGCATTATTTATAAAAACTACAGATGAGAGAGACGACTGCATTTGCTAATATCATAGATATATTACGCCCTTGACTGATTGAAGTTTATTGGTTCTTTTTCATTACAATCAACTCAAATAGTTTGATACGTCATTTCTAGTATCCTTTTTTCTTCTACTCTCTGTTTTGTTTTTGGATTGCTTAAAATGCTCTCACATAGAACTGTGGTTATGAGTACTCAAGCTGCCATGTTAACGTTAGATTAGAACCCAAGCTTGATTAGAACCTCACCACCCTTAAAGTTGAAAATCGAGCTCAGCCATATGTAGAAAAAGTCTATGATACAAATAAAAGTTTTGTAAATGTCTAATCTTTTCATATCCAATAAAAAAATCTAGTGGCTGGCAGGTTATTTTTGGACCTGATCATGTTCATGCTTCATTCATTTGCTCTTCCACAAGTTGACCCGAGTTGACCTTGAGTCAAGCAGCTCTACTCCATCATGATGTTCTTTATGATTTTCTGGAAGATGAAGTTCAAACATATGCAAAGGGACAGCAATACATGTCTAACAAAATCACGTAATTTTGAATAAGGAATTGAATACACGGAAAATGGAAAAAGGTAACAAAATACATTTAACCCTAAACTCCACACCTAAGTGGGAGCCCCAACAGGTGCAATGCAATACCATTCAACTTGAAAAAGGGACATAATAAATGTCAAAAGAACGTATAGAAAACAAGATGTAACCATGAGCATGAAAATATAAACAGATCAAATGGCGTAAATCATGAGCCAATTTGATTTCACTTAAACCCTCTGATTTGTCCTTCCACCATATTCGTTGTGCCCATAAGTTCCATTGTTACCGTTTGTCGTTGTCTTCTCCTCTGTTGCAGCTTTCTTTCTCTTCAAAACGATAATCCATGTAACAATCTCCAATAGTACAGCTAGGATTGCGAAAACGACAATGATTCCAATGTAAGTTTTCTTCCAAACCTTGTCAGGGTTCAAGATATCGAAACCTTTGAATATGTTGATAATGCTAAGGATGATAACACTGTAGCCAACTGAGTGATGGTAGATGTTCCAGTATAATCTGTGTTTGTGATCCTTTTTTGGCCTCACCAGTAAGGCAATCACCTAAGTATAAACACAAAACAATTATGATTTAATGTTTTATCAAATCAGAATCCAAAACTGCAGTTTTATACTCCTTTGTCATGGAAAGATAGTTCCACTTTAATTTAGGTGGTCAACTCAAATAAACTTTGACCATTTTTAATGAAAAATTTGATTATCCTCATGAAATTCTAAAAACTGTTGTTGGAGTAGTATTTTTTTTTAGAGCATCAAAAAGAATTTTTATATCTCATGCGACATATTTTCATTAAATTTGGTCAAAGTTCAATTTGGTTGACCACTAAAATCAAAATGAGATTATCTTTTGGGGACAGGGAGTATATAATTTCATGCTCACTACGCTATATACACACTGTTTCTATACTTGTTTCTGTGGAGTTTTCTGGAGGCTACGACCCTATGCAATCTCTGTGCGTGTGTGTGTGTGTGTTCTTAGAGAGGTTACCTGAAGGGTGGCGACACAGAATAGTGCAATGCCGACGGTTCTGTGGGAAGTGAAAGTGATTCCAGGAGACTGACTACCGAGACGGATACCAGTTGCCCAACCAGCTACACCAATAATATACGCCGAGGTTTGGCAAGTGACATGAAGGTAAAACCATGCCGGATCTGCTGACCCGAACACTCTCATATACCTTGCTATTAAAACACCAAGTGGCATCAGGGTTCCCCAACTGATGGCATTGAGGATCCCATGAATCTGCAAAGTCCCAATCCAGTTATGATTTTATACCAGAAAATGAAGTACTCCCTCCGTCCCAAAATGAATGACTAAAATTGTTCTTGATCCCAAAAGGAATGACCATCAAAAGCAATTTTGCTCGTTCATTTTGGGACGGAGGGAGTAAAAAAGAACTAGGATCAAGAGTTTAGCTACTTACATTCCTTTTCCTTGTTTGTGAATTCCCTCCTGCCCCTCCTCCTGTAGGACCAGATAGTCTTGAAAGAACATTTAAAGTACCCAAAGACTGAATATTATTCCCAGTAGTAGCATGCATTCCAGGGGTATCACTGGAAAGTGGACCATCTTGCCAAACTTGGTTCAAAGTAGTACTACTATTCTGAAGTTGCAGGGTTGCGAAAATGATCATCTCGTTGTTCGAGTAAGTAGCTGATAAGTCTGATACCGGGAAACTCAGTTCCCCTTCCGTTAACCGAGACTGATAACTCGTTAAAGGCGAGGTGAAAACCTTCATTGTTCCGTCAGATTGTTGGAAAGCAACAATGGCTTGTGATCCAACCATTCCTTGAGTAGTAGGATTGAGTCCCCACGCAACCCACCGAGTTGAATCGATTTGGGCACGTCGGTAGGCCATTTGGAGGGTTCGGGAAGAGGTATTGTAAGTATAGTGAATGAAAGAGTTCAAATACGGGAGATCGTTGCAAGCACTGAAGATTTTGTTGCTTGCAAAGGCGTAGTTTGAACATGTCTGAGCTGAGGATGAGAGAAATAGAGCTAGAAAAACACAAGAAAAAAGCACAGTTTTTAAGCTCCTATCCATTTTCTCTGTTCTAGCCTCCCAAGTTCATGAACTTGTGTGTGTGTGTGAGAGAGAGAGAGAGAGAGAGGGGGGATTATGAGGAAATGAGGAGAGAAAGGGAGTGGTTTACTTATAGATAGATTAGTGGGGGCAGGAGTGGTTAGACAGTTTGGCAAGAGAAGGTTCTATATATATGTATGAGAAGGGTCACTTATATTTTGCATGAATAATGGTGCATTCAACAAGTGTGTCCATTTTTTACCCTTTGTTAAGCAATGTCTTCATACATTCCATGAGAACATTGCCCCGCTCATAGAGGGGCAAACCATTTACCCTCTCAATGAAACCCGTCTTATACGTGAGACTGTCTCACAAAAGTTTTTTTTTTTTTTTTTTTTTTTTTTTTTAATTTCATCTATTGATTTTAAAACTAGACATATATATGGCTTAATCAATCAAGACCGTTGTTGCTGCAGAATGGGAGAATTTTCAGTTTGGGTCAAGAATTTTGTTTTTAGGGGAACTAAGAAAATACTACTATCATTAAGCAAATCTACTGCTAAAGACAAGAATTTTGTTTTTAGTGAAGCTAAGAAAATATTACTATTATCATTAAGAATCTTCAAACGCTATTCCTTTAAATTCTTGATAAAATGGTACTATTTCTGTCCCATAATAAATTACTGAAAAAATTTCAAATATTTTTTTGTCATTCATTTTGGGACGGATGACGTAGCTTAATCTGTCACATGAGATCAGGGTTAGGTTAGACCATCTCCAACGGTACTCTAAAACTCCAAAAATGGAGTATTGTTTTACTCCAACGGAACTCTAAACATTGCTCTATTAATAGAGCAACTTTATCACTTGCTTCAAATTTGGTGCAAGGGATAGTGCTGGGCTATCATGTTTTTCTTCTTCTTTTTCTTTTTAAATATCCATTTTTTGTTTTTCGTTTTTATATATATGAAAATATTTTACAATATAAAATTATATAACCTACTATTATTTATATATGTGAAACAATAATGAATATTTTTATCATATTCTTATTTAGTTTAAAAGATTTGAAACAAAATGTTGGAAATATTTAGTGTAAAAATTGTACTATTATAAAGAATAGTGCAATTTTTGCACTAAACTGTTGGAGATGGTCTTAGGCAAGTTTAGGTTTAATTCACGCCCCTTTTTAATTGATGTTGTGGTTAATGTTATTACTCCCTCCGTCTCAAAATGATCTTCGCGTTTGACTATTCAAACTTTTTAAGGATATGAACACTTGCTTCACTAACCATGTTTTGTTTAAGCCTAAAATGTAGAAATGTGAAGAACTTTATGGGACAATGAAAAATGGCAAATGAGAAGATCATTTTGGGACGGAGGGAGTATTTGATTCCATTAGAGTAAGGTCTTCATACATTGACCTTTTGAGCACTTTTTCTATTATTAGTATTGTTGAATTAGCTGGTCTACCATGAAGACAAACAGAAGACCAGGCTACAAAGTCAAACCAAAAAAACAAACCATAACAAATGTGGAGTTGTAAAGTCTAACCACTTCCTCAACAAATAAAATTACTACTTTATTGTTCAATCATTTTATTTATATGTGGTTGATGTCCAATAATTTGAAATCAAAAGCTAGATAAATGTTATGCAGCTAAAAAAGAAGAGGGGATGAGGTGGGATTTGGTTGAATGTAGCCGGTGGAATCTTTTGGGGTTGGTCAAACCAAACCAAACCCAACCTTCTCTCCACCCTTTTTCTAGGAATCCGTACATGTGGGACCCTTAGGGTCAAGAAGAAACTTAGACACATTGCATGTAGGGGTGGCAAAATGGGTGTTTTGGGTGTACCCATTAAAGTTAAAATATCCGGATATCCAATGGATTTTTAACTTTAATGGATAAACCCAAAACACCCATTTTGCCACCCCTAATTGCATGACAACTATATTTTTGGTCTGAATAATCAGTATGTATGGTTTGAATGTCGAATAATCTGATTCGAGCTGGGTAGGACTACAAGAGCGGCAAAGCTCTCCCAACAAATCTTAACGGTGCTATCAGGACTCGAACCGACACCTTTAATTAAGCAAGAATATCTACTTACCACCAGATGATTTATGTGCTTGTTGGTAATGGCAATAGAATAGTTATGATAGACAAAGGAGTACGGGTGAGAATTATCCAATAATACACACACTATTTGGTCCTTGATCAAAACTCAGGACTATCATTGACTAGTTAGAACCATTTCATGTGACTCATTTACTCAATGACTTGTGAGGAACTAGTAATAAATTGTGATGTTGAAAAGGTTTGAAATCGTTGTTATTACGAATGTTTTGCATATTTTGCAATAGCTGAGTTTCTTTTTGTGAGACGTGTGATCAAGATTATTTATTGAAATTTAAGTATTATCCAATATTATAAAATATCCATCACACACTTAAAAAAATTGATGTGATAAAGTTTCAGTTAGATAGATGATACATTGATACAAAATGCTCAAAGTAGAGTTCCAAATCCATGAAAATCTCTTAAATGGATCTCAAATATATATATGGCAAAACTGCATCAAAAATCACTCAACTATAACCAGTTTGGGTATTTGGTCACTAAACTAATTTCCTTTTGAAACAACACATCCAACTTATTTATTTTTGCATCCATAGTCACTATCACTAACCTCGTCAGTTTTTTTCCCGTTAAATGGTCATGCGCGACGCATGTGATCGAATTTTAAAGGGTATTTTAGGTAGTTCATACTCCACTAACAATTAAAAGTTAGATTTATTCAAAATGAGCCCCTGATCTATTGGTATTTATTTTCTCATGTCCATCACTGAACTTTTTTCTTCACTTTAGCTATTGATATTTACTTTTGTTATTTATTTTTTATAAACACCACCACCCCACCCAACCACCACTGTCAAACTTACGACCTTCCACTACCACCGTCAAACTTACATCCGCCCACCACCGTCATCAACAACCACCGCATTACCGCCATCGCCACCACCACAACCACCGACTTCACTTTAACATCATTGCTAACAAAAGGATTTATCTTCACCCAAACAAGAGAAAAAACAGAGGCCAAAAGCACAGACCACATCACAACAATGGTGGGAGTTCTGTTTTGTCTACCCATTAGACCCTTGAGGAATGGGAAAAGATGAAGAATCACCAAAAATGCAAAGAACACCTTCCCGAATAACGGGCCCCACGCCTCGTACCCTTTATTCAACGCGTCAGAAAATCCGGCCACCACTCCGACCAAGTTCAAGATGAGAAGGGTGGTCGGAGGGATCAAAACGGTTGTCCACTTGATCATATAAAGCTCCCCAAACTCAGCATCGTCAGCTGATTTGGATGTCACGACGAAAGATGGGAGTTCTGTTTTCGTCTTCTTCATAGTTTGGTACAAATTCAAAATAAAAAAATAAAAGACGACTTTCAGATTTGAAATCAAAATCAGATCTCAATTTGAATGAAGCCGGAGATGGAAAGGATGGGGGCAGACTGATTGAAGAGGGAAAGGAGGGCTAATTGAGCTACAGTGATGTTTTAAGGTTTAGATCTAGGTAAGGGGAAGGGATGACAATGGCAGTAGGGAAGGTGGAGCGGGAGGAATCAGGTAGGGGAGGGGGATGAGAGACGGAAGAAGAGAGAGAGTGAGTGGCTATCGGCTATGGTGAAGGTGACGGTCGGAACTAGGGAGAGTGAGGGGGGCTGCCGGAGACGGGAATGGAGAGGGAAGGGAGAGGCGGGATGGAGGAGGCGGGCCTAAGAATGAGCAGAGGAGGATATTAGGGTTTTATTTTTTGTTCTTTTAGTTCAAGCCCTGTAGTTTAATAAAATTGAAAAATAAACCCTATAGTTTTTTTTTATACTATTTAGACTATATTACCTAAATTACCCCTTCAAATTTGGTCACATGCGCTGCACATGACCATTTAACGCCAAAAAACTAATGGGGTTAGTGATAGTGACTTTGGATTCAATAAACTCTTAGTTAGATGTGCTGTTTCAAAAAATTAGTTTAGTGACCAAATACCCAAACTGGTCATAGTTGAGTGATTTTTGATGCAGTTTTGCCTATATGTATATATATATATATATATATATATATATATATATATATATATGGTCATGCTCCTGTGAAAACTTAAATATCGTGAGAATCGTGAGAACTTGGATACATTAGGTAAAAAACTAATGTATCCAATGGTTCACTTGGATACATCATTGGATACATTATTTGACTTTGATACATCATTGGATACATTACTTGGATACATTAGGCAAAAACTAATGTATCCAATGTGCACTTGGATACATCAAGTTCTCACGGTTCTCACGATATTTAGGTTCTCATTTGAGCACCTACGTATATATATATATATATATATATATATATATATATATGTATGTATATATATATATATACTCCTTCCGTTCCAGAAAAGTTGAAACATTTACTTTTGAGTTGGGAAATTAAGGATATAATATTATATTAAGAATGAAAGGTAGAGAGGAAGAGAGAGAATTAGTGGGGGTGGAAAGAGAATGAGTGGAGAATAATGAGTGGTTGGGAGGAAAAGAAAGAGAATGAGTGGAGGATTATAAAAATAATTAATAAAAAGCTTTCATTTTTAGATTGTTACAACTAAATGGCAAAATATTGCAACTTCCTTGGAGCGGAGGGAGTATATATATATATATATGTATATATATATATATATGTATATATATATATATATATGTATGTGAGTGATTGTTCTTCCAAGTGCTAATAATTCTAATTCAAACATTAGTATACCAGGTAAAAAAAAATTCGTTATGTGTGACTGTATATTAAAAAAAAAAAAAAAAAAAAAAAAACTCTAATTCAACTGTGTATCACCTTAGGATGATAACTAATTAATCACGAAGTTGTTTAGTCCAATCAAAAGGCTCCCAATCTTTCACAAACCTCTCAAAACCTTTCTTCTTCATCTCCACAGCCTCATCCTTCCTCCGACGATGCACGTCTTCTGCAGGCAACCCAAGCATTCCTCTCACTACATTAATCCCAAACTCCCTCCGAAACCGCGATTCATCATCAATAACATGAACAAACCCTTTCTTCAATCCAAACTCAACATGAAAGTAAGGAAAACCTTCCGGGACGGACCCTCTCAACCCCTTAACACTCGTGTCAATCAGCTTCTTAGCCTCGTGCTGGCTCCACTCTGACTCAGCTTCGTCAATCGCCTTTTTGAAGAACACAGGCGCTTGTTTTGCAACTTATCGTGGCAATGGAATGCACTTGACTAAACAATGGCGCCTTCGCTCAGTCCCCATAACCGTTTCGAGAAAAACAACTTCCTTGTTTTGCTTCGCAAACATCATAATAAGGCATTTCTTGAAGTTCCTAATCTCGTCCCATGCATTATTATCAACTGTCCGAGTTGATGATTCGTGTTGAATTGTCAGTATGTGACAGTGACCCTGCACCACGGGTGGCCGCTGAGGTAACATCAGAAGGGTAAAATTGGCAAATGTAACGACGAGATGGAGTGGCGGCTTCCTAGTGTTGTCGAAGCAAAAGTTGCAATAATCTTGTGGATGGGATTTCCGTGTCGTCTTTCTACTTGATCCCTCCTCAAAATGCGTGTCAGCGTTTCCATGTTTCCTCTTCTGTGATAAAGCTGCGCCGCGACCGGGTTGATTTTTGTAATCATGAGCTTGTTTAAGAAGGTTTTCAGTTTGATCATGGTTCCCTTTCATTCGGAGGTGGATAAGTTTAGCAACCAACTGGTTTGAGCTCCGTGCCTGCATCCTTACAACATTGTCAGATGCATCAGATTCTAGTTTCCTCCGATGAACTGAAAGGTCAAAATCGTCATTTGTCTCGACTTCAAATCCAGTACTACCCTAAACCCTAAACCTTAAACAAAAGTTTGGGAATTAAATGGGTTTCGGAGTTCCTTTTAACGGCAAGGAAATTCCCTTACCAATTAGGAAATTGATTCCTGTTTGAGGTACAACTTACTTTGAAATTCCTTTTCCAATACTATAATGGATTCCTAATTGAGGTTTTTTTGTAAAATAAATAAATAAAAATCCTTATTGAGGTAGAATTCAATTTTGCCTAATCCATTTAATTATTGGGTTTTATTTACCAATTTGGCTGACAACCATTAAATCACTTGTGATACAGAGAAGCTGTGATCACTAATGTTATTTTACCCAATAAAAGGCCTCACGATTATTTAATTTTGGCACCGTCCAAATCAACCCAAATATTAATGTTACCCACTTCTGCCATAATAATTTCAAACCCTAAACAAAATGCTACGCAAAATGTTGAAAATAATAATAAAACATAAACATAAACCAAATGTCCTTATTGAATGTTCATGAAGCACGGATGTTATTATTGAGAATAACTCATCTCTAAAGATCCCAAAGAAATATATTTGTGCCTTACTTGAGATAACATCAAAACTTTGCAGCTAACTATTCTGTGATTGATTTTGATCCCTTTCTTGTTACAAAATAACACAACTTTATATTAATCTATACTTTACATTATACTATACTCACATAACCAACATCCTCGTCCGCGCGAAAAAAATGCTTTTACTTATCAGTTGATAGCAGATACTTGACTTGCGTAACTCTAATCTTTGTTGGACTTGGTAGGTCTGTTCTTATTCCCGTATATCAATCCAGTTTCCTGTGCATCAAATGAGTTCCATCAATTTTTTCCATAAAAATGCACAAAGAAAGTTGTAATATGTGCGCTTAAGTTTGTTTCATGCTACATCGGATGAGTTTGTATAT
Source organism: Campanula takesimana (assembly GCA_026119855.1). Taxonomy (NCBI): domain Eukaryota; kingdom Viridiplantae; phylum Streptophyta; class Magnoliopsida; order Asterales; family Campanulaceae; genus Campanula; species Campanula takesimana. Next base: position 375,382 of record JAOWBW010000435.1, on the reverse strand, counting down.
CATGAGAGAGAGAGAGAGAGAGAGAGCGATTTGTACCTGAGGATCAGGAACAGGTTTTCGTTTCTCTACATAACGATAAGGATCTGAGGCGGCCGTCAATGCCGCTCTCTCCTGAAACCATTCACAAAATATTCACATTTATTCAAAACAGAGAAATGAGAAGGCCACCAACATAAAGTACAAAGTTAGGATTACGAAAAGTACCTCTTGTTCTCTCTTGAGATCTTGAGAGGGCTTGACCCAAAGAAAGTAGGCCAATGTTCCAGCAACAACCCAGGATGCGAGATTACTCCCTCCTCTCAGACCTCCCATAGAATTACCAACAAATGACCTCACATTTCCTAACGATCTTCTCCAACCACTCGCCATCTGAAATAATATTGAATTAAATTTTGGGGCTTGGACTCTAGGGCCCCTAAGCCCAGATTCAAACCCAAATAAGGAAAATCCAGATGAAAAATTCCTCATACACCCCTCACTAGCAAAAAGATGCAATAAGACTAAAATGCCCTCATATCTCCTCCCACCCCTCACCACCAAAAAGATGCAAGAAGACTAAAATGCCCTCATATCTCATCCCATCCTTACTTTTTTTGGTCAAATCCTAGTCAGCTCTTATAACTTACACATAATTATATATAAGAGTAAAAAAAAAATTAATTTTTTCATTTTTTTTAGAAAAAAAATTTATTGTTTTGGTCAAACTCGGTCAAACCGAAGTCAAACTCTTATAACTAACACATAATTAACATATAAGAGTAAAAAAAAATACTTTTTTTATTTTTTTAGAAAAAAATATTAATAATATTTAGTCAAACTTGGTCAAACGATAGTCAAACTCTTATAACTAACACATAAGAGTAAATAAATCACTTTTTCCATTTTTACCAAAAAAAAAATAACAATTTTTTTGGTCAAAGTTGGTCAAACTGCAGTCAAACTCTTATTACTTACACATAATTATCATATAAGAGTTACAAAAAATACTTTTTTTCATTTTTTTACAAAAAAACTATATATTTTTTTGGGTCAAATTTGGTCAAACTCGGTCAAACAGCAGTCAAACTCTTATAACTGACACATAATTAACATATAAGAGTAAAAAAATTTGTTTTTTTCATTTTTTTAGAAAAAATATTAATAATATTTGGTCAAACATGGTCAAACAGTAGTCAAACTCTTATAACTAACACATAAGAGTCAAAAATTTCACTTTTTCCATTTTTTTACAAAACTAATAATAAATGTTTTGGTCAAACAGCTGTCAAACTCTTATAACTAAGACATAATTATCATATAAGAGTTACAAAAATTATTTTTTTTCATTTTTTACAAAAAAATAATAATTTTTTTAATCAAATTTGGTCAAACTTGGTCAAACGACAGTCAAACTCTTATAACTAACACATAAGAGTAAAAAAAAAACACTTTTCCATTTTTTACAAAAAAAAAAAAAATTTAGTCAAACTTGGTCAAACAACAGTCAAACTCTTATAACTGACTCTTATAAGAGTCAAAAAGTCTTATAAACATTAAACCCATTTTGATACAAATGAACATGTTTTAATGAGATTGAAAAGTCTTATGAACAGTTTCAATAAGACTTTTAGTCTTATGAACACAGGTTTCAAATGAACATGTTTTAATGAGACTGAAAATAGCTCTTATAATACATATTATTAGTCAGCAAAGTCTTATAAACAGATTCAATAAGACTTTAGTCTTATAAACAGATTCAATAAGACTTTAATCTTATGAACAACTTAAAAGTTTAAACTCTTATATAATAGTTGGTACAAATGCAATCCAGTAGTTGGTACAAACTCTTCAGTCTTGTTTGAGCAAAAACTATTATATAATAGTGTAAAGTCTTATATATTTCAATTCTACAAATTTAAAGTTTCAAAAGAATGTATTCAAATGTTCAAAGCACAAAAGCAATTCTGAACATGATCCATGCTATTCATATAACCAATAAACAGAGAGAACATCTTCAAAAACAACATTAACCACCCACATAAACAAAAGGGGATGAATTTTTCTAGGGCCCCTGAGCCAGTCAACACAAAGTCCAGAAGAAAATAAGACGAGACGCACCGGATCTAATCATTCCATCCAGATCTGAGCGAATCGGAGCAATAGAGTCGCCGGAGTAAACTCACCGCCGTCGCCATCGGAGCTGATGGACTAGAGGAGACGGAGATGCCGGGGACGAAGAAGGTCGGACGTGATGGTGGACCGGAGAAGGTCAAACACAGACGCAGCAATGGCGAAATCATTGGCCCGTTTACTGTCAAATACCTGCCGGCAAAATCGATGCCGAGCAAATTCCGGCCAGATCTGCAATATTTTGGCCAGATCTGGGAAGAGAGAGAGAGAGAGATGGGAAGCCGACGACAGATCTGAGAGAGGGTAACGGATCTGTAGAGAGAGACGAAGTAGCCATAGTCGCCGGTAGCCGGAGACAAATGTCTCGCCGTCGCCGGAGAATATGACGAGGCGGTGAGTGTTTGGAGGGGAGAAAAATGAACTGTGTGTTTTTTTAGAGAGAGAGAGAGAGAGTGTGTGTGTGTGTGTGAGAGAGAGAGAGAGAGATCTGGTGCCAGCTTGAGGGGAGGGAGGAGAGGGGAGTGTTTTGTTGGGGTTAGGGGTAGTTTGGGTATGTTGGTGTTATGTTTGACCAGTCAAAGGAAGCTAAATGAAGCTAGGGGTGTGGGTGGAATTTTGATCTCAAGTGAAGGTTTTATCTGGCATTTGGTCTGGGCTAGGGTTTATGGGTATTAAAATCTCGCCCCAGGGGCCTTAGGGGAAAAATTCCTTAAATTATTCCCGGATGGTTATATGTCCCAACTACGAAATCAAAGAGTGGCGGCCAAATGAACTTTGTATAACCTTAAAAGAAGATATTCCCGAAAATATTCTATGATATCAAAAGGTTAACCGAGCAATTCAAACTGAAGATTCTTTTTTTCGCTAAAATCTATAAATTAGGCCCGCACTGCTATATGGTACTGAGTGTTGGTCGGTGTAATAGTGTCACATCCATAATAGATGAATGGGGTGGAGATGCTTATGCTATGATGGATGTGTGGTAATACACAAAAGGATCGGTTGAAAAATGAGGTGATTAGGGAAAAGTAGGAGTTGCACCCATTGAGGATAAGATGAGGGAGAATCGACAAAGGTGGTTTGGTCAATGTGAAACGGAGACCTGGTCATGCCTCTGAAGAGTGGATAAGTGATTAACATAGTGAGGGGTAAGGGAAGGCCTACGCAAACATGGATGGGGGTGAGGGCTAAAATCCATGTGGATATTCGAGATTTTTTTTTCTTCTTTTCCTTTTTCCAAATTTTACTTCCGCCTATTTCTTCTTTTAAAATCCTTTCGTTTATTTTTTATTATTATTATTCTTATTGTTCCCACAATTGACGATTTCATATGACGTATCATGTTAATCGACCCCAAATCATTTTGGGACTAAGCCTCTGTTGTTCTTGTAAAATCTATAAATTAGCCACAGCTGCCATAGTTTTAAATATTTGGTATGACAGAAATTTCAAGATTTCTTGATAGAAATATATTATCCCTGGTCCGTAAGGGTTGATATCTATGAAGCTAATACAAGTACCGAGTGCTAATTGGAAAAGGTTCCAAGGAATGCTGCTAACCTTCAAAGTGCACAATGTATAGAAATCATGCCTTCTAAAACAACATTGAATGAAATCGAGCAAAAATGGCATAGATTTAAATCATACTTCGCATACCAAACTTTTATTTGCCACTAACTTTAATTAAGTTCACCAGGCCAACAAGAAACCATGGTATAAGTTTAGGAAGTAGGAACCAATAAACCGGTTCAAATTTTAAGGGAGCCAATCTGAAAACAATAGCCAGCTTAAGTCTGTCAGCACCCTTTCATTGACGCAATGAAGCCTAGAGCATACACGACCAAATAAGTGTCGTTTTATGCACCGCATCCAAGTTATAGAGTTGAACCAATATATTGGCAAAATTGATAATTTAGTGAAGCAACTTACATTTTGGAGTCCCTGGTAATTTTTTGAAGGTCAGGTACTCCGGTTCCTCCTGTCAATTCACCCTCCCTCTTAAGTCCATCCTGATATCAAGCTCTACGCTTTTAAGGAGATGCTACTTGGTGGGACCATCACGCCATTTCACAAGGTTAATAAGATGTGATGCATTAAGTATTAGGCTTTTGGCACATACGAGTATGAATGTGAAGTGTCCTAACTGCCCCCATAAATCTATTGTCGTTGATTTATTCCACTGGCTTCTAGTTCCACGTGACAAAAAGTGAATGGACATCCTATAACGTCATAAAGGTGACGTAGTATGGTAGTCCCACTAAATGACTTTCACTTCTGGGGACCTAGAACTTGATCTATGGGAAAATTAGGACACTTAACACCCATACTCATGTGTATTTATTCATGGACTCCACATGGCAAAAAGTGAATGCAAAGCCATACCACGTCATAAAAATGATGTAGCATGACAATCTCATTAATTAATTGTTCTTATCGGCTAGAACCCAAAGCATGCCCCTCCCTTCCTCTCTATTGGGGATTTGGGGGATCTCACATATCCGCCTAGCTCATACTAGCAGTCCTAACATGGGGAGAATATTAAACAAGATTTGTTTCTTCGGCTGGTGCTTTGCCTCTTTCTTCAAGCAGTTTGCCCACCATGATTTCTAGACGCGCAACGGATTCCTTCAGGTTGGTAACTTCCTCCTTCGATGCAAAAGAATCGCCCATGATGCGGGCAATGGATCCAATGTTACTGGCTGATTTTGTGATGGAACGCGTCACGGGCCTTCGAGCGGCTGGAAAAGAGGATTTAGGGATGTTTAGCTTAGTGATGAGACGAATTTTATACATTTAATTCCTAAGTTTCCATGTGCTTAAATTCATGATTTTGATGTATTTAGATTCGTTTTGATGTATTTTGGGGCAAAAAAGTAAGTGGGAATTAATTGTCATCTGGGGGTATTTTAGTATATTTATATTTTATCCGGATGTAAATTATTATTTTGATATTAAAAGAAGTCAAATTAATTTAAGTCAACAAAGAGGTGGAAGAATGGATCAACAATGGGAGCAATAAAGGAGGAGTCCAAAATAACCCACAAAGAAGGTCTACCAAGAGTGAAAGCTACCAATCCAGATGGCCCAAAGAGGTATTATCAAACCCACTACACCAGCCCAAGTCTTGGCTCAAGCCCAGCAAACCAAGTAAGGGAGGCGGTCCAACAAGCCCAGACGCCATACACAAGACCCAGCTCCAGTCTGATCCACACCAGCTAGGAACGACCCATTCAATGGCCCAAAATACTGCACGTCTTGGCCAGGCGTGCGCACGAATCGGATTTGGACGCACGAGTCGTGCGCTTTTGCCCGAGTCGTGAAGCGGCGGATCCTGGCGCGTGGAGCGGCTGACTGGAGCGAGTGACGGCGAGTGGGATGGCTGGCGCGCGTGTGGGAACGCCTGGAAGCGCGTGAGTGACGGATTTTTCACTTATTTTCCTATTTTTCGTTATTTATTTTATTCCTTTTTATTCCTTTTGGATTTAGGACTTGTATTAGGTTATTAAAATTAGGTTTCTTTATTGTTTTTCATTGGAGACTTAATACAATAATTTAGATCTAGTTTTTATTTCTTTATTCATGGAGATTTCAAAGCTTTGGATGAGGAACTAAATCCAAGCTTTGGGTTTGATTTCTTGAACCCCTTTTTATCAATAGGAGGTATTTTTCTTTTTAATCTTTTATACCTATTCATAATATTACTTGTGCTTATTCTAGATTTATTGCTAGGGTTCTTAGACTTGATCAACCTAATTACTCTTGTTAATTTATCTGTGCTAGAATTTTCTATGACTGTGCCAGTATAGAAATTCACAAGTAGCATCTTTACGATTTATGCATGTGCCATGGTAAATTGTGAAGTGGGTAAAATTAGACGATTATCTATATGAAATAATTGTAGAAAGCGTTCTTGATCTTAGTTTCTTAAATCGTTTATCAATTAATATTAAGATCTAGACTGTGCCAGTTAGATTGATTTATTAATTAGGGTTTCTAGTGAGTGTGCTACTGCTATTGACTACTTTGAAAGAAGAAACAGAGATTGAAATAAATCTCGTGATCAAGTGAATATGGTAAAAAGTGAAAAGATGTATCGATGATAATTGAATAATTAGGTGGGGACGGAATCAAATCTGAAGTATTTCTTAATTATTGTTTTGGTTTAATTAGTTTAATTTATGTTTTAGGATTTAATAATTATTATTCCCCCAATCTTGTCAAGTGACAATTACGTAAACAAGTAACCGTTCTTCGTGGATCGATCCTGGACTTATCCTAGCTACACATTTTTAGAACCTAGTCCAAGTTTAATTTGTAGGTGTGCGATTTAGCCTACCACTTAGCTATGATGCTGGTTGGAAAATTGGTTGGGGAAATAAAGAAACTGAAATTCATAAAGCAATAGAGCTGGGAATTTTTTATTGAGAATTCCCCAAACCCCCTGATACTTTTCTTTTCTTCAAACTTGGATGATTATTCCATTATTGAGCTGGCCTTTTAAAGGCTTACAGAAATTACAAACTTTATTACCATAATTAATATTTGCTTAATCTTAACAGCAGCCAAAACCTTCTCCTAGTCAATCCTTATCGTTGATTGATGTTTGAATTAGTTGGCTCCTGACTTTCCCTCTCGTAGCTGCTGACCTTCCCTCTTTTGTGTTGGTATTGCTGCCTTGTGCATGCATCATGGCTACTCTCCTAGAACAACCACTCTCCTAGAACAACCTCTCATATATATATATATATATATAAATATATTCTCTCTCCTCTGAAAGAACACACACAACTCGGTCATGGCAAGGTTGTACTATCGCCCCCCCCCCCCATGGCTCTCCTAAGCCCCCAACCCTCTCCTTGACACTATTTGTGGCTCTCTAATGTGTATCCTAGCTCTCACCTTCAAGCACACAATATTTTGGTAGAAAATTTTATATAGGTGTAGGAGAAGCCCTAAATCTATCCATGGAAAAGATCTTGTTAAAATAGGAAACAGATCCCGAATTCACAGTTTCGGCCCGGCCCAGTTAAGCGGTAGCAAACCCCCATCATGTGCTAGCCCACATTCCCATCCCACAAAAATGCCTGAAACTCTAAGATGTACTGTGTGGTAGCACACCCTCAACTTGTGCTAGCGCACACCCTTCAAACCCTGCTGGCACCTTTTTGTTCCTTTTCCTCCTTTGTTTACAACTCGATCCCAACCCAAACTCAGGGGTGGAAATGGTTCGGCTCAAACCGCGGTTCGAAACCGAGCCGAGCCAAACCGTGCGGTTTAGCTCGGGTTTTCCACTTATGCGGTTCAGCTCGGTTTCGAAAATTGATAAACCACACGGTTCGGTTCGGCTCACGATCTGACCCTTCAAGCCGAACCGAGCCGAACCGTTTCGAGCTAAACCACGAGCTGAACCGTTAACAGAAAGCTCTGTTGCCTGATAATTTTACCGTGCTTGACGGAGCTATGATTGAGCATAATCTTCTTAGTGCAAGCAAACTGTATACTAATATACGGTAGGAGACACATTAGTCATTCTCATCTGACGAATCTGCATTAATTTTCCTTGTAGATATTTTTTCTTCCATGTAATTATGATGTTATATATCCATTAGTATGTTGCTCATTTTTATACTCAATTTTATATTTGGAACAGCTTTGATGAGTTATTGCTGGGAATTCCTCCTCATAAGGTACGTATCTATTAGTATTGGGAGATGTCATTGTTTTTTTTTTTGCATGGAGATACAAGTCCATGCTTGCTGGAGTTGATGTTTTTCTTAATTGTCCTTTCTTGCTAGTGCTAAGTGCCAAGTGGTATAGTATGGTTCAAACCGCGGTTTGAGCCACGGTTTAAACCGTAAAATCAGACCGTGGTTCAAACCGAGCCGAGCCGAACCGTGATGGTTTAGCTCAGCTCGGCTTGGACTATTTTGTGGTTCAGCTCGGTTTGGGATTTCTCCAAACCGATGTATAGCGGTTTGGCTTCTAAATTACTCCAAACCGAGCTAAACCGAACCATTTCCACCCCTACTTGATGACTTAGACCCCCTCTTCTCCTCCGTCTTCTTATTTGTTTAGGACTCCACTCCCAACACTATCTATGTTTGGTTTAGGAAAAAATACATTATTCAGATTCTAACACTAGCACCTATGAATGTATTTATCAGGCTTTACTTTGCGATTTTATGCTTTATTAATTCAATATTGTACGATTCTCACTTTAATAGAGTTACTCTTAATGGAGGTGGACATTTTATAGATCTTACTATTCTATTATAATGAGTATTCAAATTAACAAATTAGCACTGCATTCTATTCCATAAACTATAGCTCTCCTTGATTAGCGATTCACCCCTATCGCACTATTGCCTGAGAGAGAAATTGAGTTCCAAATTTCCTAGTTGAAACTGCATTCCAACCATTGTCGATATTGTAGCATATGAAACATTTTCTTTCATCACAGAGTGAAGCAAGAGACAAGAAACCAGATATTACAGACAAACAACACACTTGAATAGAAAACAAATTGCAGTACTATCAGATCACAGAATTGTAACCAAATTTTTTTGCCAATTGTATGCAACTGGAAATAATCATTCTGGTTCCACTTTACAAAATAAAGATCATATTTAGAAACAATCAACCGCACCGCTTGCCGTTCAATTCCAAGCATATTGCTATACATCTATCACACATTCCTATGATGGATAACACAAGTAACTTAACCCAAAACACATATACAAAGAGCGATGCACAAACCTGTTTCGGAGTGGATTAAAGCAGACAAAGCACCAGTTAGACTATAAACTACAGAATTTGATAGTTTGCTGATCTGCAAGTAATGTCCAAGTTCAATCAATCAATTCTGGAAAGACAAAAAAAATAGAACGAATAATGATTTAGTATCAACCATATATATAGTGGGGAAAAGAATTTTCAACAAATTCACAAGATTTAATGATGCGAAAAATCCAATTTCCTATACTAAAATAAACAAATACCCAATTGATAAAAACCCAAAAGCATAATTAGAAAAGAACTGCAAGCTCGCTGCTCATACAAATAACAATACATAAATATTAATGTAAGATTTGCTAAACGCGAAAAAAAATAAAGGGTAAAACAGAAAATTGAAAACCCACCTGAATCCTTTGGTAATATAGATCGAAGACTGGTGTTGTATTGACTGTAGGAAGTAACCACCATGGGAGGGTTTACCGGGAAGGGGTAGTTTGATGCAGGGGGAGGGAGAAAAGAGGGGCGCCGTTGATTATTAGTAAGATGCGGTGGGTCCGGTAAACTAATACCCTCCGTCCCTGACACGACACTAAAGTTCTTACTTTAGTTTGACTCATAATACTAAACTTAAACTAAACTAAAGATCTTACTTGTTTTATTACCTAAAATAAAATAGACCATAAGACCCACCTATCATTCTGACAATAAAAACACTTCACCCATTTTCTCTCTCCTACTTTCTGTTACTTTATTTTTCATACTCACAATATTTACTCTCTTTTTTTTTATCTTCGTAAAGTCAAACTAAGAACCTTAGCCCGAGTTGGAGAAAGAGTAGGTTTTGGGGAAAACTAGTTCCTCGTAAGTTATAAAAAGTCTTGTTTTTAATCTTTAAACCATAAACTCTAAAGCCTTAAACCCTAAAGCTTAACCCTTATAAAAACAAAACTTTTTATAACTTATTACTATTAGTGGATGAACTAAGTAAAGTGGGGGTGGTTACCAATTTGCAGGGTGTGTATATCCCTGCTCAAAGAAATTCAATGTGGGACTGGCATGGTTGGTACGTCGACTTTTTCTTCATACTGTGTACCAACTAAGTTCAAGTTGATACTCTAAAATAAGTACCAGTACTAACTGTCAAAATCTGTATATCAACTTAATTAATTGATTGGTTGGGTTATTGTAAAACCGGAGGGAGTGATCCGGACCATAATCATTGGTTTGGACTTTGGTTCAACTTGACGGTAAGTCGGTATGACTGTTTAGCGAAGGGCCAGAAAGATAGGTACTGGGCCTTATGGGCCAACTTATGATTGGAGAGTTGGTTCTTTCCATTTACTCCTTTATTTGGTCTTTGATTTTTGATAATAATGTATAGGTGCGTGCATCCTTAACCACTCGTCGGTTTCAGATTCAAGGCATAGTGGCATTACTATATCTAATAATTGGGCTCATTGGGCCAATAATCCACTTCACTCTTAAGGTAGGGCCTTTGACAACCGACCTCTACATTCAACCCTCCTAACGGGTGCTAAGAAGGAGGATCACTTGAGTTAAATGCTTTTTTTAATAACACATACTCCATCTCTTTGTTTCGGAATAAATATCATATTACTACCTCTCCCTCCCTGAATATATATTCACTCTTTCATTTGCAAGGAGATTAAGAAATGGTAAAACTAATGTAAGAGCAACCTTAACAGTGCTTTTGAGAGCTTTATACAAAGCTCTATTCCACATCCCCAAGGCCACGTAGGAAAGTAACTAACTATAATGTAATACTAACTATAATTACGTGTAACTCAAACAATATCTAAATGTAATTATCATAATACTACCTCCGTCTCTGAGTATATATTTTTTACCGGTTTTTCCGTCATTTACCAAAAGTAATAGTTACCATAACTTAATGTAATGACTATATATATATAAAGTAACATTGTTCATAAGTAAACGTAACACATATTTTACAAAAACAAAAGTCGTTTTACACATTTTTCCAAATGTAATACTAACTATAATTACGTGTAACCCAAACAATATCTAAATGTAATTATCATTTATACTGAAATGTAATAGTGCTTTTGCAAAAATGTAAAATATTTTGTATTTTGATTTAATTTTTTGAAAGAAAGTAACATTTGAAAAGTAACAACTCATATACATGAATGTAATTGTTTGTACAAGTAAATGTAACATTTTAATAAAAGAAATTATAACATATTTCTATAGATAATGTAATACTTCTACATGTAATACTAATCAAGTGTTTTTAGCTCTAAAAATGTAAGGGATTTTTACCAGCTCTAAAAATGTAAGGGATTTTTACCAATAAGTCACTCATAGAAGGTGGAATTTGCCAATAAAAACAGACATTATCTGATTCTACCTTAAGGTCCCTAAGTTGAAATCAAAACTCCCATAAAGTTCTTACTATAATTATAAATGTCGAAACTACCCTCCCTGTCCCACACATATACAGCTCCCCGTTTCTTCCCCCAACCGTCGCAAACCCTAGCGCCTCTCTCTCTCTCTGTCACGATTTCTCTCTCTTCCCGTCTTCTTCTCTCTTCAACTCCGGAATCGATCAATTCAACTCCGGCATCGATCAATTTCATCTCCAGTTAAAGCTCCAAAGGCAAGCCCATCCTCGCCAGAAGCTTCGACCGGAATTTATGGACGTAATCAATTTAGCGAGGAACAGAGAGAGTATTGGGTACCTGTTCCGACCTCCTTTCTTTACATCGATTCATTGACTCAATCCCCCCTTCAAAATACCGTTTCATCATTCAATTTCACAAACCCTAATTTGTGATTCCTGATTCCATTTTATTTCACGTAAAGAAAACCCCAAAATATTTTCTTATTTTTTTTCAAAATTGCTTCTGGGTTCATCTCCTGTATGTTTAGTGGCGGAATACACTCTCAGAATGGGGGTAGGCACTCTTTTCTATTAATGTTTACTACATCTTAATTTTATTTCTTATGGGGCTTATTTTCCTTTTCCATTTGAAGTATGATTTTTATTTTTTTTTACAGGTAAATATTGGATCAAGTCAATGATCCTCATTGCCTCACTTTTCCCATTTTTGTGCTTTGGGATTGGTTTCGTTCTCAACAACATTTTCATATTTTATGGGGTCTGGCTATTCCCTTTGCCACAGTGGTTGTTTTTTTTCTTCCGAAAGAATTGCCACAATGGTTGTTGTATTCGTCATATGGGGTTTCATTACTTTCTCTCTGGCTCTTCTTGGTACAGTCGTTGGAAGAAATTGGAGTGGAGTTTCAAATAATCCTTGTCGTGTGAAGACCATTCCTCGTCCTATCCCTTAGAAGAAATGGTACCTCACAATATCTGTTCAAAACTCAAAGTCAACTAGCATAATTGACAACTGAATTTATCAAATTTACAATTGAAAAATGATTTTTTACGTAATTGTGAATAATTGATTTATCAATTTAATTGAGACATAAATTAATCAATTTTACACTCAATTATGAAAATAATAATAATGAGAAATGAGTGTCTCAATTTTTAAATTTAAACATCTGTGAAATATGACTATCTATTGTGAAAATTGAACAACCGTAATTGTGAAAAATGAGAGATGGTTTTATCAGTTTATATTCAATTATGAACAATTGATGTAAAACGCAGCGGAATAGTAATTATTAATTGATTGAAATCAATTAATCTGCAAGGAATTAATATTCCCAATAAGAATTTCAAAGAAACTCTTGAATAAGAAATAAATGAGGTTAAAGAAGGAGAGATAATTGCAAAGCAATTCTTGAATAATAATAATCGACTTGTCCAAAATAAAAGACTACAAAGAATACTTATACTAGAATAATAATAAAATCCTATTCTAAGAAGGAAATCAAAAACAAAAATAATTAAGGAATTGTTTTTAGGCCAAAAACTGGAACAAAATCGAAACACGTTTTCTGGAAATTGCCGGGCACGACCGTGCTTAGTAATCAGAACGATCGTGCGGATTAGAGCGCAGGCCTCCGTCTTTCAACACCTTTTCTGCAAGGCCGAGTCAGCAAACTTGCACGGCCGAGCTAAACTGGTCCGGGCGGGTCTTGAAGCAGGTCTGGGAGGATCTTCGAATTGTTTGTGAATGTCGGATTGCATCATACACCCCCTCTTAAAAAGAACTCTTCCCGAGTTTATCTCCGATGTTTGAAAAGTGCCGCTCCATTTGAAAAGATATTTTGAATAAAGAAACATCATTAATGTTGACGGCCATGAAAAAATTGGGATTGTCTCAACCCAACGGAACAAATACATGGCACAAACAGGATCCCGATGTACAACCTCGGGCAAACGGATATGAACCGGATAGAAGTGTAAATCATTTGGTGCAGCCTGCTGATATTGATCGTCCGCCCCGTCCTCCCCGTGATCAACACTACTCACAATGTCTTGAATTAGAGAAAGAACATCCTCTTCATGTGCCGTGCTCAAGGAAATAATCTGTTGACGAGGTCCTTGTTTTCTACAACATTTGTCTTTCAAAGAACATAAACGAAAACTTACCCCATCTTTTGTAAAACTCAGAGAATTTTCCTTCCCATCATAAACAACACCAAGATCATATTGCCAACGTCTACCCAACAAAATGTGGCATGCATTCATATCAACAATGTCACATAAGACCTTATCCGTATAATGACCAATAGAAAGAGGAATAAGACATTTCTCATGGACCTTGATTTTGCCGACATTACTAATCCACCCCACAGAATAAGGAGTAGGATGTTTGCGTACCTCAAGTTGCAGCTCATCGACCAACGCACGTGACACCAAATTTTCGCTACTACCACTATCAACAATAATTGTAGAAGCGAAATTATTACCTTCCCATTGGTGCGAAAAATATTGTGCCGTTAAGAATCGCCTTCTTCAACCGGGGTAGACAACATAAGTTTACGTACCACATTGGAGGCATGATCATTACCATCATCTTCGTCGTCTAGATTAGGGCCATAAACTACTTCTGGACCCTCATCGTCCTCGTCATCCTCAAGAAACCCATCACGTTCCACCATATGGACCCCTTTATCCTTACCACTAGTATAATTACTAGAGATATGACCCGGTTGACCACACTTAAAGCATTTATTCCCATGAGGCTTTGCATAAGCATTAGAAGTATTGGGAATATTATTATTGCGACGAACCGGTTGAATCCTTGTTGCTTTCCACCATCATCCTTAGAATCCGCAGCCGGTGTTTGCTCCGAATCCCCATCATTATGAGCAACCGAAATTTGGTCCTTGGTGCTAGAAGAAGAGGCGCCACCAAACTTGTTGAAATTTGTAGGAGAACGAAAAGAAGAGGCCAATTGATTCTCCACCTTTTTTGCTCTAGTAATAGCATCAGTCATGACGAAGGAAGAGAATAACTCGACTTGATTTTTGATACCAAGACGAAGACCTCCAATAAACCGTGAAACTTGTTGCGATTCCGTCTCGTACAAATCCACTCGTGTACTAATGGCCATAAAATCATGTGCATATTCCTCCACCGTTCGACTGCGTTATCTACAATTGAGGAGTTTGGTGTAGAGAATTTTCTCGTAATCATCAGGTAGGAAACGAGCCCGCAACTCCCGTTTCATATATCTCCATGTACGAATTAGTGGGTCATTAGTACGAGCCTTCAATCTTAACAATTGGCCCCACCATGCAGAATCTCCACCCCGCAATTTGTAGGCCACGTAAGGAACCTTTCGTTCTTCCTCAACTTGCATCAAATCAAAGAATTTCTCGACCTCTGCAAGCCAATCCATAAAATCTTCAACCGATAAATCACCATTAAACGATGGAATATCTGCCCGAATTTTAGGGCGTGGGTGCTCCCATGACCCCCTCTTCACGATTATTACGATTAACCCTACCGTACGGATCAACGTGACGGAGATCTTCCTCACGCGCGCCGTTTCGGTTTCTGGGGTTGACACCAACACCACCTCCAACTGCTAAACGCCCAATCGTCGCCACAAGCTCCGCGTGTTGTGCTGCTTGTTCCGCCTTTTGTTCTGCTAGCTACGCTTGCTGCGTTGCCTGTTGTTCTAACATGTGTGTAATAGCAGTAAGAATTTGTTGTTGTGTGCCCTCGTTGTGTTCTTCACCATTAACCATCGTCCAAGGATCAACCTTTTCTGATACCAACAGATGTAAAACGCAGTGGAATAGTAACTATTAATTGATCGAAATCAATTAATCTGCAAGGAATTAAAATTCCCAAGAAGAATTTCAAAGAAACTCTTGAATAAGAAATAAAGGAGGTTAAAGAAGGAGAGATAATTGCAAACAATTCTTGAATAATAATAATCAACTTGTCCAAAATAAAAGACTACAAAGAATACTTATACTATAATAATAATAAAATCCTATTCTAAGAAGGAAATCAAAAACAAAAATAATTAAGGAATTGTTTTTAGGCCAAAAACTGGAACAAAATCGAAACACGTTTTCTGGAAATTGCCGGGCACGACCGTGCTTAGTAATCAGCACGATCGTGCGGATTAGAGCGCAGGCCTCCGTCTTTCAATACCTTTTCTGCACGGCCGAGTCAGCAAACTTGCACGGCCGAGCTAAACTGGTCCGTGCGGGTCTTGAAGCGGGTCCGGGCGGATCTTCGAATTGTTTGTGAATGTCGGATTGCATCAACAATTGTTAAATGAATGCTTCAGTTATTATAACTAAGAAATGAATGTACCAGTTCTTGTACTCAAATTCATATGTGAATAACTGAGAAATGAATGTCCCATTTATTATATTAATAACTTAGAAATTCATCGTTAATTAAACAACCGATAAATGAGTCATTAATTGCGAAAAATGAGAGATGATTTTATCAGTTTTTATTCAATTATGAACAATTGTTAAATGAATGTCTCAGTTATTATATTCAAATTCATGTGTGAGCAACTATGAAATGTATTTCTCAGTTATTATAATGATTGTGAAACATTGAGAGATGAATTTATCAGTTTTAAAAATGAAAAATAAAAAAATAACACAACTGTGAAATCACACAACTGAGAAATCAGTTGAAAAATGATTTTACCAAGTGAAAAAAAATATTTTTAAAAAATTGTGAAATTAATTGAAAATAAAAAATGATTTTCTCAAATTTTCAAGTGAAAAATGAGATTTTTAACTGTGAAAATGTCTCAGTTATTAAATTCAAACTCATGTGTGAATAACTGTTAAATGAATGTCTTAGTTATTATTCAAATTTTTACTAGTGAAAAATGAGATTTTCAGTTCTAAAATTTTAATTATGTGTTGAGTGTACTTGTTTAATTCGTCTTAATGACATGATTAATACAGTGCTTTCAGATTATTTTTTTGATTTTTAGATTTTGAGATATACCATTTTGAAATTTTTGGTGGAAAAAAGGAAGAAAGAGAAAGGGGAAAGAGAATGGAAAACGCAGGGGAGAAATTTAAGTTGCGTTTTCTTATGGAGAAACGCAGGCTCCATCCACGTTTCTTTAGGAAGAAGACGCGGGTTGCATCTGCGCTTCTTAAGGTAGAAGACGTGTGTTTCTCTCGGCCAGACACGCTTCCACAACCCAGGGGCAAAGTTGTCCAGCGAAATTTCTAAGGACGTTTTGGTGAATTTCCATAATACCTATCCTTTATGGTCGTTTTCATTTGGATGAGGGACTTATTGGTCAAAGCCTCAAAATGTAAATGGTTTTTTTTTTTTTTGAAAGTTTGTATCATATCATTTAAGGCAATTGTCATCGTGTTACAGTCTCCTATGAAGTCTACTACAGATCTATTGCCCTATCTATTACAAATTCCTATATTGGAATCTATTACAGTGATACTTGCCTCTCAAGAAATCTCTCATAGACGTCCCCGCGCCATCTGGTAGTCTGCTTGTCATAGACGTCCTGCGCCATCTGGTAGCCTCCTTGCCATAGACGTCCCCGCGCCATCTGAACGATCATCCGTTGGCACAAACTCCCCTACATAAGGGGTACCGTACCCTCTATGGGGCTTGAAGGATAAGGAGGAAGGATAAATGTTCTCCACATGCTTCCTACGGGAGTCGAACCTGAAACCTCTTGCTAAGAGAGGACTCTATCCTTCCTCAGGATACCATTGAGCTATAAGCTCATCGGTAAATGTAAATGGTTGAATTATTACTTTTTCTATACATATGTGTTACAATATGTATAAACACTGTTACATATAACTAACACGTTCGTTACAATTTAGTTGTAATAAGTATTACTTTTGGCAAACGAAGAAAACATAAAAAAAAAAATTAAAAAAATATACTTTTCTGTAAATATGTATTACTTTTATGTATACAAACTGTTACATATAAGTAACACGTTTGTTACATTTAGTTATAGTAACTACTCCCTCCGTCTCAAAAAAAAGATGTCGTTTTGGAGTGTTTCACATATATATTAAGAAATGTCATTAATGCATGTGAAGAAGTCTCAAATACCCTTAAAATAATTCAACTACATATGTAATTAAAAGATTAGGTAAGAGATAGTTCACTATCATTATTAAAAGGTATAAATGGTATAGAGCAAGAAAAAAACTTTGAGAATTGTGAAACGACAAGTATTTTGAGACAAAAAACAACTCCCAAAACGACATTGATTTTGAGACGGAGGAGTATTATTTATGACAAACCGAAATAAAAATAAAAATAATAATAATAATATAAAAATTAAAAAACTAAAAAATTAAAAAAAAATAAAAAATTGTCCTATAAGTCATGGATCCAAGTCATGGATAAAAAATGACTCATCTTTACTATGAAACGGGTCATAATATAATGTTCTCGTACAAATTTTTGTCTTGTAACTAACCGGTGATTAGTTCACGGCCATGCACTCAACAAGAAAAAAAGGGGTTGGGCGGTTTGACTTGTTTGGACCCATAAAAGATTTTTGATATCTCCTGTAGTCAACTTGGACTACTTTTTTTTTTTTTTTTTCCTTTTTTTTTTCTTTTCATCTTGTTGAGATGACATCATCTCCTAAATCCTAATTATGTAACGCCAAGTATTTAATTAAGTCTTACATTTGGATTAGTGTTCCAAGTCAAACATTGTTGACTCTTTCTTCAATAAGGATAGGAGAGTGAATATGTGTGGAGTACTTCCCCGTTTCAAAATACGTGTCGTTTTAGATTTTTTCACATATGTTAAGAAATGCAATTAATACATATAAAAAAGACTTTTGTGCCCCTAACAGATTCCAATTTTCTAGACAGTTAAATGCTTACACAAGAGACAGCTTGCAATTAATGAATATGGTTATTATAAACAAGAGTAAATATTCTTTAGAATTAGGAAAACGTCAAGTATTTTGGTACAAAAATTAACACCTAAAACGTCATGTATTTTGAAACGGATGGAGTATATATAAATGATATAATGACTCATAGTGACTAGTAAGCTTCATATTAACTTCAAAATTTATTTTACATTTATTCTTAATTTCCATGTTACTTTAAAAAAATCCCTTCTAACGATGAAAAATCTCAGTAAAATATATAATTAATTGGTGGTAATTTATTGGAGGAATAGTTATAAATGAATTTAAGAAAATGCATTATTCGGTATTTCCTCCATCCCATAGTAAATAAATGTCAATGAACATTGCATAACTTTTTAGTACATTCAAAAACAAAAAAAAAAACGCATTTTTAAATATGAAAATAGCTTAGAGCATTTTTATTCTGGTAAAGAGTTGAATTTTACAAACTGTATAATTTTACCCATAAAGAATCTTGTTTTGCTATGAAAATTACACATAAGCGTGTCTAGTTATATATATATAAAGGCTCAAGTCATTAGATCCCCTTTCTATTTCAGTTTCCCTCCAAAACTCTAACCTAGACTATATTTTGGCCAGATACATTTGCTCCAATTTTAATTGTCAAAAATACAATTATTACAAATCCCAAAAATATCTCTTTCTCGATTTTTCTTTGTCCTTAATAAGTCCCAGCATAATGAATACCAGCATTAATAATTCAATAGACAAATTAATTGATACATTTACACTGGATTCTACTATTTACACATATTTTTTTATTAAAAAAATATGTGTAAATAGAGGGCAAACCAATTACTCTCTCAATGAGGCCCGTCTCACATGTGAGAACGTCTAACACAAGTTTTTATCATAAAAAATTGATAGATAAAATCATGGGAAAGTAGTTTCAAAAACTAAGATAATAATTTATATTGAAATTTAGGTTAATTTTTTTTGGTTAACAAATTATTTATTTATAGCTAAAACAATAAACAAATGGTTTCTTTTATTATTTTAAAATATTTTTTTAAAAGGCTATAAGATACTTTTTTTTTCAAGAAAAACATTTTTTTTAATAGTTATGCAAATAAAATGAGACAGTTATAATGATTATATTATTTTATTTTTTGTCATTTATCAAAAAAAAAAATTGGCCGTGCGTTTAACGCACGGGTGTTAGACTAGTTAACAATAAATTATGAAATTCTTTCAAAATAAAACAATAAATTATGAAATTGATTTCGAAAAAAAAACAAAAAATTGTGAAATTAAAGATTCTCTCTTGTTTTCTTCTTTTTGTCATTTTTGTAATTGTCAAGAAGAATCAAGGGGTTTGAGGGTTGGTAGAGAAGGTGAGAATCGATAAACTAACTGAACTTAGTTTATTGATTTTGTTTTATCATTTCATGGTAATTCCATTTCTAATTGAAGACTTAAGATTTTCATTTTATTTAGTTTTCAGTTCACTATAATCATCCTATTTTTGTCCCCAAAGGAGTGGTCCAGTGGTAAAGCCAAGTCTCACCCTCGGTGAGCGTTAGGGTTCGATCTCTCTCCTCGCCTCCTTATTATGGCGTGGACATTGTCAAAAAAAAAAAAAACCATCCTAGTTTTTGAGTTTAAGTGCGATAATTAAAGTGACATAATATTTAGATAAAATTCACTTGTTTAATTACAAAAATTAAGAAGAATTGGCTTCTAGATCGAGAAACTGTAATACAACAAGCATTAAAGTCTTACTAGTAGGTCTAAGTACTTGGACCCAATATTTAGGATCAAGTATTAATTAGTATAATTTTCTAGAATAAATAGTTTCTTTATTTAGATTAATTTATAGTGCCATGAAGTCTAAAAATGGGCCTATAAATAGGCTAACACATACTCCCTCCGCCCCAGCTCACTTGAGACTTTTTGACCAAAATTGGTCAACTTAAGGTCGGTTTGACCAACACTTTATAGAAATATTTATGTTCCAAAAAAAATTCAAAAAATTGTTATTGAGAGGATTTTTAATGGTGATCATTTTACATTTTTTTAATTTTTATTCGGATCATAAATATTTCTATAAAGTGTTGGTCAAACCGACCTTAAGTTGACTAATTTTGGTCAAAAAGTCTCAAGTGAGCTGGGACGGAGGGAGTATAGTATTTGACAAGATTTGAATTTTTGACCTCCGCATGAGAAACTAACACCAGATACTACTTGACCTAAAGTTTTTGGTTTCTTTATTTAGATTAATTCATTAGAGCTTTTTGATAATAAACAATATTGGAAAATAAAGAAACTTAAAAACTATAATTGGTGAGGGATTTGTTGTCCATAAACACCTTATAAATACTCCATTCGTCTCATTTTAAGAGTTAAAAATTTCTTAAAAGGGCGTCCCATTTTAAGAGTCAAAATCTTAAAATGAAAAGTGGGTCTTACATGTCATATTCACAATAATTATCCACTACCTCTTCTCTACCTCACTTTCTCTCTCCCACCAAACTATCAACACTCACAACACATCACTTTTTCCTTAATTCTGAAACTCACCTATTTTTTATACTTAAAATAGGACAGAGAGAGTATCAATTTTGCTGTTCCATTCATTGGATCACAATTAAAGTGTCCCAATTAAGCTTAGGATATGACACCTCCAATTCCCATTCATTGACAAAAGTTGAGTGATTTACAGTTGTTAAGCTTCATCTAATTTTTGACATCGTTGTAACGTTTCTTCCCACGCAACTATGAACGTGACATTTAATTAGTATTTCAATTATTGATTAATTAATTAATGATAAATAAGCTTAGGAATGACCATTTAACAACCCAATAAAACAATAAGGAATAAGATTATTAGACATCACAATCACACCCGCTGACCTAATTGTAACGTTTCTTCCCACGCAAAACATGAGTGTGACAATTTGTTTTACATTAATTTTTAATTTAAAATAAATTGAGATTAGGAATGACCTCTATATTCTCACAATTATATTTTCAAGATATAAATAATATTCCCTCAATCTTTTAATGAATATCTATGTTTTAAAAAAATCTCAAAATGAATATCTTTTTTTTTTTTTAAAAAATAGCCCTAAATATTTTTTATCGAACTGTTGTCACTTGTCTTCTTATAATTGTAAAACTAAATATTGAATATTTTATAAATTTAAATTTGAACATTCATTTAGAGACAAAATACTTATTCGCTAAAGAAAACATTAAATAATACCATATCACTATCCACTACAATGAATCCACATACTTTCACAAAAGTTGTCATAACTGTATCTCATCAACTAGCATTTAAATTTAAATTAATATATAAAGGCGTAAAATTGTCAAAATTAAAGTGGAATTTATAAATGCGAATTTTTGATGTGAGACAAAGAGAATAGTACATCACATCTCATAATGCCCGCATAGAAGAAACCCCAAAACTTTAACTTGTCTTTTAATCCATCATTAAACTAAAAAAGATTAAGCGTTTTTCAGTTTGGACGTGTGGTACCATAGTACTCCCTTTGTATCATACTAATACTAAGGTTCTTACTTTTCTTTTTAGTTTGTCTCAGACTAAGTTCTTAGTTGTTTTATTACCTAAAATGGATAATGGGACTCACTTGTCATTCTCACGACAAAAACTTTTTACCCGGCCACTTCCTCTCTCCTACTTTCTTCTACTTCATTTTTCATAGTCACAACATTTACTTTTTTTTTAATCTCGGTGTAAATTCAAACTATGAACCTTAGTTCGGGACGGAGGGAGTATACTATAATTAAGTACCACTTTCATCTCCTAACAACTTGAACAAATTTTATTTTGAAATTATAAAAAGTGTATTGTGGATAATGGGTTGTAAATTTGATAATTTGATAGTGAGCTTTTCAATTTTCAATTTAAGTGTGTAAGTAATATAAGTGGAGTACCGTAAATAAACAATATTAAAAGAAGAATATTTTAAAAAGATAAAAACTAGTGTGAGACTGGTTTTATTGAAAGAGTAAATAGTTTGTCCCTTATAAATAGGGCGGGACAAGTCTTTTTCTTCTCTCATAAAAACACGTCTCATACATAAGATGGTCTGATAAGAGACTTCCTCTTTAAAAAAAAATGAATAAAATACTAACTTATGGAACTCTCAAATAAAAAATATGATTTTGTATACGTGTGTGAAGAAAGATATTAACGCAATGATTAGAAATACTAATAAGACTACTAAGAAGCAATTGTCGTCTAACTTTTTAGCTTTGTCAATAACAGGATAAGCCTACAATTTTCTTTATTTTTACTTGCTAAGCATGCACCATTAAGTTAGGTTTATCTAACTTAAGTATTACTAGTAGGTAACCCGTGCTTTGCACGGGAAACTAATTTGTCAGTTTTTTGCTAATTTGTTTTTTTGCTATTTTTATTTAATAAAGAAACATAATACTTTTGGGTAAATAAGTATACTGTATATGAATTAAAACATTTCCTTACAAATTTAGGACAATTGTGTTAATTTTTTTTAGCTTTTGTTGCATATAATTTGTATTTATTATGATAATTAAAACTTGAAATTAAATATGATTTATTATTATTATGAATTAACTTTTAATTCTATACATGATTGACTTAATAATATTAGATATTGTCCAATAAATTATTTTTTATTATATACACATTATAATTAGTAAATATAAAAGTCTATAGTGCACATATAATGTGTTAGTAGAATAATAAATTAATTAACTAATAATATTAATAGTAATAATTTATATATCTAGTAACTGTTATGATTAATTAATAATCCCTTTTCTTAGAGTAAGAGTCCTACTTTGCTTACGCACACTTATTAAAAAAAAATAGAAAATGGGTAAACACTGAGAATATAGATGTCCAAAACACAATTCATAGTGCAAGTGGACAATATATAAGTTAGTAAGTTTGGTCTTTTTGTAATTATAGAAGCATTAGAAAGAAAATATAGTCCAAAACACTATTCATCTTTTCTTATAATTTGTCAATTTGAGAAAGACTCTCTGGAATATATTAAAATAGAAAATAGAACTCTAACTCTTAGACGGAGTGAGTACTGCTAATACTAAATATTAGCATATATAGTATAATTATTAACTGATACTATTAATAATAGTTAATTTATATAACAATTATGGTTAACTAATAATATTATTAATAGTAATAATTAATATATATATATATATATATATATATGATAAAAATATGATTAACTAATACTATAATTAATAATAATTTTAAATTATTTAATAATTAACTCTAATTAAAAAAATATAAAATATAATAATAGTTTACTATTAATAATTAATTATTATTTGCTTAATATTAATATTAGCTAATACTATTAATTACTACATAAGGTAACTACTATAATTAACTATTGTTATAGTTACTACAATAGTTAACTATAATAGTTAACTATTACTAATAATAGTAAAGTTACTATAATAGTTACCCTATATAGTAACTAATAGTATTAGCTAATACTATTATATTTAACTTATAGTTAACTATTAGTAATAATAGGAATAGTTACTATTACTAATAATAGTAATAGTTACTACAATAGTTAACTATTACTAATAAAAGTAATAGTTACTACAATAGTTAACTATAATAGTTAACTATTACTAATAATAGTAATAGTTACTATAATAGTTAACTATAATAGTTACCCTATATAGTAACTAATAGTATTAGCTAAGAAAAAGAAATTGAAAAGTCACATATTTATGTTGGTAGGATTGATGTGGCATCACCATATGCAAGCTTTGCTATAGTTTATCCACATGTCAACACTATAACTCTCCTCACCAACTTTAATATATATATATATATATATATATGTATGTATATATATATATATCTATATAGATTTGTGCCTGTGAATTAGATTCTAAGTTTCTGTTGGAGTTTACTTTATCATTACTTCTTCAGAATTATAGAAAATTCCCAAATCTAGGTCAAAAAAAAAAAAAAAACATTATTGGCAACTATATACTCCCCCGTCCCATTTTAAACTTCAAAAAAAAAGTTAGCACAAGAATTAAGATGAGAATCTTTATATTATAAAATATACAGTATATAGTGGGGTAGAGTGTTGTGGGTATAGAAAGTGGGTAGGAGAGAGAAAGTGAGGTAGGGAATAGTTAGTGGATAGTTATTGTGTATGACATGTAGGTCCCACTAAATAAAAAAGTATAAATAACTTTCCTTTTTGGATTTTGAAGTTTAAAATGGGACACCCAAAAGGGAAATTTTTGAAGTTTAAAATGTGACGGAGGGGGTATTAATTAACTACAATTTACAAGTCGACAAAAACTTGCGTGAGACGGATCTCGTTAAGAGACTAAATGGTTTGCCTATAGGCGGAGCGGAGCAAGCCGTTTCCTCTCTCGTCGAAAGCCGTCTCACGTGTGAGACCGTCTCACATAAAACTTCGTTCATATATCTATCTACTTGACCGAAACAATTAGCCGTTTAATTTTTCATTTAAGAAACATTATGAGGATATAAATCGATTGTTTTTGAAAAGGATTATCGATGTTAAACATGCATAAATATAATTGCCATTCATAAAATTATGAGTTTACAACTATATAATGAAATGTACAAAAAAACTAAAGGATGAATTTTTAAAGAGAATAGACATTGATATTGAAAAATATTTGAAAGCAACAAATTGTGAGACGATCTCACGTATGACACAAGTTTTGTTGAGAGTAATTTGTTTGCCCCTGTGGACGGGCAGGGAAAGCCATTTCTTCTTTCATCGAGACTCGTCTCATACATGAGACGGGCTCACAAAAAACTTCCTCCTCTTCTATAGTAAAATTACAAATAATTTTACATGTGGAATTATTCATTCATTGACTTGGTTCAACCCGAATGTTAATATTGTTTAGATGTTAGTATTATCTTGACCATAAAAGCGTTCCATGGAGATTTGGCTAGCGAAAGGGCTTGGGTGATACTTGCGGTTTATAGTTCTACTAATCATGCGACTATGGTATCAAAATTTACTGGGTTATATGAATTGGGAAGTATTATAGGTGTCTGTACCTTATTGTTTACTTCTATTTCTTCTCTTTTAGTCATACTTGTACAATGTTCCGCGATTTTTGTGACGAATTTTATTTGGGATGAGCCTCTAAGTATTGTGGAATGCCATCTTGTTAATCTTTATTAATGCAAGTATGCATGTTTTCCTTCAAAAAGTATTATCTTGACCATCTAATTTCGACCACTTTCATTTTGCCAAGTTAAAGTTTGCCTATAACTGCAATTTCAAAATTTCCTCTTTCTACCACTAAAATTAAAATTGCATTATTTGAAACAAAATTGACAATTACGCTGGATTATATGGTAAAGTTGGAGTACGTTATATTTGTTATAACCGAATGTGTAGTACGTTGCATATTTCGGTCAATCGTTTTTTATTTTTAATTGCAACCATTTGACGAACATTAAGAACATTTTTAAAAATAAGACTTTCAATAACTTAAAAGAAAAACTAATTGTCACAAAATCTTGTGAAAAGAGATTGATACGGAGATAAAAATACAGTTGCTCATTTGCTCCTATATACAAAAAGAAAAAGAAGAAAACTTTTACCGTCCAATATAAACAAATTATATTTATTATTTACTTTTCTGAACGTAAGCGTGGTATATTTATGGAGTATAATTTAAAAATTATTGTTGTATTTTAAAATACATTTATATTGATTAGAATATAAATATTTAAACAAATGAATTACATTTTTAATAAACCTTTGACAAGTCAACTTCATTAAATTAGTAGTATATGAGAATAAATAGATTATGCCATTAAATTATTTTAGCGTGAAACAATATTTCAGTCATATAATAAACTGATAAAGTATAGTAGTACTACTTAAATAATTTGGTACAACTAAGCATGTCCTTTTAAATTGAAATAAAATAGGATTAAAGCAATAAATCACTGACATCATCATTTAGACCGTACTGCCCCCCCCCCCCCCCCCCCCCCCCCTCCATTCAATTATTTTTATGCTATTATAGCATCTTCATTCTCTAATTTCTAGGTGGTCTTTACAATAAATCAATAATAACAATTCTAAATGTTGCCAATGGCATGCCGGTGTAGAGTTATACATTTAGGCGTTATTTACAATTATTTTATACTCTCTTTATCTCAGAAAAATAGATTCATTTTGAATTTTTATGGTCAACAAAAATGAACTTTTACCAAGCATTGGTGACAATTTAATCATTCTAGTGAAATTCTAAAATTTGTAATTGACAAATCATTATGTGATTTATCAACAACAATTTTTAAAATTTTATCGTGATCATTAAATTGACACTAATGTTTGGTCAAAATTTATTTTTTTTAACCTCAAAAAGTCAAAATAAAACCATCTTTTTACGAGACAGAGGGAGTATATATAACATCTTTTTCTAATTTTTAGATCGTCACTATTCTAAACGTTGCCAGTAGCATGCCAGTGTAGAAATTCATTTAGGGGTCGTAAATGGGTATCAAAGTATGAAAGTAAGATCTGTTGTTTGTAAAATTAAAATCACAAAAAATAGATAAAACCGCAAATGATAGATTCGAGAAGAGTGTGTTTTGGAGTAAACTAGTTCCTTCATAAGTTATAAAAAGTCTTGTTTTTAACCTTTAAACCCTAAACCCCAAACCTAAAACCCTAAACCCTAAACCTTAAACCCTATAAAAACATGATTTTTTATAACTTATGGAGAAACTAGTTTCCCCCAAAATTTTCTCTTTCGAGAATCGAGATCATACGTGAAAGGAAGAAAACGGAAAAGAGTGGAAGGCCACATGAGGCGCGGCAAGCAATTTCCATTTTCCTTTGGGAAATCCTTTAATGTTGGAATACTTATTCTTTTAAGAAAACTGATGATGATGAGACCGAGCCTTCTAGGCCGGATGTTCTGCGGTCCAAACCGATGCGACCTAACTCGCCCGAACCGGACCTGAACTCTCGGGGCCGAACCGGCGAAGACTGCATGGGGTTTAATTTCAGGGTAGACGCATGATGAGACCGAGCCTTCTTGGCCGGATGTTCTGCGGTCCAAACCGATGCGACCTAACTGGCCCGAACCGGACCTGAACTCTCGGGGCCGAACCGGCGAAGACTGCGGGCAAGCCAGCCCGAGGGGTCCGATCTTACTGATATATATGCCCGAGATGACTCTGCATCCCGCTATCCTGAGGAGCCCGGGGTGCCCAGCTGGCACAAACGTACACAAGACGTCGCCTATTCGTACCTGACACACCATAACGGTTGGTGATGGAACCATGCTTCCCTGACAAACACGCCATCTTCCCAGCCCCTCTCCTGACCGATCCGCTAGGGACTCGCCACGTGTCCATCCAGTACCAGGGCAGTTAGTACCTTGTGCAGGTTTCTTTCTCCTGTTCATATATATACTTCTTTTTGCTCCCATGGGAAGGTACGTGCTCTATCCCATTCACACACACAAGGTCTTCATCGAACCTTCTACTTAGGTTTTCCTCTGAGATCTTACTCTCACACCTGAGGGCCTAAGCCGTATTCCAACCCGGCCTTGGTCTTAACGGTGTTCTTGTCTGTGTTGTGATCAGGATCAAGAGACAGCAAAACTGGAGTTCTATCTCCGTGACCCTAACAGAAAGGGCGTCATCAACTGATACTCCCTCCGTCCCAGAGTAAAAGTTCTACTTTCTATTTTGTTACGTCAGTCTCATTACTAAAATGGCAAGGAATCTTTACTGTTCATCTCATTCATTCTCTCTCATACTTTACTTTTATACTCACAACACCAACAATTTATTATTCTCTCACACTCATTCTCTTTATTACTTTATTTTTACACTCACAAGACTTAAATCACTTACATCATTTATTAATCTATGTGCATTTGAGAAGTAAGACTCTTACTCTGGGACGGAGGTATTACTTTTTGTTTTGCTGCAAACGATTAATTGGAGAATTTTATTTATTGTTTTTAATAGTGGTGTATATGTGAAGTAAAAATTACTGCCTCCGTCAGAGTCATACCTCTCATTTGTACGGAGATTAAGAAATGATGGAAGTAAAGTAAGTGTTGTGAGTGTAAAAGTAAAGTAGGAGAGTGAATGAGTGGGGGGGGGATAGTAAGTTAATTGGTGTTGTGACTATAAAAGTAAGTACCAGATAGAATGAGTGGGATGAATAGTAAAGATTATTTGTCATTTTAGGAAAGAGACTCTAATTCTGGGACGTATCAAAATAGAAAGTAGGACTTTTTCTCTGGGACGGAGAGAGTACTATAAGATAAAAACTTGTGTGACGTTGAGAGGGTAAATTGTTTGCCCCTTATAAATGGGGCAGGGGAAGCTCATTTTCTCTCTCACAAAAATCTGTTTCATTTGTGAGACCGTCTTATAAAATACTTCCTCCATCCAGGAGTAAGAGTCCTACCCCTCATTTGCACGCTTATTAATAAATATTGGAAGTGATGTAAATGTTGTGAGTGTAAAAGTAAAATAGGAGAGAGAATGAGTGGGAGAGAATAGTAAATTGATTGGTGTTGTGAGTATAAAAGTAAAATAGGAGAGAGAATGAGTGGGGTGAATAGTAAAGATTCTTTGCCATTTTAGGAATAAGACTCTTACTCTGGGACGTACCAAAATGGAAAGTAGAACTCTTACTCTAGGATGGAGGGAGTAGTAATTTCTCAAACAGTAAACATTGTCCTCGAAATAAAAAAGAAAAAAGAAAGACATAGATATTATGTGAAGAGCCGGTCTCATGTGCAACCGCCGCACGGCGTGCGACGGCGCCAGGCGAGCCGAGTCGAGCCGTTTTTTTTTTTTTTTTTTTCCAACTGCAAATTTTTTTGCTCCCAACAAAAGTAACACTTATTATAACGAAATGTAACACTTTTTTTTTTCCAAATGTAACACTTTTTTCTTCTTCAAAATGTACCACAATTTTGTTGCAATAGATTAAAGATAACATAAAGATTGACAACTAAACTAATGTCACACTTTATAAAGGAATGTAACACTTTTTTTTTAAATGTAACATTTTTTTTTCCAAAAATTAACATAAGATTGAGAAACTAAACTAATGTAACATTTTTTTCTAAATTGTAACAGTTTATATTCTTAAATGTAACATTATATCTGAAATGTAACAATTTTTTATTGAGAGAGTACCAATTGAAATGCAACTCGATTATATATATGAATTTTCACTATTTTTTTAAAGAAGAAAAGTAACATTTACTAAATAAAAATGTTACATTCATTTATATAAAAAATTATAATCATATATTCACTTTGTTACACTTCAAATGTTACTTTTTTTAACCACAAAAACTATCAAACAATTTAAATTTTCTTGTAAAACTGCTGTACATTTGACTGTGAAATGTGTTACTTTTTGAAGATGAATCTGTTACTTTTATCAGAACAGAGTGTTACATTTTAGCTGATGAGCCGCTCAAACTTTTTATGTGTAAGTGAAGGAGGCTGGAGCGGGCAGATCGGACAGGTCGGGCGGGTTTAGCATATGAGTTTGCCCGCCGCACGCCCATGCGGCGGATGCACGCAAGACTTTGTCTTATGTGAAATCTGCAAGAGTCCTAAAAGTGCAGAACATTATTATTAAAGAAATAAAAAGTAAAACTGATTTTCCGGGAATATCTAATTTATATCGGTAATTTTAAGAACTGAGATGGCGACGTGAGTGTATATGAGTAGGAACACGTGTGGTTTCGGTTTCTAGAAAGGCGTGAAGTACAGCAAATATAGGTGGCTCGCTGGCTGGCGATAGATTTTGATACAGAATGTGCATCTAATTTGACAGAAATGTTTTAATTGCGGTCGGATTTACATGTACATTACGTTTATAATTAAATTTGAACACATGAAGTAAGCAAAATATAACAACTAAGGTTGTGTTTTGGTGCATCAAACATAAAGTACTTGCTGGTTTATATTCCCTCTGTCTCAGAATGATAGTCCCCTTATTTTCATAGGTTTTACGAAGGAACTTTGAGTAATAATTAACGCTACTTTTGTTGAGGTACAACCCAAAGTCCCACATCGGCAATTGATGAAACAATTGCAAAGGTATATAATAGCACCTGATGAGACCGAGCTCTGTAGACCGGACTGAACCCGATCTAGCCGGCATAACCGAGCCCGTCCTAACCGGACCTCAATCCTGAAGATCGAACCGGATAAGCCCGCAAGGGATTGAGCCCGAGGTACCCGGGCTCCCCGATGATCATGACCGAGATGGCTCTGCCTCCCGCTATCCTAAGGGTCCCGTGTTGATCACTCAACCTCATGTCCGGAGCCCGCAGTACCCAGCTGTCACAGACGTACAACTGACGTTAACTGTTCACTCCTGACATACCATAACGGTTGTTGGTGGAACCATGATTCCCTGACAACACGTCACGTTCTCAACGACTCTCCTGAACAGACCAATGAGGACATGCCGCGTGTCTAGCCGGTACCAGGGCAGTTGGTAACTTGAACCTACCTCCCCCCTTCTACTCATATAAATACTCATATCCGCCCATGGGCCACGTACGTGCTCTACCCTAATCACACACACTAGGTCTTCACTGATCTATTTTCTTAGGTTTTCCTCTGAGAACTTACTCTCACACCCGAGGGCCTAAGCCGGATTCAAACCCGGCCTTGGTCCTAACGGTGTTCTTGTTTGTGTTGTGATCAGGAACATGAGACAATCAAATTGGAGTTCTATCTCCGTGACTCCAGATTCGCAGGGCGTCATCAGCACCCACCCACTTCATTTGTATGAGGCCTTTTGAGAAGTTCCCGAAAACAAATCCGTGCGGGCTGGGCCCAAAGCGGACAATATCATACTAATGTGGGAAAGTGGTGGTGGGAGTCACGGTCCCTACAAGTGGTATCAGAGCCATAGTTCGGATGTTCCTGACCGGATGGACCGTGTGTGTGCTTTATATTGGTGGGGTTCCCCTTGGTGTGACATTTGCGAATGGATGGAGTCTTGCGCTTTCGCTGTGGTCCTTGGTTTGAGGGGGAATTGTTGAGGTACAACCCAAAGTCCCACAACGGCAATTGAGGAAACAATTGCAATGTATATAATAGCACCCACTCACTTCATTAGTATGAGGGCTTTTGGGAAGTTCCCGAAAACAAATCCGTGCGGGCTGTGCCCAAAGCGGAAAATATCATACTAATGTGGGAAATTGGTGGTGGAGGTCACGGTCCCTACAACTTTTAATTATTCTAATGAAATATTTGAAATTGTTCTTGATACACCATTATAAATACTATTAATATCAATTTTTAGATTCACATTAACATAATTATAAGTAGCATTTATAACTGCTCAAAGTTCCCTCGTAGTAACAACGAAAAAATGTGGACTATCTTTCTGGGACGGAGGGAATATAATATAGGGTAATTTGAAGGTATGATCCACTTGATCACATTGGGCGCTAGATTTTGAAAGTTGAGTGAGACTCTTATTTGTTAAGGGTTTTGATTCTCATTTATTAAGAAGATGTTGGACATATTCATGTTGAATAAAAGAATTAAATCATGCATTACACCTCCAAATTACCTTACATTATATTAAGCATCAAACATCAAGTGCTTGATGCTATCAAACGCAACCTAAATCTAAATCTGACAGCGGATCCAAACTAGAAATGTTTCTACTTCTACCTAGCTAGTTAATGCTGAATTTTGTCGAAAGGTATATAATACTCCAACTCCATTTCCTTACATGTTTAAAATATATTTTACTATTAATATTCACTCGTTCTTTAAAGAAATAGTATCCGTCAAAATTAAATAATTGATGACGCCTTCAAATTTGGAGTCGGAAAATAAGATATCTAGCTTTAGAATCTTGAACATTAAAATCACAACACAACATATAACACCGTTAAGATTAATATTGAGGTTGATCTCAGCTTATGCACTCGGGTGTAAGAGTAAGATTTTTTTAGGAGTAAACCTAAGAATAAGACGTGAAATGCATTGGGTGTGTGTGATTAGGGTTACGTTTCCTACATTGCCTAAGGGGGAGGAGAGAGATATTTATAATGGAGATATTTATAAGGGAGATATTAGAGAGAGAGAGAGAGAGATCAACATTAACTGTTTTTGTTCTTTTCTAGACACGTGTCACGAGCTGGTTGTATAGTCAGAGAAAGTGCGATGTCAGATAGTGGAGGATGTCGTTGAGAGACATTAAGCACGAACCATAGACGATTTGTTTGGTGCCATATCTGCGCCTGATACGTGCCTCCCCTCCCATTAAATGGGAAGTGAAAATTCTGACAATTGTGCCAAAGATAGTACATGTATGGAGCCCGCATGAAGGATCACGAAGTCTTATGACGTCAGAGATGAGATTGACTCGGACTTAGGAGCTTGCGGTCTGGTTCGTAAAATAGTTATAACCTAGTTTGGCTTATCGGCCCGTGTGGTGTAACCTCGTGCTCGGACAGCTGGGTACTGGGTCATAAGTGGCCTCTAACTCCGTGAGCTAGATTATTTATTGTCGGGGTGAGGAGTTATCCTCCCATTGCGATATGCAGACTGATTTGGCACGTAGGTGAGCACGAGCGAGAAGTTGGTGGAAATCCCCCGAAGTTAGCATGCCATGACTGAGTGAGCCCCTTGTGTCAGAGTGGTTACGTACACGTCTGGATGATGAAAGGGCGTGGAACAGTTTCAAAGCGCGCCATTAACATCGAACTGCCATAAATTCGAAAATTTAACTCTCGCTACCGGAGAGAATAATGGTCGGACAACTAATAAACACTGGTCAACACGTCCGAATTGGGGGCTATAATTAGAAACCCAATTTCTTTTCAATCTTTTATCGCTTTGATGGAGAAAATCTCCCTCTAATTAAATTACCTAGCAAGTGTACTAGTTACCGATGTAGTAGTATGCACAAGCAAGGGTCGAATCCACAGAGACTAGATTGGAAAACAAGAATGTATATTAAAACTAGAAAAATAAATAAATGGGGTTTTGGTTTTTTATTAATTTAACTACTAAAACAATAAATTAAATTAAACTAAGAAAATAAATAAAAGCAAGATTAACAAATAGATTCACGAATTGGATTCACAAATACTTTCACTCTATGCTATGCTCCTAATGAAAAGATCAATCTCTTTCTTGTGTTCGTTCACAAAAGTAAAAATTGGGACGGTGAGGCGGCGGGATTGCAATCTATTTCTCTCTAACTAATCACACTTCGCAAATCAAGTCCATGTAATTATTTAAAGAGTTATTACGTTCTAAAGAACATATGAACCTACACCCACTTGATTTCTATCACGGCATCAAATAGATCTAATTATCTAAATAGTGGTCAGTGTATCAATGCCCGAGTCACTGTAACAATAGATACCCAGAAATTCTAAAGCCAATTTATATCTTAACATATAATTGAAACTAAAGAATTTAGAATGAATAATATTTTGATAAACAAGAATAAGAAAGAATGGAAGAATTAAATCTATAGCATAGATATCAAGTATTGTTACTACCAATTCATGAATCTAAGAAATTAGCTACTAATAAGAATAAAATCAAGAACAAGAAAAATAATAAAGAACATCAAAACCTGTGATTAAATTGATAAAATCTTGATTACAATCCTTGAATCTTGAATAAAAGTATGTACAAAGTATCACTAAAATAAATTGGATGGAGTGTTATATTTATACTAGTGCTAAGGAGGTGTAAAAATTAGGAAAACCCTAGGATTCCTTGTTGAAAAAGGACAAAATAAAGTGCTGGCCGGAATTTCCCCAGGAGCCCTTGGCATATTTGCACTTCCAGAAAAGTCCTCCTAAATGTCCCCAAAGGTCCTCAAAAATTCCAGAAAAGCCCTTGGAAATTTGGATTTTACTGAAAAGCCCATAATATTTTGGAAATTCCTCTAAGGTCCCTGGCCAAATTCCCCTATGGTCCCTCGCTGGAGCGCGCGCTCGGTCCAGAACGGTGCGTGCGCCCTCTTTGTCCAGAAGGTCTGGAGTTTTGATCTGGTGTGGGTGCGCGCGCCCTAAGCTTGGTGTGCGTGCGCACCCTTTGCTTCGCGGCTTGTACATTTTACGCGCAATCTTCCGGAGGCCATAACTTCTTCATACGAACTCCGATTTGGACGTGTAAACTATCTTTGGAAATATATTTTCGAGTACTATCCAATGGAATTTATTACTCAGTGGTCACATCTATTTATCTTTATTTTTTGGTCCGTTCTTTATTCTTCTTTTTCGCACTTTAACGTACAAGAATCCATGCATTCTTTTGCTCATTCCCTATACTCATAAACACTCCAAAAACCATCAAATCACCCAAGGTTGAGCATCTAATAAGTCATAGAAGTATATGATTTGGATGGGTAAAAACAGATCCATCACACTTTCAGCATTAAGTTTGAGTTTTTAGAGAGAGAACAAACGTGAGATTTTCAAAATCTTTCTAAGCTTTTCATGTTCCCTTGGTCTTTCTTAAAAGTTTTCATAAGTAGTGCTCTCATTCTTTTAACTCTGTCTTATTCTTTTGAGAATCCTTGAACTTCGGTTCCTAAATTTTGAACTTCCTCAAACTTTCTGAAAATGGATGAACTCGATTTAGGTCGTATTCGGATTACTACTTCTTTTTAACTGATTATGATTTTTCGCCTGAAGAGTGATATAAACTATAGTCTGAAATGTGGTTCGAACTGTAATCTGACAATGGTCTGAACCACAGTCTCAACTACAGAGCTGGACTAGAGTCTGAATCAAACCAAACAAAACTATTGCGATTTTAATTTGTTGTGATTTGTAATTTTTCATGGTTCTGTTTCTGCTCAATCTAAATCTTAGAAGACTAATGATTGGTGTATTGACCCGATTGCAATTCATAGAGAAAACGGGGGTAATGGGCCGAGAATTAGCCCAAACTAAACTATACTTTCGTCCCACATTAAAGTTGTAAGTATGAAAAGTGAGGTAAGAAAGAGAAAGTTGTGGAGATTAGTAAGTTTTTAGTTGTTCGACGACTTGGCCACAAAGATGAGTAATGGAGGGGTGTTGAATCTGGAAATGGGGTTGGGGTAGTGGGTGGCCTCGTCATTTGAAGGGAAAGAAGAGAGATGTTTTATTTATTTTTACATCCCTCATTTGAAAATCTTGCAAACAACCCCTTAAAAGAAATGTCGCCTTTGAACTAACAATTTTGTTGATTATGTGCAAGACACATGTTAGTTAATTGAGTTTTTGACAAAAATCTTCAAACAACCTTTAATTGGCGAACAAATTGCATTCCTAGTATTGGTGAAAAAAATCATTGGAATCGATTGGAATACCACCTATTGATTTCGGGCCCAAAATTGTAATTAAACCTTTAAGAAATGCTATGTCAAAATATCTATTTTTATATATGTAATATTGATGATAATAGTAACTAATAGTCAAGTTAAACTTGTTACTCCCTCCGTCTCATTATGTATGGCCGTATTTCTATTTTTGTTTGTCTCATTTTGTTTAGCCACTTATAAAATCAATGTAAATTTATACATTATTTTCCTATTATACCATTCGTTAAGTTTAACATCTTGCAAGTTAATTAATACTCCCTCCGTTCCGGGTAAGTTGCAACATGGAAGGGGAAGCACAAAAATTAATAAAAGAGAATAATGAGTGGTTGAGAGGAAGAGAGAGAATGAGTGGAGAATAATGAGTGGTTGGGAGGAAGAGAGAGAATGAGTGGAGGATTATAAAAGTAATAAAGAGTTTCCTTATTTGACATTGTTACAACTTAAGTGGAATGCCCAAAACTGCAAATTGTTGCAACTTACCCGGAACGGAGGGAGTATTAGTTAGTATAAAAGCAGGCACAAATTCTCATGTACATATTATTAAAGAAGGGTATACTAGGAATTATAGAAATTAAGTAAGTCATTAATTGAGGTTTCTTAAACTACGAAATTTTGTTTTGTAGTCAAACACAGTGAGACGGTGGGAGTAATTCATAAGAAATATTGTAAATTCTATAAATAAAATATGTCATATATTAGACATTGTTTTATGACACATATTTTTAAAAATCAAGACTGAAAGTGTGCTATGCACACGGCAATTTAGTTTTAGTTTATTAATCTTTAATTTAGATTTGTTACTTTCTTATGTTTTAGTTACTAACTTATTAATTAGTTGTATAGTGTATATCTTTATAGTTTTTGTAGGATCTCACAATATCAAGGATTGGCTCAATTATGGAAAGAATCATGTTGAAGTTTATCTCAAGATCCTTGAGTCAAGATTGCCCAATCAAAGGATATCAATGCTGTGTGTATATATACCAAGGACGGCTGATAGTTTCATTGATCGATTTTGAGGTTTTAGAACGAGAGTCTTCGCTTAGAATCGAGTTTTGTAAGCTTTAGTATTTTAGTTGAATACAACTTGTTAAGAGTTGATATTCTTGAGTGTTTTAGTTCTTCTTTTAAGATAGTCTACTGTAATCGTTGATATTCATATTCTTAATAGAAGAGTTTTATTGTCTTCAGTTCATTACTGAAGATAAGTGTTAATTCCTATTTGTGTTTAATTTACATTCCGCTGTGTGTGTTGTGGTGTGACTAGTTGTGTGTTCTCACTAAGTCTCATACCACGTCTCTGTTTGGTTGATCTTTCTAGCTATCTAAACTTTCAATTGGTATCAGAGCCACCACTCGATATACTGAGTGAGATCCAGAAAGGATAGTCATTATAGAAGGTCAGTTGAGTCAGTATCGACCACCTGTGTTGGATGGTACAAACTATGCCTTGTGGAAATCCAAAATGCGTCTGTACATCAAAGCAATTGATGAAAGAGCATGGCGTAGTATCATAGTTGCCTGGACTCCTCTAAGGATGGAAAGTAAGGCTGCAGAGGGTTAAACCTCTGAAGGAAAGGTCTACATTTCTAAGCCGGAGAGAAAGACTGGACAACTGATGAAGTAACCCTAGCAAATTATAATTCCAAAGCTTTGGGTGCCATATCTAGTCATGTGGATGAAGACATGTACAGACTGGTCACCAATCAAAGCATTGCCAAAAATTCTTGGGATATTCTTCAAGCTCATTGTGAAGGAGATGAAGGAGTGAAAGGCACTAGGTTAAGGATTCTCATGACTAAGTTTGAAAACTTGAGAATGTCAGACACTGAAGATATCAAAAGCTATTCTGCTAAAATCAAAGATATCTGTAATGAGTGCCTCTCCCTAGGTGAGCCTATTTCTAATGTTAGGCTAGTAAGTAAGTTACTAAGAACCGTTACAGAAAAGTTTAACATAAAAATTGCTGCTATTGAAGAAGCCAATGACACTGCCACCTTGGGATATAATGCTCTTGTTGGCAAACTAACCATGTTTGAAATGAATTTGTCTATTCAACAGCAACACAAGGCTGATAACATAGCCCTTGCTACTGCTCTTGCTAATGTGTCTAAAGTTCCAAAGGAAATTGAAGAAATTTCAAAAGAAATTGATAAATCTGAATTGGAAAGTGATGATGTTGCTTTACTAACAAAGAAATTCACATCTTTTTTGAAAAACAAACGTGAAAACAAGTTTCCACCTAAGTTTCAAAATGGTGGAGATAAGTTCAAAAAAGACACTGAGAGTAGTTTCAAGAGGCCTGGGAGCTTTACCAAAAAGAAAAGTGATAATATTCATTGTAGAGCCTGCAAAGGCTTTGGTCACTATGCTAATGAGTGTGCAAACAATCTGAAGAAAAAGGGTATGAGTCTAACTGCAACCCTAAGTGATAGTGAGGATGAAGATGAGACTGCTCTCATAGCAGTCATTGACTCAGATTCTCTAAATCACTTACATTCTGGTGAGTATGGTGATAACATCTCATCTTCGTTCACACTCTCTGACTCTGTACTTAAATGCTTCAACTCCACCACTAATGAAAATTCAGAGGAAGACGAGGGTGAAGAGAACTATGGAGAACTTCATGAAGCCTACACGGATCTATTTGCTGATTGGGAGAAACGTGTAGAAAAAATTGCTGTTTTTGAAAAAGTGAACCAGAAACTTCTTGAGGAAAACAATGCTTTCAAAAAGGAACTTGAGAGAGTGTCTAAGGAAAATGATGACCAAAAGGAAATCATAGGAAAACTGGAGGTTATCATCACCAAAGGTGAAATGGAACTTGAAAAAGTTAAGTCTAAGCTTGAAAAGGCTGATGAAACCTTCACTAAATTGAACACTGGAAAAGCAAAACTAGATGAAGTGTTGAGTATTGGAAGCTACTCTAGAGCTGGTATAGGGTATAACAATGTTTCTGTCAAAGAAGAAGCATCTGGTTCAAAAAGTCAAAATTTTCAAAAGAGTGATAGACCTAGGAAGAAACGTTTTGTTTGTCATTACTGTTTTAATCCTGCTCACATCCGACCTTTTTGTTTTCAGAGATTAAGGGATGCTGGAGAACTAGTGCCACAAGTGAGAAGGCACGTGACATGTCACCATGCTCCTCAGCATCAAAACAATGTTAAGTTTGTGTGGAAAGTCAAGAGATCTGAGTAATGCAAAGTTGTTATCACCTCTCTAATAGGGAGTGTGTCAAGCTCATGGTATTTTGACAGTGGGTGCTCAAGGCACATGACATGTAATGTTGAATACTTGTATGACTACTCTCCCATAAACGGAGGAAATGTCAATTATGGGGGAGGAGCCCAAGGTAAGATTGTTGGTAAAGGCACTCTTTGCATTGATCATATGCCAAAACTAAAGAATGTCTATCACGTAGAAGGACTGAAAGCTAATCTCATAAGCATAAGTCAACTATGTGATGACAATCTTTATGTTCGGTTTGATAAGCATGAGTGCAAAGTTTGTGATAATTCTGATTCCTGTCTATTCACTGGCACTAGATCATAGGATAATTGCTATACCTTTGGAAGCAATCTGTCCTGTCTCTCAGCCAAAAAGGATAATCTTGAGTTGTGGCATCAAAAATTGGGTCATGCCAGCATTAGGAAAATGGAAGAGTTGGTTCGGTTTAATGCTGTGAAAGATTTGCCCAGACTGAATTTAAAAAATCCTTGTGTGTGTGGTCCTTGTCAAAAGGGTAAACAGACTAAAACACCCTACAAAAGGGTCACTCATAGTTCTGCCACTAGGAATCTTCAACTAATACACACTGATCTTATGGGTCCCATTGAGGTTGAGAGTATTGGTAAGAAAAAGTATTCTTTTGTGTGTGTTGATGATTTTTCAAGGTATACATGGGTGTTGTTTTTGAAAGAAAAGTCTGAGGCAATTGATGTTTTTAAAATCTGGTACAAAAAGGTGAGGAATTTGCATGGAGAGAAAGTTGTGAGAATCAGGTCTGATCATGGAACTGAGTTTGAAAATTCTCAGTTCACTGAGTTCTGCAATTCCAAAGGCATCACTCATGAGTTCTCTGCCCCTAAGACACCCCAACAGAATGGGGTGGCTGAAAGAAAGAATCGAACTCTCCAATAGATGGCACGTGTTATGCTTAGTTCTAAAAACATCTCAAAGCGATTTTGGGCAGAGGCTCTCAATACTGCTTGCCACATTGGCAATAGGGTTTACTTAAGAGTTGGTTCCACCATGACTCCTTATGAAATACTTTTGGGAAAGAAGCCAACCCTCAAGTATTTTCATGTGTTTGGAATGTTTGCTATGTGTTAAATGACAGGGAACATTTGTCTAAATTTGACTCCAAAAGTGACAAAGGGGTGTTCTTGGGGTATTCCACAAACAGTAGGGCATATAGGGTGTATAACCTTAAAACCAAAACTATTGTGGAATCCATTAATGTCACCTTTGATGATTTTTCTGATTTAAATCTAAAGACTGTTGAGGATGATGTTTCAGGAATTGTGGATCAGCTGGACCCCGCCAATGATGAATCTGACAAGTCTACTGGTGTAAGCGAATGTGACAATCCTGGTGACAATCCTGGTGATAACACACTGAAGGTCACACCTGACCCAGGACAGACTGATTCAGAATCAGAGGCATCCAGCTGTTCAGATCAAGAGGATACAGATGTAGGGAGGACCAAAGATGTGCCCAGTAGAATCCAGAAGGACCACCCAATATCTCAAGTGGTCGGTGATGTGCATGAAAAGGTAAAGGTAAGACAGGTACCAAGAGTTAACTACAGAGACCTTCCAGGTCTGAGTTGCACCACATCTCTGGTCTCCAAGGTAAGTTCTTGCTGTTTTGTCTCTCATCTTGAGCCAAAAAATGTGAATGAGGCTATGATGGATGATAACTGGATTGTTGCCATGCAAGAAGAACTGAACCAATTTGAGAAAAATGATGTGTGGGTTTTGGTACCTAGGCCTAGTGGGGGAAATGTGATTGGTACCAAATGGATTTTCAAGAATAAAACTGATGAAAATGGGGTAATAACTAGGAACAAAGCCAGACTTGTGGCTCAGGGGTACACTCAGATTGAGGGGATTGATTTTAAAGAAAC
The DNA here is from genome assembly GCA_026119855.1 of Campanula takesimana. Classification (NCBI taxonomy): domain Eukaryota; kingdom Viridiplantae; phylum Streptophyta; class Magnoliopsida; order Asterales; family Campanulaceae; genus Campanula; species Campanula takesimana. The sequence goes on along the minus strand of JAOWBW010000435.1, from coordinate 334,703 downwards.
TTTTGCCCCAGTTGCTAGGATAGAGTCCATTAGGCTTCTTCTTGCTATCTCTTGCTACTTAGGCATCACTTTACACCAAATGGATGTGAAAAGTGCCTTTCTAAATGGAGTGCTTAATGAGGAAGCCTATGTTGAACAACCTAAGGGCTTTGTAGATCCTCAGTTTCCCAGTCATGTGTTCAGATTGAAAAAGGCCTTGTATGGCCTCAAGCAAGCCCCTAGAGCTTAGTATGGGAGACTAACAGAGCATCTCATCCAAATGGGGTTTAAGAGAGGTGAGGTAGACAAAACCTTGTTTATCTTAAGAGAGAAAGGAGAAATTCTTGTTGCTCAAATATATGTGGATGACATTGTCTTTGGGTCATCTTCTAAGATCATGCTTGACTACTTTGTCAAAAGCATGACATCCACATTTGAAATGAGCATGGTTGGTGAGTTAAACTATTTTCTTGGACTTCAAATAAAGCAAAGTAGAGAAGGAATGTTCATCTCTCAAAGCAAGTATGCCAAGAACTTAGTGAAAAAGTTTGGTCTTGAGAAGGCTTCTCATAAAAAAACTCCTATGGGATCTTCCCAAAAGTTGAGTATTGATGAAGATGGGGAGAGTGTTGACCCAACACTCTTTAGAAGTATGATTGGGAGCTTGTTGTATTTGGCTGCAAGTCGTCCTGATATCATGTTCAGTGTGTGCCTTTGTGCTAGGTACCAAGCCAACCCAAAGATGAGTCACTTAACTGCTGTCAAAAGGATCATTAGGTATGTGAGTGGGACAGTGAATTTGGGGGTTAGTTACACTAGAGAAACCAACACCAATTTGGTAGGCTTCAGTGACTCAGACTGGGCTGGAAATTCTGATGATAGGAAGAGTACAACTGGAGGGTGTTTTTATCTTGGCAACAACCTTGTTTCTTGGTTCAGTAGAAAGCAGAACTGTGTGTCATTGTCCACTGCTAAATCAGAGTATGTTGATGTAGGTAGCTGTTGCACACAACTCCTCTGGATGAATCAGGTGATTAAGGACTATGGGTTGAAAAGTGAGATTCTTACTGTCTTTTGTGATAATTTGAGTGCGATGGATATTGCAAAAAATCCTGTCCAACATTCAAGAACTAAACACATAGACATTACACATCACTTTATTCGAGATTTGGTTGAACAGAAAATTGTTAGCCTAGAACCTGTAAGAACAGAGAAACAATTGGCTGATATTTTCACAAAGGCCCTAGACTTTCAGAGATTTTCCTCCCTAAGGAAGTCTCTTGGACTTTGCATCATATGATGGTGTGATCCCCTGTTTGATCACACCATGTGTCACACTTGTATTATATTCATATTAAAAAGAAAAAAAATTGCATTGTTCTATCTGCACTGTGTATCTCTGAGTGACCACTTGGCTCTCTCTCTTGACTTGGTTGGTCCTTGAACTGTGAACTCTCCCTATGATTATTAAGGCGAATTGCCTACTTGTTGTATATCTCTCAGTGGATGACTTCTTGGGAAACAGTTGCTCCTCCAATGTATGCAGCCAATCCAAATGTGATCAAACGAACTCACACATAAACAAAGTGTGCCTCGAATTTGATAAGATCATTTGAAAGAGAAAGGGCTATCTTTGGTTTTAATGCAGAGTGAAAGCTACCCTTAAATTCATTTCCCACAATTAAAAAAGGGGTGGGCGCATTCTAGATGCTGAGATGATAGGGAGTTCAGTTCATTGAAGTTCTTGGATAAGTTGAGTCCCCGGGTAAGATGTCATTCCATGTCACACAAAGTTGAGATACACACTACACTTTCATATTTTCTTTTTATTATTTTTTATTTCTTGAGTCATCCCAACCTTTGTGAATATCTCATCTAATTAATTCTGTGTTCTTCTCTGCTTATATTCTTGTAATATTCTGTTCTATCAAGTCCATGAATAAATTGATTTCTATTGGCCATGTATTTAGGGGGAGTATCTTTTTTCTGGGATTTTTTTATGTCTGTGGCAGGTCGAATTATCACAAAACATTGGATAAATCTTGTTTTCCAATTTTTGTTGTGATCATTATCCTTTCCATCTATCTTTTCGGAGGTGGTGTGTTTGACGGCCTCCTTGACTGTCGGTGGGTCCCTCTGCCAAGGTAATCAAATCCCTAGCTGTACTTCCTAGTTTCTAGAGGTCTAGTTGGTATAGGAGTGTGGTGTGAGTGGGCTTTTATAATTGATGTGATCTCATCCCCCCTCTTACTTACTCTCTCTCCAAATTTGTCTTCTATCTCTATTCTATCTTTCTCCTAACCTTTTTCAGAATCTCAATGGCCGATCAAAACCCTAGTTCCCCGGCTCAATCTCCGGCGAAGTCCCCAGAAATTCCAGATTCTGCCATCATTCCTTCATCCAACACTGAGGATGCTGCAATCTCAGTTGCCCTTCCTGGAGATGAATCAAATGCTATTGATGTTGAAAATCCAGGAGACTTAAAGGCTGTAGGAGAAAAATATGGGGTGCAACAGATACAAAGGTGGTCTCTCCGATAACGTGGCTTTGAGCCTCTCATGGAATCTGTTTCCCCTAAAAGGCGTCCGTTCATGGGGGAGCCTGAGATGGGTGAAGCAAGTGATGATGAGTTCGAGCCCCCAAAATCAAAGGGAAAAGAGAAGAAAGGGTCTAGGTCAAAGAAATCAAAAGAGAAGCGTTCTTCAAAAAGGGGGGCCTCTGTTCCGCCGCCGATGAAATCTCCGGTAGTTCCAGTCACAGCTCCGACAAGTCTGAATCTCAGGGATGAAACAAGTGAGTCTGATGATGATGATGTGGAAGCCTATCAGCTTGTGCACAAAAAGAGGTCAGACAAAGAGGGAGAAGTTTCCAGCAAAGCAGCAACTGACATATTCCCTCATGTTATTGTCACTCAACAAGAGCTTCAATCTCATGCTGAAAAGGCATCTGAAGTTGAGAAGATCCCTGAACACTGTGCTCATATGGAAGAGGAGGTGGAAGTGGACGCATCTTCTGATCAAGCTGAAGAAGGAAGAGTGAGTGAGAAGGAGTCAGAGGATGGTAATGATGAAGAAGAGGAGGACAATGTTTCTCTTCAACAACTGTTAGGTGAACAAAGAGCCTTGAAGAAGGGAAAACAAGTGGTTGATGAAGAAGGGGAGATTGAAGAAGCTGGATCTGATTCCAATGACTCAGAGGAATCAGACTCCACATTCAAATTGGGGAAGGATGATCTGGAAGGATTCAAAGCTGATGAGATGGAAGATGAGATCCCACCAGCAGCCACACCAAGAACCAGGAACTCTAAGAAGAGGAATGCACCTCTTAGCTCCACGCCTGTGTCCAGGCGTTCCACCAAAAGGAAGACTGTACATTCCTCTGTAAGTGATCCACTTGACCTTTTCTATCTTACTTCTGAAGCTAAGGATAGGGGGAAACTTTTTGCTGAGAAAAGAGTTGTTGCAGAAAGGGTTAGAGATGTTGGCTTTGACACTGTCAATTTAGATAAACTCCTGAAAGATCTGAATCTCTACAACTCTGTTACATTCCCTTCTGTGTACTATCCTTGCCTGGTCTCTGAGTTCTATGCAAACCTGACTATGGATATCAAAGATCCAAGGTCTGAAAGGAGTGGTCTTGTGTATGTGAGGGGAAAATATGTGAGATTTTCTGTGGCAGAAATCAATAGGTTCTTATCCTCTCCTCCTCCCACTGGGCCTCAAAGGCCAGTCCACCCTGTTGTCCTTGCCTCGACCATATCAAATGGATTGCTCTCCAAATGGAAGAAGGGAATTCAGATCACTTCTCTTACCAGCCTATATGGGTACCTGTTCAAGTTATCCACATACAACTGGAGACCATCTTCCAATGCTTCTACAGTGACTATTCCAAATGCTGAATTGATATATAAGGTTGTTAAAAGAGAGGGGTTTAATCTTGAAGAAGTAATCTTTGGAAGTATTACTCAGTTTGCTGAAAAGGTGCTGCCCTGGGCTTTGCCATTTCCATGCCTCATCTCTTCTATATGTCTGGAACAAGGAATTGAATTGTTGGAGAAGGATCTGTCTGGTATTAAAGCTGATGCTTTGGGAATTAAGCCTGTAACTTCGCATGCATACCGTTTGATTGACATCCCCATTGACTATGGGGATGGGCAGGCAGAAGAGAATGATGATATAGCTGATGTGGATGATGATGTGAACTTACCGCCATCCCCACCAACTGATCCTGCTATCATCTATGATGAAGAGATCTCCTTTCTGGAGAAGACCATGCTGGAGTACAAAGTGAAGTTTCAGGAGCTATCTGCAAAGAGAATCAGACTTTTAGCAGAAAAGGGTCGACTTTCTGGACAAAAAGAGGGAGTAGAAGCAGGTGGTAGCAGTAATGTGTTCAAGGATGTTTCCCATGAAGGTTTTCGTTGGGAAAATTTGAATTTGAATCAACAACAAGCAAGTGGAAGAGGAAGTCTTGGAGAAGATGATGCAGCATAATCGGTTGTGGTATTTTTCTGGTTTTAATTTTTGGTTGGTTGTTATTAAACACTCTTAGTCTTAATTTAGTTTAGTATTTTGTTTGTTTTTGTGCATCTCCACCTTTGTTTTTGTTTTTGACCAGAAAGCAACAAATCAGGGGGAGATTGAAAGTGTGCTATGCACACGTCAATTTAGTTTTAGTTTATTAATCTTTAATTTAGATTTGTTACTTTCTTATGTTTTAGTTACTAACTTATTAATTAGTTGTATAGTGTATATCTTTATAGTTTTTGTAGGATCTCACAATATCAAGGATTGGCTCAATTATGGAAAGAATCATGTTGAAGTTTATCTCAAGATCCTTGAGTCAAGATTGCCCAATCAAAGGATATCAATGCCGTGTGTATATATACCAAGGACGGCTGATAGTTTCATTGATCGATTTTGAGGTTTTAGAACGAGAGTCTTTGCTTAGAATCGAGTTTTGTAAGCTTTAGTATTTTAGTTGAATACAACTTGTTAAGAGTTGATATTCTTGAGTGTTTTAGTTCTTCTTTTAAGATAGTCTACTGTAATCGTTGATATTCATATTCTTAATAGAAGAGTTTTATTGTCTTCAGTTCATTACTGAAGATAAGTGTTAATTCCTATTTGTGTTTAATTTACATTCCGCTGTGTGTGTTGTGGTGTGACTAGTTGTGTGTTCTCACTAAGTCTCACACCACGTCTCTGTTTGGTTGATCTTTCTAGCTATCTAAACTTTCAAAGACAACTACGAACATAGTATACTATATACTCCGTACTTGGACAATCATTATTTTTATAATATTTGTTGGCTTAAATTAAATGTGTAATTTATATTAGCTTTTGATGTTAAAATTAATGCACACATTTTATTTATGTATTCATGTGAATTACTCCCTTTGTCTTTAAATGAGTATCCATTTTTAAGAAATCTTTGTCCCTAAATGAGTGTCTTTTTTAACATAACTTTCTCCCTAAACGTTTTTTTTTTGGAAAAAAAAATTCACCGGTTTCTTTATACGTGCAAAACTAAATGTTTGGAAAGGAGATTACAAGATTATATATGAATCGTTGTTACCAAATTGTTCAAAAAGTTGAGATTTTCAGTGTCCCTTAAAATAAAATTTGGACACTTATTTAGGGACATATGTAGTATAATTTATTTGGTTGGTCAGAGATTAAAAAAATCTATAACATACGTAATTTTTAGAGCAACACTAAAATTGGATAAATTAAGGGGTGAATATGCATTTTTCTAAACTGTTTTTAACTAGCTAATTAACTGAAGAACATTTAAATATAGAACAAATATTTTGGTAGAAGTCTCTCATGCAATATATTTTGTTGTGAGAATGACAAAATAAAGTGGGAAAGAAAAGGTGGGTAGGGAGTTTTTGTTGTGAGAATGATAAGTGGGTTCCACTTTCCATTTTAAGTAATAAAGCAAAGTAAGAACCTCAAATTGACACATACTAAAAAAGTAAGTAATAACCTTAAAGCGGGACAGAGGTAAAGGTAGTACAATGGAAAAAATTGGACAAGATTTTATTTTTGCAATTATCTCAAAATAAACTAATGAGCATTCATATTAAATTTGTTTTTTTTTTTTTGAAGCTACAAGTGTTGTGTTATATTCCATCCGTCCCACTCGAATTAAGACAAATTTCATTTTTGGCGTCTCATTCGAATTAGGACAACCCAAAAATAGAAGTGTTTAATTTAATGGGACTCACATTCACACTCACAACAACTTTCCACTCATTATTCCCTACCTCACTTTCTCTCTCATACTTCACTTTTCATACTCACAACACCTATTCTACTAACACTTTTTCCTTAATCCAAGTGTCCAACCCAAAAATCCTAATTCGGTGGGACAAAGGGAGTACATTCACCCAAGAGCATTTCTACATGGAATAATACTAGGGGTACAAAAACATGCCCACAAAATCCTAGGTGTCAAGATTTTATTAGTGTTTTTAATTAGAGTTTGGCGGGGCCATTATCGATGCAACCAATAAAATATCGCCACCTCATGTTATGAGCAAGATTTTGTGACTTTATTTTGTGCCGCTAGCATCGATCTTTCTACATGTTCATCACTTCACTAGTACATGGTAGGGATGACCAACGCCGGTTCCGGTTCGCCATTTATGTGAACCTTAACCGGCCCTTGGTTACACCGGTTCCGGTTATCACAATCCGGTTCCGGTACAGTTCCGGTTCGGTTCCACACTATATTTTTTTTATTTTTTTATTTTTTATCATACAATAATGAATAAACCGGTTAAAATTTATTTAAAAACTAGGGATTTTTTTTATTTATCATACAATAATGAATAAACATGTTAAAATTTATTTAAAAACAAGGGATTTTTATTTTTTTTAATGGAAACGCCGGTCCGGTTCCGGTTCGCCATTTATGTGAACCTTAACCGGCCCTTGATTACACCGGTTCCGGTTAACTCGCCGGTTCGCTCCGGTTCCGGGCTTCTCCGGTCCGGTTCCGGGCAGGTTTGGTCATCCCTTCCCTAGTACATGGTACAAGACGAGTAAGAACTGTGTTAAAGCTTGAAAACGACGCCGCATATATCCCCCGCCGACGGTTCACCTGAGCTATCAAATAGAACCAAATCCACTCATTTTCACACACTCTCTCTCTCACATACACACACACACACACACACACTTGTCATTGAATATTTGTTGAAAAGAAGCAGACTATCCATCTCCAAACACTTTAAGAACACAAACCCATTTCTCAAAACTCCCTAATCAAAACCTTCCCATCTTGCTTTCATGGTTTCACTCCAAGAATCTCACTCCACTTCGGGTCGGTTTCCCGTAACCCGACCCTACTACTACACTCCTTCACCTTCACCTTCTTCTAACAAAATCCAACGCCCATTGGGTCGCTCCATGCGCAAGATCCGTTCAACCCTTTTCCAACCCGATTACGATTCCGAAAACCTCACCGACTCCGTCGTCGATGTCCACCTCGGCGAGCTTGCTTCCCGGACCACCAAATCGGCGAGATCGTCGGCTACTTCTGAAGACTTTCTTGAGCTCTCCCAAGCTTTCAGTGACTTCTCCGCCTGCAGCAGCGACATCTCCGGCGAGCTTCAACGTCTAGCCTGTATTCCGGATTTGGAAAATCTTGTTCCCGGGTCGAACCCGAATCCAGAGCCTGACCCAGATGAGCCATGTGCTGGGTTTTTAGAGAGGGAGAATTTCTCAACCGAAATAATTGAAAGTATCTCGCCGGAAGACCTCCAACCCACCGTCAAAATCTGTATTGACGCGCTGAAATCGGCTTCCGTCGCAGTTAAACGGTCGGCGGCTGCGAAATTGAGGATGCTAGCGAAGAACAGAGCCGACAATCGAGCTCTTATTGGCGAATCAGGTGCGATTCCGGCGTTAATTCCGTTACTCCGTTGCAGCGATCCATGGACTCAGGAACACGCTGTGACGGCGCTTCTCAATCTCTCCCTCCATGAAGATAACAAGCCGTTAATCACAAACGACGCCGGCGCAATCAAGTCGTTAATCTACGTTTTAAAGACCGGAACAGAGCCGTCTAAGCAAAACGCGGCTTGTGCGCTGCTCAGCTTGGCTCTACTCGACGAGAACAAGTCATCAATCGGCGCGTGCGGCGCAATTCCGCCGCTGGTGTCGCTTTTAATTACAGGGTCGAACAGGGGGAAGAAAGACGCGCTGACTACATTGTACAAATTGTGCACGGTGAGGATGAATAAAGTGAGAGCGGTTAGCGCCGGAGCGGTGAAGCCGTTGGTGGAGCTGGTAGGGGAGAGAGGGAATGGGATGGGGGAGAAGGCGATGGTGGTGTTGAGTAGCTTGGTGGCGATTGAAGAAGGGAGGGCGGCGGTGGTGGAGGAAGGTGGAATTCCGGCGCTGGTGGAGGTGATTGAAGATGGGTCGGTTAAAGGGAAGGAATTTGCGGTGGTGACATTGTTGGGATTGTGTGGGGAGAATGTTCGGAATAGAGGGTTGTTGGTGGCCGAAGGCGGCATTCCGCCGCTGGTGGCTCTTTCTCAGTCCGGGACCGCCAGAGCAAAGCACAAGGTGAGATCTTTATTTTTTTTCTTGATCGAATTTTCTTAATTTGTTAGTTTGTGAATTCATCAATTTTTGGGTTAGTTTATGCAATTGATTATGAATTTAGGGGTTCATTTCTGGAGTTTCTTTTTCCTTATTTTCATACGCCTTCTTATTTGTCATTTTTCATTATTCATATAAGTTTTCTCATTTCTACAATTTAAGCTTAAACACAACATAGGAGTATACTAGTGAAGCAAATTATTTTGGAACGGGAGGAGTACTTCATTTCAACTAGTAATTGTTAAGGTGTTCTTAAAGAATAGACCATCATTATTCGATTAATTGAAGGCTTGATTAATTTACAATTTTGCTTTAAAATCAAATCAATTGGTAATTAATAGGGTTTTCAATTGGCCATATTTGAATTAGTTTTTACTCCTCCCCTTTCCCAGAATAAATATTATACTATAGTTAAATCAATGTTTTTAAGCCTATGTTTTTTTTATTGGCCCGATCTATTCATATAGGTAGAATGATACCTCTTATAATATTGCAATGCTTGCGCCTATTAGAATGGTAATATATGAAGATCACCAAACTTCATACCCTATTTTTAATAAGACGAAATTTATTTTAAAACGAATGAAAATGGAAAGTAGGATATTTAAATTGGTCCTGAATCATGATCATAGCTGATATTAATCATGTAATTATGTTTGGTTTTGGACTATCTACATCAATATGTTGTTTATGGGTTGCCAAATTTTGATGGAATATTATTGTTGTTTATGGCAGGCTGAGATTTTGCTTGGGTACTTGAGAGAACCAAGGCAAGAAGCTTCCACTTCAACCCCTTAGATTAGAGAGGTAATTGTCATATAATTATATTATACTCCTAAAGATTAAAAAAAAAAAAAAAGTTGTTGAGTGTGGACTCTTTTGACTGTTGTACATGGGCAGTATTATTTTTAAGGTTTGTAGTTGTACATAGTGGTTGAGGATTTTGAGATTATTTTATGAAAAAAAAAAATATATGGAGAAAAGTAGTAGTTAAAGTAGTGAGAAAAGAGATGAAAGCTGACCTTTTTAGGTGTATTGGCTTGACTAGTTTTTGTGGAGGAAGATGTGTTGGACTTGGTGTTTTTTTTTTAGCTAATTAGTAAATATTTTGAGGGTGGTGAAGATTTATGGTTTATGATCCTTTATATTATGTGGGGGTTGATCCAAAATTCCTTCAACTTGTTTTGATTTCTGAGAGAGACATTTGATATTCAAATATGATATCGTGTTGATTATATGTATTTGATTAAAATTTGATGGATGATGTATTTGGATGGCATTTTCTTCGATTTCGGCCATTGAGTTTGTGGTTGTAAAATGCATTTAAATTCATGCTCTAGACGAGTTGATTTTGAAGATATATTCCATTATTTGAAGGCGAAACGAAAGAGACTCATCATATAAGATCAGTTGTGTTTAGTTTTTGGTTTAGCGTGTGATCTTATTATACCCGCCGCCACCTCCACCACCACGACAACCACCACCACCTCAACAATAGAAATTATGGGATGATGACTTGGTTTTGTGCCATATTAGCACTAAGAAATGCAGGGTAAAGAGACATTATCCACCAAGAGACAAGCTTTTTTTTTTTTTTTTTTTTTTGTAATGGATGTGTTGTGTTGATTAGAAATGAATATAAAGACATGGATGAAAATGGTTGGAGTTTCTTTTTTGAGTAACTTTAACTGTCAAGAAACCATGAGTCAGATGTAAATAATGATGGCAAAGGGATAGAGGAATGGACCAAGTTGGGGAGAGGGGTCCCTTCATTTGGTACACATGTGGTGTAAAGTGGCCAAATGCCATTAGCCATGTTATGCATGCATATAAAGCTTACCAACCCTATCTTTAAGACTAGGGCAAATTATGACCATTAGCTCAAATCCAATATTTTTCAAATGAATAGCGCTATGGGTAAAAGTGTGAACATCAAAAGACTCAAATCCAATATTTTTCAAATGAATAGCGCTATGGGTAAATGTGTGAACATCAAAAGACTGGATGAACAGTTAATGCAGTTCAGATTCAATCTCCTCACCACCTTGATTTAGGCCCCCAACCACTAATTTGACTATGAGGCAGTCGAATGGTAGGGGCCTAGATCAAAATGGGTGAGGAGATTGGATCTGATCGAATGGTAGGGGCCTAAATCAAGGTGTTGAGGAGATTGAATTTGAACTGCATTAACTGTTCATCCAGTCTCCTCCAAGTGATGGTCTTTGTAATCTCATTTGAGTGATGGTCCTTAAAGTGAGGATATGTTATTAGAAAAAAACAATTTTACCTTTAATTAGCGATTCAAAATGACCACTAAGGCAGTCAGATATCTAGTGTTCCAGGTTTGCGAAAGGGGGATTATAACGTAAATATGATATGACATTAAAAAGAAAAAAAATCAGCTTTATGAAAAACTTGTTTTACAAGAGATGTGTAAAATCTTTTTTTACAATAAGGATTATGGTTTACATTAAGAAATAAAAACAAGTTATACACTAAAACGAGTGTAAAACATTTTATTTTTTTTTCGAGATTTTCACTAAAAATTTTGGAAGGGGTTATCAAAGAATAAAGACTATTTTCAAAGATATGGAACATTATTCGGGCTAATATGATACTAGTATTCAAATCCAATTTAAAGTGTCCTTGTCTTGGGTATTGGCTGCACATTAGCTGGCATTTGTAAGGTATACCTTGTCCTGCTGTCTGTTCATGGGGTCACCTCTTTTTTCTGGTTAATACTTGAGTTTGTTTTTTCTGTACTTTTCTAATTAAAGAGAATTTTTAATTGTTTTGGGTGTAGTATGGATTTTGGATCGATGTTGGCTTATCCTTGTTTTAGGTTAGGAAGTTTTGTTGGTTTAACACACTTATAGTTGATTTTTCTGACTTTTCCATATATTTGTAAATGTTTATTTTAGATGATTGAATTTGGAAGCTCTATCTAGTAGTTATAGAAGTGTGGGTAGATCTACTAGCTATTCGACTGTATAGCAATCAGATTAACGTTTATTATATCACTTGTTGATGATGAGATCGTATTTTTGCCACAACCATCTACATCGGCAAGTACCATCAATTCAATTCAAGATGGATGAATTTAATTTAGAGCCTTGAACTGCCAGTAAGTAAATGATAAAGTTGTACCTTAGAATTCTATCTATCCCAATTATGTTTTGATTTATCAAATAATTTGAGGATGATACTTTATTTGCTCTATATATAGAGAAATTTTTTGGGGAAACTAGTTTCTCCATAAGTTATAAAAAGTCCTGTTTTTATAGGGGTTAATGTTTAGGGTTTAAGGTTTAGGTTTTAGAATTTAAGGTTTAGTGTTTAATGTTTAAGGGTTAAAAAGTGGACTTTTTATAATTTATGGAGGAACTAGTTTCCCCCAAAACCAACTCCTATATATATATACATATTACTCCCTCTGTCCCTAAATGAGTGTCCATTTTCAAAAAATCTTTGTCCCAAAATAAGTGTCTTTTTTTAGCATAACTTTGCCCCTAAATGTTTTTTTTCGAATTTTTTTTCACCGGTCTCTTTATACGTACAAAACTAAATATTTGGAAACGAGATTACAAGTTTATATATGAATCTTTCCCACCAAAGTGTACAAAAAGTTGACATATTCAGATGTCTCTTAAAATGAAATTTGGACACTCATTTAGGGACAGAGGTAGTATAAATTTGCCCCAAAACAATTTTAAAGAAAAGGAATACTAATTTTATGACATTTATTTATTTAACCAATCCATAGTTTGAATCAACATAGGAACTAATCTATAAACTACAATAATGTCATGACTCAACTCAACTTTTATCCGGACCAGATTAAAACTGTGTCTCCAAACAAATAATTAGTTGATAGAATATAAGCAATTCTTCATCTGCAAAAAATTACTTCTTAGTACCTTCATCTTCTTCTTCTTTTCCACAGCATAACAACTTAGGTCGAAAACCCTTTTCGAGTATTTTCTCAACTTCCTCAAACTGCAACCCTTTCGTCTCGGGCACGAGACAATAAATGGCAATGAGCCCGAGGAATGAAATTCCAGCATAGAGGAGGAACGTACCAGCAGAACCGAGAGCTTGACCAAGAGTCAAGAATGTTTGACTAACAATGAGATTAGAAACCCAGTTAGATACAGCCCCGATTCCTCCTCCAATTCCACGGTACCTTAACGGGTATATCTCAGAGTTAACGATCCATGGTGGTGATCCCATTCCACAGTAGGAAATTATGTATAAGCATAGGACCATAACTGCTAAGAACCCGAACTTGCTTGGACAACCGTTTGTGTACCATGTACGATGTTCTTCTTGACACGCCCCTCTTATTGCATCACTTGAAACCAAACACGCCCCCGGATTGTACTGATCAATGTCAAAAAAAAAAAAGGAATAATTACTAACTTATGCATCGTATTTTACCTTAATTTTCAAATACTGCAATGGATTCGTTAGTGACAGATATCGGTAGATAATGCAATGTGCTCGTTAGTGACAAATATGAGCAACGTACTATTGCATCGTTATCTAATAATGCAACAAACTTAATTTTCACTTTTGTCGTTGAAAAACCAACGGGAATGCTGATATGACAAAAAAAATAAACAAATTACTAACTTATACTGTTATACAGCGTATTTTACCCTTGTTTTCAAATAATGCAATGTACTCGTAAATTGCAGAAGATATGACACTACCATGTCAATTGCAAACATGGCAGAGCTGCGTCAGCATTCTTGTTGAACTTTTTGACACCGAAGTTCGTGGCATTATTGATAACAAATGCAAAATTATGTTACTCAAATCTGTCACGTTGCATTATATGAAGAAAAAAAAAAAAAAAAGCGAAAGTGCGTTGCATAAGTAGCTTGATCAGCCAAATACACCCCCTTAACATGAATTATGCAGCAAAAGAAAGAAAAGAACTTGAACTTACTTGGTTCGCGCCATTAACGCAGAAAGCACAATCTGAGGATGCTTTCAAGCAAGTCATACAACTCCAAGAAGACGGATTTTTGGTAGTTAAGTAGCTCGGACAAGTCGAGTTGACCCCAAAGTGAGTTGACTCAAAGGTACTAACGCCCGGAGAATGAACAGAAGCCTGCCAAAACAAGACCGATAAAACAACAAGACAAGAAATGATCCCAAACATAGCAATGATCATCAACCTCCTCCTTCCAAATCTGTCCACAAAGAACATAGTAACAATCGAACCCGCTGCATTAAGCCCAGATGTGATCAAAGAGAGTGCTATTGCGGTCCGGTTTGAAGCAAATCCTGCTAGTTGCACTATGGTTGGACTGTAGTACATGACTGTGTTGATGCCACCAAATTGTTGAGCTACTTGAACGGTGATGCCTGCGTATAACCCTCTCCGGACTATCTTATTACTCCACGCGCTTTTTAATTTTGAGAAAATGCCGTCCCTAAGAATTCCTTGTCCGCCTTTTCTGCTTCTACCGATGATTCTAGGGCTCGTAATTCTTCTTCAACTTCGTTTTCTGGATATATCTTCTCGAGGATCACTCTTGCTTCTTCAATCTTGTTCTGATTAATGCACCAAAGGAAATATATAAGTATCATCAACCTCAAGTACTTTTGCATCTTTTTTTCTTCATGTTACATACCCGTTAGTGACAGATATGAGATATTTTTGCATCTGTTATGAAATAATGCAGAAATAAAATAAGATTACTTTTGCGTCAGAAAAAGTAATGGATCTGCATCAGCGCCACATCGTTGTCATGTCATCAATTCACATTCAGTGACGACGTATTAATGTCATGGCGTGACCAGGGCCGGTCCTATAGAATTTGGGGCCCTAGGCCAACTTTTTTATTGTGACTTTTATTTGAAGTGCGGTAGAATCGGAGTATAAAAAGCGAATTGAAATTATGAGTGAAGTAGGAATCGTGTAAGGTATAGTATAAATGTAACATATGTTTGTCCATTTTGGATAGCACCATTTGTTATGAGACGAACAAAAAGAAAAATGAGCAACATTAGTATTTGTTATGAGATGGAGGGAGTATAGTTAATAAGTAAATAAAGAATAGAATTAAGAAAAACAATTTTATTTTTTGAATATGGCTGAAAATTTAGTCTCAATATATTAATACCTGAGGTAAAATTGGGCCTATTATATTATGCATAGAAAGTATAACTTGGAGGCCCTAAAAATGACATTTTTTTGTGGCCCTAGGCCATGGCTTCACTTTTCTTATGCCATGGCCGGCCATGGCGTGACACGGTAGACACGGTAGTGCCACATCAGCATTTCCGTTAGTTTTTTGACGTTACACTTAAAAATAAGTTTGCTTTGATAACGAATTAATACAAAATTACGTGGCCCATATCTGTCATTGTCATTAATTGACAAGTACATTTAATCATTTGAAACTAGAGTAAAGTACGTTACATAAGTTAGTAATTATTTTCAGCTTGATTATAATGAGGCACGGGAGGAGAATAGTACACCCTCTGTCCCGACTAAGGTTCTTACTTTCCTTTTTGGTTTATTCCAGACTAAGTCAAACTAAGAACCTTAGTCTAAGACGGAGGGATTACCTGTCTATATAGCCATCGAGGAGACTCAGGGAGCCATAGCATCAAAATAAACTGCACAAGAGCTGGAACTCCGGCCACCCCCAGCATCCACCGCCAAGTTCCCGGTGCCTGAAAAATATTAGACACTTCATTAACAAAACTACACTAAAATTTCGATTAAAAACTCCAAGAATGTCTGTTTTCTCAAAATGTCTTTTTTCGTTTTTTGAGAAAAGTTGTCCTACTAAATGTTCTTTTACCAAATTTATTTCACTATGTATACATTACTTGCAAAACTAAGTGTTTAAAACGTTGATAACAAGAATATTTATGCATCTTTTACATTAAATACTCTAACAGTGAAAATTAACATTTAGGGACGGAGGTAGTATTAACTTTTACTTTCCCTAGCTTACCTTAGTGAATGCTAAGTTAATAAGGTAGGACAGAAACTGTCCTCCGGTAATAAGCAAGCTATTTGTACTAACAAGTGCTCCTCTAATTCTCGCCGGAGAAGCTTCTGATATGTAAAGAGGGGCAGTCATAGAAGCCATCCCAACTCCTAAACCTACAAAAACTCTTCCCATGATTATAATCCCTGGGGACGGAGCAGCGCACATGACTATCGCACCAATTAAGAACAAAATATCAGCTAGCATAATTGCCTTCCTTCGACCAAATCTGTCGTTCACCCATCCTCCAATCGCTGCTCCGATTATAGCTCCTGCTATAGCCATGCTAACAATAGTTTCCTTCACATCCATACAATCAAAGCAGTGTTAATTATAATCCCTCTCTCCCAGAATAAATGTCGCATCTGAGGTCAACTTGATTGATCTTTGACTCCAAATGTGTAAAAATTTCAAAATTATTATTGATACTTCAATAATAATTCTATTAATTACAATTTCCAGAATTTCAAGCGATTGCTTAGATTTTAATAACTTTTTGGTCAAAATTCAATCAAGTTGACCAACGAAAGTCAAGATGCGACAACTAAAAAGTGGAAATTAGTGATTTTTTTTTTTTTTTTTTTGTGAAGCTCTGGATAAAGCATACTCCTATATAGCTTACCTGAAGCCAAGTTTTCTTGTCAACGGATTTGAAGTCATCGCGAATGTAGAGCAGAGCACCGGAGATAACGCCTGTTAAGTTAAAGTTAAGTATATAACGAAAGAAGGAACACAAAGTTAACGGAATTCAGTTAATTAGAATTTTAAAAGATGAAATATATATACCCGTGTCGTAGCCAAAGAGAAGGCCTCCAATGCCTGCAGATAAAGCAAGCCTGGATATATAAGGCCTCTCTCGAGTTGTCCTCCATAGTTCTGAGAAGGCTACTTTGTCCGGCTTCGTCACACCCCCTTCCATGTATTTTTTTTTAGCTTCTGAATTAAATGGATTTAGATGATTTCGAAATAAAAATCAACCTGCATTGGTGTTATACATATATACATATATTGTTAATTATGGTGATTGAAAAGTTAGTTTGGGGGAAAAACTAACTTTTTCTTTAGAAGTGGGGACCACGGGTGCTAATAATGGAGAGAGAGCCTCATATTTTTCTTTAGATGTGGGGAAAAAATAACTTTATCTTTAGATGATGTTGAAATTGAAAAGATTCCTAATAATAATGATATACTCCTACCATCTCATAATTATACGTACAAAATTAGAAATCCATGGAAATTAAAGAGGGAATAGTAGTGGGCCGTTGTTGTGAGTATGAAAAGTGAAATATGAGAGAAAATGAGTGGGATGAATTGTAAGTAGATAGTTGCTGTGAGTATGAAAAGTAAAGTATGAAAGAGAATGAGTATGATAAACTTTCCAGTTTAGGAAATTGTTACTTATCAATGGGACATTCAAAACGAAAATTCGTGCACATTGTTATGAGACGGAGGGAGTAAAGGTTCTTACTTTCCTTTTTGGTATGTCTAAGTTTAAGGTTCTTGGTTGATTTATTCCTTAAATGGCAAATGATCAATAGTGTTTTGGACATCTTTGTCCTCATAAAGTTCATATATTACAAAAAAACCATCACTCACCCATCTACTTTTCACTCACTTGATTTATGAATGGACAATTATATCCTCCACCCATTATAATGTTTGACTCAAATTTGTCTTGGTTTCTTAATATGCGTGTAAAATCAAACTAAAAAACTTAAACCGGGACCGAGGGAGTATTTGGATTTGGACTACTAGTTAGGCAGAAGATAGTGTTGTTTGTGAGACCTCATAGGATACGTGTCTAATAATGTCAAGTGGTGAGTCCAAATTATTTTGTCACCCTTAAAAGATATACGTGTCTATCATTTATGAAAAAGAATTTGGTTTTTCTAATCAAGGATGCGCAACTTTTTAGGAAACTCGTTTTATGAATGCCGAATCTCAAATACTTTAATTTTATATTCGTAATAACTAACTTTTGTTGTTATTAAGTATAATTGCGATTGAACAACAAAGTCTGCCATAATCGAAAGTCTATGAATTTAATGACAATAGCTTTTTGTGCTCCTTGCATCAAATTTGACAATTAATATTCTCATGAAAGAAAAGTTTGACTGGGAACGAAATCTTTTCGAAACAGTAGTGGTTGTATCACCATGACAAACTGATTTAGCAATTTCTTGTGTTCTTTTTTTTTTTATTACAATCATGATTCTCGTTATTATCGTTTCCTTTTATATGTAATAATATTGTGTTATGGCTGTTTAGGAGTCGGAATTCCCAACAACTTCATGATGGTTAAAATTAAACATACTTTTAAATTTGGGTTTAAAAAAAATGAAATTATCTTCTTTTGTTTTTTAGTTATCTTTTCAATATGATGGTATCATAGTAAGGCTAGTTCCCCCCCCCCCCCCCCCCCCCCCCATCACCTTTAATTTTGGTCTCATATCAATAAAATTTGGGGGATAATTTTATCTCAATTTCTTTAAAAGAAAAAATTGTTAGGAGAATTAAAAAACTCAGAAAAGTCTCAATACGCATGCAGAAGAACATTGTATCAGGATCACCAGTTTTTACAATCAAGATATATAAGCATTCCTAAAAAATTTTAAACCTAATTAACATTATCAAAAAAAAAAAAAAGTGTTATCAATTTCTTTTTGCATGCAAATGTGTGCTCAATTCAAGATCGAAAAACAAAAAGGTTGCCAACACATTCTCTTAGAAGAAAAAAACACACGTAAATTAATGCATACTACTTTGTTTAAAAAAATGAGTAAATAAATTATCATCAACAAGAAATGGTATTGTTATAAATAATACATGTATAAATCAAACAATGGTTTGCATAAAATAAAATTAAATTAAATCGGAATTACCTCTAATAATAAGCTTCTTCTTCTTCTTCTCCTCCTCCTATTCTTCTTTTCTTCTGCTTTTCCCTGTGATTAATTAATTAATCTTCTCTCTCTCTGATAATACGGAGCACTTATTAATAGGGTGTTTGGATTGTCCGGAATTCCATATTATTTGTGTTTGAGAAGTACTACAAAAACTCTACTAATTAATAAAGTCCATTTTAAAATTAACAATCTAAATTATTTCCGAAAATAAAAATTAAAAAAAAATTACTCCCTCCATCCCACCCTTGACCATATATTTGAAGAAATATAATGATGCTAATAAAAAATTTAAACTTGTTATTATATCACGATTAATAATAAACTTAATAATTATTTTTAGATTTTTATTAAAATAATTGTTTTTGTTCAAATTGTTGGTCAAAGTATAAATTGTTTGACCAAGAATCTTAAGTCGGGCGGGACAGAGAGGGTATATTGTTTGGTGTTTTGGACTCGGAAGTGGGCTTGGCTACCACATAAAGCAGAACGAAATCGTACGCAGAAGAAAGTTAGGCCCATTAAAATTATTTGCCCAACGATCGTAGCAAAACCACCTGTTAAAATTATGGGCAATGCTTGGAGTACAAAATAAAGGAGTAAACTGCTTTTCTTGCTTTTCTGCCCCTCGTACTATGGCCCCAACATCAATTTGACACTCGTACTATTGAAACAACAAATGTATGATGCGTACTATAGTTTTATTAGCAAAATTAACCATTTTACTATTCAGTTGTTAAATTTTTCTAACACACGTTATTTTTTCTAACGAACATTAATTTATTTTAACGGATGTTAATAATTTAACACAATTTTAATTTACCTAAATGACAGAACTACCCCTAAGACCCAAACAAAACCCACCCTCCCCTCCCTCCCCGACACACAACGCGTAATGCGTGCACACAAACTTTCTCTCTTTACCTTCCCCACTTCCGGCAACACCTCCCCACCTCCGGCGACACCCCCACTTCCGGCAACCCCTCCCCACCTCCGGCGACACCACCACTCCCCTAACCCTAACCCCGGCGACCCTACAGATCTGCTCATTCTCCGTCACCGGCCACCCTCACCCCATCTCTCAGTCTAATGTCTGATCTGCAATCCGCGCCAGCGAATCCCACAAATCCAACCTCAATTTTCTCGAAGGCAGTCGCAATAGGTCCACCGGATATCTTCAACACCGCCGGAATCACAGATCTGAGATCAATTTTTGGGATTGATTTTGGATTGGGGTTCATTTTGGGTTTGATTTCAAGTTTCGATTTGGGTTTGATTTTAGGTTTCGGTTTCAGGTTTGATCATCGGGTTCAATTTTCGGATTTGATTTTGAAGTGTGATATTCGGGTTTGATTTTTTCAGATTTGATTTTTATATTTGATTATGGGGTTTGATTTTGAGTTTTTGGGTTTGAATTATTGGGTTCACAGTGTGTTCATCCGCCTTGTATTTGGTTTGAAATTGGCTGCAAGTGTGAATATGAAATGACATTGAAGATGAAGGAGGTGTTATTTCTTTAATTGATTGTTAGTTTATTTAACGAGATGGTTCATTTCGTTACTGAACTTTAACGTCATCCAACTTGGTTGGGTGGAGTGGTGAGTGGTTGTGATGGTTTGTGGCGGTGGTGATGGGGGCGGTGTTGGGCTGCGAAGGGTAGGGTGGATGTTGGGTTTGGGAAGATGATGGAGATAACAAAAGTTAATTTTGTTAACATAAATTATTAAAATCCGTTAAAATAAATTAATGCTCGTTAGAAAAATAACGTGTGTTAGAAAAAGTTAACGACTGAATAAAATATTGGTTAATTTTGTATATAAAACAATAGTACGCATCATACATTTAGTGTTTCAATAGTACGAGTGTCAAATTGATGTTGGGGCCATAGTACGAGGGGCAGAAAAGCAGTTTACTCCAAAATAAAGTCATAAAATCTTGTTTACTAAATTAGGTGACGATATTTTATTGGATGCATCGATAATGAATCTGACACACTCTAATTCAAAACGGTAATAAAATTATTACAACTAAGATTTTGTGAGCAAGTTTTTGTGTCCCTTGTATTATTTTAAAATTACATTGACAACGTCTGAGTTTTTTTTTTATCAAATTAAGTGAACATTTATTAAATACTATGCATTAATATCAATTCAATTATTTAAATATTAATTATAAACTTTAAGCATTATCCAATATAAATGGGACGGAGAAAGTAATTGGTTTCTAAAATAGTCCTAACGTATCACTCTATACAATTAGGAGATATGGCAAACTATATATGGAAAATATCTAACCAATCTCTTCAAGATAAATATGAATTCATATTAAGAAATATGATAGATTTAGTATTTTGAAGATCTTTTGTTATAATTATCTTACTTGAATTATAAGATATAATTTCAGTAGTCTTAGAAATCATTTTAGGATAAGGATTGACTAATAGGTAAATGTTATAAGATATAATATATGTAAAAATTTGAGAGACTAACAAATAGATAAATATTATATATATTTTTTCCTCCATATTTAAATAGTCGGTTTTTCTAACATGTGCCCTTAGGGCACATGATAACAATTAAATATGGAAGTGAATATATTTAATTATAGTATTTTTAAGTAACATGTCTAGATTTTCTAAGTGAAATTGCTATAATTAAATAAATTCACTTCCATATTTAATTGTTATCATGTGCCCTAAGGGCACATGTTAGAAAAACCGATAAATAGTTTAACATAATCAATATATATGAGATTTGTATTTGTTAACACATTGAGCTAATTAGTGAAGATCCAACTTGAGTCTCCTTGTTGTAATGGTTGATATGTACATATACACGGTCTGATGTACTTATCACTCTGTACAATTAGGAGATATGGCTAATTATGGAATATATCTAACCAATCTATACAAGATAATTAAGGAAATTAATCACTAATATCTACTTACAATACAATATACTCAATTGAGATGTTATTATTAGTGCATGGAAGATGTTGTATTGAAAAATGTACAAACTTTGATTCGCATAGTGCTGGTGTGGGAGTTCATGATATTGGTACAGACGGCCACCTCGAAAAGAAGAGGAAGTACATGACGGATAAGAAGAGGAAATACTTAATTGATTTCATACTATCACCATGCCACAGGCACGAGCACGAGTACTGATAAATAGTAAAAATGAAGAGGGTATTAAATTTGTTGGTCAAACATGTCACACAAGTCTCAAATGGAATCATTAATTGGGATGCTAATCTCTAACATGAAACACATTATGGAAAAAGTGAAGAGGGTGTTAAAATTATTTTTTTGGCAAACATAATTTACATTAATAAAAAGTTATTTTAAAAACATAGTCTGACATTCATATATATATCAATGTCTCTACTCAAAAGATAACCATTTGCATCCCTTAACAACACCTGATGTAAGTACAACGGGGGATCTACAAAATATTCACATATAGTGTCTGAACATGATGCATTCTTAGCCAAGATATCTGCAACTCCATTGCATTCCCGATAAACAAAAGAAACCCAAACATGAACAAAAGTTTGCAGCAACCTTTTGCAATTTAGCACCACTTCCGCTCCCAAAGGTATTTTTTTTTCCCTGCACATGACATTAAAGATGATTAGTGAATCTGTTTCAATGTGTATTTCAGAAATATTATGATTCTTTACACATAGCAGTCCTTGTCGAAAAGCCATTGCCTCTGCCAAGATGTTTCTTGTATAGCCAATGGAATGACTAAATCCTCCTATACACCGTCCTAGTTTGTTTCTTATAATGCCATCTATGCCCCCATTTTTGGGATTTCCTTTTGCTGCGCCATCAACATTTAACTTATATTCCGTGTATTCAGAAGCCTCCCACCTAACTGCAATTGATGTTTTAGGAACATATATCCTTTTTTGTTTAAAATATAAATAGTATTACATATTCATTGCAGTTAACAAAGATTGGAACTTAAAAAACGTGACATTTTCCTTTTCAAATATAAATTATTCCTTAATTGCCAAACCAACCAATATGCATTTAAATTTGAAAATAATTCCTTCCAATTCTTTTTCCTAAAAGAAGAATTAGCCCAAATATGTATCAGTATATTTGTAACACCCCAACTTTCTATAACTAATAATTAATAACTTAACTTGATAAATTCCCAAAATCAGAATGCCCAACGGTTACAATTAACCACAATTCAAACATTAACCAACATTCAAACTCTAACGGCTAGTACAGGTCACTAGCTCAAACGATAACTAACAGAAAAAATAAAGTCTAAAACTTAACCGTAACAGAAACATAACCACTAACTAACTTTATTAAAAAGGCAACTTCTACGCAGCCGAACCTTGTAAGTCTTGAACTGCTTACTTATAACCTGGAGAGAAATAAAATGAAAGGAATGAGCGAACAATGCCCAGCAAGTTCATACGGAATCTCCTCGGGTACTAAGAGGAGATAACCGAAAGGAACGATAACAAGAATTCACAACGAAAGGATAACTCAATGATCAAACAACTCTCAGTTTGAAAACATTTAACTTGATGAAATCAATTCATTTCTTGAAAACACGTGGCTTCAGAGACAGTTTCCAAAACACAACATTTTCACAAAACTTTACTTTTCTTTACTTTACTTCATTTAGGGATTAAGCACGCGCTGTACCCAGGGCTCGGGTTCTACTGACCGCACCCAAAATCGGTATATCATGATAACCTACGTTACTTCATCAAGCAACGCAAAGGGGTCCACATGTTCAACTTAGAACTATGGATAACTGTAAGGGTCCACTTATCCGTTTCGGGATTATGGATAACTGTAGGGGTCCACTTATCCGTTTCGGGATTATGGATAACTGTAATCACTTTACTTATTACAAAACTTCACTTTAAAGAGCTTTTACAAAACAAAGCTTAACTTTACAAACTTTACTTTATCACTTTTTAAAAGATACACATCTCACTTGGACACCAAGGATTACAAAATCAATCATACACATGATACCCCTATTGAACAAATAACAATATCAATAGAGTGGATAACAAAAGACGGAACAATTCGCAGAACGGAATAGTTATTAAAAGACTATCTAGCCACACAGATAGTTTACTTTATAAAAACAAAGATTGGGAATCCTAACAAAGGATTAAGAATCAATACACCACTAAGAGCATAATCCCTTACCTTAGCTTCGTGTTCTATTAGCTCGCTTTACTCCGCTTGGACAATCTACAACATGAAATAGTCTAGCCTTAGACATGAGAAAAATACTATTTTACTTCCGTCCCAATTTACTTCTTTTTACTCGATTAACCCCATGGTTTAGTCATCTATAACCTCTTTCCTAGTTAACCAATAACTTTAAGAATGACTGCAACACCCCTAGGGTTTTTATTAGTTAATCCCCAACTCTCAATTTCACTATACACATTACACACACTGATTTCACACTTTCTGCACACACTTACTGAGTACACCTACTGACAGACACACCCACCACTCTGATACACACACACTCTGGTACACCCACCACTCAGATGCACTCACACACACTAAAATCTGATGCACACACCCACAATCTGATACACACACCCACAATCTGATACACAACATACAATCTGATACACCCACCCACACAAAATCAGCACACACGCACACACTCACACAACAGCACACACACACACACACAATTCACACAATAACCATTTCCTTCTTTCTTAGTTCATAGCCCAACCCTAGTTCATCTTTAGGGTTCAATTCTTATTGATTTCTAAAGATTTGTGTTAACAAAGATGGGGAAGAAAAGATTGGGTTCAAGAATACCTTGTGAATGACCCTTCTCTCTCTCTTTTCTTCTTCTTCTTCTTCTTTTCCCTTGGCTGACTCCCTCTCTGCGATCTCTCTCTCTCTGTTGCCGCCCCTCTCCTTATTCCGTTCTCTGTTTTTTTTTTTTTTTCTTTTGCGATAAAGACTGCTAGGGATTTGAGAGAGTATTTAGTTTGAATAGGGTTATTAGTTTCCTATTAAGAAAAGGGTTACATTAACCTATTGGACTTCTATTTACTAAAGCCCAACATGATCCCACTACTTACTCCAAATTTGTGAGTCCAAGATAAAATAAAAGAGTTTTACAATTAATAAATATAATGGCCTAGGGCCGGGTATTACATTCTTACCCCCTTAAAAGAGTTTGGTCCTCCAAACTAAACGTAACTTAAACATCAAACAAAGCGGGATACATATCACGCATTTCACTTTCGAGCTCCCACGTGGCTTCTCTTTCCGTGTGATTGCTCCACTGCACCTTTACGTACGGAATCACACGCTTCCGCAATACTTAGTCTTTACGGTCTACAATCTTTACTGGCTTCTCATCATAACTCAAGTCTTCACGAAAACGTAACTGTTTGTACTCTATGACGTGGCTCGGGTCAGCTACGTATTTCCTCAACATCGACACGTGAAACACGTTGTGCACACCAGACAGCACAGGAGGTAGAGCCAACTTATAGGCTACCGCTTCTATTCGTTCTAGAATCTCGAACGGCCCCACGTATCTAGGACTTAACTTCCCACGAATCCCAAACCGCATGACCCCTTTTGTCGGTGAGATCCTCAAGAATACATGATCTCCTATTTGGAACTCCAGATCGCGCCTTCGATTATCCGCATACGATTTCTGTCTACTCTGCGCAGTTAACAACCACTTGCGAATCTGTTGAACTTTATCCGCCGTTACTTGAACAATCTCGGGTCCAGTTAACTTTCTCTCGCCTACTTCATCCCAACACGCAGGCGATCTACATTTCTGCCCATAAAGAGCTTCATACGGCGCCATTCCAATACTAGAGTGGTAACTGTTGTTGTAGGCAAATTCCACTAGTGGTAGATGATCATCCCACGCTCCTTGCCAATCTAACGACGTTGCTCTCAATAGGTCTTCGAGAGTTTGAATCGTCCTTTCTGACTGTCCGTCTGTCTGAGGGTGGAACGTTGTACTCATAGTTAACTCCGTCCCCAACGCTTTCTGTAAACTCTTCCATAAATTTGATGTAAATCTCGCATCTCGATCTGACACTATAGAGACCGGTATCCCATGTAGCCTCACGATCTCATCCACGTACAATTTAGCTAACTTCTCCAACGAATCAGTCACCTTGATTGCTAGAAAGTGAGCCGATTTAGTGAGCCTATCCACTATGACCCAAATTGCATTATGACCCTTCAACGTCTTAGGAAGCCCAATCACCAGATCCATAGTGATGTGTTCCCACTTCCACTCTGGAATAGGTAACGATTGTAGTAATCATGCAGGTTTCTGGTGTTCACTTTTCACTTGTTGACACACTAAACACTTAGAAACGAATTCCGCTACCTCACTCTTCATATTGTTCCACCAAAAAGATTTCTTCAAGTCCCGGTACATCTTAGTACTCCCAGGGTGAACCGAAAACCTTGAACAGTGAGCTTCTTCAAGAATTTCCCTCTTGATACTATCATTATTAGGCACCCAAATCCTTGATCGATACCTCATGATCCCGCCGTCGCTAACACGGAAGTCTACCATTCCCTTCTTACTGATAACCTTGTGAATCGCTTCCAACTCGTCATCCACATTCTGAGCTTCCTTGATTCTCACTAACAATGTTGGTTGGACACTCATCTGAGCCAAATAGCCTTTAACTTTAACCTCTAGCTTTACTATTTCACTATCTCTCAATTCACTTACCCCCTTAGAAATCATAGTCGCTAATGTTCCATGGTTCTTTCTGCTTAACGCATCTGCCACTTTATTGGCCTTTCCAGGATGATACAAGATTTTGCAATCATAATCTTTTAAGTAATTCTAGCCATCTCCTTTGCCTCATATTCAACTCTTTCTGAGTGAAAATGTACTTAAGACTTTTATGGTCGGTGTAAATTTCACATGGTACCCCATACAAATAGTGTCTCCAAATTTTCAATGCAAACACCACGGCCGCTAACTCCAAATCGTGGGTAGGATAGTTTTTTCTCGTGGTTCTTGAGTTGCCTAGACGCATAAGCCACCACTTTGTCATTTTGCATCAACACACAACCCAAACCTTTCAATGAAGCATCACTATAGATCACGAAGCCATCACTGCTTGTCGGTAACGTAAGAACAGGCGCAGACACCAATCGCCCTTTCAGTTCTTGAAAACTCCTCTCACAATCGTCTGACCACACAAATTTTGTCCCTTTTGTGGTTAACTTGGTCAATGGTATAGATAACTTCGAAAACCCTTCCACGAACCTACGGTAGTACCCTGCTAAACCCAAAAAGCTCCTTATCTCACTAACAGAAGTTGGTCTCTCCCAATTAACTATAGCCTCAACCTTTGCAGGGTCAACTGCTATCCCATTCTTAGATACCACATGACCCAAGAACGCTACTTCTTCAAGCCAGAATTCACACTTTTTAAACTTGGCATACAACTTTTGCTCCCTCAAAATCTGTAATACTAATTTCAAATGCTTTTCATGCTCCTCTCTTGACTTCGAATACACCAAGATGTCATCGATGAATACTATTACACACTTGTCCAAATATTCTTGAAATACTCTATTCATAAGCTCCATAAACACAGCAGGCGCATTTGTCATCCCAAACGGCATTACTAAGAACTCGTAGTGTCCATACCTTGTCCTAAAAGCCGTCTTTGCCACATCTTCCTTTTTCACTCCTAATTGATGGTAACTAGAACGCAGATCAATCTTAGAGAAATAGCATGCACCTTGGAGTTGGTCAAACAAATCATCGATCCTTGGCAAAGGATACTTATTCTTAATCGTTGCACGGTTTAACTCCCGATAGTCAATACATAACCTCATTGACCCATCCTTCTTATTTACAAATAATACCGGCGCACCCCACGGTGATGCACTTGGACTAATCAGACCCTTGTCCAATAACTCTTGTAACTGTTCCTTTAACTCTTCAAGTTCCGGCGGAGCCATCCTATATGGTGCTTTCGAAATCAGTGCAGTCTCTGGTGCTAAATCTATTGAAAACTCTACTTCTCGCTCCGGTGGTGTTCCCGATAAGTCCTCAGGGAAAACATCTTTAAAATCCCTTACTATGGAAAGAGATTCTATGGTCACTTCTTTCTTGCTTGACTCACTAACATACGCTAGAAGGCCCTCACAACCCTTCCTTAACAGTTTACGAGCCTTCATTACAAAATCAGATCAATCCGAACTCTCGGTTTCGATCCTTGAAAATAGAATCTTTCTCCAAAGGGTAATTCGAAGTTTACTTCCTTTTTAAAACAGTCTACTTTGGCATGATATGCAGCTAACCAATCCATTCTCAATATCACATCAAATTCTTCGATTTCCAAGCTAATGAGATCAACCTCAAGCTTTTTCCCGTCCACTTTCAAAGGACACTTCCTATATATAGACGTAATAGGGATCGATTTTCTAGTTTGAATATCTATAACTAAAGAATTCTCTAACGCCTCAGGAATTAAATTCATTTTCTTAGCTAAGCAATCATTTGGCACTTCTCATCAGAACTTTGCCCTTTGGCGTCGTTCTTATTACCATCCATTTGGTTTTCATGACCTTTACTCTGGTACTTACTAGCAGTACTGTCCTTTTTACGATCCTCATTAGCCTTCCGCTTATTGCTATTCCCATCGCGGTTCTAGCTTCCCTTAGATCCAGTCGACTCCTTCTCAGTTGATTTTTTTTTCTTCTCGCTTACTGCGATAACTATCTGCTTCTTTCTCCACTATCCTTGCCCTATCCAACACTTGATCAAAGTTTGATAGCATTAACGGAGTAATTCTATATTTGATTCGGTCGTTCAAACCACATTCAAACTTTCGGGCTTTCTGCTCTTCATCATCGAAGATCATTGGGCAAATTCTAACAATTCGGTGAATCTAGCACCATAGTCGTCCACCTTCGTACTCCCTTGAGTTAGCATCATAAACTCAGACACTCTGGCGTTTCAAACACTTGCCGGGTAATATGATACTATCATTAGTATCATGAATACGAAACGTTTTCACGCACTCTCATACTATAGATCGTCTCCACAGACTAATATTCAATTTATAGGTCATTCACTAGACCACTGGTCGCTTCAATCAACCGTCACTATCTTCATTAGTCAACTTTACTAGACTTATTGGTCGTTTCATTATATCGTTACTATTTCCATCGGTCATTTCAATAGACCAATCTTACCTATTCCAGGTTAACTCTCACATTTAACACTATTGCTCATGCCAACACAAGCATTGCTACTATGCTTAATATTTTCACATAAATAGGCCGTCCCCAAAGGACGTAACTTTTACAAACGATCGGTTTACTAAATCTCTAGTCGTTTCAATAGACCAATCCTACTTAGCGAAGACATTTCACTAGACATTACTTACTATCAGGCCGATTCACTAAACCTACTTTCATTCACACTTGGCCGTTTCAATAAGCCATTTACTTTTGCACTTGACCGTTTCAATAAGTCACTTTATTCTTGTTTCGATCATTTCACTAGACCAAAACTAATTTCACATTGGCTGTTTCAATAAGCCAATTAATACTCATGGTCTTTTCACTTGACCAGTACTTCTTTGTTCTAAATAGCTCACCCGCCATAAAACTTAAGAACAAAACAATTAACAAAGCTATTTGCTTAAATGAATCATAACTTTTACTACGAGGATCTTCTTGGAATAAAAGTTAACAAAACAAAATTCTAGTATTTTTCTCTAAACTAGAACTAACTATCAATACTATAAATAAGAATAAACTCTATGTCCCACTTTTCAATCATGGAACACCTTCCTAGGCCTTTCCCTAGGCTTCCCCTAGGACTTCCATTTGGCACCCTTGGAATTCCCTTAGAACCTCTTGGCCTACCTCTGGGCCTACGAACCGGTACCATCTCTTGTTCCAGTTCTTCATCGTCATCAATAATGATTGGGGTAACTTCCTTGTCCCCAAGGTTAATTCCTACGTCCTCGATTTCCTCTTTAGCTACCAATTCTTCCTCATTTAGCGCTTCATTACCTATGAGTGTTGTCGGTTCCAACTCTCTAGTTCTAGTTTTCTTCAAATCTTTCAATTCATAAAACCATTGGTGAGCTTCTTCTCTGGTTTCATGATAGTACTTCTCACTTTGATTCATGGTCTCCTTTACTTCTTCCAGTTCTTTGAAGTGTCTAGTAATGCCTTCCTATCTTGCATCCGCTTCTCTAGTGTAAAGCTTACTCTGGTCTTTTCAGCTTCTAAGTCTTCAGTTAACTTTTGAATCTTGAGTGCATATCTCTGAATTACTCTTTTCTTAATTGTTCTTTGCCTCAATTTCATCTTCTGGTTTCTTCTAAGTCCGTCATTAACTTACAATTAGGATATAACCATTATCAATACCATATAACTCAAAGGTATATGACCATTATCATCAATTGTATAAGCAA
Organism: Campanula takesimana; assembly: GCA_026119855.1. Lineage (NCBI taxonomy): Eukaryota > Viridiplantae > Streptophyta > Magnoliopsida > Asterales > Campanulaceae > Campanula > Campanula takesimana. The sequence goes on along the minus strand of JAOWBW010000435.1, from coordinate 304,730 downwards.
CTTAAAGAATAACGTTCTAGTGTAACCCTTCAAGTGTCACTCCCAAAGTGTTCACTTACATTCCTCTACATTCCTTGAGGAAATCTTATCTTAGGTTCTTTCCTAAAATAGTAAGTTTTTACAAAAGGAAAGTTTCCAAACTTAGAAAGTTTCCCAAAATGGAAAGTTTCCCTAAATAGCAAGTTTCCTCAATTATTGCTTCCCAAAAATACTTTGTTCTTATCAGTAGTCTCAACACCAGCAACAACACAACAGCAACAACACAACAGCAACAACAACAGCAAAACATCATGTCCTCGGGGGGGGGGGGGGGAGGGGGGTTTTACGAAACACTAGAATAAACTATTGAATCGGGGGGGGGGGGGGAGGGGGTTTTACGAAACACTAGAATAAACTATTGAATCGGGAGGGGGATTTAAAACGATAACTAAAATAAAAATACCATCATATTAACAAACTAGTAGAGGTGTCAATAAAAACTAGAATAAAATGTGTCCATTACAATACAATGAAAAGCAAAAATAAAATAAAATCCTAAGGCTGCGGTGGAAGTCCTAAAATCTCACCGGCCCGTCTAAGACCAACTAGCCAGTGCTCGGGGGCACTGGGATCCGACAAAAATGGAAGTATGATAGCTCGCAACTCCGCAATCCCTGCGACAGAAGGCTGCGGTGGAACATCAGGTGGGGGAGGTGGAATGTCACCGGGTGGATCGTGTATCGGATTAGCTATCCGAACATGACTCCTAGCCCTAAACCAAGACATATAATCTGGAGTCACGAAGGGAACAGCCACGGGATGATCTCCAGTAAATAGTGGCCCCCAACGGACATCGGCCCTAAACTCCGCCATGCCAAAAGCCACCCACTCCTGCCAAACCTGATCTCCGTCACCGTAACGCTTCTGGTACCCCTTCTGACCCTTTGCCAAAACGCATAACTCGGTCGCCATGGGGGGCAGTCTGGGGATCCTCTGCTGGTACCCGAACTTCCTAGTCACACGATCAGGCATATACGCCTCTGTGATGTCACAAAAGCGTATAACACCCCTGTAGTATGAAACAGGCAGTATCGCGTCCGACCCGGTCCCATAAGGAGTCCAAATAACCTGTGAGTAGACATTGTTAGGCAAAGTCAACAGAATATCGGAAGCAACGACACAAAAACGTATAATAGTTTTAATATGAATAACTCACACTGTCAGCCCCCATCCTGTCAAGAATGCGGCGATACTGCACAAGATGATCGAACGTCCTCCCAGCCGAATCATCACGAGACCATCTACGGGCTCTCGGCTGCCCCTGCTGCCAATGGGGGTCAGTAACTCGCCGAAAACCCGGAAAGTACTCGTATATCCAGGCCTGAGATGTATGTAGAAAAGTATTAAATACTACTCAAATGCAACATTTAATAACAGGGGGGAAGTAGACAGTAAAAAGATAGTGAATAGAGTAAGATGTACCTCTAGGAGAGCCGCACAACCGCCCATCTGCTTGCATCCGGATCTGGACGCCTTCCCCAACTCTCGGTACATATATGCCAAAGTGGCTGATCCACAGGAAAGAGTGGGGAGGCTGGCTAGATCCATGCACATGGGCAGGTAGGCTGCGGGCACCTTATCCCCGCTCTTGTCCACGAACATCGTGCAACCCAATAGGTGCAGGATATACGCGGACGCACGATGGGCATCTGTCATGCCGCCTCTACGCTGAGTAAATAGACGCCTGACATCCCTCAATAAATAACCAGTGCCACTCAACTGGAGGTGTCTAGAGATGCCAGATACGTCAGGCGCTGGATCCGTATAGTGAACAACTCCACCATCAATCCTGATACCTGTAAATTGAAGATGCAATAACACATTTTAGTATAAGAGATGAATGTAGACAGTTCATATAATATATGAACTTCAATATTTAAAACATCTTGGTGTATTCGAAACAAAAAATATTATCAGTACTCAAGAAAAGCAGCATAGGATGATAATTAATGGAATATTTAGAGTGTGTGGTATAAATAACTTCGATATTTAAAACATTTCACATTAATGCTAAGCTTACTGTGCAAGATGCGTGAGTCTCGTATGGAAAGTCACCAATCCCTCAGTAGTAGAGTCACCCCAAATCTGTCTGGCTCGGTGGTCACCGAACCCGTACATCAGTGAAACATCCTCTGGCCCACCACCGGGGTCCCTCTGAAGCTGCCATGATGGTGGCGCATCCTGACCCCGCCTCCTCCCGTGTCTCAGAGGTCTAGGCGGCTCTACTACATCATCATCCTCATCATCCTCCTCCTCCTGCACCCCCACCTCCACCTCCTCCTCCTCCTCCTCATCATCCTGCCCCCCCTCCTGCCCCTCCCCATCCTCCTCCCCATCATCACTATCACTCTCCTCCTCCCCATCATCACTATCACTCTCCTCCTCCCCATCATCACTATCCTCCTCCTCCTCCTCCTCACTATCCCCATCGACCTCCGCCTCCTCCTCCTGAACATCATCAGCTGCTGCCGCCTCCTCCTCCCTCTCCTCCTGCTCATCATCAGCTGTGGCATCCTCGTCATTCCGAGCCTTGCTCCGGTTTTCTCCTCTCTCCAAACGCTCTTCAGCCTTCCTCTTTCTAGCTGAAACGGTCATAGGATCACGTGCCTACAAAAAACACAAATAAGAGACAATACATTAGCGACAGTTACAGTAGATTAAATAAATGAACACAATGCTGACTGATAATTCACAATGCTGATATTCAGAAGGTTCACATCTCGTGTAACACCACTCGAGATGCATCTCGAGTGGGTTTACACGAGATGACATCTCGTGTAACACCACTCGAGATGCATCTCGAGTGGGTTTATACGAGACTTGTCTCGTGTAAACACACCCGAGATGCATCTCGAGTGGTGTTACACGAGACACACCAAATCCATCAAACCCAAACATCCCAGATTAATAACAGAAAAAAAAAAATCCCAAAGAGTGTGTTGTGTACATTTTGTTCGCAATTTGAATAATTTTGTAGTTGAATCCAATTTCAATTTTACATTTTTCAAATTATGTTTAATTGGGAATATAGAAATGTAAAATAAGGTTAAAAATTGCTTACCTTTTTCACAGGCGCTGTAGACGAGCTAGTCCCGGCGGCGATGTGGGCGGCGGTCTTGGGTATTTTAACTTTCACCATTTCAATTTCGAAAGTTTTTTTTTTTTTTTTTTATTGTGAGAGAGAGAGGTGAGAGAGAAGAACAGAGCGAGAGAAAGAGAAAGAACGACGGTGAGCGACGACGGTGACAGAGACGGTGAGAGAGAGACGTTAGAGAGAGAGACTGTTCTTCATCGTTGTTTCAAACTGAGAGAGAGAGAGGGGGGTTAGGGAGCGAACGTGAGGGAGAGTGAAATTGAAAAAAAATAATATATATATATATATATATAGGGGTACTTTGGTAATTTAATGGGGCTGTGGAAATAAGGGGCTGTGTATATAAATATATCCGTCTTCAAGGAAGCTTCCAAAGAATATTCCAAGGGATAAATACCTCAATTTTCTTTTCCTCTTTGAGTTTTGATACCCAGAGACAAGTTTTATTTACAGAAAAAAAAAATTCCCACCACTTGGTCCCCAAATTAAAGAATCTTCTAAATCAAGAATCGAACAATAATAAGAATTAATAATTTCTAAAATTTTTAAGGGCAAAAAATGTCGTAATTTAGAGAGATTCTAACCCGAACTATTTCTATAATTATAAACTAAGTGGGAATTCCAACTATCCGGGATTTTTCTAATGGTAAGTTGGTTTAGCGGGATTGAAGAACACCAAACATCCTTCCAAAAAAAAGTATTATACCCATTTCCCACCTTTTGAATTAAACCCGACAAGAAAACAGGTAAAAGTTTCACCAGTTGTTTCCAAACCCAAAAGAAGAGGGTGTTAAAATTGTTGGGGGTATTTTGTCACATGTAATTGTTTTCTTAAAAAATAAAATAAGTTGTCAAGAATGGGATTCGAACCCATGCCCTTTCGGACCAGTACCTGAAACTGGCGCCTTAGACCAACTCGGCCATCTTGACTTTCATCCCTAATTTTGTCAACATATTAATTATAACAATATTTAAAAATTACTATGATATTTTTTTTCCTCCATTGCCTTCAATTAAATAGTTTTTTCATCCTACTTCCTCATTTCAAAAGGAAAAGTACTGTGTTTAATTTTATAAGTTAAGTTAATTTTAACTAAGCATTACTTCTTTTAAGAAACAATACTAATCAATGTTTACCATATTCTTTATGTAACTGTTTTTAAGCCACAGTAAAAAATACTACTCCCTTCGTCCTAAATTTTTGGTAATTACTTATTTTTATTTTGGGAGTCTTATTATCTCATTTTCTCTTTCCTTTCCACTCACAACACCTACCTTTTTCTTAATCTCCGCGCATTCAATTTTAGTAACCAAAAGTTTTGCGATGGAAGGAGTATTAGCAGAGATAAAGTTTTTTTTTTTTTTTTTTTTTTGAGCAATTAGTACATAAGAGTTAACTACTACCCATCTTTTTAAAGCTAATCGACAAACAAAAAAAAACATGCAAAAAGTAATACGAAGTACTCAATCTGTCCCAGCTCACTGAAGACTTTTTAACCAAAACTGGTCAACTTAATGTCGGTTTGACCAACACTTTATAGAAATATTTATGATCCAAATAAAAATAAAAAAAATATAAAATGATCACCATTAAAAACCCTTTCAATAACAATTTTTAATTTTTTTTTTTGGAACATAAATATTTCTATAAAGTGTTGGTCAAACCGACCTTAAGTTGACCAGTTTTGGTCAAAAAGTCTCAAATGAGCTGGGACGGATGGAGTAGTTACATTGTACAAATCCATGGGTTGGACTATTATGCAATTGCAAGGAACAAGCCAACAATCATGTTTACATTGTACAATTAAGGTTGGACCATATATGTAAGCAAACACATTCATATGACTCATGTTTTTTACTTTGTACAAAACCAAGTTTGGACTACAACCTGTTAAGCTTTATATTTGTCTCACGTCAACTTAGAGAAAATAATTGATTAACTATATAGATTGACTAACTTCACCCCTTAACAAGACCTTTAAAAAAGATGAGGATCCAATTCTAATACGGTATCAGAGTCGGCTCAAGTTGATGATTGGTTTAAGTTAACCCGTCATTAATCTTTTTGAGCCATGATCAATTGAGATTGGAATTCTGAATCCAATATACATGTAATAATGTCACTTCCATCACAACTTTGGTAGTACTAGTAGTAATGCCTAAACTGGCTTGTCACACTTCAACATAAATGAGCTGCAATGCACTGTTTGGAAGAAAACAAATTCAATAAATAACACAAGAACTGTCAACTCAATTTTCTGAAAAAATAAATAAATACTAATTGATTATGTTTAAAAGTATTTTCAAACCAAGAATTTCATTAATTTTCCAGATATAAATTCCAAAAATAAACACGTAAGAACATGGAATAATGATGTACAGTACTTATAATCACAAATAAATAATTGAAAGGAATTACCCTTACAGGCCGCCTATGAGGTTGACCGGGCATAGTCAGGGCTGGCCCACGGATGGGCCTAACGCTTGAGCCCAACTCGTCCACCGATCAGGGATGGAGGTCAAGTAGAATCTGTTAGAAGTATTCAAAGACCAGCTCGCCTATCAAGCCGTTCCAGCTCGTGTAATGCGCCGAGCTAGTAGCACCGACCTACGGACAAGGAAGTTACCCAGTCAATTAGGTCGTTGGTTCAGCTCGTGACGACCAACCAGTCGAGGTTTCTAGAAGAGCCCAGTGACCGCTCCCTTCTGCTTGGGCCCGGCCCACTAAGGCTAGTTGGGCTTCAGTCCCCAACTCGAAACCCTACTATGGATAAGGATGACTTGAGTGACTTCACACAAGGACAAAGCTGACCTCATCCTATCCATAACTTGGAGAGAAGGCCAGCCTCCTATAAGAAGAGAGTCCATCATCTATTTCGCAGGTGGATTCTCTCATTCATTTTTACTCTCAACATTTCATTCTTGAGCAGACTAATTTACTCTCACGCCGGAGGGTCTTCGCCGGTGCAACCCCGGCTAAGCTCACGGTGTTCATTTTGCAGGTCTTAACTAGCATTCTGGGTATCCAAACCGCCGTTCCGGCCTTGATCACATTTTTTGCGTGATCAATAATTTTTGTTGTTTTTATAGTACATAGAAACTATACTCCCTCCGTCCCACCCGACTTAAGATTCTTGGTCAAACAATTTATACTTTGACCAAATATTTGAAGAAATATAATGATGCTAATAAAAATTTAAAACTTGTTATTGTATCACGATTAATAATAAACTAAATAACTATTTTTAGATTTTCACTAATGTAATTATTTTTGTTCAAAATGTTGTAAATTACTTGACCAAAAATACTAAATCGGGCGGGACAGAGGGAGTATATAATTGGTACCTAGGAGAACATGTCTGCAACTCTCTAACCTGAAAACATACCCAAAATGCCCTTGAGCCTATAGACATCCATTCTTAATGACAAATGTAATACTCTCCCCGTCTCTAACTAAAGTTTTTATTTTTCGTTTTGGTTTGTCTTAAACTAAAGATTTTTGTTGCTTTATTACTTAAAATGAAAAATATGACTCACTTGTCATACTCACAACAAAAACTCCCAACTCATTTTCTCTCTTCTAGTTTTTCCTATTTTACTTTTTATACATGTTCTTTTTCTTATTTTCCGTGTAAAATCAAACTAAAAACTTTAGTTCGGGACATAGGAAGTAATACATGCTTCATTGGGACCTTGTTTGGAACAATTATGATCCCTGAATGCCGCACTCATATTTAGAATAAGATTGAGGAAGGAGATGAAGGCGGAAGCGTAAATACCTGTTGAATCCATATTTATTGTTGAAGAGAGAAACGAAGAAGAAGTAGGGAGAATAGTACTTCTAAATGATTGTGCCTTTCCTCTTTACTTCTTTACCACTTAATGAAGATTTATGGAGAGAGTACTAATGAAAAATGTAGTAATTTCTAGGGCTGATGGAGAGCCCTTTATATATGAAACCAAAAGGCACCTCATTTAGGGACTACACCCTTTTAACCTAAGTGATGTTAATTTACCGCTTTGCCCATCAAAAATTGGTAATATTACATCCAGGAATTCTACACGTTTCATTATAAACTATACTTTATAAATTAACATTATAATCATAATTTTATGAGTGGAAGTCTAAATGACTTGTGTTGCAAGCCATGTCCCAACAATCTCCCACTTGGGTTGCAAAACAAGTCTTTCCTTTAAAACCATAAATATAATACAAATGACAACCCAAAATGTGCGCACTTTATTGTCATTTATAACAATCTCGTCCATTAGTCATCCAAGTATAAGGACTAAACGGGCAGTCGTTGTAATTGATTCGCAACTAAACCCACAGTAATCACGTATACAAATCCAACTAAATGACATAGATCAAAAGTATAGATGTGTAGCACGGAATCATAATGAATATATACATATTCTTCCAACTAGTCAAACTTAACCAAATGAGATCAAAACTTTAAATAATAGAACAATTAATGAAAGAACAACACAAACTCCCACTATACCAAATGTTATCAAAAGTTGTTACACCCATATAAGCAACATGCTCGTGAAACACTGAAGATGATAACGCTTTCATAAATGGATCCTCTAAATAGAGTTTGCTTCTATAAGTTGTTTTTCTTTCGTTCATTTTCCTTCACAACAAGAAACTTAATGTCTATATCCTTCAGACTTTGATGAACTCTTGTTGTTATACGACTGCTGCCTGATAGTCATAATAACTTTAAGTAGTCTTTCGACTCTTGTTGACTGGCAGTCCCTTAATAAACTTTATGCAGCCATATAATTTAACTAATGTCGGAATACTTAATGATCTCCAGATGATCCGACTTAAAAACATAGGCATGTAGTTCTTTAGTATTTTGTAAATATTTTTATCATTCTTTTGGCTTCTACTTAATGTTCTCTTCCGGATTGCTTTGGTATTGACCAAGCATCCCAACAATAAATATAAGACTTACTCATACATTAAGCTTCTTTACTGCTGATGCAAATGGATATTTTCCATATACTTAGATTCAAAATTACCTTTAGGACACTGTTCGAGACTTTTAAACTTGTCTCCTTTAAAATTAGGGGTGTCATGTGGTTTACAGTTTTGTATGCTTAATCTTTGTAATACCGTTTCCATATAGGTCTTTGTGATAATCCTAAAACACCTCATGAACGATCATGGTGAATTTGAATTCATAATACAAAGATGTCTTACCAAGATCTTTCATTGCAAATAAGAAATTTCTTAGTTTCCTTAAAAAGGTTCATATCATTACTTAGTAAGCAAAATATTATCCACATATTAGACCAAAATTATAAATTTACTCCCACTGAACTTATGGTATACACAATCTTAATCAAGATTCGTTTCAAAACTAAAGGAAAGAATAACTTGATTAAGCACCATTGACGAGAAGCTTTGCTTGAGCCTACAAATGGATTTCTTAAGTTCACAAACTAATTGCTTAGTTTGATCCAAATCAGCCATAGATTCCTCAATGTCTCCATTAAGGAAAGTTATCTTTATATCCATTTTATAAAACTCAAGACCATAATATGCCATATGTGCCATAATGATCTAAAAGAGTTTTTAGAAGATACCGGAAAATGTGTTTTCTTTATAATTAATGTCTCCCTTTTGAGTAAAATCTTTAACAACTAGATGGGCTTTATATCTTTCCATATTACCCTGTGAATCCTTTTGGTCTTAAAGACCCATAATAGGTTTCACATCTTTAGGTAATGGGACAAGATCTCAAACGTTGTTATCTTTATAGATTTTAACTCTTCATTTATGACATTAATTCACTATATGAGAATTAGGGCTATTAATGGTTTCATGAGAGGCTCATCTCCCACTAAACCTAAGTGTCTTTTATTCTCGGCAATATACACTTTATAATCATCCGGATTTGCACTTTCTTCTTACTCTATTGGATCTCCTAAAGGGCACCAGCTCTACCTCATTTTGAGGTTGTTGAATTTCATCTTTATGATCAACATTTTCATGTTGTTCAATATTTATAGGGAAATCTTTATTTTGAATTGTATGTTCTTCTTTAATATCAAGTACAAAACATGATATCCAATTGAAACTTAAGGGAGAGGTATAAAATGGATGCCTCTTTCTTTTCAAATTCAAAATATTACTTCTAATCTCCCACTAAATTCAACATCCTCAAAGATCCTAGCAATTCTCGCTTTTTAAAAAATATTCTAGTTTTCGGGTTGTAAAATTTATAGCCCCTAGATCTCTCGGCATACCCCACAAATTAGCTACTAATAGTTTTAGCGTCCAGTTTGCCCTTATTAGGCCTATAAGGCCTAGCTTCTACTGGACAACCCCATAAATGAAGATGATTTAAGGACGGTTTCTAAATTGTCCATAATTCACAAGGGTTTTTATTAGTAACTTTAGAGGAAGCTCTAATGAGAAATAAATTTGCGGTTTTTCAATGTATCGCCCATAATGAGTGAGGTTAAGAAATCATATTTCTTACCATATCCTTAAGGATTTTACTACATCTCTCATCTACACTATTCATGTAAGCCGTATCCGGCATATTGTAGTGGGTGACAATCCCACTCTTCTATATAGCGAGCAAAAAAAAGACCTGGACGTTGTTCCCCAAAATCGTTATTTCAATCATAGTATTCACCACTATGATCGGACTTAACGTTCTTAATAGTCTTTCTAAGTTGACTTCAACTTAGGTTTTATAAGACTTGAAAAAGGTCCAAAATTGAGACTTTTCATGAAGTAAATAAATGTATCCATAATGAGAGTAATTCTCTATGAACGTAATAAATTGTTGTTAACCATTCTATAAAGGGGTAGTAAATGGTTCACAACTACCCATTAGTTCTAGAACATTTGATGCTCTCGATGATACTTTTCTTTTAATGTTTGTAAATTTTCCTTTTAGGCTTTTAATACAAAAGTCTTTTCCGGAATATCAAGTTTGTTCAAGATTCTTTTTGACATAAGCTTGTCAATTCTCCTTAAGGAGATATGACCCAAATGCTTATGCCATGAGGTATAAGAATTTTCACTTGATAACTTTTGTTTTATATTTTGGTTTCATCATCATAAGATTCATTTATTGTTTGAGTAGTGTCAAATAATTAAAGAATACTTGACAAAGTACGTTGTACCAACAACCTTGGAATTAAAATAAAGATAACACCTTATTATTACCAAATGAACAAAGAAATCACATTTCTTGTTCAATATTGTGATATATAATAAATTCCGTTCAAATGACGGTACAATAAATGTTATTTAATACAAAATAATACTTAGTACTTAACAATAATTGAAAAGTCTTTATGCCTTTAACTTCAACCGGATTCCTAGTTTATATATAGATGAATTTCTTCATCTTTACTAGGTCTTCGGTAATTTAGGCAATCCTACTTAAATATCCTTATGTGATTGGTTGCACCAAAATCCAATCACTATGTATATGTAGGAATTGAAACCAAATTAGCCTCAATACAATACAAACAAAACCAAATGATATACCTTTCACGCCAAGCGTGATTCTTAGGGTAATCGAACTTCATGTTAGTGAGGTCCTTGCAAAAGAAGCATTTCTTTATGATCATTTAGATGATCCCTTAGACTTCTCATTACTTGCAACCACAGTTTCTTTCTCTCTTCTCTTGTCCCATGAGAAAAGGTAGATGCAAAATGAGCACATTTAAGATCAAAACTAAATGCATAAGAATATCTTTCGATATCCCAGACTTAAGTGCTTTTAGTTTTGTCGATAGGTGAACTATTTCTAAATGTACTCCCTTAAATTCCCGGTACCCTTATATCTTATGGAAACAAGTTTCCTCAATGGTATCAAGGAACGTTTCAGCATCAACATCCGCGGAGACACTATCCAAAAGGTCCTCGGGACAACATTCTTTATTATCATTAGGCTCACGCGGTTGAATTATTTTCACTTCTCAGCACTTAAGCAATAAGAAGAGAAACGGATCCCTTAATGCGAGTTCTAGGTCCATATAACCTAAGATCATAATTATTTTATTTTTCCAAGTTTTAAAATTAGTCCCATTAAGCATCGGTAAGGTACTTATAGCAGTAATCACGGATGAAGCAATAAGTAAATCTGTTGGAATTTAGAGAACAAGAATGAAAACAAAACATAATAAGAAACTACAATATGAATAAATGATTAATTATATCAATGAAATCCATCAACAAGGTAATTAACATGACATCAAAACTAATATTTAGATTGCGAATTGACTCATAAATAATTGCCTTAGATGACAAGTAATGAACAATATTTGATTAAATGCATAATCTTCCTTTGGGTAGTCTTAAGCATTTAATAAAACAACTTAATGTTCATTTTATTTGTCATCACATGAATGTCCAAGTTTAGTCAAATGTCAAGATATTCTTTGGAAAATTCAAGTCATTCACATATTAACTTAAACATTCAACACTTTAATAATTTTGCATTTAAATAACGTTAATCACTTAGGCGATAATATTATTTAAACAATGAATAAAATTATTTAAGCATATAATTAATCAGGGCTTTAAGGTTTGAAAAATAAATGTTTTGTTCAAGAGGAAAACAAAAATTGTGCAAAATTCAATTCTGATGAACAGTAGATGCACGGTCGAGCATATAAAAGTGCACGGCCGTGCATCAATTTACAGAAACATTGTTTTTCTCGGCGTAATGTGCACGACCGTGCTAAACATAAGGCACGACCGTGCCAAAATTAGCGGAAAAAACATGTTCTCACGGTACAGTTCGCACAACCGTGCTAAACCAGAGACACGACCGTGCCAGTCGAACCGGTCCGACCGGATTAAACAAGACACCCGTCCGGATCATCACTATTCAGATGCATCGGTTCAAGGAAATGAAGTCGCACGGCCGTGCTAAACAAAGGGCACGACCGTGCCAAACTTTCTGCATTTCTGATTTTTTTGTCTAAATTATTCCCAAAATCAATGAATTGCAAGTAGATCCACATGGTATGTCCTTAAAACATAAAACCATGTTATTTAGGGATAATCTTGCCTAAAAACAATGGAATCAAGTGAGTAGATCAACATGGTATGTACTTAAAACATAAAACCATGTTATGAATGGATAATCTTACTTGAACCATTTTTTTTTTTTAATGAACAAAACTTTTCAAACCATTTCTTTAAAACTTATATGATGAATATCAGCACTATATAAACGAATTAGTGCTTCTAAACAACATCAAAACTTTATGATTCAACAGGAAGAATGAATCAAAATTTAAAGCGTTTTAAGGCTTTCCAAAAGAACTCAACTCAAACCAAATATGAACGGGGCTCTGATACCAATTGTTTGGAACAATTATGATCCCTGAATGCCGCACTCATATTTAGAATAAGATTGAGGAAGGAGATGAAGGCGGAAGCGTAAATACCTGTTGAATCCATATTTATTGTTGAAGAGAGAAACGAAGAAGAAGTAGGGAGAATAGTACTTCTAAATGATTGTGCCTTTCCTCTTTACTTCTTTACCACTTAATGAAGATTTATGGAGAGAGTACTAATGAAAAATGTAGTAATTTCTAGGGCTGATGGAGAGCCCTTTATATATGAAACCAAAAGGCACCTCATTTAGGGACTACACCCTTTCAACCTAAGTGATGTTAATTTACCACTTTGCCCATCAAAAATTGGTAATATTAGATCCAGGAATTCTACACATTTCATTATAAACTATACTTTATAAATTAACATTATAATCATAATTTTATGAATGGAAGTCTAAATGACTTGTGTTGCAAGCCATGTCCCAACAGACCTCTCTAAGAAGGAACACCTACTTGTTTACCATGTCCATGTGTTTCCTCCCCTACCAATCTACATACCCACAAGAAACTAAAGAGAAAGATGTACTATGTTCTTGTGTTTTCCTTTTTATTTTTCGAAGGAAGTGTGTATACTTTCAAATAATCATCCAAAATTATGAGCACATAATCCTCATAAATTTTTATTTAACAATAATTAATTGAGCATTGTCTCTATAGACTCGTCTATTAAACGATTTAAAGTTTCAAAAAATTTAAAACTTCAAAAATTATGAGCACATAATCCTCATAAATTTTATTTAAACACCAATTAAGATTGCTGATATGGTAAATACTCCCTTCATACCATTTTAAACTTCAAAAAAATTCATTTTGGGTGTCTCATTTTAAACTTCAAAACTTAAAAAAAAAATAAAAATTATACTTTTTTTATTTTTGGGTTCTACATGTACTAACTGATTGATACTCCCACTGTCTCAGAAAGACAGTCTCATTTTGATTTTTTATGGTAAAAAAATAAATAAACTTTGACAAAACATTAGTGTCAATTTAATGATGACAATGAAATTCTAAAAATTGTTATTGATAAATCACTTAATGATTTATCAATTACAAATTTTAGAATGTCACTAAAATGATTAGATTATCACCAAGTCAAAATGAGACTATCTTTTTTAGGATAGTGGGAGTATTAATTTAGGGTTAATGACAATTTAGACCCTGAAGTACCATACCACCCTTCCAAGCGAACCTTAGGTGCCTTTTTTTGTCAAATCGGGTCTTGATGTTTTAAAAACTCGTCAATTAAGGCCTTTTTGACGGATTTCGTTAAAAAATCAGTTAAAAAGCATGTGCCATGTACGTGACTAACGGAATTTGGTGACTTTGAATTGATATTAGCTATTAAGGGGTTAAGTGAAAATTTTGAAACTTAAAGGATTAAAAAGTATTAATATATAAGCAATAAAGAAATGTATAATTTTATTCTTTTTCTGGCAAAAAAATACTCCCTCTGTCCCTAAATGAGTGTCCATTTTTAAAAAATATTTGTCCCAAAATTAGTGTCCTTTTTTAACACAACTTTGTACCTAAATATTTTTTTTTCGAATTTTTTTTCACCGGTTTTTTTGTACTTGCAAAACTAAATGTTTGGAAATGAGATTACAAGATTATATATGAATATTTGCCACCAAATTGTACAAAGAGTTGAGATTTTCAGATGTCCTTTAAAATAAAATTTGGACACTCATTTAGGGACAGAAAGAGTAATTTTTTTTAATTATTTAAAATCAGTTCATTTCAAAAAAAATAATCTTAATTGGATATAATTAGTTAAATAAAACCTAGTCACTTAAATTGTTCATCCCAAACCCAACCCCCCATCTTCTTTTTTTTTTCATCAAAATCGTAAATAAATGACCTATTTACCCTTGGTGTCCCATTTTTCTTTTTCCAAAAAATCAAAAAATGACCTATTCCCCTGTTCATCTCTTTCAAAATTCCGGCAGGTTGTTTTTCTAGATTCCTGCGGTTCTTTCCAGATTCCGGCGACTTCCCTTATTCCGATAAGTTTGAGATTTTCGATTTCTTGCTATTTAAAGTCAGATTATTCCATGAATCTTGCTTCTTTACACGATTTTAAACATAAACCTTATATTTTCCACCAGATTTGCGTTTTTCCGGCGATGTCTTCAAAATTTCCAGATTCCGGCGAGCCCTCTAAATCTCTTTCTCGCCATTTTCTGGTTGGATTCTTCCTAAAATATTACAGATCTATGGATTTCGTTCACTTTTTAAAATTTCCAGAAGGAAAATGGCTTGATTTGCTGTCGGAATTTCTCAATTCATCTTCTTCTTCGTTTTTGGGCGCGTGCTCCGGCGGCTCCCTTCTTCTCCATTGAAACCAGCCCTTCCCCTCTTCCCTCTATTGACTGGACATGGTCGAGAGAGGAGTGTGTGTGTGTGGTTTGTCTGAGTTAGAGAGAGAGAGAGGAGAGAGAGAGTGTGTGTGTCTGCTTGTGTGTGTGTGTGTGTGTGATGGAGGAGGAAGAAGAAGGTGTATACTATAGTTTTTTTTTCTTTCCATCCCTTGTTTTTGAAGATGTCATTTATAACCCCTTAATAGCTAATATCAATTCAAACTCACCCAACTCCGTTAGTCACGTGCATGGCACATGCTGCATAACTGAATTTCTAACGAAATCCGTCAAAAAGGCCTTATTTGGCGAGTTTTTAAAACATCAAGACCTGATTTGACAAAAAAAATATCGTGGTTCGCTTGAAAGGGTGGTATGGTACTTCAGGGTCTAAATTGCAATTAACCCATTAATTTATGGTTGCAGCAGTTATATACTCCCTCCGTCCCACCCGACTTATGATTCTTGGTCAAATAATTTATACTTTGACCAAATATTTGAAGAAATATAATGATGCTAATAAAAATTTAAAACTTGTTATTGTATCACGATTAATAATAAACAAAATAAATATTTTTAGATTTTTATTAAGATAATTATTTTTGTTCAAATTGTTGGTCAAAATATAAATTACTTGACCAACCAAGAATCCTAAGTCGGGTGGTACAGAAGGAAGGAGTATAGGTATATACTATGTCATTGTGATGGCTATGGCCTTTTCTACACTATACCGGTGCCGAGTCCCTAAACCGAAATTGGACTTCTAAACACAAATCAAAAGCCCGATTTCGGCCCATTTGCTGCCATTTCTTTGCATTTCTTGCAAATCTAGCTCCTCTCTCTCGCTCGCTCTGTGCCATCTTCTTCTCCCCTCGAATCGCCAAACCTAACCCTAATCTCTCCAAACAAAAACCGTTAAATTCTTCCAATTCCGACAGTTTTTTCGACGTCATTGTCGATTTTTCCCATTTCCGTTTCGCTTTTTGTTATTCGATCTATACATTGGTAACGGTTCTGGTTTGATCGCATTGCTAAAAAGGAGAGGTGGGATAGGTCCGTTCAAATCTTGTAGAAACTGGGTATGTCTCAAAGGCCAAGCATTTCATTTCCTAAAAAGAATATTTATTCATTATGATGAATTTGATTTTTCTTCCCTCTCTGGTTGAAATTTTTACTATCAGTTTCTTTGTATCGTAGCTTTTGAAGATTTGTTTTTCGTTGTTTAAGGAATGATGCTCTTAATTGAAAATTTGTGGGGTTAGGAAATGAATTTTGAATTAAGGGTAATTTGGTTAATTTAAAAAAAATATAATGATCATTATGTTGGCCATCGTTAAACCCTGTTTGGAATTTTAGTACACTTTACTACCATAATGTCTCCCCTTTTTTGTAGTGGGTCAATACTAAAGTTGCAACAGCTGCTTTTTTTTCCCCCATCAATTTATATGTAAATTCAAGTGTGTTTTGCAATTGTGTAGGGCCAGTAATGTGGAACAACAAACGTCACGATCTTTTTCAACAGTGTCACCTCCCGTATTTGTGCAAGTATGCAACACTTGGAGAATGGTTTTGTAGTGTAGAAGTATCCATAATGACTGCGTTTAATAGGTCCTTTTCATTAGAGAATGGTGCGATAGTTAGCGATTTCTGTTTTGATGCATAAGGATGTGGGACCCGAATATGACAGTATCAGACCTGTGGTTGAAAAGAGTTGTCATATTAGACATGCCCAATGGAACCCCTAAACAGTGGTCAAAACTGAAACCGGCTCAAACCGGATCCGTCTTAATTACCTCTACGACCATTACCTGCGGTTGAAATGAGTTGTCTTAATTTCTCTACCCCACTTCCACCAATTCTAAGTCAATCATAATTAAGACTTCAGTTACCTCTACGAACCATCACTAGACCGCTTATGCGTCCTTCAAACGTAAGCTTATGCATGCAAGCATACGTAGGTTAAATTGATGTCGCGGAAATAGAATGCCGGGTAATTTGGAGAGTACTCAAGTTTGGCTTAGCGAATACTGAATTAACTTTATATTTTGAACAACCCGATGACTTTTCTAGTTCAAATACATTGTCTCCGATTTCTGTTGCAGAATTGAACGGTTGTGGATAATATTAATGTGTGGCCTTTTCACTGGATGTTTTCAGTTGGCAGATATAGATCAGCTTTCCTAAAAAAAGAGTTGGTCTATTACATGGTGATTTTAGTTTATTTACCCTTTAGTGTCAGCTTATGAAAATTATTTAAGCTCTTCCAATTGATGACTTGTCTATCTTATCTGTTCCATGATAATTTACCTCTCCACGCGTGCTCGAACTTAAATCCTGGTCATTAATGATTCACTGCTGTAGTGGTCTCTAGGAATCGATCTAAACTACAGTCGTTTTCATTTTCTTTTAGCTATCAAAGTAACTGAAAATTCAGAAGTTCCTGACATATAAGATGAGATAGAAGTTGGAGGAAAGTAGTGATTTGAAAATACTCTAGTGGAATGTCTTTGATGTGCTGGAGAAAAGAGATGTTGTACGGCTTGTGCCTGGTGAACTTATCACTATTACCTTAAAATCATTATTATTGGGACTTGGGAGTATGATTGTTATCTTCAATTTACTGAGGAGGTCCCTGCGTTGAATTTGAATTTGAGTAATATTACACTTAGTTGGGACAACTTTTAGATGATAGTGGCCTTTTCAACCGATGATAACTTTAATGTTTGAACGATGTGAATCCCTAGTTTTTCCTTATGTTCATTCTAGTTTTTGGTTCACATATGCTTTTGATGTATGAGCTGTATGCTTTTTCACGTGCATATTTATTGCATAGGGAATTAAGGATCCGATATTTTTAATGTTTGCAGGGGGAGCAGGAGTTAACCAAGTCAGGGCACAAGAACAAAGAACTTAGAAGTGCTTCGCTTGAAGGTGTTAATTAGGTGAGGATCTTGTACAAGAATTCTTTGCACAACATTTTCGTTTCATAATATTACAGACATATTCTTCTCGAATTCTTTGGCTGTGCAAGAACACTTAAAGCTGTCTCCTTTTTTTTTTTTTTTTTGTAATTCTTGAGGAACCATTCGAGCCACCCAATAGACCAACTCTTGGTTTAATTTTCTGATTCTGATGCTTTCTTCTTATTGCAGGGAAGTTATAGCCGCTCGTTATCTTTCTTTGAGGACTAGGTTGGAATCTGGCATTGATAATAGTATTTGCTCAAGTTGGCAAAGGTGGGTGATAAAAAAAAGAAATTAGTCCTCTGGTCAGATCCACATTTGAGTGCCACAAATGGAAAGACTATAGATTGCTTGCTATAAGACGTCTTTAATTTCTAAGAACTAAATTAAATTTCAAAATATTAAGAATACTGTTGTACGGGTAATTTTGGAAACTCAAAAATCCCAGCTAAGCTTTTTGAAAATTTTAAATTGAAAGGTGTCTTTTGTAGATTTAAGGCATATAAATCATAAAATCACACTTTAATTATTTTATCCATTTTCACCTTGACAAATGTATTTCCTTGCATGCTCTTTTGTCCTTCATATTCGTTCCTGGGTTCCAAGTTTCATCTTTAAATTGCTTCTCTTTTGGTAATCTCTTATTTAGCTTATCATTTGAAGCAAGAAAATTTCTCTCTCACAGGGTCAGCTCTTGGCAAGAACTTACATTCTTAAGGCACTATATATTGGTGAAATATGGTTTTCTAGCACTCCAAAATCTACACAGGCTAGAAAATGGCATTTTATTCAGAGGAAGACCAACCAGACGATTATCTTTTCAAGATTGTTTTGATTGGCGATTCAGCTGTCGGAAAGTCAAACTTGCTTGCTAGATTTGCGAGAGACGAGTTTTACTCAAATTCAAAGTCAACTATCGGCGTGGAGTTTCAAACTCAGAAGATGGAAATTAATGGGAAGGAAGTTAAGGCGCAGATTTGGGACACGGCTGGCCAAGAACGATTCAGGGCTGTCACGTCAGCTTATTATAGAGGTGCTGTTGGAGCTCTTTTGGTCTATGATATTAGTAGACGCCAGACTTTTGATAGCATTGGCAGGTGGCTTAATGAACTTCACAGTAAGTCTCATTAATATTTATCTGTTTATTCTTTTTTAATAATAGCATAACCATTTCCGTACGTTATGTTTTTATTGTGTATACGTAAGTTGTGAATGTGTGGGAAGTAGTTTAGTATGCATTGAATATCATTTACACGAAGGTTACAGGTGGAAATGTTATGGAAAACATTTAAAACTGATTCCTCCTTCCTAAATAAGGGTCCGTTTTCTAACATATTTCTTCCTAAATGATTGTTTATTTTCTGGTGAAGTTACTACTATCTTCTTATAGACTACTATAGACTATTACTCCCTCCGTCCCAAAATGATCTTCTCACTTTTTCTGTTGTTACTACGAATGAACTTTGAGCAATAATTATAGGTTGATTTATAGTAATGAAAAGCTAAAACTTGTAATTGGATACACCAGCAACAATACTATTATTAACAAGTTTTAAATTTTCATTAGGATAATTAAATCAACCTAAATTTATTGCTCAAAGTTCATTCGCAAAAAAAGTGGGAAGCTCATTTTGGGACGGAGGGAGTATGTTTTAATTACGCCTGAAATAACGCAGTGTGCTTATCGAGGGTACTTGTGTATAACACCACTTGAAGTGCTTAAAGTCATCTTCCTTAAAAAAAAAAAAAATGAAAAGGCAAATAATGAACACTTATTTAGCAAGATGAGGATGAAGATGATCTTGCATTCTGTTCACTTTATTTATTTTGGAATATTAAGTTGAGAAAAACATAGGCACTTTCATTCTGTTCACTTCACACACACCAAAAAAAGTTCACAGAAAATTATTGTGGTAGATTATTTTCATGTACAATTACTTCAATTTATTATGTTTGGTAAGTAGAATATTGTCCCGAAACTCAAGTGAACTTTGACCAAACATTGATGCCAATATAATCATTCCAATGAAGATGTAATAAATGTTAGTGATAAATCACCAACATTTGTTAGAATTGTTGCCATTAATATTCGGTCGAAGTTCACTTGTGTTGACCATTAAAGATCAAATGGGACTATTTTTACGGGACTGAAGGGAGTATGATTATATCGCGACATAATTTTCTCTGACTTAATGTTCATTGCTTTATTTGAGCAGCTCACTCCGACATGAATGTAGTCACAATACTTGTAGGCAACAAGTCCGACCTAAAAGATGCTAGGGAGGTCACGACTTCCGAAGGCAAGACCTTAGCAGAAGCACAAGGTTTATTTTTCATGGAAACTTCAGCACTCGATTCATCTAATGTGACAGCTGCATTTCAAACAGTTGTTAAAGAAATCTACAATATCTTGAGCCGGAAAGTGATGCAATCACAAGAACTCAAGAAACACGATCCTACATTTACAGGGAGCGGGAAAACTGTTGTCTTGGAATCTGATGCAAACTTAGATGCAGAAGGTCAACCCAAAAAAGCTGGTTGTTGTTCTTCGTAGACTTTTTTTTACTGGATTATCGTAGAGGTTAAATAAGGAATGAAAAAGAAAGTAACCTTATTTACCTTAATGGCGGTGGTGGAACTTTGATAGCTTAAATTGTGACTAGTAAATGTCTCATATTTCTTCTTGCCCATGTAATTGTTGTTGACTGCTGGAACAGGGGATCCAAAGAGTCTTTTTTTTTTTTTTTTTTTTTTTTTTTCGGGCTATAGATGAAATTGTACTAGAAGTTGTAAATTACCTAAATTTTGTGATAATATTGAATATTTAGCAGTTCCATTTATTTCTTGTCAATTTTTTCGTTACTTGTCTTTACTTCAGTTGTTTCCCATTCACTATTA
Source organism: Campanula takesimana (assembly GCA_026119855.1). Lineage (NCBI taxonomy): Eukaryota > Viridiplantae > Streptophyta > Magnoliopsida > Asterales > Campanulaceae > Campanula > Campanula takesimana. Next base: position 283,995 of record JAOWBW010000435.1, on the reverse strand, counting down.
TCAGTTTACAAGCAAGGTTCTAAAAAGCGCTAGGCGTCGCAGCTGGTCCTAGGGTTTAGACGGGATCTAGGCGGGGCCGAAAAAATTCAGACATACTCTCTCCGTCTCACCTCACTTGACACTTTTGGTGAGCACAATAACTAAGAAAAAATAATAAAATAAGGAAAATGTGTGGTAGAAAATGAAGAGAGAGAATGAGTGAGGTAAATAGTAGTGTTGGTTGAATAAATTGAGTGGTGGAAAATAATGAAAGAGAATGAGTGGTGGGGTAGAGTGAAAATAAAATGTTGGCTATTTTGGATAGTGTCAAGTGAGCTGGGACGAACCAAAATGGAAATAAGTGTCAAGTGAGCTGGGACGGAGGGAGTAGTTATATTATCCTAGGCAGAACTAAGGTGTTTCATGAACGACTAGCACCTAGGCTGCGAGGGGACTATTAGAATGTTGTTCACATGTATAAGTTAGCATTTTTTTTATCGGTCTAATTTGTCCGGTTTAATCTACACTCGAGTCGTGTAAAATCTCAAGGCAGTAAAACTCTCCCTTGAGAGAAATAAGTTGCAATTAGGGGTGGAAATGGTTCGGTTTAGCTCGGTTTGGGGTAATTTAGAAGCCAAACCGCTATACATCGGTTTGGAGAAATCCCAAATCGAGCTGAACCACAAAATAGTCCAAGCCGAGCTGAGCTAAACCATCACGGTTCGGCTCGGCTCGGTTTGAACCACGGTCTGATTTTAAGGTTTAAACCGTGGCTTAAACCGCGGTTTGAACCACAACTCTTACACCATACTATACCACTTAGCACTAGCAAGGATTGTAATCTTAAGTTACAGTGCAAATAAATCCAATAAATCCTTAGAAATTAAACACTGATGTTCATATAAGTATAAAGTCTAAACATAATGAAAACTTGCAAGAAGAAGCATAAGGGATGAAACTTACCTTTAATCGCCGAAAAATTGAAAGGTCGAGCTAGGGTTTCAATTAGCAGATGTCTTGATTCTTTGAATAGGAATGCCTGCGTAGGAGTGAGATGGAGGAAGGACGTTGGCCGGAGGAATGGCGTCGGCGGGTAGAAGGATGATGGCGGAAGCTAGGTCGTGGCCCGTGGGTGAACTGAAGAAGATGAGAGAATGGAGACGATAGGGATGACTGCGGAGAGATTTGTCAATCTGGTGAAAATGAATACTCAGTCGACGATAAGGTATCTCATTTAGGGTTTCCTAAAAAAATCTAACGGTTCATATTAAATCACTAAATTTAATCAATCGTCCATATAAGAGCTCTATGGTTCAGCTAGCTCGGCTCCACGGTTCAGCTCTATGGTTCGGCTCGTGGTTCAGCTCGAAACGGTTTGACGCGGTTTGGCTCGATTCGGCTTGAAGGGTCAGACCATGAGCCGAACCGAACCGTGTGGTTTATCAATTTTCGAAACCGAGCTGAACCGCATAAGTTTAAAAACCGAGCTAAACCGCACGGTTTGGCTCGGCTCGGTTCCGAACCGCGGTTTGAGCCGAACCATTTCCACCCCTAGTTGCAATCACTAAACCTAATAATGTTGCCATGGTGGTGATGGTGGTAGGCAAAGGGAAGGGATGAATGATGCACCCTTCTAGTTTTAAAAAATTGCATTTGGCCCCCCTCAACACGTGAAGAATTCACATGGGAAATATAGATGTAAATAAAATATGTCAATTTGGCTTTTAATGAGGGAATAGATGTGACAAAGCATAGGGCCATACATATTATTCTTTTACTTGACATATATTGAATTGAAAATGATTGAAAGCTTGTACAAACCCTATCTATCTACTAGACACAATGGAAAATTGGATAATTGTAAAAAGTAGGCCACACATTTTAGGCAATCTAACCATAAATGTACATGGCCATATTTTCACATTTATGTTCACAACTAGATTTCATCTTTAAAATTTATAAAATAAAATGTTACTTTATAATAGCATGTAGTGTGAATTTTGGCAACAAAGTTTATTAATGAATTTTCTATAACTTTAATGTTAACCAACCACACAGAAGAGGTGTACTGTAGACCAACTATATTCCTCTAGGGATGGCCAACTCCGGTTCCGGTTCCGGTTCCGGTTCGGCATATAGGTGAACCTTAACCGGCCCTTGCTTACCCCGGATCTGGTTCCGGTTACCACAATCCGATTCCGGTACGGTTCCGGTTCCGGTCAATAATGAATAAACAAGTTAAAAATTACTGAAAAACAAGGGATTTTCGGTCCGGTTCGCCATTTATGTGAACCTTAACCGGCCCGGATGACTGGCAGTTCCGGTTCCGGTTTACTCACCGGTTTTCTCCGGTTCCGGTCCGGTTTCCCGGTTCCGGGCCGGTTTGGTCATCCCTAATTCCTCTATTCTTCTTCAATTCAACTTTATTTTTTCCAAAGCTCATAATTTAAACAATAATCACTTATGATAGGATTATTGTTTAAATTATGAGAGATTTCTTGCCTTTTAATTTCTAAACTTGGTGTTTTTTTTATTGCTTTTTGTTGTTAATTTATTGAATAAATCGTGTTGCCTTACTTCTCGCTTTATTATATGTTATCTCTCCTCTGTCAATGGCTTTTGCCTTCTTCCCTTTGTTGGGAAGCTTTGCCTTTTTTTCTTCTGTGAGAGCCTTAGAATGATTTTGATTTTTTTTCCTTAGTGCACTGCTTGAGATATTTAGTTGCACATGATGTTTAGTTGCACATTTACTGCCGACTCAAATATGTTACTTTCTCGTGTTTTCAAAGCTAAATTCTTACTGTTGACGGTTTACTAAAGGTCAGTGTTGGCCATCATTATTTGAGATGTGTAAGACTATTTAAATGTACATAATTGCAATTATTATATTTTGGACGGTCCGCCGTCATTTGTGAAACACCGTCTTCTTAAATATTATTAATACAACTATCTGTTGTTTGCTTTATTAAAAAAATAAATAAAAATAGAAGAGAGTATATTATTTCTTACTTCATTTTATATTTACAACTGCCCAAATTTACTACTCCCTCTGTCCCTAAATGAATGTCCTTTTTCTTAAGAAATAATTGTCCCAAAATCAATGTTCTTTTTGAAAATATTTTTTTTCTAATTTGTTTTTCTTTTTTACCAAATTTCTTTCACTATTCTCTTTATACTTGTAAAACTAAATGTTTGTAAAGAAGTTTTTTACATATACCTTAAAATGAAATTTGGACATTCATTTAGAGACAGGGGGAGTACTAAACATGTTAAATTTATTAAGGTTCACCATTTTCCTATTAAAATTGTTAGTTTTACTATTAACAATTATTAAATTATTATTTGACAAATGAAACTGACAAATTGACTGTTCTAATAGTTTTCTCATGATATGCGGATTTCGAACCACTCCACCGGGGAATTAGCTCCACCCAATGGTGGAGATTTGAGTCACCTCATTTTAGCTACACCCAACGGTTGAGATGTGGCCGAGCTCGGTGGGACCCACAAAAAATTGAAATCATCCTAACCGTACAGATGATAAGTGTGTATGTGGCCTTGATCGGAACCGTTGGGTGTAGGGGTGAAGCTAACTCAGTGGAGCGGTTCCAGGTCCATGATAAGTGTGAGTGTAGACACAATTTCTGACAAGCAATTTCAAGAAAATTGACTTCCAATTTTTTTCCAAGTAATCAAACAAAGAATTTACTAAGAAAATACATGTATGTCACACAACAATTTCCTCAATTGAATTACCAAGAAAAATAGGAAAATAATCATAGAAAAAATGAATCAACAATTTGTAACTTATTCAATAGGGAACCCATTTGAGCAATCCCACATAATAATTTCACTCTAGTAATCAAACCAACATTTCATACAAACCTATCAAGGGGAAGAAAAACAATAAAAACAACAAACCCGAAAAAAGAACCGGCGACTTTGCCGGACAATACTAAAAATAGAAAGAACGAAGAAAATTTAGTGTTTTTTTTTTCCCCCCGTAAAGTATTTTCATGTCACCAGAGATGCATGATACAGTAATCTTGAGCGTATATCCCAGAGTCTAAGAGAGTTTTACATCTCAAATAAAAATCCCAAAATAAAAGAGAAAGCCTATATTGAAAAACTCGAGCTCAAACAAACCTTACACGAAGTCCCCTTGTACGTAGCTGCTTCTTCCTGTAACGTGTTCTATAAACACAGGTGACCCAAATTAGCTCTAATCAAAATGTACGCCTAAACTGAAAACATTTCTCGAGTCGAGGGAGTATAAGTAATTCACAGTCCTCCGTTTCCTTTAGTTCACTGGAAACTTTCCACCTCTCCTTACAGTAAATATTCTTCCTAGGCAGCAATTCCTGCAAAAAAATAGATGACATATCATGAAATGAGTACATAATAGGGGAAAAAAAAAATTGCAATATAGAAAAATATGTTTTAACTTGAGATTATATAACACCTCCCCATCCCCCACCCCCACCCCGAAATGAGTGTCCGTTTTTGAAAGAAAAAAATGACCCAAAAAACGAGCATTTGTTTCTTATTGAAGTTAAAAAATTGCCTTTTGCTTACTAGTGTAGTCCAATCTGCACTAGTAATGGTATACGGGAGAGACCAAAGGACAATACATATGCCAGTGAAAACGCTTTAAAGACAACAAGGGAGTACAAGTTACTTGTCTTCATTGTATATCCAAAACCATCTCAAGTGATAACTTGCACTTAATGTCGGGAAACATTCTCTATCTCATGGAGTGATCCATTTTGAATTCCATCTTTTGCAAGTTTTACACCACATTCATCTTCAATATTATCCATTTTGAATTCCATCTTTTACAATTTTTTAAAGCCAAATAACTTGCACTACGTTAAAGTTTGCTTTCGAATTAATGGGTATGCGCCAATCATTTAATAGGCGGGCTATCAACTGTGTAGCCAATAAAAAACCTATCAAACATGCAAAAAAAAAAAAGTCCAAAATTTTGTTCACAAGATCCTTAGTAGCAGTTTCTGATTGGTGTTCGCATCATTTAATAGGCGAGCTATCAACTTTGTAGCCAATCAAAAACCTATCAACCCAGAAATTCTTGAACAAAATTTAGCGATTATTTTGTGCGTGTAGAATTATTCTTTTTGGCCATCAAACCTTAATTGTCTCAATGTCACCATCAAAAATGCACTACATGTGCACTGTTGTGTCCTTGAAGCCTTCAGCTTCTAAAACTTCCCTCGACTCTTATTTAGTTTATCATTAACTGCCACCGTCATCTCATCAACAACTGCATGAGCATATGCAGGAATATATATGCCTAATAGAAGATTCCAAGTTACGAGCCATCAAACACAATTGAGCCGTGATTCCTACCACGTTTCATTTTAGTACCCAAAAAACTACTCCATCGGTCCCTAAGTGAGTGTCCATTTTCAAGTGAAGTGATTAGAGTCACCTTAAATACTATGATGTCTAAATTTGTATTTTCAATCACGTCGTGTGCTCATTAAGGGCATTAATATACGTATGTGCTACTAGAAGTGGTTGAAAGTCAACTTCCTTCATTTCCTCAAGAAACTGAAAAAACACACTCATACAGCAAGGAAGGGAGTATAAAAGAAAAGAAAGTGAAGGTAAATCATGATAACTAGCAAAAGTAATGAACAAGAATATAAGAGAAAGCGAATGAAGAATTTACCTCTAGTAGATCTATTCGCAACACTATAACCAACATAACCAACCGAGTTCTTCGGCACACCATCCGAAGCTCCATTTCCAAGACCATAGCCAAACAAGCCAGGCACCTCAAGTGATGTATCTGGAGATGATGACCTCCAGCCAGGGTTCGCATAAAACGAACCACCCCCATAAATATTACCAAAATCCCCATCATGAACATCATTTGTTGCAGCATAAGATGGTGCTGGGGTAACACTGGCCCCACTGTTCCCCCCATAACCTCCCCCACCCAACCCATAAACATTCTCTCCGTTCCCATAGTTAATGTTGCCGGTACTAAATCCAGAACTACTTCCTCCAGCTTGACCTGAAGCAGGAGAGGAACCCCAAAGTGCTCCGGTTCCACCAAATCCACTAGCCAATCCATTCCTCCCATTTCCGGACCCCACAAATTCATTCGAATTCGGGGAGTTTAAAGCATAATTCAGGTTCCCACTTCCCCACATGTTCCGACTTGGCGAGTTCAAGAGAGAACCAGCTCCACCACCACCCGCTCCGTACCCAACAGAACTAGCATAGCGGTTTGAAGTTACATTATATATGGGGTTTAGTCCACGTGCATACGCGAGATTAGAGCTAAAATTTCCATTTCCATTTCCATCATAGTTTGCTCCTAAAGCCGGTTCAGAAGTGGGTCCCATATTATAAGCAGGACTAAAAGGGGGATATCCATTCCGACCACTAACAGTAACTGGACTAAATCTACCGTCCATTCTGACTCCATACCCTCCAACTGAGCTTGGGTTATATCCTTGAGTGTATGCATTAAGAAAACTACTAACTCTACTCATACCATTGGGATATCCACTTAACGGGCTCCTGTTGGGCCCCGGAGACAACTCCTTGGGAACCGCTCGCTTGACTTCGACCATTTTACCGTTGAGTTCATGAAAAGTTCTGAGCAACACTTTGTCAACAGCTTCCTCTGTATCAAAAGTGATGAATCCAAAACCTCGAGGCCTTTGAGTGTTGTGGTCATACATCACGACCACGTCTGTGATTATACCAAACTGATCAAAATAGTTCTTGAAGTCGTTTTCTGTGACTGTGGATGCTAAACCACCCACAAATATCTTTTTGGTGCGGGTGGGCCCTGGTGACCCCTGAATGCTACCACCGCTCCTGTTTAGGATTTGTTGATCATCCCTTGGAACAGCCTTCTTTGCCTCTACCTGAGAAAGAAGATGCAAAGAGATGTCAAGTCATATTCATATTTAGAGAGCAAAATTGACAGAACAAATTAGAAAGTTTTTTGCACCCACACACCCACACACACATGATGTCATAAGACCCCCCCCCCCCCCCTCCCTTGATGTTTCAACTAATCCAATATTCCATTTATCAGCAACACAATAACCTCAACTCAACGGTCCCTGCTTTAGTCCAGTTACTTGGTTTCATTTACATGAATTCTTTTCCACCATTCTGATCGATCCAACGCAAGCCAGAGATGGTTTAGCAACATCGACGGCTAGCTGTGCCAGTTAGGAGGTGTGATCATATGAAATGCAACAGCAATAATAAGAAGTAGGGAAGGCCAAAACTAACATGGGCAGCAGCAATCAAGATGAATAAGAGCTACTGCTAGTGTGGATTGAGTGGTGGTCTTGCTTTGGACATAACATAAAGAGAGAGAAATATCCAAACCCATTGGGCCAAATTCAGAGTTATACTAAGTTACCCCACATAGGTTATTTTCTTCTCTAATTTCCACTATTTCATCATTGCGATCCTATCATTATTAAAGAAAAGACTACAATATGTATGATATATTTCCTAAACACATTTTAGATCTTATGAAGCTACAATGAGCTGAATGTACACATACGTAAGGAATGCCACCTTCTAGTCACTCTGAAGATGTGACTTCGTAAATCAAATCCAAATGTCAATTGTTATCACACTTCAAGCTACAGTTTCATCTCTAACGTCTCAATTATCAGAAGAAAAAGACTGAACGAAGTAAATAAAATATACTCAGACAACTTACAGTTCTACCATCTATCATATGCTTGTCCTTGACAACTCTTTCAGCAACAGAAGGGTCAGAGAAAACCACAAAGCCGAAACCACGGGCACGGCCTGTGGTTCGATCCTTCATTATCACAGCTTCCACTACGTCACCAAAAGACTGGAAATACTCTCGTAGACGGTCTTCATTGGTGTCCCACGAAATCCCACCAATGAACAACTTGCCAGTCTCCATTTCCATTCTGCACAAACAAAATCGGGAAAACACAGTAAAAAAAACCAATCATCCCATCACTCAATTATGCAGAGCCAATCCAAGCAAATACATCCACCAAAACAAGCAAACTTCACTAAATTAAAGTACCCGGCTACAATTATCAAATCAAGCCAATAATTCCCACAACTAAACATCATCAGGGCGGATCTAATCACTACCATACAGCTTGATGACAACAAATCCATACAGAACCCAATTCAAAACTTTTATATAATTCAAAAACTACGCAGTCCATTCATTCAACAATCAGAATCCACAGATAAAAAACAGCATAATGTAGATTAACTAAAAAAAAAAAAAGCCAATATGTTTCTCATCGGCACAAATTCAAAGATTCCAAAAACCGAATACAAAAATCGGTAATATAATCGGACTCAATCGAAAAAAGCATCGTCAGATCTTCCACAGATCAATACTAGATCAACCCACAAACAAAAAAAATCAGAAACCAACAAGAAAGGTATCAAATTTGAGCACCCAAAAATAAAAATAAAAAATTTACCAAGTAAAGAAGACACCCAGATGAGAAATGGATACAATCTAAGATCCGGTGAGAGGCATAAGAAGATTAGAGGGCGAGAGGCGCCCTCCCCCTCTTTTCTGGGTTTGTTCCTTGTTTTTGTTCTTTCCAATTTCACTGTGTTGGTTCAGTTTTTAGCAAAATTTATGTGCGTATATATTGTAATAATGTTTTTGTATTAGATGAATAAAGAGAGAAAGTTAGAGAGAGCTAGTAATGGGAGAAATGGATTTACATGTGAAATTGGTAATAGTAGATATATATATACGTGTGTTATAGAAAGAGAAGATTTGGCTATCCTCTCTTGTGTAAGAAAATGGTACAAGCCGACCATGGGAGATGGTGACTTAGATTTTGAATATTTTCTTAGTTTTTGAATTTTTGACAATTATTCCCTATTTTTTGTAGTTTCACTATTTATCCATGAAGAAGTTATCATGTAAATTCTTTTTACACGACTCAAAATAATTTTATTACAATCTTTTTTATTTTCTCAAAAAAATAATTTTATTTTTAAAATTATTAATAATATTTAAAAAGTCAAATAAATCAAACAATGCTAGATACTACAGTAATATATTTTTTTCATGTATAGCTTAGGGAAACTGTGTTTCTCAAACTTGACTTTTAAAAATGGAGATAAGTTTGTGAAGTTAAATATTCATTTTCATTTTGTCTTAAAATGATCTTTCAATTTGTTATTTTTTATTGTCTCAAATTTTTTTACACAATTCTATAATTTATGCTTAAAAGTGTATATAAACAAAACATGACTAGTTTTCAAAATTAGGCTGAGAAACTAACACCGGGTACCGCTTGATAGAGCTCTTTATCTCATAGATCGATGGTTAGACAGGTCGACCATTAACACAATACTTTTGCTGAATCAAGCTTAAGTATCTCAAAACAATCATGTTATTTTAAACATAAATTTTGAGATTTGCTCATGAGATAATCAAATTAAGTTATTACGAGCTTTCTACTTGTTTAGATTCACCATGATGAACATTCAACATAATAATTTTTTGAAATCATCAAGTTATCAAGCTCGAGTTATTGTTAAAATCAAACTTCATCAAACTATAACACATGACTAACTGACTTTTTTATTGTCAAAATATACAACAGATGATATGACCAAACTAACTCAACTTCGTATGAAAACTAAAGAGCTCCCAAACTTTCGTGAATAAAACTTCAAATTCAAATTTTAACTCAAATAGACTCAATTTTAAACCATATTTATTTCATATGCTAAGGATATATATCCCCATTCTTTACAAATATTTTATATGCTAAGCATATTAGTTCCCAATGTTTTTAGTTTGAGCTAGGCTAAGGATACCTATCCAAATCAAATTGGACTATATATTCAAAATAGGAGAGTCTTAATTTCAATTTTCACAAACAAAATTATATTCATGCCAAAACATATAGTAAAAAAATTATATAAATAGGAAAAATAATGCTTTCCATTAAGGTGACTTGCAAAGCATATACTATACTACTTGGTAATGTGTCTATGTTTAAGAGAAAATTAGGGAATAAGGTTAGTCTACCAACCTACCTTTTCATAGAAAATAAGAACCACTTAATTATCAAAGGCATTTTCCCCTAAATTTTCAAAGAAAATGGAGTGAACTCCAATGCTATGATGGAAGCTATGATGGAATTAGAAGCAACAATTACATATGACTAGGATTTAACCTTTTAGTTATGTTATTTCTAGGATCTAAGCACATAACAATTCTGTTGAAAGGAAAAAAAATATCATATTGCGGTACAATGTACTACTTGATAGTTATACAGAGTCTACGTAGTATTTATTTTAGTCTTGTTATTTAGTTTCTTTTGTTTCCTATTCCTAAATTATATAGGATTCTATTTCCGTTTCTTGGCACACAAGTTAGGGCTCTTGTGTATTTATATACTCCTAAAAGTATCAATAGAATTGATTTTCCCTTTTAGGAAATTCTATATGGTAACCAGAGCAAGATCCGAAAAAAAATTTCTCCCCTCCCCTCTACACGGCAAAACTACCCAAAAACCCTAGATGGCTGCCGCCGCCGATAACCATCTTCCCAACCCTGCAGAACCCGACAAACCTCTTGTCGTGGTCAATCTCTCTCATATTCTTCAACTAACGCCTACCAATTACATACCATGGAAAATCCAAATCGAAGCCACTCTTTTAGGGTATGCCTTGTTTCATTATTTTGATGGTTCCGTGCCTATACCATCAAAAACCATCACCGAAACCACCACTCCTTCCGCCGTATCCACAACCACAGACGAAACACCACCGCCTCCTCAGAAACAGACTACCACAACCATTGATAATCTTGCATACATCACATGGTTTCGTCAAGATAAGCTGCTCCTAGGGTCTCTCGCAGGCACCCTATCACCACCACTTGTAACCCTAATCTCCCAATGCAAGACCACTCATGAAGCATGGACTACCCTAGCCAAAACATACGCCAACCCTTCTTGCAGTCATCTAAAGCAGATCAAAGACCGTCTTCGCCAAATAACGAAGGGCCCTCGCTCAATTACAGAATATATGCAGGAAATAAAATCATGCTCGGATCAGTTAGCCTCTCTTGGCAAGCCTCTTAATCCCGACGATATTGTGGAACGAATTCTTGATCAACTCAACGACCCGGATTTTGAAAGCGTTGTTCAAGCTGTTCAAAGCCGAGAAAACACCATCTCCTTTGATGAACTGCATGAGAAGCTCCTCAATCGCGAGCTCAAGCTCAAACATAGATCCATACCCTCTCCCACAACCTTCCTTGCCTCTGTTCACTATACCCATAAACCTCAGCCCAACCGCAACAATAAAAACAATACCACTACCTCTCCTCCCTCACTCGGCCAGAACCCCTACACCACCACCAACTCCGACAACCCCCCCTAGTAACTACAAAGGAAAGTGTCAATGGTGTCATCAATATGGGCACTTTCTCAACCAATGTCCTCGGTTCCGTCAAACCTTTCCCAATGCATCTTTTCCTCCACCGCCCCAAAAAAATCCAAACCCTAACCCTCCTCACACCCGCTCCAATAACTTCCGGCCCAACCCCAACTCTACCAATCCCCGCACCTATGCAGCCACCACCAGTCAGTCCGTTCCTCCCAGTTGGTTATTCGACAGTGGTTCTACTCATCATGTTACTCATGATCTGAACAATCTCGCTCTTCACTCTCCATATGCCGGTACCGATGAACTGCTTATTGGGGATGGCTCGGGGCTGCCTATCTCTCACATCGGTTCCACCTCTTTCTCCACTCCTTTTCATTCCTTTCAACTTAATCATGTCTTATATGTGCCTAATATTTCTCGTAATATCATATCTATTTCTCAATTGTGTCGTGATAATAATGCCACTATTACCTTCTCATCTGACTCTTTTCTTATAAAGGAACGTCTCACGGACAAAATCCTCCTCCAAGGCACATCTAGCTCTGGCGTCTACGAATGGCTTCCTGATCCTTCTGCTGTTCGTCCCTCTCCAGCTGTCAACTCTGCGTCTGTCTCCACCACTACCACATGGCATCATAGATTAGGGCATCCGTCTTCTTCAATTTTACGTCATATTAGCAACTCTTTCAATTTAAACATTCCTAGTAGTTCTTTTTTTCAGTACAATTCATGTGATTGTAACAAGAGTCACAAGTTACCGTTTTATGATAATACAATCACTTCTTCTGGTCCTCTTGATGTTTTGTACAGTGATGTGTGGACTTCCCCCTTGCATTCTTTTGATGGCTTCAAATATTATATCATCTTTGTGGATCATTATTCCAAATACATGTGGCTCTATCCTCTGAAAAATAAAAATGATGCAGTGTCTGTGTTTTCTACCTTTAAAAATCTTGTCAAAAAGTATTCTCACCGTCCCATCCTTACTATTTTTAGTGACAATGGTGGCGAATATATTGGTCTCCGTCCCACTCTTCAATCTCATGGCATCAATCATCTCACATCTCCTCCTCACACTCCCGAACATAATGGATACTCTGAACGGAGACATCGACATATCGTTGAAACAGGCTTGTCGCTTCTCACTCATGCCCACATGCCTCCAAAATTCTGGACTCTTGCCTTTGTCACGGCATCTTACCTAATCAATCGTATGCCCACACCCACTCTTAAACTTGCCTCCCCATACTCAACCCTTCTTGGTCATCATCCCAATTATCTCAAGCTTCGCAGTTTTGGTTGCCTTTGTTATCCTTGGCTTCGCCCATACACAAATCACAAACTTGATCCCCGCTCCGCTCCTTGTGTCTTTGTGGGGTACTCTCCAACTCAGAGTGCCTATTACTGTTTGGAACCCAAAACCTCCAAATTTTTTGTCTCTCGCCATGTCAAATTTATTGAGACTCAATTCCCTTTCTCTACACTCGAGTCCACCCCTCCTTCCTCCCCCCCCCCCACCTACTGATCAATGGAGTATATTTCGGATTCCCACTCTCCAGGTTCCTCCCTCCTCACCCCCGGCAACTCCAGCTCCTATAACTTCTGTCCCTACCATAAACACTCCATCCCCCACACCAACTTCCCCCTCCGCCGAGCACTCAACCTCCTCTGCCACTACATCCTCTCCTGAACCTTCCGCTGCACCTGTCCCTTCTCCTCCCAAAGGTCCTCGAACTCATCTTAAAAACAATATCACCAAGCCCATCCAGAAACTGAACCTTACAACCTCTCTTTCCTCTCTTTTGGCCGAACCTACCACAGCTACCCAAGCCCTTAAAACTCCATCTTGGCGTGATGCCATGCAAGCCGAGTATGATGCACTTATTAAAAATCACACTTGGGACCTCGTACCATCATCTCCGTCTCAGAATTTGGTTAGTTGTAAATGGGTTTTTCGTACTAAGTTTCACTCTGATGGCTCCATTGACAGGCACAAAGCGCGACTGGTTGCTAAGGGATTTCATCAACGACCCGGACTGGATTATTCAGAAACATTTAGTCCGGTCGTTAAACCGGCAACTGTTCGTACCATCCTTTCCTTGGCTACTGTTAAAGGGTGGCCACTCCGGCAGGTGGACATTAATAATGCATTTCTGCAGGGCACTTTGAATGAAGATGTGTTTATGGCTCAACCACCAGGATTTGTCGATACTGATCATCCTACTTTTGTGTGTAAACTACGCCAGGCCATCTACGGATTAAAACAAGCCCCTCGGGCGTGGTACACAGAATTAAAGACTTACCTGCTTTCCATGCATTTTTCTACTAGTGTGTCTGACACGTCATTGTTTATTCTCCATACTCCTGCTCATTTGCTTTACGTTTTGGTTTATGTTGATGGTATAATCATTACTGGTTCGGACAGCTCTCTTGTCGACATGTTCATTGCACAGCTTGCTTCCCGGTTCTTCTTGAAAGATCTTGGTACACTGTTGTATTTTCTTAGAGTTGAAGTGATCCCTCATTCTAATGGCCTGTTTTTAAGCCAACACAAGTATGTTCAAGATCTTCTTGCCAAGACTAACATGCTTGAGGCCAAACCCGTTCCCACACCCATGACTCTGCATCCTCCTCTCACCCTTAATGGTGGCACGCCCATTGCCAATTCGTCTGAATACCGGGCCATTGTTGGGACCCTTCAGTATCTTGCGTTAACAAGGTGCGATCTTACTTTTGCTGTTAATCGACTGTCTCAATTCATGCACTGTCCTACTGATCTTCACTGGGCTGCACTCAAACGCGCTTTGCGTTATTTAGTGGGTACTAGCTCTCATGGTTTGCTTATTCGGCATGATTCTCCTCTTACGCTTCATGGTTTTACCGATGCGGACTGGGCAGGAGACAAGGATGATTATATTTCTACTACTGGTTATATTATTTATCTTGGTCGTAATGCACTTTCTTAGAGTTCGAAGAAGCAAAAGACTTTAGCACGATCCTCTACAGAGGCTGAATATCAGGCAGTTTTATGGCTTCAGAATTTGTTACGTGAGCTGCATGTTGAGATTTGTTATACTCCTACAATTTACTGTGATAATTTAGGTGCTACCTAAGTTGCTACCTAAGTTGCTGCCAATCCAGTTTTCCATTCCAAAATGAAGCACTTGGGTCTTGATTATCATTTTGTTCGTGAGCAAGTACAAGCTAATACTTTGCGTGTGTCGCATATCTCGGGGGCGTACCAGCTTGCTGATGCACTGACCAAGGCATTACCTAGGCCGAGATTCCTGGAGCTTCTTTCCAAGATTGGCCTCTCATCATGGTCGTCCATCTTGAGGGGCATGATAGTTATACAGAGTCTACGTAGTATTTATTTTAGTCTTGTTATTTAGTTTCTTTTGTTTCCTATTCCTAAATTATGTAGGATTCTATTTCCGTTTCTTGTCACACAAGTTAGGGCTCTTGTGTATTAATATACTCCTAAAAGTATCAATAGAATTAATTTTCCCTTTTACCAAATTCTATAATACTCCATATCATATGTAATACATACTTTTAATTTGTGACCTAAGTTTAACAATAGAGACACGTTTCTTTCAACACAACAATATAAACACTTGATGAGTGTAATTTATCAATTGACGGAGATTAAAATTATGACTTTCCTCATGAAAATAGGTATATAATTATTGGCCATATATGTAGCATATCTCTTGATATCATCAAGTATCAAAGAAAATAAAAGTGACAAAAGAAAATTGATAATGATGACGCCACATAAATTGGGGTCAATATATTGGATGGATATCTATCTTTTAATCACCGGTTCACCTGTTAACACAACAAAGACAGGAAACCGTCAGAGTCAAGGCCGGGTTTGATCCCATCTTAGACCCTCGGGCGTAAGAGTAAGATTCTCTTGGGAGTCTAAGAACAAGGCGTGGAATGCCTTGGGAGAGAAGTTTAGAGTTCTCTGTGTGTTTTAAGTGTGTGTACGGGGTTGATCATACTTGAGAGAGAGGTGGAAAAAGGCTTATATATGCCCCCTTTTACCCAACGGTCCGACCGCAGGTCTAGGAGTAGACTTTACCAACTTGGCCAGGTGTCGCCCTGCGATAGGTCGGCATTTCGGACTTGACAGGCTCTGGCCAAGGGATGTCGTGATGGGACGCATTCGGCGCCGCGCATGGTAGGTGGAAAAGGAAGTCCATGGGGCATTTAATGTGATAGGATGGCTCTGATCATGCCATTAATGCGGCCTTTATTCCGAACTCGCCGAGGAGGCCCCGAGCTCTCCGAGGTGGCGGACCCCGGAGGTTGAGAGTTAATTTGAGAGCTCATGCCAGCTCGTAATGTCTGAGTGACCTCGATGTCGCCAAGGAGGAGACGATGTTGGCTATGCTCGTTAGAACCGAACCGGTGCTGGGACGACTCCGGTTCGCTAGTATCCGGTCTAGCTTCTAAGCCCGGTCCATCTGGTGTGGGCTCTTCAGTGGCCCCTTACTCTAAGCTCGTAATTATTTATGATTAGAGCGAGGAGTAACCCTTCTGGCTTTTACGAACTCGGCGAGCTGGGCTTAGAGCGCATTGGGATACACGTGTCAGCCATCGGAGGTGTGGGCCCCTTCTGTCGGTTGACGGTACGGCGTGTCAGATTCTCTGAAGCGACGTTTTGCTTCGGATGAGAGGGGCATTTCTTACCAGCATTTATGACTTTCAAAATAATGGTTCCCGCCTTTCCGTTTTCCAATAAAGTGCACCTTTGTGGCGGTTGATTTCGGGTTGACCCGACCCATCTCTTCTGTATAAAAATAGTCCAGCTCACAACTTCTTGCGCTTCAAGAGACCCTTAGAGAAATTTCCGCCTTCTCGAATTCGTCTTTCAAAGCTTGATAATATTTCTGAAATCCTCCACCGATCATTTATCAGGTAGTGCTTTATTTCGCTTATCTTGTCTTTAGGCTTCGATTTCTCTTTTGATAAGATAATCTACCCGGTAGGATGAGCCTTCTCCCCCTTCTTACGTTGTCTGTCTCACCACCGGTGGAATTTATCAGCGGGTGGTCTACCGGTGGGTTCGCCTTAAGCTAGACATATTGCGAGTGATTGCCACGGCATACTCATGGGGCTCTTGGACCCTACCCAGGCTATGGGAGTCCGGGCCCCTAATCGTTCCGGCGGGTAGACGAGTTAGGACTTTGGGGGGTGAGAAAGAATTAGGGCATTTTGTTTGCGCCGTCTTAACCCTTTTCCCCAATTCTATAGATATGGCAGATTCCGCCAAATGTTTGGCTTCCCGGGAGGCTAGAGCTACCGAGGACATTGATTGGCTTACCATAGGCCTTGAAGATGACGTGACGGTGCCTGAACCCTCGACTCGAAGGGGTAATATTGGCCGCGTTGTCGTCTCTAGTGACGAGGAGACTGGGTCCCCCGATTTACCTTTTGGGCCAACCGTTGAGAGTGGGGCCGTTGAGGGCGTGGAACTGAACAATCCCATCCCTATTGATGACGATGACTCCGATACGGAAGAATTGGGTGAGGCTGAACAATTGCATAGAATGGCCCCGGGGACGGCCGTCTTAGTGAGATAAAAAGTAGAAATTGTAGATCGCTTCGAGGAGTCTCACGAGCGCATGACATCGCGCCAAACGAGCCAAGTTGGTTCTTCCTCTTCTTCTTCAGAGCTTGCCAAACTGAAAGGTAAAGCTAAGGCTAAGGAGCCTGAACAGGATGTTCTTGGCGCTTTTGAAGGCGAGACTGATTTCACCCCTTTTTACGGTATTGACACGGGGCTATTCTGTTTATCCGACCTCGGTATGAAGGTCTTTGATGATGGCACCTCTTGCCTTATGGAAGCCAAAGAATCTCGTGAAAGCAACAGGGCATGTATCTTCTACCAGCCTCAATTTGATCATGGCCTTAGGCTTCCTCTCGATCCCTTCATCTGCTCTTTCTTAGAATTTTGTCAGTGCCTGCCCATGGACCTGAACCCGAATACCCTGAGGGTCTTGACCTCTTTCATAGTAGTGTCTAGGATACTGGGATATGAGCCCAATTTATCAGCTTTGTTTAGATATTACAACGTCCAGATCACCTCGGGCTCGCTGAGTCTAAAAACTAAGGCTGCCTCCAAAGTGCCCGTTCCCAAAATTTTTACCAAGCCCTTTAATAAGTTTGAGACGTGGCAAGTGAATCCCCTTATGGTGGAGTGCCGAACGGGCTGGGGTTTTGGCAAGGTGCCTGTCCGTCCTTCTGAATTTAAGTACCCTCATAAATCTTTGGGGGCTGATTTGTCGGCTGCAATAGAGGCATTTTTGGAGATTGACCAGGACTTCGATACCAATTCAGTTTTTGACGTGGCCTCTATAATCGAGGACGAGGCGTTTCTTATCTGGGCCGGGGTGGCTCCAGCTCGTCAACCTTATCTCACCACTCCCCGAGTTCCTGTTGTCCCTTCGGCTCGTGACCCGGACTGGAGAGTCCATCAAGGACTTGTTTTTTCGTATGCTTTTTGTTTTTGTGCTAACAACACTCCTTGCACCGATCCCGATCTAGCTGGTCATTTCTTTCCCCTTCACGCTTTGTCTTATTCACAGAATCTTGCTAAGTATCTGCTTGACTAACTGCCTTTCTTTTGATGCTTTCTCTTTTGCAGAAGCAAATCCTGAGCCCAACATGCCGCCAAGAAAAGTGAGCAATTATGGATCCCTCTAGAATAAGAAAACGGCAGCGGACTTGAAAGCCGCCTCGAATCGTCAGGCCGCACTGGAGGGAAAGCTGGATGGCAAATTGCCCATAATCAATCGAGCCGGTGTGGCTGTTTTGGCACCTGTGAGCGGTGTTCAGAGTTCAAGGGGAGTGGATGCTCCTGCTCTGGTGCCAAAGGTTCCTATGTTTTTGGCCCCTCCGTATTCTCTTCCTTTACCTCCTCCCACCTCGAGATCGGGCTCGGGGTCTACCCAGCTCAGGGCTTTGGGTAAAAGGCTTGCCTCTACTGAACCTGAATCCCCTACTGCCAAACATTCTAAGCACAGCCGGGAAAGCTCCCCTCTTCCTGTGGCCCCTGCTTCCTCTGGAACTTATGTCCCTCGCGCCAGGTACCCTGTTATCGGGCTCAAGGATCGCGAGGAGGCGAAGGTGAGGGGTTCTGAGCTCGGAAGGGTGATTCCGAAAGTGAGCGGGGTTGATTTGTTTGACAGGAGCGCTAAGAACGCCTATATTGGCAACGGATTGTTGTATCTTTTACACGCCCAGGATTTCACAGAGGCCATTCTGGCTGACAAGAACTTCTATTCTTTGGCAGGCCAAGTTGGTCTGAATTTTGCCGAGGTAACCGTCTCATTCCTCTTTTACATGAATTTTCTTAGCCCGATCTCGTAGTTGATAAACGTCTTTGCTTTTCAGGCTGCCAATTGCATCGAACTTATGAGGCGCAAGGGTGAGACGAATGGGAGGCAACTTGACTTAGTCAGTAAACAATGTGTCGGGGATGATCTGAAAAAAATCAATGACGTCATGGGCAAAGAGTTGAAGAAAGCCGAGAGAACCCTCCTCGAGAAAACCAGAGAGGCAAATGAACAGGGCAAACGGATGGCCTCCGCTATGGATCAAAGAGAGAAAGCTTTGTCTGAGATCAGCCAGATGACTGCTGAGATGCACCAACTTAAGGAGCAGTTGGCTTCGGCCAATTCCGAGCTGGCCTCGAAGAGTTCCAAGTTGGAGATTTCAAAGACTAGAATTACCGAGATGTAGGCCATGCCCAGGGGATCCACCGAGGAGAAGAGGTAACGAATTGAGCTGGCTTTCAAGGCCAAGTTCCTGGCGTCGGAGGAATATGACGGGCTGGTTACTGATGCTTCCATTTATCAGTATGAACTTTCCAACCAACAATACGCTCGTACCATTGATCATCAAGGAGGCTTTACTGCTTATGACTTGCTAAGGTACGGGGATCCGCTCGTCACTGATCCTCAATGCCATGATGGCCATGCCCTTGTTCCTTTTGATGATGACGATCTGACCACTCAAGTTCAAAACGCTGCCGACCTGGGAGAAGACTGGGTTCCACCTCCTATTGCCGAGGTTACTTATCAGAGTTTGGTGGCGAGATTGCAAGAATTGCGCTTCATGGATGGTGAGACATTGCCCCTTCAACCGATTTTGGACCTTATCTTGCAGGATGACCCTCGGCGCCAACGATTAGCTACTGAGATGCATTTGGGAGAAACATCTGATCTAGCCATTAGTACCCCCATCGTTGAGGCGAGCCCCCCAGATTTCGAGGTGGCCAGGGCCGTAACCGAGGAGGAAGTAGTTCGCCAAGTAGAGGTGGGCGAGTCGAGGTGAATGAGGTCGAAACTGCGATTGCTACTACGGAGGAGATCGCGCCCGCTCCGGCTTCTGCTGTATCCGAGTCTGACCCTGCCACTGCTGCTGATCCCGATAATTCAAACCAGGCTGCGTCCTGAGTATTTATCTTGTAATAGGCTAGCCTTTGGTGAACAACTTTAAACAATTTCCAATTTTTTCTTTTGCTTTGGTCCTTGTAATGATTTGTGGAACAAGCTCTTCCGCCCTTTGGTCTCGGGCTGTTTTTGTTATGTTGTCATCCAATTGATGCTTTAAATGCTTTTGACTTTGCCTTTGTTATTTTAAAGTTGACTTCGTCCTTGGTGGCTCTTTCGAGGTGGGGCTGAGAACGCCGAGGTCGAGGTCACTATTCCATGGCCTCACTTTTTTTTTACATACATGCTCATTTATTGCACGCCGCCGTCAGGGGGTATTTATGGCCTGAAGTGATCGCTCCAGGTCTTACTCACTCTTTGCCACCCTCGTAAGTTGTGCCTTATTAAATGCAGGTCTCTTCATCTTTTCCCTCGTTAATGCCAGTCTTTTCGAATTAATGGCTTTTCACCTCCCTATTCCATTTCAATCGGCTATATATAAGGTAAGGCCCCCTCTCCTCCTCTTTACTTTTCCCCTTTGCTCTACTCCTTTCTCTTCTTCTTTTCCCGAAACAAATATTACCATGGCTTCCCCTTCGGATTTTTCAGATTCGGCTCACTTAGGTGACTCCAATAATTCTTATACTTCCGATGATAAGGGTTCTTCTACCAGTGGGAGCTCGTCGTCGGGCAGCTCAAAGGGTAGTGATGAGGACGAAGATGAGGAAGCTGACGAAGATGAGGAAGCTGACGAAGATGAGGAAGCTGAGGGGGATAATGACTCTTCGAGGGGCGGAGAAGCGTTTGGCTACGAATCTGAGTATGATGGAGGCGATGAAGGAGGAAATGACGCGGATGATGAGGAGTCAGTGGGCTCTTCTTGAACAAGAGCCTTAGGTTTTTATTTCTCTTTTGCATGGCTATGGCCCCAGCCAGTTGTAGGGTTGCTTTTGAATATGCCTGTAGATATAGGCACTAGGATGCATATAGATAAACTAGTATGTACATTACATCTTTCGGAAATGAAACTTTTGCTCGTAAGTTTATTTTATAGCTTTTCTATCTCGTACTTCTATTACAAAACTTTTACATTAATTATAGTACTTTTTGAGATGGTCACTATGCCAAGCATTCTTGATGTCTTTCCCGTCTTTATCTCGGAGGCGATAAGTGCCTTCTTTGATTATTCTTGACACGCCCCCAAGTCCCGGGATTCCCTAATAGAACCTCGAACCTGGTGCGCGTGACTAACAAGAAACGAGAAACTGAATGACATCTGTTTATATCAAACTGACATCATATAAATACTGAAGAGGAACGAGCTAAGATAGCTCACAACGAGTTCTATACCAAGAAATTTAAACCAAATGTGGTTATACATACCGGAAAACATGCCTAGCACATACGCTGGCATTACAAGAACACTATACAAGTCTACCCAATATACTGAGTATAAACAACTGATACCAAATCGTCCTCACCAAAACTGGAAATGATAACAATCCCCAACAAGAATAACCTGCCAAGTAGGCCCCTGCTAAGTCGAGCCTCACAACGTATTACCATTTGCTTTCCTGGGGGGGGGGGGAAATAAACAAGGAACGGGGTGAGATAAATCTCAGTAAGTTACTAGATACAAGTACATAGCATGTTATCATGCAAATCAAGAAGATTATCAAATAATCATGCTCAAGATGTCATCAAGTAACAAGTAAATGAGAGGCTAAGCCAAATCATCAAGTAACTAGCACATAAGGCTAAACTAACACGTTACAAAGGATATCCCAACCTTATTCCTCCCAAGTAAACCATTGTTGTCGTTGCTTATTGCAGTTGACAAATCACGATCAATCAAGTTGCTGCTGAGCAGTACACAAGAGGACCCGGTAACCAGTATCACTCACAAGAACAAGATTCACGAGGTGTTCAAGAGTTTAGCATTCACTTAAGTCAGGCGTATTGCTCCAACAAAGGAAGCTATGCCCTTACTATGGCCTGTAGTAAGGGGTCAAGCGCAAATACATAGGGACCCGATTATCACTTAAGCCCCAGCTCTCGCGATAAGCGTGAACCTATATATTTCCGAACAAGCAAGGTGACCAGATGGACTCAAACAAAAATGCACAAGTAGATATTTACTTGAACTACGAGAGTATAGAACTAAGTCCAAAAGTAGTGGACTAGCTCTTCAGGAACCATGTAATCACGTGCTTACCAAATACAAGTACACGTATGCTATATTTGCAAATACAAATCAGTATAACAATGGCACATAATGTGTCCACGTAACACAATCAAGCCAAATTAGAGTCTATTAATAACAGACCCCAACCAAGTAGTAGGGTATGTCATTTTATGTCACTTTGTCATATGCCATATTTGCACGTACATATTCATATAACCTTTAACACACTAATGTGTCTATCACGATACCCTTACTTTCACGTAGAGCCCAACATCTTAGACTCTAAACACGTAGTCGAATAGGTCATATTGTACCTAGTCATAATCATATCTCATGTATATTTATCGCTAATCATCGAATACATTTTCCAACACATTTTGTGTTCTATGTTCATTGTTTGATGAATTATCTTTATATTACACTAGTCCCTATTCTTTAGGAAATCAACTCAAGAACAAGATATCTTCTTTATACTTTATATACTTCATTGAGTATATGCACGACTAAAACCAAGTACTAGCACATTAGTGCTTGTTCATAGCACTTTCAGTACACACGAATTAGATTCAAGTATGTCTTAGGGTTGTTCATTCTCTATCTAGTTCTATATTCCAACCCTTTGGTTATTCATATCATGTATCAAGTAATCAACAAACCACATTCTATCAAGTAATTATGTGCAAGATTTGCACATACACATAAAGGATAGTTCTAACACGTTAGTGCTTGTTCATAGCACTTTCAAGTTCATTACCATATACACGTATTGGTTTCAAGTCATGTACAAGATTTTATCATCTTATATTCAAGTTCGCAATCCAATTCTTGGATATTCAAGACATGTACAAGAATTAATTATCTTATACTCAAGTTATTATTCCAATCTTTGGATATTCAAGTCATGTACAAGATTTTATTGTCTTATACTTCAAGTTCAAGCTAAGTATATGAGTTATACATCTCATACTTACATGTTCTTAATCCTATACTTTGGATGTTCAAGCTCAAGACATTGTTCTAATGCCCCTAAGGTACACAAACATTGATTCAAGACATATATAACACATTAGTGCTTGTTTATAGCACTTTCAAGACATATAAAAGAGTTGTTACTCTTAGGCTCAAATTCTCTATTCAAATCATTGAATAATCATGTTCAAGACTCACTTCTGATGCCCCTAAGGTATCACAACACTTGCTAGGACATCTTATACTAAGGCTATATACCTTAATTGGGATTATTTCTAATTTATACAAACTTTAAAGAAGCTTTTTTATTTTTCAGGGCACCCGGGCGGGCGCTCAAAATGGACCGGGCTGCCGAACACTTAGTAGGTGAATCATTTGAAAAACATTCCAGAAAGATGGGCGGTCGCCCAATAAATTTTGTGCGGTCGCACACTGCACATTTCCGGCCAATGCTCATTTCTTTTCTTTTACCGTCCCACAAATAATAGGATAATTTTCTTTTTTTTCCAATTAAATATTTCACCGTCCCACAAGTATAAGTATAATTTTCTAATATACTAATATAATCATTTAGGGATACTTCCATTCATTTCCCCGTACCACAAATAATGGTATAATTTTTTAATAATATTTAAATCAAGTTAATATTTTACCGTCTCACGAGTAGGAGTATAAATTTCTAATATATTTGCAAACCCATTTAGTATTTAGGTTCATGTTCTATGTTCTCTGTACTAGTATAGAAATACTCCCTCCATCCCAATTTAACAAGTATCACAAAACTCATTCAAATCACGAAATTAACAAGCACAAGTACCAAGAATAACACATATGCATGTTATTACAAGCAAGGGGGAGCTAGTGACTTACCTAGTCCGAAATCAAATTCACCCAAACTAACTTCTGTTCGGCAGGAAATGCTCTACTCACCGCCCTGATCATTTATGCGAAGTCGGATTTTCGAACAGAGGCATAATTAAGCGAGAGGAGTCGAGAATAGGGTAAACCCTAACTTTCTTTACGAGACAGAGAGAAAGTACGAGAACAATTTGGGGGAAACAACAATCTGAGAAAGGCAAACAAGTTTTATCCTTAACCACTTTTCAAGAATTGCAACTAGGCCCCTCAAGTTTCATTTTTGACAAAAAGTCCCTTCAAGTTTCAATTTGAGCATTTTAGCCCCTAAACTTTATTTTTCACAAATGACCCTAATATTTCAACTTTGAACAATTAGGACTTAAACTTGCTCAATTAGTTAAATAATTAACTCAAATAAAATAGCATATAATTATGCAAGACAAGAATTTAACAGGAATTAGGACGGGCGTTACATCCTCCCCTCCTTAAAAAAAATTCGTCCTCGAATTTTACTGGTCGAAATTATAACACATATAAATAACAAATAGAACTCAAGAATAGCAAGAATATGGTATACCACACCATATTATCAATTACATGCGAGTATTATTCTCACGTAACCTTCTCGATACTGTAACTTTCCCATGAAACTTTCACAAGAAGCATCCGTGCTCAAGACAAGAATCAAGTATCCATACAAGCAATTACCCATATACTAAGTAATTCGTGTGATGGAATTTCCGCTAAATCGCAAACCCATACAATAGCCACAAGGAAATCCACTTCACATGCTCGCAACATATGATCAAGAAGCAACCTCGGTTAAATATCCAGAGTGCTCAGAAAAATTACCATAATCAAGATGTAAAACAAGGTGTAGAACAAGATGTAGAACAAGAATCCCTGTCATATATTATATCCACAGGTATCCCATGTAATCAAGATGTATCGATCATAACATCACAACACATAAAGTCAAGCATATTTGATTAATCAATCCACTATAACCAATATCATCGGGATTTATCTATTAAATGATAATCTTTCCACGAAATCCATCACAATATATTCATATATTCACAAATCTCGAAGGATTATAACAAATCAAACGATCTCTGATATTCTGCTTTCAAATAATCGCAATTCAAAGATTTAGTTGAATACTCAGAAATTTTCTCCCATTCAGTACCATCAATCATGAAATACAAGTCTTTATGTTCAATGAATCCGCTAATACAATAGCCGTAGAATCACAATCAATTTCAAGTCATGAGTAGAATTATTCTATTCATAAAGATTCAATCTCCTCGCAGCATATACAAGTACGTTACCATTTTGAATTAACACACGTTTTATCTCTTGTTCGAGCTTCACTATGCATAATGAATTTATCATATCCACTATATTGGTGAATCTTGACACATACACGAGAAAATAGTAACACTGGTCATATCCTCCAAATAACCATCATACTAGTCGAATCCACTAGGCAAGCTAAATACTGAAGTTATGGTCATCCATCATTTCAATATTTAAAAATTGGCTTCACGTTTATCAATCCATCGGAAAATGTAGCTTTCTGTCTCAAATAGTTAATAATAGAGCTACCTTCGAAATTCATTAATGAATCTCTAACAAGATCAAGAAAATCTCAAGAATAATCGTACCTCGGTTATTTCCACTTGTGCAGGTCAATAAAGATGCTTGAAATAAACCCACTTCAAGATAATAGATCCTCTAACTCTTGCTAGCTTTTGGAAACAATTGTTTCTCTCGAGAAATTTCAATACAATCAATTCTCAGTCTGCGACTTTGTATACACCAATAGGTCATTAATCAATTCATCGCAAAGAAATCAAATTATGGTTTGAAGATATTATTCATCAAATCCATCAATACTGCTAGATCATATATCAATCGAAATAGCATAATCACGAATTCATAACAAGCATACCTGATATAAGAAGATGTTTTCAATATATCCTTATAGTTGACTTTCCAACTAATGGTAGCCACTTATCAATCAAACACTGAATAGACCACTGATTAACTTCAGGGATCAAATAATTCGTCCATACACGATAACAAGTACTGGTTCATTATAGTCACCTGACTGAACTCTTTGCATTCAATATGAACTCGCAAAGTACCATATCTCTTCATGCCAATCAATACAGATGCACCCCACGCAAATATACTAAGCTGGGTGAATCCTCTATCAAGAAATTTCTTCAAGTTGAACTTTCAATGCTTTTAACTCAATCGATGTCATGAAAATTGATTTAGATATCAGCACTATATTTGTACTGTAGCAACTCAAGATAACTCAAGGTTCCCATCATGTATCATGTACTACTCAGTAGAAATTATATCTGAGATCTCACAAAGAATGATGTATCCATTCTTCAATTTTGGTGTAGACATTCTTCCATCAACCACATATGCTAAATATTCAGCACAACCTTGATAATCATTTTCGAGCTTTCAATGCAGAACATGAATATTATACATAATTATATCATGCTCATATAAATAGTCAAGCATACTAGCATAGAAATATTCACCATCTATTGCGGCAAACAAGAAAGGCCTAACACATAAAAAGCCAAGCCATAACACGTATCACATCAATGCCCCATGCAGGTAACATGACCAAGTTAACATATAACGTATAGGGTGTTATCACCCACACTTCTATCAGGCTCTTATAAATAACGATATCAAGCACGTAGTCTCTTACTAGAGAATACACTTTCACGTAAATCAAGAAATGAGGACAAGCATGCATATATAGCACGAAACAATGTCCACTGCACAAGATAGATACGCCTAAGTCTTTAAAGACTCGCGCTCTCGATTCTCAAACCATATAGTAGGGAACACTATCAACACCAATCCTATGCCTGGTATAACAATAAGTAACGAAGCACTCGACGTCGAAAACACACCCAAGACTAACCCAACCTAGGCCATAGACCCTATCCAGGCTTAGAGCTAAACCATAGCTCTGATACCAAACCTGACACGCCCCCAAGTCCCGGGATTCCCTAATAGAACCTCGAACCTGGTGCGCGTGACTAACAAGAAACGAGAAACAGAATGACATCTGTTTATATCAAACTGACATCATATAAATACTCAAGAGGAACGAGCTAAGATAGCTCACAATGAGTTCTATACCAAGAAATTTAAACCAAATGTGGTTATACATAGCGGAAAACATGCCTAGCACATACGCTGGCATTACAAGAACACTATACAAGTCTACCCAATATACTGAGTCTAAACAACTGATACCAAATCGTCCTCACCAAAACTGGAAAAGATAACAATCCCCAACAAGAATAACTTGCCAAGTAGGCCCCTGCTAAGTCGAGCCTTACAACGTATTACCATTTGCTTTCCTGGGGGGGGGGGAATAAACAAAGAACGGGGTGAGATAAATCTCAGTAAGTTACTAGATACAAGTACATAGCATGTTATCATGCAAATCAAGAAGATTATCAAATAATCATGCTCAAGATGTCATCAAGTAACAAGTATATGAGAGGCTAAGCCAACTCATCAAGTAACTAGCACATAAGGCTAAACTAACACGTTACAAAGGATATCCCAACCTTATTCCTCCCAAGTAAACCATTGTTGTCGTTGCTTATTACAGTTGACAAATCACGATCAATCAAGTTGCTGCTAAGCAGTACACAAGAGGACCCGGTAACCAGTATCACTCACAAGAACAAGATTCACGAGGTGTTCAAGAGTTTAGCATTCACTTAAGTCAGGCGTATTGCTCCAACCAAGGAAGCTATGCCCTTACTATGGCCTGTAGTAAGGGGTCAAGCGCAAATACATAGGGACCCGATTATCACTTAAGCCCCAGCTCTCGCGATAAGCGTGAACCTATATATTTTCGAACAAGCAAGGTGACCAGCTGGACTCAAACAAGAATGCACAAGTAGATATTTACTTGAACTACGAGAGTATAAAACTAAGTCCAAAAGTAGTGGACTAGCTCTTCAGGAACCATGTAATCACGTGCTCACCAAATACAAGTACACGTATACTATATTTGCAAATACAAATCAGTATAACAATGGCACATAATGTGTCCACGTAACACAATCAAGCCAAATTAGAGTCTATTAATAACAGACCCCAACCAAGTAGTAGGGTATGTCATTCTATGTCACTTTATCATATGCCATATTTGCACGTACATATTCATATAACCTTTAACACACTAATGTGTCTATCACGATACCCTTACTTTCACGTAGAGCCCAACATCTTAGACTCTAAACACGTAGTCGAATAGGTCATATTGTACCTAGTCATAATCATATCTCGCGTATATTTATCGCTAATCATCGAATACATTTTCCAACACATTTTGTGTTCTATATTCATTGTTTGATGAATTATCTTCATATTACACTAGTCCCTATTCTTTAGGAAATCAACTCAAGAACAAGATATCTTCTTTATACTTTATATACTTTATTGAGTATATGCACGACTAAAACCAAGTACTAGCACATTAGTGCTTGTTCATAGCACTTTCAGTACACACGAATTAGATTCAAGTATGTCTTAGGGTTGTTCATTCTCTATCTAGTTCTATATTCCAACCCTTTGGTTATTCATATCATGTATCAAGTAATCAACAAACCACATTCTATCAAGTAATTATGTGCCAGATTTTCACATACACATAAAGGATAGTTCTAACACGTTAGTGCTTGTTCATAGCACTTTCAAGTTCATTACCATACACACGTATTGGTTTCAAGTCATGTACAAGATTTTATCATCTTATATTCAAGTTCGCAATCCAATTCTTGGATATTCAAGACATGTACAAGAATTAATTATCTTATACTCAAGTTATTATTCCAATCTTTGGATATTCAAGTCATGTACAAGATTTTATTGTCTTATATTTCAAGTTCAAGCTAAGTAGATGAGTTATACATCTCATACTTACATGTTCTTAATCATATACTTTGGATGTTCAAGCTCAAGACATTGTTCTAGTGCCCCTATGGTACACAAACATTGATTCAAGACATATATAACACATTAGTGCTTGTTTATAGCACTTTCAAGACATATAAAAGAGTTGTTACTCTTAGGCTCAAATTCTCTATTCAAATCATTGAATAATCATGTTCAAGACTCACTTCTGATGCCCCTAAGGTATCACAACACTTGCTAGGACATCTTATACTAAGGCTATATACCTTAATTGAGATTATTTCCAACTTTTACAAACTTTAAACAAGCTTTTTTATTTTTCAGGGCACCCGGGCGGGCGCTCAAAATGGACCGGGCTGCCGCACACTTAGTAGGTGAATCCTTTGAAAAACATTCCAGAAAGATGGGCGGTCGCCTAATAAATTTTTTGCGGTCGCACACTGCACATTTCCTGCCAATGCTCATTTCTTTTCTTCTACCGTCCCACAATAATAGGATAATTTCCTTTTTTTTCCAATTAAATATTTCACCGTCCCACAAGTATAAGTATAATTTTCTAATATACTAATATAATCATTTAGGGATACTTCCATTCATTTCCCCGTACCACAAATAATGATACAATTTTTCTAATAATATTTAAATCAAGTTAATATTTTACCGTCTCACGAGTAGGAGTATAAATTTCTAATATATTTGCAAACCCATTAGTATTTAGGTTCATGTTCTATGTTCTCTGTACTAGTATAGAAATACTCCCTCCGTCCCAATTTAACAAGTATCACAAAACTCATTCAAATCACGAAATTAACAAGCACAAGTACAAAGAATAACACATATGCATGTTATTACAAGCAAGGGGGGAGCTAGTGACTTACCTAGTCCGAAATCAAATTCACCCAAACTAACTTCTGTTCGGCAGGAAATGCTCTACTCACCGCCCTGATCATTTATGCGAAGTCGGATTTTCGAACAGAGGCATAATTAAGCGAGAGGAGTCGAGAATAGGGTAAACCCTAACTTTCTTTACGAGACAGAGAGAAAGTACGAGAACAATTTGAGGGAAACAACAATCTGAGAAAGGCAAACAAGTTTTATCCTTAACCACTTTTCAATGATTGCAACTAGGCCCCCTCAAGTTTCATTTTTGACAAAAAGGCCCTTCAAGTTTCAATTTGAGCATTTTAGCCCCTAAACTTTATTTTTCACAAATGACCCTAATATTTCAACTTTGAACAATTAGGACCTAAACTTGCTCAATTAGTTAAATAATTAACTCAAATAAAATATCATATAATTATGCAAGACAAGAATTTAACAGGAATTAGGACGGGCGTTACAATTCTGGTGATCTGGAAAGGTCCTACCCAGTTCGGCCTTAATTTGTTGAATCCGAGCTCCTTGCCTGTGACCTCGTCCTTTCTCAAAACCCAATCTCCGACTTCGAAGCTTCTCTTACGAACTCTTTTGTCATGGTGGAGTTTTGCCTTCTTTTTGTAGTTTTCCATTTTAGCTCGGGATTCTAACCGTCACTCTTCCAAATAATCTAGATCTTTTCTTCTTTATGACTCATTGCTTGCTTCGTCGAAGTAGGTTACTCGTATGGAGGGGAGTCCAACCTCGACAGGATCTATTGCCTCGGACCCATATGCGAGAGAGAACGGGGTTTCTCCGGTGGAATTCCGGTGAGTGGTCCGAACTACCCATA
Organism: Campanula takesimana; assembly: GCA_026119855.1. Classification (NCBI taxonomy): domain Eukaryota; kingdom Viridiplantae; phylum Streptophyta; class Magnoliopsida; order Asterales; family Campanulaceae; genus Campanula; species Campanula takesimana. The sequence continues at coordinate 253,448 of JAOWBW010000435.1, read as the reverse complement.
ACGCGGTGTTGAGTTCGTCTAACCATTTTCCACCTTGCCCTTCCAAGTTTTTTCTTGAGTGCCACCATGATGAGTTTGTTTGCTGCCTCATCTTGTCCATTTCCTTCAGGTCGGGCGACTGATGACTTAGCAAGCTCTATTCGAAGTCGTTGGCACTCGGCTGTGAACCTTGTCTGGAATTGAGTTCCATGATCTGATATAATTACCCTGGGGAGTCCGTATCGGCACCAGATGTATTCATGCACGAAGTTGATCACATTCTCTTCTGTTAGACTAGCCAATGGCTTTGCTTTAGGCCACCTCATAAAATAGTCCACGACGACCATGACGTGGGTCATTCCATTTCGGGCTCTAGGAAAGGGCCCAATCAAGTCAATTCCCCATTTATCCCATGGCCATGTTGGGACAAGAACTATCTGCTCAGTGGCTGGTAAACGAGGAATGTCGGCGAAGCGTTGGCACTTGTCACATTTTCTGACATACTCCTCGGCATCTTTCCTCATTGTGGGCCAGTAATACCCATGGGCTAAGATTTTGTCTGATAGAGTGCGAGCTCCGGGGTGGCCTCCACAGATCCCTTCATGGACCTCATACATTAAGTTGGTGGTCAGACAGTCATGGACACATCTTAATAAAGGTTTGGTGAAGGACCTTCTGTATAAAATTCCATCCATCACTGTGTACCTTGCTGCTTTTTTAGGAGTGATAAGAGCCCGGTCGGAGTTTTTAGGTGTCGCCCCCTGCTTCGATATATTCCTGAATTTCATCCACCCAATAATTTTCCACCTCGTCGATGGGCCGGATTGCGATGCGCGAGATGTCCGGCCATTCGACGAACTCGAGTAAGCAATTAATGTCGAGCTCGGCGATTTCGCTTTCAGTTATCCTGGACAGCCAGTCCGCCTCAGAATTTTCTTCTCGGCAGATCTGATTTAGCTCGTAGTATTCAAAGCTTTGAAGGAGAGTTCTCACCATGTCCCTATACTGGGCTAAGACGGGGTGTATAGCCTCATACTCCCCTTTGACCTGATAAACCACCAGCTGAGAATCGCTGTTTATGATTATATTGGGTATATTCATGTCACTGGCCAACTCTATCCCTCCTATCAATGCCTTATATTCTGCTTGATTGTTTGAGACCTCAAATTTGAACCTTAACGCTCTTTTGAACCGATCTTGCACCAGGGAAATCAGCAGTATTCCTGCCCCACTAACTGTTTTGCTAGCTGACCCATCAACGTATAGGGTCCAGCACTGGCCTGGCCTGCTCGATTGTGAGCTGGACGCTTTATTATTTGTTGAGTCCGCCTCTTTGGCCTTTCCCTTTACTTTGTTGAGCTGGGCTTCTTCGAGCCGGAATGAAGTTTCCGCGATGAAGTCGACTAAAGCCTGTGCTTTGATTGCTCGTCTCGGGGCGTACGTTATTTGGAAATCCGTAAGTTCAATTTTCTAAGTCATAAGTCTTCCTGAGGATTCAGGTTTATGTAAAACCCTTCTCAATGGTGAGGCTGTGAGCACAGTTATGGGATGAGCAGAAAAGTAAGCTCGTAATTTCCGAGCTACAACAAGCAAGACGTATGCTAACTTTTCAACATTAAGATAACGTCCTTCCATGGCGGACAAGGCCTTTGATACATAATAAACTGGTTTTGGGGAGTTATATTCCTCCCTTACAAGAACAGCAGCTACTGCCAGATCATTAGCGGCTAAATAAAGAAAAAGCTCTTCTCCTAATTTCGGGCTGCTCAAAAGTGGTGGCTGGCCTAAGTATTGTTTGACCTCGTCGAAGGCCACGTCGCATTCCGGGGCCCATTCAAAGCCTTTACCTATTTTTAAAATTTTAAAGAATGGCAGGCATTTCTCCGCGGATCTTGAAATGAAGCGACCCAAAGCTGTGATCCTCTCGTTAAGTTGTTGTACATTCTTTATGGATCAGGGCGGAGTCATGTTGACGAGGGCCTGAATCTTTTCCGGATTGGCCTCAATGCCTCTTTGATTAACCATAAACCCTAGGAATTTCCCCCGCTCGGACACCAAAAGCACACTTGCTCGGATTCAGCTTCATTTTATTGCGGCGCAAGTTTTCGAAGGTCTCTTTGAGGTCGACCTCGTGGGAGCTCTCTTTTGTATTGATCACCATGTCGTCTATATAAGCTTCAATGTTTCTTCCCAACTGATCTTTGAAGATAATGGCGATCATTCTTGAGTACGTTGCGCCCGCATTCTTGAGTCCGAATGACATCATTAGATAGCAGTAGGTTTAGTCAGCAGCGTAGAAGCAGGTTGAAGCGTAATCTTTCGGCACCATTTTGATATGGTGATAGCCTGAGTATGCGTCTATGAAGCTCAAAATTCGGTGTCCCGCTATTGAGTCTACCAACTGATCTATGCGAGGTAGGAGGTAGCAGTCCTTTGGACACGCTTTGTTCACATTGGTAAAGTCAACGCACATTCGAAGCTTTCCGCTGGCTTTAGCGACCATGATGACGTTCGATAGCCACTTAGGATACAAGATCTCTTCGAAAATTCCCGCTTTGACCAACCGTTCCACCTCTTCTTTTATGGCTGCCTTTCTATCCGAGCTGAAATAACGAGATTTTTGCCGAATTGGAGTGAAGGCATCACTGTCATTAAGTTTATGCACAATTACTTCCTCGCTAATTCCTTCCATGTCCTCTACTTTCCACGCAAAAACATCCAAATTATTGCGAAGGACCTCTATGATCAGCTTTCTTTCTTATGGGTCAATTTCCAGACCCACTTTGATCATTTGCTCTGGGTATTCTGGATTGATGATGACTTCTTCCAGTTCATCGTTTGGCAGTATGTCCGGGGTCTCGCGGTCGATTAGGGATTCGAGGACGATCTCGATTTGCGGCTCGTTCCTCTTCTGCCTTCTACTTTTCCTCACTTCAGCTCGGGAGGAGTGGAAAGAGATGGTGCTGATGTGTATAGTTTCTTTTGTGTTGACCTCGGGAGTAACTACTACCGTTGTTTCATTGAGTTTTGGCTTCACCGAGTTGGTTGCTGCCGCCTCTGCTCTTTTCCTTTTAAGGATTCCACTCAGTAGATCCTCCGGTTTATTATTGATACAGGCCACTTCGGCAGGGGTGCTGAATTTCACTTTCTGATGGGGGATGGATGCTACAATCCCCAAGGCATCCTGGGCCGTCATTCTTAAGATGGCGTTGAATTGTGACTTTAGATCAATCACCATGAAATTTACTTTGGCGGTTTTAGAGAATTCCTTCTCTCCGATTGTCACCTCGAATTCAATCATTCCCATGACTTTAACGGTGTGGTTGGTAAAACCTTCCAGCAGGCCTGCGTAGGGGGCCAGCTTTGCCTGTTCCATGCCCATCTTTTTTAAGTAATGATAATAGAGGATGTCCCTCGACGCACCGGTGTCTATTAGGACCCTTTCGATGTCGGCACGCCCAACGGCGATGTCGATGGTAAGTGGTTGAGTGGAGTGAAATAAGGTGGCAGCAAGCTCGGACTGTTTGAAAGATATTACTTCTTCCTCTTCCTGAGGAATTTGAAGAATTAAGTATATCCTTTCCAGCCTCCTGATCTGAGTTTCCAACTGGGCGTTACTAGTCGGCTTGATCCTGATAAAGTCAATGCGGAGTTGTCTGTTATCTCCTCCGGGCTCGGGCTCGGCGGTCCTTTTTCCGGGACCTTTGTTGCCCCCAGTATTCTTTGTCCTCGCTACCCACTCTTTCAACTTTCCCTGGTCGACCTGACCTTGCAATGCCCTTTTCAGGTTCATGCAATTTTCCATGGAGTGCCCGTGGTCGCTATGGAACGTACAGTATTGGTTCGGGTCACGTTGCCATCCGGGTTTGTTCAATGGAGGGGGGCGGCAATTCTACCGATCTCATTACTACCTCTCTAGGGGCAGTGAATGGAGTGAAGTCTTTGAACATGTCAGTTCGGCGAGTGCGGTTTCTTCCAGGCCGCGAGCTCGTTTCAGGCTCTGCCTTAGGCGCGATTCGTTCTTTCACAGGTTTCCGAGCTACCTCGGGCACATATGGTTCTTCTGAGCCCGCCACTGCCATAGCTCTCTCATACATCTCTTCAACTCCGCTTGGTTTGCGAAGTGAGAATTCCATTTTGAGGGCTTGGCAAGTCAAACCTCCCATGAAACATAACTCTATATCCCTCCTTTCCAGATCGAAGATTTGTTCTGTCATCTTCTGGAAGCGGGTGATATAGGATGCAGTGCTTTCCTGGGTTTGCTGGCGGATTCAGATCAAATCCTCTTTCGGCCTCACTGTTACTCCGCCCCGAAAAACGAATTGAGAAAATTGCTTCTCAACATGTCATAGCTCGTGATAGAGCCTTGATTATGGGCCAGGAGCCAGGATTAGGCTTTTCCTTGAAAGATCGAGGCCAGTGCCTTGCACTTGATGGCTTCAGACTCCGTAAATAGGGACATCTGGACCTCGAACCATCCCACATGGCTCTTCGCACTAGTGGCCCCGGAATACGAATCCAGGGAAAGGAGGCAGAGATTGGTGATGGGCGAGTTATTGATTCCGTCGGTGAAGGCGTCTAGGGCCAATGCAGATTTTTTCGGACTCCCTTTCTGCTCTTTCCACAGTTCCTTGATCATTTTATCCATAGCGGGGGTTATTCCCTGAGTTCCCGCGGTCCTACCGCTTTGGGTCGCTCGGGTGATTCCTCCCGCGTTGGATTTGGTGGGAGTCCTATGATTTTTATTTTTTGAGGAGGGGGGATTCTTTCTTGGCTGGGATTCTCCCTCACCTTCAGGCTCACCTAGTGATTCCTCCTCCTCTTCCTGATCATAGTACTCGTCGTCGTCGTCGTCATCGTCAGAGATGTCCTCAACATTTTTGCTCTGGAATTTGCTAGGGCCTGGCTTGTCCACGTAGGACTTTCCAGCCTTTTTGGCCCTGCTTTCCTCTTCCAACAGTTGAATGGTTTGAGCGTTAATATTTAACTATTGGGCCACCAAACGTGATTGTTCCTGGAGGGCGGATAACATGAGCTTCCTCTGGTTTGTCGCGGGTGGTGGTGCTTTTGTGCCTTTAGAGGCAGTGATCTGTGTTCTCAGATCTGATTCTCTTCTTTTTCGAGTTGGGCTTTTAGAAAACCCACTCCTATTTCCCAGACGGTCATGAATTGACCGTCCCTCAGACGCGGCCTTAGGCCTGTTGGCTGAATGGGTCACTATTTCGTGCTCTTGAGTTGGCTTTTTTCCATTTCCATCCATTTTGAGTTTTGTGATGAAGAGTTGTTTTTTATGTTCGTGAGGAACTGATTAGTATTTAACGGTATCAAGAGATACTATTTTCTCGCGAAAAAGATTACTAAAGATAGTAAATCGTTTCCCGGCATCGGAACCACTGATGACGCCACAGAAATTGGGGTCAATATATTGGATGGATATCTGGCTTTTAATCACCGGTTCACCTGTTAACACAACAAAGATAAGGAAACCGTCAGAGTCAAGACCGGGTTTGATCCCAACTTAGACCCTCGGGCGTAAGAGTAAGATTCTCTTGGGAGTCTAAGAACAAGGCGTGGAATGCCTTGGGAGAGAAGTTTAGAGTTCTCTGTGTGTTTTTAGTGTGTGTACGGGGTTGATCATACCTGAGAGAGAGGTGGAAAAAGGCTTATATATGCCCCCTTTTACCCAACGGTCCGACCGCAGGTCTAGGAGTAGACTTTACTTATTTGGCCAGGTGTCGCCCTGCGATAGGTCGGCATTTCGTACTTGACAGACTCTGACCAAGGGATGTCATGATGGGACGCATTCGGCTCCGCGCATGGTAGGTGGACAAGGAAGTCCATGGGGCTTTTAATGTGATAGGATGACTCTGATCATGCCATTAATGCGGCCTTTATTCCGAACTCGCCGAGGAGGCCCCGAGCTCTCCGAGGTGGCGGACCCCGGAGGTTGAGAGTTAATTTGAGAGCTCATGCCGCCTCGTAATGTCTGAGTGACCTCGATGTCGCCGAGGAGGAGACGAGGTTGGCTGTGCTCGTTAGAACCGAACCGGTGCTGGGACGACTCCGGTTCGCTAGTATCCGGTCTAGCTTTGAGCCCGGTCTATCTGGCGTGGGCTCTTCAGAGAACATGAAAAGTGATAAGATATAAATTATTTATGTTTTCTTTATTAATTTTCACCAAATACTAAAATCATTGCATTCCTCTGTGTAAAATATCCCCAAAAATCCAAAGAAATGACCAAAAAATAAAACACCAAAATGTTATTCCACACAAAACTTTTATAAATGAGACTTGAATTTTATATTAAGTAGGAATAAGAATAAAAGACTTTATGTATTGCCAATCCTTGAACTAGCAATATGGTGGCTTCAAAGAAAGATTTACTATCATTTTCTATTATCAACAACTTGCTTATCATGGAGGCAAAGAATGAACCAACAACCAAGGACTTCTTCGGAGAGTATCTAATAGATTAGCTAGTATATTTTTTCTAATCGTTATGTTTATTATATTATCCTTAATTAATCACTTATTTGGCTAATGGTCCACCCTTTATAAGGGTAACTTTGGAGGACAATGCATGCATTATAATATCAATGGTTAAGTCACCTCAAATTTATTGATCTATCTGTTCTAAAATAAGTGTCTCAATCAATTTATCAAACTTTTTACGAATTATGTTAATTATTTGTACATAACATACCACGGTAAAAATTGCATTTTATATTGTATCTAGAAACACGTCACCACTTATATCATTAAAAAGTTGTTTAGTTGTAAAGATAAACCTCACTAATGCGTGAAGTTTATAGCTCAATCCCTTCATCTGTCTCAGATAAACACCTAAAAAAACATATCACTTATTTAATTAAAAAACAAAAAAGAACAACACACCTCTATATAACGTTGAAGATAATTTGAAACTATCAAATACTTTTTCTGTCTCAAAATAAATATCATATTTTTATTTTGGTCATTATTCATATAAATAAATGTCTCATTTTGAAATTAAAAAGAATCTCAATACAGTTTTATCATTGTATATGCAATTTATAAAAAACAAAATATATTTTATTTTTAATTTAAAAAGGAATAGTATTATTTTTAAAATGTTAATTGTGACCTTTGTTTTAAGACGTTGGGACGAGATTAGTAAATTATTCCAAGTAAAAATATATGTTGTGCAAAGATTTTTTTTGAAGGATGTTTTTGTATAAACATAAGAATCATTAAGTTAATTACTTTATATCCATTATTTTAACTTTGGAATATAATACTAGTATGTATGAAATAAAGTGGGAGGAAGATGTGTGAAGGACAGAAAAGATTAGTTGTGTCATGTGTGCCCACTAATCTAAAACAATGGAACAGGTAAACCCATTAAGCATCCATTTGTACAAATTGTACATCTGTAAGTACTCCCTCCGTCCGAAAATGATCTTCTCATTTGCTATTTCTCATTATCCCCTTCACGCCCTACATTTTAGGCTAAACAAAGCATGGTAGTGAAGCAAGTGTTTAGATCAATGTGGCTTGCAACACAAATAATTTGCTTCCATAAATAAAATCATAACTATGACATTAATATAAGTCAATGTGTAGAATCCCTGAAATGTTATTTATCTATCTTTGATGGGCAAGATGGTAAATCAACATTGCTTTGAAAATGAATAGGTATGGTCCCTATTGAAGTGTCACCATGTTTACTATATAAAGGCCCCTCCATCAAGCCTTAAACATACTTGATTCTTACTTTCTCTCATCTAAATTATCTCTTCATTATTGAAAGAACTTTTGAGAGACTAAGAGACACTTTCATTTAGAAGATCATCTCCCTACATTATCTTCTACTTCATTCTTATTCTCCCTTCAAGACATCAAGATGGATTCAACAGGTATACATTTATTATATGCTTCCGCTTCATCTCTTCCTCTTTCTCTTACTTAAATATGAGTATGGCATTCAGGGATTAAAATTGTTCTATCAATTGGTATCAGAGCCCCGCTCATTATTTAGTTTGAGTTTGAGTTCTTGTTTTAAAGCTTTATGCTTTGACTATGATTCATTTTCCCTGTTGAATCTTAAGGTATTTGATGATTGATTAAGGACTCTAATTCATTCATAGAGTACTGATGATCTTCATCTAAATTAAGTGAATGGTTGAAAAAGTTTTGTTATTTAAAAATGGTTCTTGTGAGACCATCCCTTCATAACATGGTTTTATGTTTAAATGCATACCATGTGGATCTACTCACTTGATTCCACTAAGTTAAAGCAAGATTATCCCTATATAACGTGGTTTTATGTTTTAAGTACATACCATGTGGATCTACTTGCAATTCATTAATTTTGGGAAAGTTTTAAACAAAATTCAGAAGTGCAGAAAATCGCCTTACTCGGCCGAGTCCTTTGCTTTGCTCGGCCGAGCATATGAAAAGGCGCGAAATGCTCGGCCGAGTCCTTTGTTTTGCTCGGCGAGCAGATGAACAGGCGCCAAAATTGACATAAACCGGTTGGATCTTTGGTCGAGTCCGGTTCGGTTCTCTTGAAAACCGGTCGGGTTTTTAGCTTTGCCCGGTCGGACCAAGACTTGCACGGCCGAGCGTTTGGATTTGCTCGGCCGCGCATTGTATGTCAACAAAGGCAAAATGTTCTGATTAAAAGTGCTCGGCCGTGTCCTTTGTTCTGCTCGGCCGAGCAGATCAATTTTCAAACAATCTGATTTAAAGTGCTCGGCCGAGCACTTTCCTTGACTCGGCCGAGCAGTCACTGTTCACAGATTTTTTGGGAAAAATTCTTATTTTCTGTACAACTTTGTTTCCCTTAGACAAAACATTAATTTTTCAAACCTTAAAGCCCTGATTAATTAATGCTTAAATAATTTTATTCATTATTTAAATAATATTATCACATAAGCGATTAACGTTATTTAAATGCAAAATTATTAAAGTGTTGAATGTTTAAGATATGAATGACTTGGATTTTCCAAATAAGATCTTGACATTTGACTAACGATGGTATATCAGGCTGGAAACCTTGACTGGTCTCCTCAACCATCCGAACGGATTGGTGGAACGACTAAGGTTGAACAACGCCACGTACTAAGAAAGTCTTAAGCATTCTTGTGATGACATATAAAATGAACATTTGTAATTTTATTAAATGCTTAAGACTACCCAAAAGAAGATTAAGCATTTAATCAATATTGTTCAAATTACTTGTCATCTAAAGTAGTTATTTATGAGTCAATTCGCAATCCAAAGATTAGTTTTGATGTCATGTTAATTGCTTTATTGATGGATTTCATTTGATATAATTAACCTTTTAATTTATAATGTAGTTACTTATTATTGTTTTGTATTCATTCTTGTTCTCGATTCCCAGATTTACTTAACGCTTCTTCTATTACTGCTGCGATGAGCACAATCCGCGATGCTTAATGGGACAAACTTTAAAACTTGGAAAAACAAAATTACTATGATCTTGGGCTGCATGGACATAGACCTCGCATTTAGGGAGCCTATTCCTATTCCTCTTAGTGAAGATAGCACCGCTGAGGACCGCTTGAACTCTGAGAAGTGGAAACGCTCTAATCGCGTAAGTCTTATGATCATGAAAAATGTCGTCCCGGAGGCATTTCTTAACAGTGTCCACGAGGACGTTGATGCTAAAACTTTTCTTGAGACCCTTGAAAGGTGCTTTGCTAAAAGCGAAAAGTCGGAAACAAGTTCTTTTTTAAGAAAGCTTGTTTCCATGAAGTAAAAGGGTACCGGGAACTTAAGGGGTATATTTAGAAATGCTTCACTTATTAACTAAACTAAAAGGACTTAAGTTAGAGATATCGGAAGATCTTCTCGTCCATTTAGTGTTGATTTCTCTTCCTCCTCAGTTGGTCACTTTGAGGTGACCCATAATTGTCAAAAAGACAAGTGGGATATTAATGAATTAATCTCACATGTGACACAAGAGGAAGATAGGTTGAAGCAACCTAAAATTGAAGGTGCTCATTTAGCATCCACCTCTTCTCATGGGACTAAGAGAAGAGGGAAGGAAATTGCGGTAACAAGCAATAAGAAGCCTAAAGGATCATCTGATGATCGTATAGGAAAAGAAGTGCTTCTTTTGCAAGGAACCCGAGTCATATGAAGTACGACTGCCCTAAGTATCACGCTTGGCGTGCTAAGAAAGGTATGTCATTTGGTCTTGTTTGTACTGAGGCTAATTTAGTTTCAATTCCTACATATACATGGTGGTTGGATTCTGGTGCAACAACTCACATTAGTATGTCTATGCAGGGTTGCCTGAATTACCGAAGACCCAGTGAGATGAAAGATTCATCTATATGGGAGCTGGGAACCCGGTAGAAGTCATAGGCATTGGAACCTTTAGATTGTTGTTAAGTACAGGATATTATTTTGTATTAAATAATACTTTTATTGTACCTTCGTTTAGAAGGAATTTAATATCTATCACTGTTTTGGACAAAGAGGGTTACTCTTGTTCATTTGGTAATAATAGATGTGATTTATATTTCAATTCCATTATTGTTGGTACTAGTACTTTATCGAGTAGTGATAATCTTTATTTGCTTAACACTACTCAAACAATCAATGAGTCCCATAATAATGAAACTAAATCTAAGAAGCGAAAGTTTTCAAGTGAAAATTCTTATACCTTATGGCATAGGCGTTTGGGTCATATCTCCAAAAGGAGAATTGATAAGCTTGTGTCAGAAGGAATCATAAATAAACTTGATGTTCCTGAAAAGGACTTTTGCATTGAATGCCTAAAAGGAAAGTTTACAAACTCGAAAAGAAAGGTATCCTCGAGAGCCTCAGCGTCTTAGAACTAATACATACGGATATTTGTGGGCCATTCCCTTCTCCTTCTTGGAATGGTCAACAATATTTTTATACGTTCATAGACGACTACTCTCGATATGGATATATTTATTTGCTTCATGAAAAGTCTCAATCTTTGGACGTTTTCAAGTCTTTAAAGCCGAAGTTGAAAATCAACTAGGTAAGACTATTAAGAACGTTAGATCCGATCGTGGTGGTGAATACTATGGTCGGAATGATGGTTCGGGAGAACAACGTCCGGGTCCTTTTGCTCGCTATCTTGAAGAGTGTGGGATTGTCCCTCACTACACTATGCCGGGTACGCCTAGCATGAATGGTGTAGCTGAGAGACGTAATAGAACCCTTAAGGATATGGTAAGAAGTATGGTTTCTTGTACTTCTTTACCTCACTCATTATGGGGCGATGCATTAAAAACCGCAACTTATCTTCTAAATAGGGCTCCCTCTAAGGCCACTAACAATAAAATCCCTTATGAATTATGGACGAATAAGAAACCGTCCCTAAATCATCTTCATGTATGGGGTTGTCCAGCAGAAGCTAGGCCTTATAGGCCTAACGAAGGAAAATGGACGCTAAGACAGTTAGTTGCTACTTTGTAGGGTATGCCGAAAGATCAAGGGGCTATAAATTTTACAACCCGAAAACTAGAACGTTTTTTGAAACGGGAAATGCTAGGTTCTTTGAGGATGTTGAATTTAGAGGGGAAATTAGGAATAATAATTTTGAATTTAAGGAAGAGGAATCCTTTTCTATACCTCTTCCCTTAGTAGTCCCAATTGAAAATCAAGTACTTGTACCTGAAATTCAAGAGGAACAAATTCAAAATATTGACTCCCCTATAAATATTGAACAACATGAAAATGTTGATCAAAATGAGGAAATTCAACAACCTCAAAATGAGGAAGAACCAGTGCCTTTAAGGAGATCCAATAGAGTTAGAAGAAGTGCCATTTCGGATGATTATGAGGTGTATCTTGCAGAGAATGAAGGACACCTAGGTTTAGTGGGAGATGAGCCTCTCACCTTCCATGAAGCCTTAAAGGTCCTAATTCTCATAAGTGGATCAATGCCATTAATGAAGAGTTAAAATCTATGAAAGACAACGACGTTTGGGATCTTGTCTCATTACCGAAGGATGTGAAACCGATTGGTTGTAAATGGATATTTAAAACCAAAAGGGATTCACAAGGTAATGTGGAAAGACATAAGGCTCGTCTTGTTGCCAAAGGTTTCACTCAAAAGGAAGGTATTGACTACAAAGAAAATTCTCTCTCCGGTGTCTTCTAAAAACTCCTTTAGGATCATTATGGCTTTAGTGGCACATTATGACCTTGAGCTTCATCAAATGGATGTAAAAACTGCTTTTCTCAATGGAGACATTGAGGAAACCATTTATATGAAGAAACCAGAAATGGTGGATGATTTGGAACAAACTAATCATTTAGTTTGTAAACTTAAGAAATCCATTTATGGGCTCAAGCAAGCTTCCCGTCAATGGTATCTCAAATTAACCAAGTAATTCTTTCATTTGGCTTTGAAATGAATATTGGTGAAGATTGTATATACCATAAGTTCAGTGGGAATAAATTTATATTCTTAGTCTTATATGTGGATGATATTTTACTTGCTAGTAATGACTTGAACCTTCTTAAAAGACACTAAGAAATTTCTTTCAAAGAAATTTGAAATGAAAGATCTTGGAAAGGCATCTTTTGTATTAGGAATCCAAATACACCGTGATCGCTCACGAGGTACTTTAGGATTATCACAAAAGGCCTATATAGAGAAGGTATTACAAAGATTTAGCATGCAAAACTGTAAACCACATGACACCCCTGTCTCTAAAGGAGATAAATTTAGTCTTAATCAATATCCCAAAAACAATTTTGAAACCAAGTATATGGAAAACATCCCTTATGCATCAGCAGAGTAGGAAGCTTAATGTATGCTCAAGTCTGTACTCGTCCAGACTTAGCTTTTATTGTTGGGATGCTTGGTCGATACACCAAAGCAATCCGGGGAGAGAACATTGGGTCGCAGCCAAAAGAGTGATGCGGTACTTACAAAACACCAAGGACTACATGCTTACATATTCAAAGTCGGATCATCTCGAGATCATTGGGTATTCCGATTCCGACTTTGCTGGATGCCAAGACAGCCGTAAATCAACGTCTGGTTATGTCTTCACATTAGCCGGTGGAGCCATTTCTGGAGAAGTGCCAAGCAGACACTCGTTACTTCCTCCACCATGGAAGCCGAGTTCGTTGCTTGTTTCGAGGCATCCAATCAAGCTATATGGCTGCGTAAATTCACTGAGGGACTGCGTATTGTTGATAGTGTCGAAAGACCTATTAAGCTTTATTGTGACAATAGGGCAGCGGTCTTGTACTCCAACAATAACAAGAGCTCGTCAAAGTCTAAACACATTGACATTAAATTTTTGTTGTAAGAGAGAGGGTACGAAATGAACAAATAGAAATACAACTTATTGGTACAAACTCTATGTTAGCGGATCCGTTTACTAAGGCGTTATCACCTTTAGTGTTTCACGAGCATGTTGCTCATATGGGTGTAACAACTTTTGATAACATTTAATATAGTGGGAGTTTATGTTGTTTTCTTCAATTTTATTGTTCTATTATTATTTAAAGTTTGATCTCATTTGGTTAAGTTGGACTAGTTGGAAGAATATGTATATATTCATTAAGATCCATGCTACACATCCATACTTTTGATCTATGTCATTTAGTTGAATTAGTATATGTAATTATAGTGGGTTTAGTTGCGAATCAATACAACGACTGCCCCTTTAGTTCTATACTTGTATGGCTAATGGACGAGATTGTTATAAGTGATAAAAAGTGCACATTTGGGTTATCATTTATGTTGTACTTATGATTTAAAGGAAGAAATTTGTTTTGCAACCCAAGTGGGAGATTGTTAGATCAATGTGGCTTGCAACACAAATAATTTGGTACCTTCCATAAATAAAATCATAACTATGACATTAATATAAAGTATGGTCAAAATAGTCAATGTGTAGAATCCCTGAAATGTTATTTATCTATCTTTGATGGGCAAGATGGTAAATCAACATTGCTTTGGAAATGAATAGGTATGGTCCCTATTTGAAGTGTCACCATGTTTACTATATAAAGGCCCCCTTCATCAAGCCTTAAACATACTTGATTCTTACTTTCTCTCATCTAAATTATCTCTTCATTATTGAAAGAACTTTTGAGAGACTAAGAGACACTTTCATTTAGAAGATCATCTCCCTACATTATCTTCTACTTCATTCTTATTCTCCCTTCAAGACATCAAGATGGATTCAACAGGTATACATTTATTATATGCTTCCGCTTCATCTCTTCCTCTTTCTCTTACTTAAATACGAGTATGGCATTCAGGGATTAAAATTGTTCTATCAGCAAGTGTTTATTTCTTTAAAAAGTTTGAATAGTCAAAAACGAAGATTATTTTGGGACGGAGAGAGTATATTAATACTTTGATTGTAAAGCCACCTTCCAAACGTCATTTTCTTGTACTAATTTCTTTGTTAAAATCTTTTACTTATTTGTTTATCTTGCCTATTCACAACTTTGTTAGTGTCAAATGTCAAATTTAGCATGTGCAGTGCAGTGAAACAAAATTATTTAGAAAGAGAGTCAAAATTATTTTTGGAATAATTATTACAGTTGACAGTTGACAGTTGACAGTTGACAGTTGACAGTTGACGTATTCAAATTTAATATAAAAAAGGTCAAAATCACAGTCTAATGCAAAATTTACCTACAAATAATGGGGTTAAATGTATAAATTCATTGTTAGTAGTTAAAAGACATTTAAAAAAAATAAAAAATAAAATAAAAGTGATAAAGTTGACACGTTTTGAATTTGAAAGGGTCGGCCCCTTCCCATTAACGTGGCTTCGTCACTGGGCATGATAAAATGATGAAGCTTCTACCAAGACGAAGGAAATATAATATAATACCACGAAGAGCAATGCTATGGACAAAATATAAGGTCACAAAATCTAACTCACAACATGAAGTGGTGATATTTTATTGGTTGCATTGATAATGGCCCTGCCACACTCTAATTAAAAACACCAATAACATCATTACACCTTGGATTTTGTGACCACGTTTTTGTGACTTTTTTGTGCCCCTAGTATTATTCTACCACGAAATAACAACAAAACAACAAAAGATAAGGTGGAAAAACCTTTTTTAACATGATAAAATGTTTAATGAAATATAAAGTCACAAAATCTAACTCACAACATGAGGTGACGATATTTTATTGGTTGCATTGATAATGGACCCGCCACACTCTAATTAAAAACACCAATAACATCATTACACCTTGGATTTTGTGACCTTTTTGTGCCCCTAGTATTATTATACCACGAAATAACAACAAAACAACAAAAGATAAGGTGGAAAAAACCTTTTTTAACATGATAAAATGTTTAATGATGAAAGATGTTAATTTATACGCTTATAAATTTGCGCGAATTTTATATTATTTTTTAGTAATGTAATTTCTTTTACGAAAAGTTAAATAGAGGTACTCTACTCTCTTTTAAGGATGAACCAGTCAACACTGAATTTGGCGTAAATTTTTCACCAAATTTTACATTAAAAAAAGTCCTTTTTGATATATTACACTAATTTTTACACTAAAAAAATAATATTTCCCTTTCACCACATTTTTCATGAATTCTCATTATTTCACAAACAAAACAATACTTAAAGTCTAGCCTTTTACATATTAACCCTTCTCTTTAAATTGAGATGATATTTTCCAAAAACATGCTATATAGTATTTTTATTATGTAATATTATGTTTTTATAAATATTTTTAATGCATTGTATTGTTTTATTTCAAGTAAAACATGCTATATAATTTATTGTTATATCATAATTTACAATATGTTACTTTTTAAAATTGGTGGGGCTAAAATTGACAAATGAAATTATTGCACCAAATTTGGTGCAAGTAAATAGTGTTACACCAAATTTTATGCAAGTTTGCACCAAATGTTACACTAAAAAAATATCATTTCCAATGTATTACTCTACCTGTCCCTGAATAAATATCATACTTTCTATTTTTTGTTTTCCAAAAATTAATGTCGCCTTACTAGAAATAGGGTATGAAGTTTGGTGATCTTCATACTATATCTAATTTTTGTTTGTCCAAAATTAATGTCGCCTTACTAGAAATAGGGTATGAAGTTTGGTGATCTTCTTATACTAACCATTCTAATAGGCACAAGCATTGCAAAGCAATAGAAGATGTCACTCTACCCACATGAATAGTTTGCGCAATCAAGTAAACATAACTAAAAGCTTAAAAACATTGATTTGTCAACTATGACATTTATTTCGGGACAAAGAGAGTATACTATTTTTCACACAAAAAAGAATATTCCCTTCCACCTCATTTTTTACTAATTATCTTTATTTCACAAACAATACTTGAAGTCTGGTCTTTTACATATTAACTCATCTCTTTTAATTGAGATGATACAATTCTCCAAAAATAATATTTATTATGTAGTAATATGTTTCATAATTATTTTTAATGCATTGTACTTTTGTAATTTAAGTAAAATATGCTATACTCCTCCGTCCCAACTTAAGAGTAAAATATTTCCAAAAAGGGCGTCCCAACTTAAGAGTCAATATCCAAAAATAGAAAGTAGATCCTACATGTCATACTCACAACAATTATACACTAACTCTTCTCTACCCCACTTTCTCTCTCATACTCAACTATCAACACTCACACACATCACTTTTTCCTTAATTCTTGAACCCAAAAGTTTTTTGACTCTTAAGTTGGGGCGGAGGGAGTATAATTTATTAACATATAAGTTAATTATAATTTACAATATGTAACTTTTAAAAATTAGAGGGACTAAAAATGACTAATAAAACTATTGCACCAAATTTGGTGCAAGTGAACAGCGTTACACCAAATTTGGTGTAATGCTATTCACTTGCACCAAATTTAGTGCAATTTATAGTGTCCATTGAAAGTATAGTAAATAGTAGGGGTGGATTGGTAGGTATACCGAGTGTATTTTGCTTGTACTGTGTACCAACCAAGTATGATTTGGTACACAAAAATATGTACCAGTACTAACCACGAAAGTCGGTATGCCAATTTTATTGGTACGGCTGGTACACGATAAATACCAAATGTAAATGAAGACAAAGAAAATTACATTTTTTTGTTAGACTTTCTTGTCTAGTATAAAAAAAAAACACGTTGTAACATAAAAATATATCTCAAATACAAATTATAAAGTTTTGAAACTAAAAAAAGTAGAACAATTGAAGTCTTGAAAACTAAACAATACGGTGACTCTACATAATATTCACCACGACTGCAAAAAAGATTACAATAAGGCAGTTTGAATTTTTTTTCCTGAATCGTAATAAAAAGTAACCTTAAGGACTTAAGGTTAGAAAAAGAAAATTAATGTTTGATACTCTATTCGTCCCAAAATACTTGTAGTTTTAGAACTTCTCACACGTATTAAAAAAAACAATCAATAAATATCAAATAGACTAAACTACCATTTGAATATTTCAAGTACCTAGACATTTAGACGGATTATTATATATATGTGTGTGTGTGTGTGCGCGTGTGTGTATATATATATTTGGTACATGAGTATACCAATCAAAGTCGATATTGCATACCGTGTACCAACCAATTAGGCAAAAGTGGTACAGTACTACCTACCAAAAAGTTTGGTATACCGATTTTTTTATACCAATTATGATTGGTACGGTTGGTATACGAGTTGGTTGATACGGACGAGTACAATTTGCCACCCTTAGTAAATAGTGGCAATTTTGGTGAAAATAGATTAACTGACTTCATCTAAAATGGGAATTACTTGGTACTGATTTATGTTAAAATTTCCACTTTACTCGAATGGTTCTTACTAAAACATTGAAAACATTTACCAGGTTAATTAGAAATCGAGAAATGTAAGAACTACTCCCTCTGTTCTGGAATAAATGCTATAGTTGATAAGTCGTGTTTTAAATTTTTTAGCTATGTTTCCTTGATTGGCCCAATCTATTTATATGAGTAGAGTGACACCTCTTATGACATTGCAATGCTTGTGCCTATTAAAATGGGTAGTATGAGAAGATCACCAAACTTCATGCACAATTTTCAGTAAAGACGACATATTTTAAGACAAAAATAAATAAAAAGTAGGACATTTATTCTAAGAAAATAGAAAGATTATTAAATTAAGGCTTCTTAAATTTGATAGAGGTTAAGCTTACTATAACTTATGCAAATTCAGAAAAATAAATAATAAAAGTTGAGAGCTCATGAGCACTTAGTTATCTCACAAATGCATAATTGTAATGATATGCATATATACAACTATAATTGATAGGCATGTCAACCCTTTACACTTTAAGGTCACATGCCATCCATTAGGGGAACTAGTGTGACCTAATCCTCTTAATCCATTCCATTGAATTAGTTCAAGAACGTGAATGCCTTGGTGCTCAATTTAATATTTTGCCAACATGTTTAGTTCAATGATTAATCCATAATTCTAACAATTACGTTTAAATTTTTTATTTTTTTTTATCAACTTAGGTGAATTCTGACGCAATCATAGTAAAGAAAGAGAAATTTCTTGAAAATAAAAAGTCACTTTGTGATACGAATGAGAATAGTTATGTCCACCTCCTAATGCTCTAATTATACCCCTAAAATAGTTAATTCCCCAAAGCCCCCTAGCTCTTCCCACTTATTGACATTTCATCCTCTTCATCATTTCTTATTCTTCCTTTGCCTTCTAAGCGCCCGCCCTTCCTCTACATCCACAAAGTTCTTATTCTCCCTTCAGTCTGTTGTCTTCATCATCCTCTTCCATATCATTTCTCTCACCCTTTTCTTCTCTTCCCCATCACTGAAAAATAGGCATGTTCTTACAGTGGCACATACACATATACAATTTGTTTTGAAGGCACCGACATGATCTTATTGACGAAGAGACGATGAGGGGAAAAGTGAAAAAAAAGGGAGGGGGACCCGACGATCACAAAATTTACAAACCCACCAACAAGTTGTTGTTTAAAGATGCTGGCGGGTTCTCATCAGCATCTCTTCTGAATATAGATATGAGAGCGTATGCTTGGGAATGAAGGGATATTAGTGTTGGGTTTCACTGACACCCTGCCTCCGTCTCTTTCCCTTTATTATTCCCTCTTCTCCCAACCCCAATGATGTTCAAATATGAAGTTGAAAATGATGGTGAAAATTGGGCTTATTGAGTGTAGCAAGAACGAACACTAGGTTGGCAGTACGCACATCTTAGTCTGTTGTGCGTGTAAAAGATGAGGTTGAGGTCTTTCTTTGGGGTGCTAAAATATAACAGTGACGATGCAAGTTTAAGAGTTCTTATTTTGTAATTGGTTTTAGTTTATATTAGTGGATTTAAAATCAAATTGTGTTTTAGTCGCAGATAATGTGGGCAAGAGAGTGGATTATGGGTAGGGGAGATGCAAAAGTTCATAATAACAATTTCAATGGGTTAATTGCAATTTAGTTACCTAAGTTTTATAAAATTCTGCAATTGGTTATTAAATTTGTCAAAGTTGCGATCCGGTTCCTGAGTTTGCTGAACCGGAGCAATCAGGTGTAAAACTCGTTAGCTAGTTAAAAAAATAACGAAATGTATATCATGTGCGAAACATGTGACTTTTATTGAGGGCAAATATGTCATTCCCACTCGTAAATGAATCTCACTTACAAATATTTTAGTTTCAAGTGTTAAAAATAAAAGATTAGGGGTCGAAATGTAAATATGCTTCATCTTCAACCTCTAGCCTAATCCCCCCACCCAAAACAGCCACCATCATCCTACCGCCACCATCTACCCACCACCACCTTCGCTATCATCAAACCCAGATCACCACCACCACCACCAGAGCCGCCGCACCTTCCTCGATGTTGCCACCATCAACTGGGTTCGTGACCGAGCCCTCGACCACGACGTCGAGAAAGAACGATACCTCAAACTAATGCTCAACCTCAAGAACCTCATCAAATCCAACCCTCAAAGTCCCTCCCTCTTTCCCTCATCGCCCAAAACAAAGATTCCCTCGGCATTCATAATCACCACCACCGGGACCAAATCGATTTTCTCCGAAATATCAAACCCAACTAGAATTTCCCAACAATAATTCACAATCACCACCACCGGGACCAAATCTTAACAGAAAATTCAAGTACTTAATTCCACTATTGTTGACTAAATTGAGATTGTACCTTGGGATTTCGCAGCATAGTGGTGACTAGAATTGCCCAGGTGAACAAAATCTTGGGTTGAATTGCACAAAATTCACCCGACGTACGACAGCCTGGATGAAACGGAGAAGTTACAGTCGTCTGGATGAGGTTGCCAGATCTGCGGTGTTTGTTGACCGGCGAGAATGGAGAGGGATTGGCGTCGGGGACAACAGAAAGACTCACGGCGATCGATGTCGGCACTAGAGGAACGCCGGAGCAAGGGGAGACGAAGGCGGATTGCGGCAATGGCTTCTGATCAGAGAAGACAATCTTGGCCGGAGATGAGAAAAGACAACGAAGGGTTAATTGCAATTTGGTTGAGAAAAGACAATTTTGACCTCAGTTAAATGTCACGTGTTTGGCACATGTGACGACTTTGTTAGAATTTTAATAAGTTAACGGATTTTACACCAGATTGCTCCGGTTCAGCAAATTCAGGAACCCAATCGCAACTTTGACAAATTCAGTAACCGATCGCAGAATTTTGTAAAACTCAGGTAACCAAATTGCAATTAACCCATTTTTAATTTCAAATGACATTTTTTGTAAAATTTATGCAAATCATGGTCTTTGTCCCTCTTCAGTGTTGTGAACTTAATTTATGCTTGGCAAATTGAGGTGTGATAGTTCATATATCATAATTTCAAATCTGACATACGCCATCACTATAATTTAAGGTTTATGGGGGATGTTTAATGAAAAATAAATACTGATAGTTGAAATATCAGAGACGAATAGCCAAAATGTGAAGGATCATTCGCGAATAAAAGAACAGTGGCAAGAGTGATATTAATGAGAGAACATGTGGTATATTCATGTAAAACCTAAGTATATGGCATTTTCAAAAAAGTGTATACTCTTTTGGTATTTTGTTTAGACTGAGATACCCTAGAGTCATTGCCCTAATCCTCTAGTCGACTTGGCTTGGCTTGGCTTCAGGCGCCAAACTCCTTATTATAAACCCTTAAACCCATTTCCACACACACACACACACACACGCACACACAGAGTAGAGGGCTTGATGTTAGCATTATCAAGAACAAGAATGAAATCAGTGATTTCCCCAACTCTCTCCACACTCACTCCATCCTTCTCCAAACCCAAATCTTTCTCTTTCTTCTCTAACCCTTCTCAATCCATTTTCTCCAATTTCCAAAACCCTAAAAATTTCCCAAAATTTCTTCCTTAAATTTAACCCTAAACTCAAGTACCCATCGGTCCTTTCATTCTAACCCATCTCTATCTAATTCGGGAGAGATCCATGTCATTGTCGGCCCCATGTTTGCCGGAAAGACTACCACTTTACTTCACCGGATGAAGTCTGAACGCAGTAATGGCCGGTGAGTTGCTCTCTTGTTCTTAATAATGTTTTGTTGAATTTTAGGTCAAAACTTGTATTTTTATTATTGATTAAACCTAATTATTTGCTCCATGCTGTACTGCAATGCTAGTGAAGATACTAGAGTGTCTGGTTGAGCTCACTCTATTAACGCTTGCCGTCTGATTGTCTGAACTGCGTAGTTAGATTCTAGCCTACACTTGAGCCCAAAAAATTTTAAGCTCGCCCGATAGATTCATGAGAATGCTAAAATGATTAAACTAGCTTTATGAAAGTTCAAATAACTAGGGCTGTAATCAGACTGGACAACTTAATGGGATGAATAAATACTTTGGCCTTTAGAATCACCAAGCTCGGCTCATTGTGGGCCCCTACTCTCAGCATCTCATAAAATGGGTTACGGTTCAGGTTTCCAGTCAAGCTGGTGTTCAAATAAAGAATTTGTTAGGCTTCAATCTTTATGAAATTCATTATGTGTAATGAAGTCTTAAAATATAAATCAAATAATGTGTGTTATACTAAGAAATTGATCAGTTGATATCAAGCAGTCAATCTTGGACTTCTTATATGGGATGGAGGGAATACATTAATACATGGATTTTCTTCTAATCATAGTTGAAATGCCGTACTGCAATTTGGGTACTTGAATTGAGTACTAGGGTCATGGCAGCGAGACAATAGATTAAGGGGAACTGAGTCTCTAGATTCATTGAAGTTGATTGTTCACAGGATGAAGGTTTGAAACTTGTTGTTGTGCATTCATATTTTCACACTTATCCAATCGTTGGTATGGACTAGGGTCTATGTGCTAAACTTGCAACTACAATCCGTGAATCATGGTTAGGTTTGCAGGATTATTTGGCAAAGTTAATGCAAAATAGAAGTGCCTCCATGCTTCTCTAAGTGTTTTTATTGTTGTAAATTGTATGAGTTAAACTGTACTGATACTTCAAATTCTATACACTAAAATTCACTTAGCGGTATTTAATCTTGCTGTAGCCGTTCCTAGTGGCGATGGGATAAAGATGGTGCACGTATTCGTTGATCGTGCCTTCCGCCCTTCCCCGCCTTATTAAGTTTTGCAATGCCTTTTTGCACCCTCCATTATCCTAAGTTTTAAATTAAGAAACATGAACACTACTCCAATACCATTTTTGTCGGCAGGAAAGAATCAAATAAAAAATTTACTAGAGGTTTGAGTGGTCAGTCAAATTCTCATATCCCCGTATTGACAACATTATTGTTTCTTTAAGCTAATTCAGTATTCTTGTTCTACGATTGGATCTCGTCTTAATAAGAGTTTTAGTTGGTAAATTCCTCCAGTGTTTCTTTACAACTGATCAGATGTAATTATCAATCGTAAGATATTCCCAGTTTTCAGGACAGGGTCTCTGATTTCCGCTATATGGACAAAACATTGCGGGGTCTATGTCACTCAGGAAGAGTGTCTCAAGCAGTTGGAATATTATGCCGTACAGGATTTCAGGTGGAACCGGAGACCTATTCTCTTCTTTTGCAAGAATGTATATTCAGAAAAGACTATCGTATGGGGAGACGAATTCATTTCCAAATGGTTATTGTTGGATTCATTCCGAATGAGTATCTACAAACCAAGTTGTTGATACTGTATGCAAAAGCAGGGGATCTAGATACTGCACATGTTCTCTACAATAGTTTGCTCACAGAAAGCCTTGTTTCTTGGAATGCAATGATTGCAGGATACGTGCAAAAAGGCCTTGAAGAAAAAGGCTTGAGCTTTTATTTCAAGATGAGACGGGTTGGTTTGATGCCAGATCAATACACATTTGCTTCAGTCTTTAGGGCCTGTGCCACCTTAGCAAGGCTAGAACAGGGTAAGCAAGCACATGCGGTCTTAATAAAAAGCCAAAGCTGTGGCAATGTTGTAGTGAACAGTGCTCTTATTGACATGTATTTCAAATGCAGCTGTCCCTGTGATGGGCATCTAGTGTTTGATAAGGCATTGGACAGGAATGTTATTACATGGTCTTCTTTAATATCTGGGTACGGACAGCAAGGAAGAGTGAAAGAGGTGTTGGAATCCTATCATAGGATGATTAATGAAGGATGTCAGCCGAATTATGTCACTTTTCTTGCAGTTCTTTCTGCTTGTAGCCATGGAGGTTTGGTCGATGAGGGTTGGGGTTACTTTTTGTCTATGAAAAGAGATTATGCAATTGAACCCAAAGAAAAGCATTATGCTGTCATGGTTGATCTCCTAGGTCGTGCTGGGAGGTTACAAGAAGCTTATGATTTCATCAGAAGTGCACCATGTAAGGAACATCCTGTAATCTGGGGTGCGCTTCTTGAGGCATGTAAGATTCATGGCAATATGGACTTGGTGAATATTGCAGCAAAGAATTATTATGACTTGGAACCAGAAAATGCGAGCAAGTATATTGTTCTTTCTAATGCTTATGCCTCTTTTGGTCAGTGGAAAAATGTTACTGAGATTAGGAGTGGAATGAAGGAATTTGGGATGAAAAAGGAGCCTGGCTATAGCATGATTGAAGTGCAAGGGAGGTCCACTACTTCTTTATGAGACATGCTGCTCATGAACAAACGCTGCAAATATATGAGTTGATTAAGGATATGGATTGCGTTCTAAATGATGCTGGCTATCTTCCTGATTTATGATCTGCTAGCAGTAAATAGTACATTAACATTGCTGTAAGAGGAATAACCGTATGTGCCGGGGGTGGAGGTGTGAAGCGTCTAATTCTCGACCTTAGTCTTTTTGCTACACCACGTGAATATTACAGGTTTTGTCCATTGGGAGATGTCACACCAACCGACTTTTGAAGGAGTGCAGGAAGCATGTGACGAAATCATCCTGATTGTTAAAGAGACGTAAATTGTTTGGGTACATATAGTCTTACCATTTCCATGAGCTAGCAATGGATAGGTTTTCATATGAAGGTAAAACGAGGTTCCTGATCTTTAGAAAATGAAATTTAGCAGCAGAGAGTTTTTTTAGACTTATCAGTTTTAAAGAAAGTAGTAAATTTTATTTTGGTCTTGTGAGTCTAGCGTCTTGCTTGTTCAAAGAAAATGTAGAAATCTTGGATAAGTGGGATGGATTTTGCAGTTTGTGATGTTAGAAGGCACATCACTGTATTTCAGTTCATATAAATCTGCCTGAAAGATTTGATTAGAAGCCTGCATATCCTAAATCCTAATAGATTTAGTGTCCTACATTTGGCTATATTAGGTTTTAGGACACCGTTTTAGTTGTCTGCACTAGAATCAGCTCATAGAACTCGTGAATGAACATAAAAAGGAGTTCATCGAGTGTTACTTGAGGTTTTTTCAGATAACAGATATAGTGACCAATGATTGAGGACCGATGGTAGAGGGACCAGTCATGTAGCTTTCTTAATCTATTATGCTGTAAATTTGTCGTTCTTTTAACTCTGTTAACTTTTATAGAGTGCCTGTGGAGTTGTTTGAATTACTGAGATTGGCTGGGCTTTATCATCTATAGTTGTGATTCCTCTTCTGCTACTTAAATTTCTTAATGTTAATTTGTCCATTGGAGTACAATGACATAAAATGTAATGCTAAGTGCTTTCATTTGCTCATGCGGTTTTGGTTTTTATTACAATTTAAAAAAGGTTACGGGTAGATTATGTAGTAGCAGTAGGTACTATGTCGGGTTAATAGCTAACAATCCATGTATGCTTTGGTAATTTTTGTGGGTCTAGTCAGCCTTATACTTTTACTTTGCAAGCCTCCCTGGTTTCTGTATTTTGGCTCTTAGTTTTGCTACATTGTGTTCTTCTTTCTCTGCCTTATTTCACATTATACATGCTTCGGTGAACTTGGACAGATTTTGGTCACTATTCCATCACAAACACTCATTAATTTCTGTTTAATGTTATGGTGGACAGAAATGTAGCTATTATAAAGTCAAACAAGGATACACGATATGGATTGGAGTCTATTGTCACACATGATGGATTGAAATTACCATGCTGGCCATTGGAAGTCTTATCATCATTCAGACATAGAATTGGTGCTGAGGCTTATCATAAGGTACTTCGTCGTCATACCCATGTCCTCTGGGAGTAAAGTTTTTCATCTCAATTATGAACAGTTTTGCCGGTAGAAGTTACCGACGGACTTTTATATTTGGAAAACAATGTTCCAGGAATTTTTCTTGGTCTTCTTGATGTGCATGTTCAGTAATGTTTTCTTGTGACTGATGCATGACAACAGCTAGATGTGATTGGCATTGATGAAGCTCAGTTTTTCGGGGATCTGTATGAATTCTGCAGCAAAGTTGCTGACCATGATGGCAAAACTGTAATAGTTGCTGGCTTGGATGGCGACTATTTGAGGTACACCCACCTTACCCTTACAGTTAGATTTTTATTAAACGGTTTTTAAGCTTGGATGACTTCATCATGATGTCAGCCTTAATAATTGTGAGTGGTTTGATCACTAGTACATAGTGGTACAAAAAATCTGTTTTTCCTTTTTATAGTTCCGTTCCGTCAATAATAGGATCCTGCATCATCACCCATCAGTGCTTTACCTTTACTACAACATTTAATCATTCATAATTGTCATAAATATAATGAGGCAATACAATTGGCAGGAGGAGCTTTGGTTCAGTGCTTGATGTAATTCCCATAGCCGACTCCGTTACAAAGTTAACGGCTCGTTGCGAGCTATGTGGCAAACCAGCTTGCTTTACGTTGAGGAAGACGGACGAGACAAGCAGAGAACTGATTGCTGGTGCAGATGTATACATGCCTGTCTGTCGACAACATTACGTGAGTGGTCAAATAGTCAAGGAGGCTACAAGAAGTGTCGTCGAGACCCAGAAGGTGAACTGTGGCTCTTTATGATTCTACAGAGTACTATCTTTTCAAGACCATGTCAACCTCCTGCAAACTTAACAAACGTAACGGAGATTTCTACTTTTGGAAAATCCGTTAAGAATGTATGTATATATGGTAGCTCTCTAGGTTAGCTTTAATCCTACTCGGTCAGTAGAAGAGGCGGGATGTTCAAATGGTGATTGATTCTGATAGTTCCTCGCTCGGATATATTCAACCGTCAAATTCGTTTTGCGACATGGCACACATTTTATGTGGTTTTGGAAGGTGATAACATGAATCAGCAAGGTGCATTTAAGCATTTTGTATGGCAAAACATTTAAACTGATGTATTTGAGCTTATTGCATGACTGAACATATAAAGTTTGTATCGGATTGCTATTTTTTGTTAAATTAGGGTTATGCTATTAGTATTATTTATATGAATGCAAAATTCTGTTCAAAAGCGTGCATACCATACCTTCTTGAAAATACTCCGTCCGTCCCCCCTCACTTGAGACCTAAGAGGTGGGCACAATAACTAAGGAGAAAGAATAAAATAAGGAAAATGTGTGGTAGAAAATGAAGTGAGAGAATGAGTGAGGTTAAAAGTAGGTTGGTTGAATGAATTGTGTAGTGGAAAATGAAGAGAGAAAATGAGTGGGTAATGTAGATTGAATATAAAATTATAAAAAGATAACCATTTTAGGTAGTCTCAAGTGAAGTGGGACGACCCAAAATAAAAATAAGTCTCAAGTGAGTGAGGTGGGACGGAGGGAGTATGTCATTTAGCAAACATTCTGGACAAGGGTTAAGAAACATGCTTGGCTTTAAAGTGAATATGATAGGCATCATTCAGAAATATTGCCCCGGGAAAAATAGTCGCATTATAAATGAAATTTGATAAAAAAAATTAATGTTGTTTAAGCAAACCACAAAATGTAAAATTGTTTTTGATTTTTTTTTTAATAATTTACCAATAATATAAATTTTATATTTACATTAAGATAATTAGAAGGACATTAATAGTCAATTTGATCGGATCTTTGATCAAACTTCTGTATACATTATATTCTAAATATAATATGGATAAACAAGTAAAAAATTTAGTATATCACTGCAATTTTTAGTTTTATTAAAATAATTAAATTAGTAATAAAATTAAGTAGAGTCGAAAATTAAAATCAAACTGAATTTAGGCAAATACTAAATACAGGGAATATTATATACAGGGAACGAAATATTCCAAATCTGCCCTTGCCCGTTTCGTGTACGTATACACGAGATTGCCTCTATAATCTCGTATAACTTTACACGTGATGAATCGTGTTTGCACACGAGATATCTCGTGTACATACACACGAGATTATAGAAGCAATCTCGTGTACAGGTACACGAGATTATAAATAAGCTATTTAGCATCTGACAAATATGAACAATGTAAAGAAAAAGACTGTACACACTGGTCATCTCGTGTTGTCCCACACGAGCCACATCTCGTGTTATCTAACACGAGACACATCTCGTGTTGTCCCACACGAGACATATCTCGTGTTAGCTAACACGATAAAATTCTCGAGTGAGTTCAGACAAGATGAATACTGCCATTAAACACTCAGTTCATACAAAAATGATTGAATCAATTTGATATAATCAAACAAAATTATACATTGGGAATTTGGTGAGTGTAAAATTAGGTTAAAATAACATTTTAATTTACATTACCTTTTTTACAGGAACGGTGCTAGATGAAGCTCCTGCGCGGCGATGGAAGTGGCGGTAGAGGCGGCGGCAGCACCGGCGGCGACCTTGGGAATTTTCACTCTCGCCATCGTGTGGTGGTGGTGCGGTCGTCTTCTTCGTCGTCGGTTTCGCGTCGGTAGAGGAACCGTTTATTACAGAGAGACTGAATTGAATTTGAAAGCAACGATTGAAATCAATTTGAGTATATAAAGGGGTATTTGGTAATTTTATCTCTTCCTGTATTTTTGTTCCACTATATCACTTAATTTACAAGTCTAATACACTTTTCTTTGCAATCTCATAGCCTAATTCATACATTCATATTCTTTAATTTCATATAAAAAATCGTTATTCGATTCAACTTTCCATTTGTAACTCTCTGGTAAGCAATTTTTCTTCTTTCTCCACCCTGTTCCTCCTTCCCTCACCCCTGTGTTTATTATGTGTATTTGTAGGTGACTGGATTTTGATTTTTGACTTGTTTTGCAGGAACTAATACATTTTGGAGCTGTGCGGCTGAATAGTTTCAAATTTTGAGTAGCAGCTCAAAGATTGCAAAATGGGTAATGGCAAATTTTCTCAATGAAGATGTTGAAGAAATCCTCCAGATTCGGTTAGTTTATGTAATTTTATAAATACCCAGATTGAGTGATGCTAAAAAGATTGAAGCTTGTCACCAATGTGTTGCAATCTTTATACAAAAGCCCTAAAATTTCATTTTCTACTTCTGGGAGTAATGAGTTGGAGTCCGATACGGAATGGGAGAGGTTACTCAAACCTTTCGATATCGAACAGCTTCGGAAATCACTTAATCGAATTACCCCGGCTCAGCTCACGAAATTGCTTCAGCTGCCCCTTGATATCTCAACTTCAATGGAGATATTTCAATGGGCAGGTACCCAAAAAGGGTATTGCCACACTTTTGATGTGTATTATGCATTGATCAATAAAGTTGGGGCGGTAGGGGAGTTTAAGGTTGTTGATAGATTGTTGTTGCAGATGAAACAAGAGGGGATAGTTTTTCGAGAGGCACTTTTCATTTCGATCATGAGGTATTACGAGAGAGCGGGTTTGCCTGGTCAAGCTACTAGGTTGCTTTTGGATATGAGGAATGTTTTCTTGTGTGAGCCCACATTCAGATCGTATAATGTTGTGTTGAGTATACTTGTGGAAGGAGATTGTGCCAGAGTTGCCCCTAACGTGTTCTACGAAATGCTCAATAGAAAGATTTCCCCTAATGTTTTTTCTTTTGCTGTCGTTATGAAAGCATTTTGTATGGTCAATGAGGTTGATTCAGCATTTGGGCTACTTAGGGACATGACGAAACATGGGTGTGTCCCGAATTCAATAGTTTACCAGACATTAATACACGCTCTCTCCAAGAGTAATAGAGTAGATGATGCGTTGAAACTTTTGGAGGAGATGTTTCTAATGGGTTGCACACCCGATGTCGAGACTTTCAATGACGTTATACATTGCCTTTGCCGGGCCCGTCGGATTCACGAAGCAGCTAAATTAGTTGACCGAATGCTTATCCGTGGTTTCAGCCCTAGTGATTCAACTTATGGAGTTTTGATACATGGGTTATGCAGGAAGAGGCTAGTTGATGAAGCGAAGGCTCTTCTCAGCAAGGTGCCTAATCCTAATCTTGTCTTGTTCAATACCTTGATTAACGGGCTCGTAACAAATGGAAGGTTAGATGAAGCCAATACTTTTCTCAATGAAGTCATGCTGAGGAATGACTATAAACCTGATCATTATACATATAACATACTAATTCATGGGCTTTGTAGAAAGGGTCTGTTGATTTCCGCTCGTGATTTGATGAAAGAGATGGCAACTAAGGCTTGTGAACCCAATGTGATCACTTACACAATTCTTGTTGACGGGTTTTGCAAGAATGGGAGACTACAGGAAGCCCGGGAGGTTGTGCACGAGATGTCAGATAAGGGAATTAGCTTAAACACCGTCGGTTACAATTCCCTTATTCACGCTTTATGTAAGGATGGGAACGTTGATGAAGCCATAGACGTGTACAATGATATGTCGAGCAAGGGATGTAGGCCCGACATATTCACATTCAATTCGTTGATATTTGGGTTTTGTATGGTCGATAAGATAGAAGAAGCATTAGCAACGTTTCGGGACATGCTATTGGAAGGTGTTATTGCAGATACAGTTACTTACAATACTTTGATTAACAAGTTTCTGAGGATCGGCGATACAAATGAAGCATTTAAGCTCGTAAATGATATGCTATTCAGAGGATGTCCCCTTGATGAAATTACTTATAACAGCTTATTCAAGGCACTTTGCAGCGACGGGGCTGTTGAGAAAGCATTAGTGCTCTTCCAAGAGATGACAGAAAAAGGACTTAATCCGAACAATATATCATGCAATATTTTGATCAACGGCTTATGCAGAAATGGAAAAATACAATATGCTTTTGAGTTTCTGAGGGATATGGTTTCTCGAGGATTAACACCGGACATAGTCACTTATAACAGCTTGATAAATGGATTATGCAAAATGGGCCATGTCCGGGAAGCTCTGAATCTCTTTGAGAAAATACAAGCTGAAGGAATTCGTCCTGATACTATCACTTATAATACTTTGATCAGTTCATATTGTAAAGCGGACCTGCTTGAGGAGGCGTATATACTCCTACGTAGAGGTGTGATTAGTGGAATCATGCCTAACGATGTAACATGGTATATAATGGTTAAAAAAACTGTTAAAGGTGAAATAGAAAATAGTTAGTTTTTGAGTTCATTTTCAGAAGTTTTAGCCCTTGATGATTGCGTTTTTACTGATTTACCCCTCACTTTCTTTTTCCCGCCAATCTCTTGTCATTGTCTATTACAGGGAAAGAGCCTACTTACTGCCAAATTAAGATGCGCATGATAAACGAAATTTTGGTTTTGCTGGCCGAAGAGGGAATTGCTAAGTGAGATTATTCGGGCAGACTTGAGGTATTTGTCATTGCTATCCCTTTCTACTCAATGTTCTTGTGTTGAAACAAAGCATAGCTCAAGAATAGGTTAGAGGTGTAAATAAGCTGGCTTTACTGGACTAGAATAATCTTCATAATCCCAAATATATACTCCCTCCGTCCCAAAATGATCTTCACATTGACTACTTCA
Organism: Campanula takesimana; assembly: GCA_026119855.1. Taxonomy (NCBI): domain Eukaryota; kingdom Viridiplantae; phylum Streptophyta; class Magnoliopsida; order Asterales; family Campanulaceae; genus Campanula; species Campanula takesimana. The sequence continues at coordinate 222,196 of JAOWBW010000435.1, read as the reverse complement.
AAGTTCAAACTTTTTAAGGATATGAACGCACACACACATTAGTACCTCTCATCCTCTTATCGCTTGGTTTTTGGTGTTCAAGTTGTCAAATTGTCAACATAAATCTGGAAACATATTGTAGCAAATTCTGTTAATGTGTATTGCAAGTTGCTTTCAGGTTTACCCTGCCATGTTCACACACACACACACACACACACACACACACACACTTGCAGGGGCTAAGAATATCAATGGAAATCAAAATTCAATATAGCTAAATAATTTTTGCCAAATTGTTATAACAAAATTGGACATGGCTGAGCACATTGTTGCTAGTTACTTACAATTAACTCAAGACATCACTATACTACTCTCTTTCATTGCAATCTCAGGCTACAGAAAATGTAACAAGTACTTTAACTGATAGATAATCAGAACATGTTCAACCTCTTTCCTCAAACACTCGCTTGTTCTTGCCTAAGCTCGTTTGTTTCAAATTGATTGAGATTCTCTCTGATTAGTGCGAGCACACTTCTCCCTGTCTTGTAACGCTCGAGAAACAAGAAATGTGGTTTAAGGGCTTCGGCTAGAGCTTCATACAGTTGAATGTTTTCAAGCTGCAAGTATTAGTCAAAAATCAGTGTTTAGATATTCGTTACTTAGCATCATATATTTAAGAAATTTTCATTTTTATGTAGGTAAATATGGATGTGAAATTACCTTAGTGACCTTAAGTATGGTTTGAACGACATAGTTCCCAAACTGATCCTTAGCGAGCTGGGCAAGAGCTTTTGGATTTTCCAGAAACTCTTGAGCAGCTAAATTCATCCCTAAGGTGGAATACCTTATACAAATCTCTATGACATGACTCCCGCCTTTCTTTAATGACACCTGTCTGTAATGACCTCGGAGGGACTCACAGACTCTATCAGCAATCACTGGGTTTCGAGTTTTGAGAACATGTTGCAAAACAAAGTTTCTGAAAAACAAAAAGGAACAATATCATAAGTTAGACTCAAAAAGCAGAATATGAACACTTAGTTTCTGATGAGAAGGAGAACACTTCAGAAGTTAAGACTTGAACACTTAGCTCTAAATAGATTTGATTTGATTTTTTTTTTTTTTTTGTAAAAAAAAAAAGAAAAAAAAGAGAGATTTGAGTTGCAGTAGTACCCGGATGGGTCGCTTGCTAGGTAGGCTGATTGATCTGCAAGACGTTGTAGAAGCGTATCTCTTTGAGGACCAGTTATGAAATCAATGCAGTCGTTTATAGAGGTACATCCAACACAGTGAACAGCCAACGTGTAACAATTTTCTATGGCTGCTTCGTACAGAACCTAAGATCATTCAAATAGTAAGTCAAGGAGAGTCTTAAAAGGTAGAATATTATACTCCCTCCGTCCTAAAATGATCTTCTCATTTGCCATTTTTCATTGTCCCAAAAAGTTGTTCCTATTTCTACAATTTGGGCTTAAAAGTGCCTAAGCAAAACATGGCAAGTGAAGCAAGAGTTCATATCCTTAAAAAGTTTGAATAGTCAAACGTGAAGATCATTTTGGGACGGAGGGAGTATCTTTCTATTTTAGGAAATAAGTCGGAAATTTACCATGTTTGGTGGATAACCAAGGACGTTTAGACACTGCTTGATAACGTGCCTGGCTAGGGGATGAGTCATCATATCAAAGAAGCGTGTCGAAAGAATTGATGTCACGGTAGAGGCCAAAGGCGACTTCTTCAGCTTCTTGATGAATTTCTGGATCGAGTAGGTGCTGAAGAAAAAGTTGAAACTAGTATTAGAATACGGGTAAAAATCTTATTTTAGAAACTTTGTTAAGAATACGAATGTATTCACCCTTGGGCATCAAATGCTGCTTCTAGTAAGAATTGGTTTTCTGAAGTTAACTTCCTGACAATTATCTGGAACTCGTTGTCGTTGCACGAACTGATAAGCTTCTGAAAGACATGGTGACCATTCGGGTCAGTCAACAGCTCGTGAATAGAGTCATAAAGCCTGACAAGTATCCATTTTCTAGTTTCTTTATCCCCTGTTCCCAAAAGATAATGCAGAGTACGAGAACCGGTACGCAAGTCAACTCCTTCCGGGAAACAGTCAAAGACCGTGCCACCACTTGTTCCTATGATGTTTCCTAAATTGTAACCGTCACAACCAGAAACCCCGTTACTAGGGTAATAACTATAACCATTCAACATGTTATCTCCCATTGCAGTATTGTAATAACAGGCTTCATAATCCCTTAAAGATGCCCCGTGAAGTTGATTCAAAGCAGATTCATACATAGGATAACTGCTAGTTAGGGTATGAGCATAAGAGGATAGGGGGCCGTAGTTAGGATAACTTCTATGTAGAGCATAAGCGGCTAGGGGTCCGTTGTAAGGATCACTGCTAGCTCGGGTTTTAGCATAAGCGGATAGGGGGATGTCGCTCGGATAACTTGGCAATGGGGTTCTAGGAGAGGTTACGGGGTCGTAACCTTGATAATTACTACCATCATTCATCTTAGGGGTAAAATTTCCACCTGTAGATTGCAGGTATGAAGGTTGATGGCTACCTACATGAAGAAATCGAAGAAGTGTTCAATAATCGATTTTCTTGATCAACACACACACACACACAAAGAATCCCAATAAAAACACTAACTTTACCCACATTAACGCAGAAAACCCATACAAAAACACATGATACACAAATAGACAGACCCATATGCAAGGAACATGCAATGAAGCGAACACATACATAAATTCAAAGAAAACACACACACACACACACCACACACACACAGAGAGAGAGAGAGAGAGTTCTTGGTACCTTCATCAATGGAATAATGATATGCCCAGAGATTTTCTCGAAAAATTGGCGATTCCGGCTGGCTTCCAGGGACACAAGAATTCATATACATCTTCCCCAGAGTCCCATTAGCTTTCTCCCCATGTAAAATGTCATCTTTTTGACTACCCTGTTCTGAAGAAACACTTAAAGAAGAAGAACCCGCTTCAAAACTGTGATTCAAACTAGTTTTTCCGTGATCCGACAACCCTAGATTTCGAAAAGAAGCCATTAATTTGGCATTATAATCTTGAGAATCAATTGAAGAAGGCTTCGAATCCTTGGAACTGCTGGCCATTGTTCAAGAAGAAAAACAGAGCAGGACAAGAATTAACGCAAATTGGTAAAGATGATGAACTCAGTTAGAAAGATAAGAGTAGGGTGGGAGACGGAATGCCGTGGGAAAGAATTTATAAGAGAAAATTTCGAAGGGAATCAATTTTTGATCAGGCGTAGGAAACCTTTTCCGTCTTGGAGTTTCAAGAACAGGAGAAGAAAGGAAAATAGACAATTAGGAATTTGAAATTATAACACCGTTCTAAGTAGAAAACAGATTTTATTTATTGTTAATCAAAACAAGGATTTTTGTTTCTACTCCGCTTTCCGTAGTTCTCTTCTAAAAAAATATTACTCCCTCACTCTGTTCCTAAATTACTAAATAAATGTTAATTTTCAGGAAATTTTCTCAAAATAAATGTCTTTTTTTTAAAAAAAAAAAAAAAGAAAAAATCTTTCTCCTAATTTTTTTTATTCCAATTTCTTTTTACTTTTCTCTTTATATTTGTGAAATTAAATGTGTGGAATGAAGATTTCAAGAATATAAATAGATCTTTGCAACTAAATGATATAAAATGTAGAGATTTCTAAATATCTCTTAATTTAAAATTTAAACATTTATTTAATGACCGAAAGAGCAGCGAGTATTATTCAAGGCCCATTCCTAAAATTTGCCCAAGTAATATGATAAAAAGAGGTACACCAATGATTGCCTAAACTTTGATTGGGTACTGAAAGTTTGATCACATATTTGTCCTTCTTATAATAAGTGTTAGTAGTATTTTTTTTTTGGTTCGGTTAAAATAAGTGTTGTGTTTCTAAATAATAAAATGCTTTTATTTAGTTTTATTTTATCAAGATAAACTTGAAAGGAGCGATCCGACTTGAAAATACGTTGAACTACAGGACCAGTCCAACCCGGTCCAACTCGGCCCAACCTAGATGGACCGGCCCATTGCATATCATTGCTCAGCTCGGTAATGGACACCAAGCTGGCAACGAGGAACCTGGCATGTACTACGAGGATTCCTCATAACACCCCTTCTGCAAACGATCTCAGCTCGTCTTACCGAGCTGAGTAGCTGGGAGCTGGGCTTTCTCTAAAGTCCTCCTCATTCATACTCGCGGACACACCCCAACTCGCACGTCGGACCTCATCGTACATTTGCTCGGTCCAACGAGTTGGTACTTGGGACAATTCCTACCACAATTATGGAAATTGTAAGCCTGGCCCAACCCATCGCCAAGGCCCACCGATGGCTTCTAGAAGTGTTGCCCTAGTACGGACATGGTGAGTCATTCATATGGATAAACCTAAATCCCTACATTCAAGAGAGGAAATCTAGGTGACAAGACAGCTATTTTGGGGTATAAATAAAGACATCAACCTCATTTGGAAAGGTTAAGCTCTCTAGCCCTACTCTCTTTCTCTTCCCAGTTTACTCTCTCAAACAGACTAACTTATTCTCACGCCGGAGGGCCTTCGCCGGTGAAGCCCCGGCTGAGTTAACGTTTGTTCATCCATTTCAGGCTAACAAAGGCGCTCAGATATCCATCCGCGGATCTGGCTTTATTGATCACACTTTTTGTCCGATGAAAACCCATTTTCTATTTTCCGTTGAATTGGAATTTAGCAAAATGCAGATGGACTTGCTCCATCATTGAACGACCATGTGAGGATTAGGTGGTGACCGGAGAGAGATGGTGGTGGTGGAGGGGTCCTTGGGAGGCGACTTCCCTAGCTGACAACGCAGGATTGAAAGCTAGGAGGGAGGCCAACACGGGACAAAGTCCTTATGTTAACTTGATTTAATATTGAACAAACATTTATGAGAATTTACTTAGCTTCATATTATGATGAAAATTTAAAAATAGTTATTTATAGTATATTTAATGCTCATCATATTATTTAATAAACATAAATTGTTTGGGCCATACTCCTGTGCCGCCGCCGCATGGCGTATGACAGCTCACACGGAGCCGAGCCGTTATTTCTTTCTTTTTCTTCTTCTTTTTTTTTTTTTTTTGCTGAGATTTTTTTTAACCCCCCCCCCCCCCAACTTTATTTTTCCTTGCCAACAAAAGTAACACTTATTATAACGAAATGCAACTTTTTTTTTTTCAAATGTAACATTTTTTTTCTTCAAAATGTACCACAGTTTTGCTGCAATAAATTAAAGATAACATAAGATTGACAACTAAACCAATATCACATTTTATAATAAATGAATGTATCAGCCTTTATAAAGGAACGTAACATTTTTTTTTAAATGTAACACTTTTTTTCAAAAAATAAATAAATAACATAATATTGACATAACTAAACTAATGTTACATTTTATAATAAATGAATGTAACATTTTTTTTCTCAATTGTAACAGTTTATATTATTAAATGTAACATTATATCTGAAATGTAACAATTTTTATTGAGAAAGTAACAATTGAAATTGAAATTTAAACACGATTATATATATGAATTTTTTACTCTTTTTTAAAAGAAAAAAGGTAACATTTACTAAATAAAAATGTTACATTCATCTATATAGAAAATTATAATCATATATGCACTCTGTTACACTTCAAATATTACTTTTTCTAACCACAAAAACTATCAAGCAATTTAAATTTTCTTGTAAAACTACTGTTACATTTGACAGTAAAAAGTGTTATTTTTTGAAGATGAAACTGTTACTTTTATCAGAACAAAGTGTTACATCTCAAGTGAAGAGCAACTAAAAAATTTTTGTGTGTTAAAAAGTATGATTTTTTTTAAAAAAACAAATCAAACCATATCATGACCTATCTAGTTTGATAGGTCTCGTCGAGACGAAAACAACGGTATTTTTATTTTTTTTCCGACTTATAAATATCAAGATATATCATTTTAAAGTTATTGAAGGTTTTTTTTAAGCTTGCCACGTGTCGCGATCTGGGAGGGTGGGAGAGGCTGGGCCGGGCGGGTTGTCTGGACTGGGCAGGTTGACCCGTGGGTTTGGTCCGTTGCACGTGCAACGGGTGTATATGAGAATTTGTCAAATTGTTTTATACTCCCTCCGTCCCACCCGAATTAGGATTTTTGTGTTGGGTACGGGTATTAAGGAAAAAGTGTTAGTGGAGTAGGTATTGTGAGTATGAAAAGTAAAGTAGGAGAGAGAAAGTGGGGTAGAGAATAATGAGTGGAAAGTTGTTGTGAGTGTGAATGTGAGTCCCATTAAATAAAACATTTCCATTTTTGGGTTGTCCTAATTCGAATGGGACACCCAAATGGAAATTTGTCATAATTCGAGTGGGACGGAGGGAGTATACTTTTTGAATACAAAAATGACCATTGTACTTATAATTATGCTTTGAATTTACCAATTTTGTTAATTAACAAAATTTCAAGTTTCAACAAGGTTTATGAGTTTGTTGAAAAGGATAAACTGGATCCCGAACAAGCTAATTATAATTTTGACTGGTCATTTTGAAAGTAAAATAAAATAAAAAAGAGCAATTTAAACTTGTCATTCACGGTTTTCTCTTTTCTTATTTGCTCCATTTCATAATAATATATGTGTAGTGGTGAGGCTATGCTATGGCCAAGGGGTCATAGAGGCGGGGTTGGGAGCCGACGAATTTACTTGTTCTTTGAAAATAGCGACGTAAAGTCAGTTTACAACTGAAGAAATATCCTAGTCTCACATTTGAAGTACACAGGGATGCGTCAGAGCCGAGGTAAGGCAATAGATTGCTGGATCTTTTCCCTTATTAGCGTTTGATTGCGTACCGTTGAAGTTCTTCCGCACACTTGAAAAATAAGCTAGAAATTCAAGGGAATGCTTGGATAATTGGTTTAGATAGATCCTTTTTTAAAGTAACTTTTTACTACTAAACATAATGAATTTACACATTTTAACCCCCTTAATTTTGAGAAAACATTGCACTAAATAAATATATTGACCTCCTTGTATATTTAGAATCCTCAATTATAAACCATGTACAATGGTGTTGAAATGGGGTGTTGAAAACAAATTTTAACATGTTGAATGGCCACAATGAAGTGTTGAAAAAATTAGGGTGTTGAAAGTATTCAACATGTTGAAATCTTTAAAGGAGGAGAGAGAGAGAGAGAGAGAGAGAGAGAGAGGTTGGCACTTGGTGCCCAACGATAGGTCCTGATAGGTCCGTGAAATTTTCGGATTTTCTATTTCATCCCAATTATTTGAGGTCAATTATTTTATGGTAAATTATTTTTTTCACCAAAATTCATTTTTTTTCTCTCTATAAATAGAGTCTTGTTTCATTTGATTTGGACACCAAAAAATAACCCGTCTTTTTTCAATATAAATTCCTCAGTTATTGTTGAGAATATGGTGGAGAGGAGTATGATAGAATATGGTGGAGAGGAGTATGATAATATATTTGTGTTTATTCACTCTCCCGTAATTACAATGACTTAACCCTATATTTATACTAAAGCCTAAACCCTATTTTTGAGGAATACTTCTCTTCTTAAAATACATCAACTAAATAAAATAAACTATATCTCTAAATAAGGTAAAATATAATCTCTTGATTATATCTTTATTTAGCTTGATCTTGATCTCACTTGGTTGACTTGGTCAAGCTCGTTCCATTCTATTCAGTCTTGGTCTGCTCCACACGGCCCGCTCCATCTTATTCTACAACTCCCCCCTCAAGTTGGTGGATCTACAACGTAGATACCCAACTTGCCAATACGACAATCAAAACGGGGAGAAAAAAAATATCAGTTTTTTCAACCGCCAGTCTGCTTGTGTGCAACGTTGATAGCACAAGTGACTTAACAACTCGACAGTCAAGCTGCTACATCCAGCAGTCCAGTTTTTTTTTTTTGATCTGTCCTTTTGTCAATCAGTCGATGTCGGCGTTCTTGGCTGCATCATTGGTTGAAGTTGACGTCGCCTTCATCATAAATCCAGTGAACCACCACCAGTTTCCGTCATCGTCTTTTTTTTTTTTCCTTTTCTCCCTTTTTTTTTTTTTTCGTGTACCGCCATCGTGATCGCCATAATTAGGGTTTTCACCCTATTCCCACCGGTGGCCAATCGGCAATCTTTCCATTTGAATCTGCCGCCGCCAGCCACAACACCACCGCCGCCGCTACTACAACGGCTGGTGATTTCTTGTTCTTCATCGTGTTTGTCTTGCACAATCCGTGCCACGAAGGTGCTTCTTGGTCATCATGAACGGGTCCCTCCTCAACACATTCATCGTGCACGTCCCGTGCCGCGAAGAGGCTTCCATGGGCTCCTCCCGTCATTTTTCTTCTTCACCATGTTGCCCACCATGGCAACGATGGCTTCGTCGCGGAAGCGTAGTCGGTCATCAGGCCCCCATACCGGAGGCTCTGATACCATGTTGAGAATATGGTGGAGAGGAGTATGATAATATATTTGTGTTTATTCACTCTCCCGTAATTACAATGACTTAACCCTATATTTATACTAAAGCCTAAACCCTATTCTTGAGGAATACTCCTCTTCCCAAAATACATCAACTAAATAAAGTAAACTATATCTCTAAATAAGGTAAAATATAATCTCTTGATTCTATCTTTATTTGGCTTGATCTTGATCTCACTTGGTTGACTTGGTCAATCTCGGTCCATTCTATTCAGTCTCGGTCTGCTCCACACGGCCCGCTCCATCTTATTCTCCAACTCCTTCCTCAAGTTGGAGGATCTACAACGTAGATACCCAACTTGCCAATAAAAAATAAAAAATAGAAACTCATGGCTTGACACTTACCTAAACAGGACAAAAGCTTCCATGCGAACATGGAAGACCCGTCTCTACCATGAGACGGGTTTTTTGACCCATGACCCGGCCCACTGAACCAGCTCCATGACCCAGGGGGCGACCCTACCACGTGGCAGCCTCTCATAGGTCAAAAAATAAAATAAAATTATACTATTATTTTTTTTGGTTTTTTTTGGTTTGTCAAAAGTAATAGTTACTATAACTTAATGTAATGACTGTATACATATAAAGTAACATTGTTCATAAGTAAAAGTAATACATATATACAAAAAAGTAACAGTGTTTTTTTTTTTTATGTTTTCTTCGTTTGCCAAAAGTAATACTTATTACAACTAAAATATAACGAACGTGTTACTTATATGTAACAATGTTTATACATAATTTGTAACACATATGTATAGAAAGGGCAATTTGCAATTTGGTTCCTGACATTTACAAACTTTTGCAATGTTGCTCCCAACAGTTTTTTTCCGCCAATTGATTCCCAACAGTTACATTTTTTTGCAATGTGGCTATAAAAGTACCTGGGCGTTAGTTTTCTAACAGATTTTATGTCATGTGACTAGCACATGACGTTTTTAAGATATTCTTAAAGCTACACATATCCGATTATATGATTCTTCTTTTAAATTGAAACTAATATTTAAATCTACAGCATATATTATTTTTTTTTAAAATTTATTGGGTAGTTGGATTATTTTTACATTTAATCTTAATTTTAAATATTAAAAAAATAGAAAACACGTAAAATATAATCTAAAAAATATATTAGCCCAAATATGTTACATATGAAGTAAATTCTATATGTAGATTATCAGTTCGTAAAATGTTTGATAGAAAAAAAAAGGGAGAAGAAGAGGACGATGAATCGAGGGAAGAGTGTATGTGGAATGGGTGTTGCGGGAAAGTGGCAGGGGGTGGAGAAAAATAAACTTTAGGAAAGATACATATAAAAATTACTTCATATGAAACATACTTGGGCTAATATCTTTTTTAGATTATATTTCACGTGTTTTTTTTTAATATTTAAAATTAAGATTAAATGTAAAAATAATTTAGGTACCCAACAAATTTCCCCCAAAAAAATTATGTTGTAGATTTAAATATTAGTTTCAATATAAAAAAAGAATCATATCAATCGGATATGTGTAGCTTTACGAATATTTTAAAACGTCATGTGCTAGTCACATGACATAAAATCTGTTAGAAAACTAACAACCATTTATTTTTATAGCCACATTGCAAAAAAATGTAAATGTTGAGAACCAATTGGAGAAAAAAAACTGTTGGGAGCAACATTGCAAACGTTTGTAAATGTCAGGAACCAAATTGCAAATTGTCCGTATAGAAAAATATCTATATGTTTTCAAATAATAAGTTAAAATGTGTTCAATTTATCATGATACATGTAAAAGTATTACATTATCTATAGAAATCTGTTACAATTTCATCTACTAAAGTGTTACATTTACTTGTACAAATAATTACATTCATGTATATAAGTTGTTATTTTTCAAATGTTACTTTCTTTTAAAAAATAAAATCAAATACACAATATTTTATATTTTTGCAAAAACACTATTACATTTCAGTATAAATGATAATTACATTTAGATATTGTTTGGGTTACATGTAATTATAGTTAGTATTACATTTGAAAAAAATGGGTAAAACGAACTTTTGTTTTTGTAAAACAGGTGTTACGTTTACTTATGAACAATGTTACTTTATATGTATACAGTCATTACATTAAGTTATGAATATAAAAACTCAAAAGAATTTTTTTTTTTTTTTTTTTTTTTTGGGGGGGGGGGGCAATGGGTGGCTGCCACGTGGCAGGGTATGCCCCATGGGTCATGGATCCGGGTAAAAAAAACCCGTCTTATAGATGAGACGGATCCCCTTGTTCTCATGGGAGACTAGCTCCCAAAACATTGGTTTTTCATCAAAGGGCATTGCTAGGCTTACAAAAGAAGTTTACAAAATGAAGGATACAAGATGTGGTGGCGATATTTCATTGGCACCTCATTTTGTAAGCCACATTTTGTAGCCATTTTTTGTAACTTTATTATTTCCCTTCATCAAACTATAAGTTTAAGTTTAAGTTCCCTCCCTTTAAGCTAGTTTAAAGGAAAAAAATAAAATAAAGAACAGCTACTTGCATCACACAATTCTAGCATGAAAAATATTTATACTCATCGATCTGCAGGTAGTTTAGTCACTTGTCCGTGTTGATGCGCTAGATTAATCTGAGATTATTTCTGAGTCGCTACATATAAACGACCCACAGTTGTAACAATTTTTGTTCATACACATCAACGATCCCATTAAGTTACAAGCGGCAAAATCCGGTTCAAATTCTCTTTTTTGAGTTGTGTGAAGAAATCTTGTCCAAAGGCGTCTTTGATTGATCAGCAGCAGCACAAGAAGAAGATTTGTTGGGTGAAGACGTGATTAATTTTGGTGTAATTTCGATGAACCCCAATTGTTCTAAAGAGAAATTTTCGAGCGAGTTCAAAATACCATCTTCTTGATGATAATGAGAAGGAAGAACTGGAGAATTTCGTTTTGAATCCATTGAATTAATATCAGCAAAAACAATAAGGAAAAATTTCGTTTTGTTGCTATAAGAATTGTATACTGCTATATAGAGACAAGGAGATCCTTTTAGTATTGGGAGAAGGGAATAAATAATTTTTTGGAAACTTTTTTGGTATTGGAATTTAATTTGATTTATTTTTTGGAAACAAAACTACTAATTGAAGATTTTGAGGAAAAAAAAAAAAAAGAATACTGACGGTCCAAGTACTTAACGGATTAGTATATCTACCAGTGCAAGAACTGAGCAATTGATACCATTCCCTCCATAGTTGCAGTTTTCAATTTTCCCGAGAAAATTTGGAACTTTGAAAGAAAAAAAAAGCGACTTCAACCCGACTTTTGATTGCTCATAGCTGACTGAACTCCTGCTGCTCCTCCATTTGGGCAATTCCTGTTTGACAATAATCTGCAACAAGTCGATAATCAATAAAAATTACGTACTTATGCAGGAAAAACAAGAACGAAAATACAAGTGAAAATTGCTGAGCTGTTCTTGGAACAAGCACAATAATTATTGTTGCGATAAACTGATGATATATACCTTGGGCGTGATCTGATGTTCGTCCCATGGTTGAATTTAGAGCTCTTGCAAGACGTTTAACATGAATTAACCGCAAACTGTTTCTTGATTCACCTGATATTAAGTACGCACAAAGCCTCAAACTTGGTAAGTTATGGTTTACAAATACTCCCTCCGTCGTATAATGTTAATCCCCTTTGACAATTCAAACATGTTAATAACACAATTTCATTTCCATCACTATCATCCCCTCTTCTTCATTTGTCTTTGATCCTCTCCTCACCTTTCTCTTTCTCACGACTCATAAGGGCAGTTATGAAAGTTCAATAGATTTAACCCCTAAAATATGGAAATGGGAATGGGACAAACAAAAATGGTAAATGGGACTCTCTTTCAGGGATGGAGGGAGTATATTCTTATTATCATTTTCATAAAAAATCTCGTCATAAACTTAGCTAAAATCACTGAACGACAACTTGACTGAAACAAACTTACAGTTCCGTGTTCTGCATTGCTCATCCGCCATTCGCTGGTTCCCATCTGAAGGCACGGCCAGAGGACTATTGAGTAATCTTGCAAGATGTCGAATTTGCTTTACTCGTAATCTACTAGGAAAGCTAGCCACTTCACAAGCTATGGATTCACAAAGCATAACTCTTTTAGCATCTGTAAAGAACGATGGAGACTAAATGAAATACTCCCTCCGTCCCATAACAATGTGCACAAACTTCCCTTTGGGTGTCCCATTGATAAGTCACACTTTCCTTAAATGGAAGTTTTATAGTATACGTATTGCTTTATTACATGGGACCCACTTGTCATACTCACAACAACTATCCACTACTATTTCCTACCTTCTTTTCATACTCACAACAACTACACATTACTATGTACTCTTTTATTCATGTGCAAACTCAAATTTGTGCACATTGTTATTGGACGGAGGGAGTATAGTTTAACAGAAAACATCTTGAAAATGCTAAACGAAATAAAAAAATTACCCTTGTTCTTTTTGCACGATCCACTAGGTACGCTTACTGCAAAACAATTATCTGAGATACCAACTCCAGTAAGAACATCTGATAGTTGACTTTCAGTCTTGACTTTTATTTCATCTCTGCTCATACTACTAGTTTGTATGTGTTGGGAATCCAATTGATGTCCTCCTGTTCTTTGTCTTCGCAGTTGATAATTTCTACGTCGCCTAGCGAGATGCCTCTCTCGCTCTTCAATGGTCATGGATTGTCTTCTTTGTCTATCACGCAATCGCCTCCGTTCCCTTTCTTGCTCCTTCTGTAAGGCACGATAAGCTTGTGTCCCCGGTATCTCCTCAGGAAACATCATTTCCAATCAAATCAATGGTCAAATAAGTTCGTCCAAAAGTTTCGGTTCAAAGTTTTCTGCTATAAGCCAAAACAAGCTGAAAAGTAAGAATGGATCGCTAAAAACATTTGAATCATAAAAGCTCCATACTAGGAGTAGAATATATGGACATGAACATCAAAATATGAGAATGTGCATCAAAGCTGCAATTTTTCAAGATACGGCGTTCTGACCATGCTTCACTTTAAATCTTTTTCTTCAAAGATTTTAATTTGAACTTGGAGAAAAAGAGGCAACGTATTGACTGATTTACCATAAACATTTACAAGAAGCAAGTCGCATTTTCAAAAGCTATGTTTTAAGAATGTTGAGCTTCAAAAATGCTGTACCAAACAAGCCCTCAATCGCAATCTTTCTGCTGTAAAATCGAAATTATCAGACTCCTTGGCTTCAAACATTAAAAACTAATATGAATCCAGCAATGTAACGACCAGAAAGAATTTATGGCAAAATATCATAACCTCAATCTAAAGATCAAAAACTCAACTGGTGCGGCTTCATAGAAACGGCGTGTGACTATATTTAGATTCTATGTACATAATAGCTACAATTGATTCATGTATTCCGTGAATGAAGAACACGAAAATGAACAAGTCCATGTTTCATTATATCGGCTCTGCAACATTTTTCTCGTTCATGAAAATCTAGAGAACACCAGTCGTGAACATATATATACTCCCTCTGTCCCGAATAAATGTCATAGTTGACAAGTCAATGCTTTTAAGCTTTTAAATTGTGTTTCCTTGATTTCTCCAATCTATTCATGTGTGCAGAGTGACACCTCCTATGGCATCGCAATGCTTGTACCTATTACAATGGATGGGTAGTATAGAAAGATCACCAAACTTCATGCCTTATTTTTACTAAGGCGACATTTATTTTGGCACAAACGAAAATGAAAAATAGAACATTTAGTCCGGGACAGAATACTAGTAATAGATGATTTCATAGTAATGCTAGGGCACAAAATTATGTACATTAAAATGATAAAGCTACAAACTTTCCGATAGATTTAACAATTTTAGAGTCTGTATCGATTTAGCCATTATTCCAAGAGGGCAAGTAACGAAATTATAAACACTGTGAAAACATATACTAGAATGACACAACACCTCAAAATCACTCCGTCTCAAAATGAATGTCCATTTTTAATATTGATCGATCGAGAACAAAAATGAACATTCATTTTCGAGATGGAGTAAGAAATTCAAATAATTAAATCCACATAAAGCTAATGATTAGAAAAACTTACACTTGATCCTGAATTCTTGATTAAGCCTGCAACGCAACAAGAAACGTAAACTGTGTGTGTGTGTGTGTGTTTTGTGTGTGCTGTGAATGAGTGAAAATGGAGGGTTGAATGCGTCGGGATCAGTTTCACGTTTTATACGGAGGCGTAAATAATTTCGAAATGCCTTCATTTTTCATTTTTTTTTGGCAATGACTCGTTTTTGTGCAATTAAGGAATCTTTCATGTCACCTTTATACCTTGTTTGGACTGGACGGATTTGTTCTATTCCCTCTCCAAATTACTCCCTCTCCATGTCAGAAACAATTACTCCCTCAGTCCCTAAATGAGTGTCCAAATCTCATTTTAACGGACACTGAAAATCTCAACTTTTTGAACAATTTGGTAACAACGATTCATATATAATCTTGTAATCTCCTTTCCAAACCTTTAGTTTTGCACGTATAAAGAAACCGGTGAAATTTTTTTCGAAAAAAAAACGTTTAGGGAGAAAGTTATGTTAGTTATGTTAAAAAAAAACACTCATTTAGGGACAAAGATTTCTTGAAAATGGACACTCATTTAGGGACAGAGGGAGTACTACCTTACCTCTATCCCTAAATGAGTGTCCAAATTTCATTTTAAGGGATATCTGAAAATCTCAATTTTTTGTACAATTTGGTGGCAAATATTCATATATAATCTTGTAATCTCCTTTCCAAACATTTAGTTTTGCACGTATAAAGAGACCGGTGAAAAAAATAAAAAAAAAAACATTTAGGGACAAAGTTATGTTAAAAAAAGACACTCATTTTGGAACAAAGATTTCTTGAAAATGGACACTCATGAGACATAGGGAGTACCTTTTTTTCTATTTTTATTTATCCTAAAAAATAAGTTCAGTTTAAGGTTTCATCCCTTTCCTCGCCTCCTTCTTTCTTTCTTTCTAACGTGGACATCGTCAAAAAAAATAAATAAAAATAAAATAAGTCCAATTTTAGATATTAAATAGTTAAAATCAGTGAATTTCCAAAATTACTCATATGCGAAATATAATCAAACAACTCACTGCCACCACCACCCTTCCGGTCGGATTACCGCCATCAACAAAAAATCATCAAAAAATCAAATGTTTTTTTTTTCCTTGCGTAGAGGAAGTATTTTTAGTGTACAAATAGCATTAACCCCTTCAATATGATTTAATTTTAAGTTACGAATTACAAAAAAAAAAAAGGAATTTGAGGGAAATCAATTCCTCCGTAAGTTATAAAAGTCATGTTATTAAATACTCTCTTTGTTCCAAGTAATTTGCAATATTTTGCCATTTAAGGCATTTCATTTAAGTTCCAACAATCCAAAAATAGAAGTTTTTATTACTTTTATAATCTCTCACTCATTCTTTCTCTTCCTCCCAACTACTCATTCTCTTTCATTCCCCACTAATTCTCTCTCTTCCTCACTACCTTCCATTCTTAATACTCCCTCCGGTCCAAAACATCTGTCGCTTTTGAGCAATTTTTTTGGTCCAAAATAATTGTCACTTTTGAGTCAAAACTATTAAAATTCCTTATTTACCCTTGCATTGGAAGTTGTTTTACTTTATTAATTGACTTAGTGAGTGTAATAATGTAAGAAAGTTGAACAATAAATAAGGGTAAGCATGGAACTTTCACCATTAATATGCCTTAATAATTGCATTTCTTAATCTTTGTGAAAAGTCAAAAAACGACAGTTATTATGGACCGGAGGGAGTATAATATTACTATCCTTAATTTCTCAACTTCAAATTCAAAATGAATGTTTCAACTTACTTTGAACGGATGGAGTATACGGACTAAGTATTTTAAAGTCTAAACTCATTGTTTTAAGACCTAAACTCGACTCACTGTTTTAATGCCTAAACTCGCTATTTTATTTCTAGGAGTATAACTTATGAAGAAATTAGTTTTTCTCAACCCACCCTAATACCTAAACTCGCTATTTTATTCTAGGAGTATAACTTATGAACGAAGAAACTAATTTTTCTCGACCCACCCTAATACCACTAGACAAGAAGTTCATGGGTACTAGATTTCCCTTTTTACCCAAATAAGGAACAATTAAAACATCAAATGGAGAACTGAAAAACTTCAACCAACAAACTCAAATTTACATTCCTTAAGTTAGAAATGTGCACATCAACACATACAAAGTCAACTATCATAATCTTACATACAACAATCACACGAACCCTAACAAATCTCATCACCTTACCTCCATGCAGAACAAGTTGACATAGCCCGATTCTTCCAGTACAAAAAGACAGCCCCGTCCCTAAACCCTAAACCCTAAACCAAAATTTGGCGGGGGAGTTGGAGTATAATCCATCTGTGTATGAGAGAATCCATAGTTTCCTGCCTGGGAGAAAGCGTCATGTCCTGTAAATATGTTTGGATCCTCGTTATCTCCGCCCTCATCATTCCCTTCCTCGTCATTGTCCCCCTCATTCACTGCCTCCTCAACATGTACCTCTGGATCATCCTGCACGTGTTGAGCACGTCTACGAACCCGATTTCGTCTCGGTGGCACCCCTTGAACACGATCTACTGGTGGGGGAGGAGGTTGGAGGGCATCCAGTCGTTTCTGCTGTCTAATAGATGATAAGGATTGTCTGATGACACCACGGGTAACATATAGGTTTTGTGAGCGTATGCCGTATCCCTCTACCTCAGATATGGCATTCTCGTTGGATATGTATGCACGCTGAAGGTTTTGAATCTGTTGAAAATAACAAAAAATGAATAAATTATAACGATAAGATAAATTGTGAACAAATAAAAATGAACTAAAGTAAATATGTACTATTTAGCTTACCAAACCCTCATAACGACTAGCATGCGCCCTGTACCCCCCATCCTCTATAGCATTCGGATTCTGGATCAATAACCGTGTAATCCTATGGTACCATAACATATAGTAATGTGTGTAATCTACATCCTCGGTACCATATTGCCCAGCCACCACCAAATTAGCCCGTTGATTCCACATTCCGATGGGAACTATGTGGAATTCAGGCCAATTAACCTCTGACCGACCTCGTCGATCTAGTCCATGCAGGTAATCACTCGTGTCATGTGGGTCAGGGATATTCTGTAACATCCCGAACTGCCTCATTACTCGATCGGGAAGGTGCCACTCAACCCTATCAAAGAAAATGAGGGGCACCTTCGCTCTCCATATAGCCTGTCCCTGGAAGCAATATGGTGGACCCTGGACATTTAAGTACGGCTGCCACTCAACCTGATCGTCATTCAAATACGCCAGCTGATCCCGGTATCCACGCAAGTTGTGGACGGTAAGATGCGTATATGATAAAGGACATTGCCACCTACATATGGAGCAATTTGGCATACAAATTAATGTGTAATAATAAAAATTAAGTACATAGAATATTATGTGGACTTAAATTTAATTTATTTTAGAATACCTGCAACCATATGGGGATAATGCATCCTGAAGAATGACATCTCCACGTGTCCTTACGGGTCGTAAACACAACAACCGTTCCCAAGCCCAAAGCTAAAAAAAAATAACATAAAGAAAAAAATTTGTGTCACGTACAAAACATATTTTCTTCACTACAATAATATAAGAAAATATAATTGACATACCTGTACAATTGTTAAGAATCCAGCACAACTTTTCGCATCGGGCTTTGTCGCTACACACAAGTCCCGATATAAAAAGGCTAACATTGCACTACCCCAACTGTAGTTCCCGATCGTGTCAACGTCCCTAAGCAGTGGGAGGTACATGAGTTTCACTAAGACATTACTCGTATCCGGCATTAAATGTGACCCTATGCATATCAAAATATATGCCCGAGTATACTGGTTAACCAATTCGGGCGGGGCATTTGCAGGAAGCTCATCCCACTGAGTCAGTTCGTCTATAATCCATTTAATAGACAATCTACCACCCTTCAATACGCCATCATGTGGTTCAATCCCTAGTAATTCGTGGCATAATTGAACCCATTCCAATTTTTCCATATGGGTTTGGGAACTAATCACAGGATCCCCGTCTATAGGAAGGCCACATAAAATTCCAACATCCTGAAGGGTGATGGTCATCTCCCCAACTGGCAAATGAAATGTGTGCGTCTCTGGACGCCATCTCTCAACCAAAGCCTCTAACAAATGCCAATCATATTTGAAAAAACCTAGTTTATAAACACAGTAAAACCCAACATCTAAAAGTTTACTCTGAATCCTAACATCCAAGTTTTTAGGAGGTTCCGGACCGCGCCTAAATCTAATATTCTCAACTTCTTGTTGAGCCCAAATATAACGTGACCGGTGTTTATCTTGCCATTTTAATACTGAGTCGTCTAACGGCCCGGGATCAACAAATGCTTGGTTATCATGATATTGGTCCATCTGAAACAAACAACAAAACTATTAAACTAAAATTCGTTTAAAAAAGAGGCTGGCCCGTTAAATATTTAACTGAAAAAGGGCTCTTTTCTGACAGTTTAGTTAACTTTTTGACAGAAAATGGGAATTTTGATAAAAAGAGGGGCTGTTTGTTAAATATTTAACAGAAAAACACAAAACCTATTAAATTTCGGACAGTTTAGTTAATTTTCTAACGGAAAGTAGGCATTTTTGTTAACTTTCCAACGAAATTAATATAAAATCACATAAGCAAATTAACATGTATTATCAGTTAATATTCTAACAGAAAATGGCCATTTTTGTTAACTTTCTAACGAAATTCAGTCGATAATGTGAATTTTCATCAACTTTTAATAAATAGCTTTTTGTTAAATTAATACAAAATCACATAAGCAAATTAACATGTATATTATAAACTCAACAAATTAACATATTCTAATTTCATCGAAAAAGATAAAGATGATAGCACTAACCTTATGATTTCGAATTTTTGACAAGATCTTCTGACAAAAAAAAGGGATTTCTGAGCAATACAGTGAGATGAAGATAGGGATGGGACTTGGTTTGAATGAAGATGGATGAAGATGGGGATGGTTTGAAGGGTATGGTTAGAATGGGGAAGGGGGAAGGGGGAGGCGGCGCTTTTGAAGAGTTTTTGACCGGTCCTGAAGTCGGCATTGGTAGTGCCGACTTCACCCAGAAATCGGCAATGCCAATGCCGTTTTTACCAGACAATGGCCGACAATCAAACTCCCAAAATATTCCCCCGTGTTAACCCTAATTCTTCTTAACCCTAATCCGGTTGAATTTTGCTTAGCCTAAAGTCGGCATTGGTAGTGCCGACTTCAACCCAAAGTCGGCAATGCCAATGCCGATTTCACAAAAAATGGTCATTTTGGTATATAAAGTTTCCCAAATGTCATTTAGGTAGATAATGATTTAAAAGAGAATTATTTGAAAAAAAAAATCTCCAAACTCCTTATATATAAACAAAAAACATATTTTGATAAAAATATCAATTTTGAGCACTTATAAAATAACAATTACCTGTGGATAAGAAAGTAAATGTAAGCCTTCAGAAAGAAACAATGAGATGGCAATGAGCAAAGTGATAGTCAGCAAAAGCGGCCAAGTGAATTTTGGACTTTCTTTTAATAAACAATAAAAAGTATTAAATCAAACTTTAATTGATATGGACATGTTTACTGTAATTTAACGATACAAATAAAAAGAACAACCGTATAGATTTTTTTAGTTTTTTTTTAATTTGACTCGTAAGTCCCTTTTGCTACAAATCACTTCCCCTCAAGTTCCTGATTAAACGGAAATGTGCGAGAAGTTTTTATTCAGTAATTTAATGATACAACATCAAAAAAACCACATGCAATATTATACATTCATACCCCCATCAAAATGAATGTATCAGCCTTTATAAAGGAACGTAACACTTTTTTTTTTTTTTTTTTTTTAAATGTAACACTTTTTTCAAAAAATAAATAAATAACATAATATTGACAAAACTAAACTAATGTTACATTTTATAATAAATGAATGTAACATTTTTTTCTCAATTGTAACAGTTTATATTCTTAAATGTAACATTATATCTGAAATGTAACAATTTTTATTGAGAAAGTAACAATTGAAATTCAAACACGATTATATATATGAATTTTTTACTCTTTTTTAAAAGAAAAAAAAGTAACATTTACTAAATAAAAATGTTACATTCATCTATATAGAAAATTATAATCATATATGCACTCTGTTACACTTCAAATATTACTTTTTCTAACCACAAAAACTATCAAGCAATTTAAATTTTCTTGTAAAACTACTGTTACATTTGACAGTAAAAAGTGTTATTTTTTGAAGATGAAACTGTTACTTTTATCAGAACAAAGTGTTACATCTCAAGTGACGAGCAGCTCAAAATTTTTTGTGTGTTAAAATGTATGATTTTTTTTTTTTTAAAAAAAAAATCAAACCATATCATGACCTATCTAGTTTGATAGGTCTCGTCGAGACGAAAACAACGGTACTTTTATACTCCCTCCGTCCCACCCGAATTAGGATTTTTGAGTTGGGCACGGGTATTAAGGAAAAAGTGTTAGTGGAGTATGTATTGTGAGTATGAAAAGTAAAGTAGGAGAGAGAAAGTGGGGTAGAGAATAATGAGTGGAAAGTTGTTGTGAGTGTGAATGTGAGTCCCATTAAATAAAACATTTCCATTTTTGGGTTGTCCTAATTCGAATGGGACACCCAAATGGAAATTTGTCTTAATTCGAGTGGGACGGAGGGAGTATACTTTTTGAATACAAAAATGACCATTGTACGTATAATTATGCTTTGAATTTACCAATTTTGTTAATTAACAAAATTTCAAGTTTCAACAAGGTTTATGAGTTTGTTGAAAAGGATAAACTGGATCTCGAACAAGCTAATTATAATTTTGACTGGTCATTTTGAAATTAAAATAAAATAAAAAAGAGCAATTTAAACTTGTCATTCACGGTTTTCTCTTTTCTTATTTCCTCCATTTCATAATAATATATGTGTACATAATAATATATGTGTAGTGGTGAGGCTATGCTATGGCCAAGGGGTCATACAGGCGGGGTTGGGAGCCGACGAATTTACTTGTTCTTTGAAAATAGCGACGTAAAGTCAGTTTACAAGTGAAGAGATATCCTAGTCTCACATTTGAAGTACACAGGGATGCGTCAGAGCCGAGGTAAGGCAATAGATTGCTGGATCTTTTCTCTTATTAGCGTTTGATTGCGTACCGTTGAAGTTCTTCCGCACATTTGAAAAATAAGCTAGAAATTCAAGGGAATGCTTGGATAATTGGTTTAGATAGATCCTTTTTTTAAAGTAACTTTTTACTACTAAACATAATGAATTTACACATTTTAACCCCCTTAATTTTGAGAAAACGTTGCACTAAATAAATATATTGACCTCCTTGTATATTCAGAATCCTCAATTATAAACCATGTACAATGGTGTTGAAATGGGGTGTTGAAAACTAATTTTAACATGTTGAATGGCCACAATGAAGTGTTGAAAAAATTAGGGTGTTGAAAGTATTCAACATGTTGAAATCTTTAAAGGAGGAGAGAGAGAGAGAGAGAGAGAGAGAGAGAGAGAGGTTGGCACTTGGGGCCCAACGATAGGTCCGTGAAATTTTCGGATTTTCTATTTCATCTCAATTATTTGAGGTCAATTATTTTATGGTAAATTATTATTTTTTCCACCAAAATTCATATTTTTTTCTTCTCTATAAATAGAGTCTTGTTTCATTTGATTTGGACACCAAAAAATAACCCGTCTTTTTTCAATATAAATTCCTCAGTTATTGTTGAGAATATGGTGGAGAGGAGTATGATAGAATATGGTGGAGAGGAGTATGATAATATATTTGTGTTTATTCACTCTCCCGTAATTACAACGACTTAACCCTATATTTATACTAAAGCATAAACCCTATTTTTGAGGAATATTTCTCTTCCTAAAATACATCAACTAAATAAAATAAACTATATCTCTAAATAAGGTAAAATATAATCTCTTGATTCTATCTTTATTTGGCTTGATCTTGATCTCACTTGGTTGACTTGGTCAAGCTCGTTCCATTCTATTCAGTCTTGGTCTGCTCCACACGGCCCGCTCCATCTTATTCTCCAAATCCCCCCTCAAGTTGGAGGATCTACAACGTAGATACCCAACTTGCCAATACGACAATCAAAACGGGGAGAAAAAAATATCAGTTTTTCAATCGTCAGTCCACTTGTGTGCAAAGTTGATAGCACAAGTGACTTAACAACTCGACAGTAAAGCTGCTACGTCCAGCAGTACAGTTTTTTTTTTCGATCTGTCCTTTTGTCAATCAGTCGACGTCGGCGTTCTTGGCTGCATCATTGGTTGAAGTTGACGTCGCCTTCATCATAAATCCAGTGAACCACCACCAGTTTCCGTCATCGTCTTTTTTTTTTTCTTTTCCTTTTCTCCCTTTTTTTTTCCCGTGTGACGCCATCGTGATCGCCATAGTTAGGGTTTTCACCCTATTCCCACCGGTGGCCAATCGGCAATCTTTCCATTTGAATCTGCCGCCGCCAGCCACAACACCACCGCCGCCGCTACTACAACGGCCGGTGATTTCTTGTTCTTTATCGTGCTCCATCGTGTTTGTCTTGCACAATCCGTGCCACGAAGGTGCTTCTTGGTCATCATGAACGGGTCCCTCCTCAACGCATTCATCGTGCACGTCCCGTGCCGCGAAGAGGCTTCCATGGGCTCCTCCCGTCATTTTTCTTCTTCACCATGTTACCCACCATGGCAACGATGGCTTCGTCGCGGAAGCGTAGTCGGTCATCAGGCCCCCATACCTGAGGCTCTGATACCATGTTGAGAATATGGTGGAGAGGAGTATGATAATATATTTGTGTTTATTCACTCTCCCGTAATTACAACGACTTAACCCTATATTTATACTAAAGCCTAAACCATATTCTTGAGGAATACTCCTCTTCCCAAAATACATCAACTAAATAAAGTAAACTATATCTCTAAATAAGGTAAAATATAATCTCTTGATTCTATTTTTATTTGGCTTGATCTTGATCTCACTTGGTTGACTTGGTCAAGCTCGGTCCATTCTATTCAGTCTCGGTCTGCTCCACACGGCCCGCTCCATCTTATTCTCCAACTCCCCCCTCAAGTTGGAGGATCTACAACGTAGATACCCAACTTGCCAATAAAAAATAAAAAATGGAAACTCATGGCTTGACACTTACCTAAACAGGACAAAAACTTTCATGCGAACATGGAAGACCCGTCTCTACCATGAGACGGGTTTTTTTGACCCATGACCAGGCCCATTGAACCAGCTCCATGACGCAGGGGGCGACCCTACCACGTGGCAGCCTCTCATAGGTCAAAAAAAAAATTATATATATATATATATATATATATATATATATATATATATATATATATATATATATATATATTTTGGTTTTTTTTCGGTTTGTCAAAAGTAATACTCCCTCTGTCCCTAAATGAGTGTCCATTTTCAAGAAATCTTTGTCCCTAAATGAGTGTCTTTTTTGAACATAACTTTCTCCCTAAACGTTTTTTTTTCGAAATTTTTTTCACCGGTTTCTTTAATCGTGCAAAACTAAGGGTTTGGAAAGGAGATTACAAGATTATACATGAATAGTTGTTACCAAATTGTTCAAAAAGTTGAGATTTTCAGTGTCCCTCAAAATGAAATTTGAACACTCATTTAGGGACAGAGGGAGTAGTTACTATAACTTAATGTAATGACTGTATACATATAAAGTAACATTGTTCATAAGTAAAAGTAATACATATATACAGAAAAGTAACAGTGTTTTTTTTAATGTTTTCTTCGTTTGCCAAAAGTAATACTTATTACAACTAAAATATAACGAACGTGTTACTTATATGTAACAGTGTTTATACATAATTTGTAACATATATGTATAGAAAAGTATCTATATGTTTTCAAATAATAAGTTAAAATGGGTTCAATTTATCATGATACATGTAAAAGTATTACATTATCTATAGAAATCTGTTACAATTTTATCTACTAAAGTGTTACATTTACTTGTACAAATAATTACATTCATGTATATAAGTTGTTATTTTTCAAATGTTACTTTCTTTAAAAAAATAAAATCAAAATACACAATATTTTATATTTTTGCAAAAACACTATTACATTTCAGTATAAATGATAATTACATTTAGATATTGTTTGGGTTACATGTAATTATAGTTAGTATTACATTTGGAAAAAATGGGTAAAACTAGCTTTTGTTTTTGTAAAACAGGTGTTACGTTTACTTATGAACAATGTTACTTTATATGTATAATTTATTACATTAAGTTATCAATATAAAAACTCAATTTTTTTTAATTTTTTTTTTTTGGGGGGGAGGGGGGCAAGGCAGGGCATGCCCTATGGGTCATGGATCCGGGTAAAAAAAAAACCCGTCTTCTTATAGATGAGACGGATCCCCTTGTTCTCATGGGAGACTAGCTCCCTAAACATTGGTTTTTCATCAAAGGGCATTGCTAGGCTTACAAAAGAAGTTTGCAAAATGAAGGATACAAGATGTGGTGGCGATATTTCATTGGCATCTCATTTTGTAAGCCACATTTTGTAGCCATTTTTTGTAACTTTATTATTTCCCTTCATCAAACTATTAAGTTTAAGTTCCCACCCTTTAAGCTAGTTTAAAGGAAAAAAATAAAATAAAGAACAGCTACTTGCATCACACAATTCTAGCATGAAAAATATTTATTCTCATCGATCTGCAGGTAGTTTAGTCACTTGTCCGTGTTGATGCGCTAGATTAATCTGAGATTATTTCTGAGTCGCTACATATAAACGACCCACAGTTGTAACAATTTTTGTTCATACACATCAACGATCCCATTAAGTTACAAGCGGCAAAATCCGGTTCAAATTCTCTTTTTTGAGTTGTGTGAAGAAATCTTGTCCAAAGGCGTCTTTGATTGATCAGCAGCAGCACAAGAAGAAGATTTGTTGGGTGAAGACGTGATTAATTTTGGTGTAATTTCGATGAACCCCAATTGTTCTAAAGAGAAATTTTCGAGCGAGTTCAAAATACCATCTTCTTGATGATAATGAGAAGGAAGAACTGGAGAATTTCGTTTTGAATCCATTGAATTAATATCAGCAAAAACAATAAGGAAAAATTTCGTTTTGTTGCTATAAGAATTGTATACTGCTATATAGAGACAAGGAGATCCTTTTAGTATTGGGAGAAGGGAATAAATAATTTTTTGGAAACTTTTTTGGTATTGGAATTTAATTTGATTTATTTTTTGGAAACAAAACTACTAATTGAAGATTTTGAGGAAAAAAAAAAAAAAGAATACTGACGGTCCAAGTACTTAACGGATTAGTATATCTACCAGTGCAAGAACTGAGCAATTGATACCATTCCCTCCATAGTTGCAGTTTTCAATTTTCCCGAGAAAATTTGGAACTTTGAAAGAAAAAAAAAGCGACTTCAACCCGACTTTTGATTGCTCATAGCTGACTGAACTCCTGCTGCTCCTCCATTTGGGCAATTCCTGTTTGACAATAATCTGCAACAAGTCGATAATCAATAAAAATTACGTACTTATGCAGGAAAAACAAGAACGAAAATACAAGTGAAAATTGCTGAGCTGTTCTTGGAACAAGCACAATAATTATTGTTGCGATAAACTGATGATATATACCTTGGGCGTGATCTGATGTTCGTCCCATGGTTGAATTTAGAGCTCTTGCAAGACGTTTAACATGAATTAACCGCAAACTGTTTCTTGATTCACCTGATATTAAGTACGCACAAAGCCTCAAACTTGGTAAGTTATGGTTTACAAATACTCCCTCCGTCGTATAATGTTAATCCCCTTTGACAATTCAAACATGTTAATAACACAATTTCATTTCCATCACTATCATCCCCTCTTCTTCATTTGTCTTTGATCCTCTCCTCACCTTTCTCTTTCTCACGACTCATAAGGGCAGTTATGAAAGTTCAATAGATTTAACCCCTAAAATATGGAAATGGGAATGGGACAAACAAAAATGGTAAATGGGACTCTCTTTCAGGGATGGAGGGAGTATATTCTTATTATCATTTTCATAAAAAATCTCGTCATAAACTTAGCTAAAATCACTGAACGACAACTTGACTGAAACAAACTTACAGTTCCGTGTTCTGCATTGCTCATCCGCCATTCGCTGGTTCCCATCTGAAGGCACGGCCAGAGGACTATTGAGTAATCTTGCAAGATGTCGAATTTGCTTTACTCGTAATCTACTAGGAAAGCTAGCCACTTCACAAGCTATGGATTCACAAAGCATAACTCTTTTAGCATCTGTAAAGAACGATGGAGACTAAATGAAATACTCCCTCCGTCCCATAACAATGTGCACAAACTTCCCTTTGGGTGTCCCATTGATAAGTCACACTTTCCTTAAATGGAAGTTTTATAGTATACGTATTGCTTTATTACATGGGACCCACTTGTCATACTCACAACAACTATCCACTACTATTTCCTACCTTCTTTTCATACTCACAACAACTACACATTACTATGTACTCTTTTATTCATGTGCAAACTCAAATTTGTGCACATTGTTATTGGACGGAGGGAGTATAGTTTAACAGAAAACATCTTGAAAATGCTAAACGAAATAAAAAAATTACCCTTGTTCTTTTTGCACGATCCACTAGGTACGCTTACTGCAAAACAATTATCTGAGATACCAACTCCAGTAAGAACATCTGATAGTTGACTTTCAGTCTTGACTTTTATTTCATCTCTGCTCATACTACTAGTTTGTATGTGTTGGGAATCCAATTGATGTCCTCCTGTTCTTTGTCTTCGCAGTTGATAATTTCTACGTCGCCTAGCGAGATGCCTCTCTCGCTCTTCAATGGTCATGGATTGTCTTCTTTGTCTATCACGCAATCGCCTCCGTTCCCTTTCTTGCTCCTTCTGTAAGGCACGATAAGCTTGTGTCCCCGGTATCTCCTCAGGAAACATCATTTCCAATCAAATCAATGGTCAAATAAGTTCGTCCAAAAGTTTCGGTTCAAAGTTTTCTGCTATAAGCCAAAACAAGCTGAAAAGTAAGAATGGATCGCTAAAAACATTTGAATCATAAAAGCTCCATACTAGGAGTAGAATATATGGACATGAACATCAAAATATGAGAATGTGCATCAAAGCTGCAATTTTTCAAGATACGGCGTTCTGACCATGCTTCACTTTAAATCTTTTTCTTCAAAGATTTTAATTTGAACTTGGAGAAAAAGAGGCAACGTATTGACTGATTTACCATAAACATTTACAAGAAGCAAGTCGCATTTTCAAAAGCTATGTTTTAAGAATGTTGAGCTTCAAAAATGCTGTACCAAACAAGCCCTCAATCGCAATCTTTCTGCTGTAAAATCGAAATTATCAGACTCCTTGGCTTCAAACATTAAAAACTAATATGAATCCAGCAATGTAACGACCAGAAAGAATTTATGGCAAAATATCATAACCTCAATCTAAAGATCAAAAACTCAACTGGTGCGGCTTCATAGAAACGGCGTGTGACTATATTTAGATTCTATGTACATAATAGCTACAATTGATTCATGTATTCCGTGAATGAAGAACACGAAAATGAACAAGTCCATGTTTCATTATATCGGCTCTGCAACATTTTTCTCGTTCATGAAAATCTAGAGAACACCAGTCGTGAACATATATATACTCCCTCTGTCCCGAATAAATGTCATAGTTGACAAGTCAATGCTTTTAAGCTTTTAAATTGTGTTTCCTTGATTTCTCCAATCTATTCATGTGTGCAGAGTGACACCTCCTATGGCATCGCAATGCTTGTACCTATTACAATGGATGGGTAGTATAGAAAGATCACCAAACTTCATGCCTTATTTTTACTAAGGCGACATTTATTTTGGCACAAACGAAAATGAAAAATAGAACATTTAGTCCGGGACAGAATACTAGTAATAGATGATTTCATAGTAATGCTAGGGCACAAAATTATGTACATTAAAATGATAAAGCTACAAACTTTCCGATAGATTTAACAATTTTAGAGTCTGTATCGATTTAGCCATTATTCCAAGAGGGCAAGTAACGAAATTATAAACACTGTGAAAACATATACTAGAATGACACAACACCTCAAAATCACTCCGTCTCAAAATGAATGTCCATTTTTAATATTGATCGATCGAGAACAAAAATGAACATTCATTTTCGAGATGGAGTAAGAAATTCAAATAATTAAATCCACATAAAGCTAATGATTAGAAAAACTTACACTTGATCCTGAATTCTTGATTAAGCCTGCAACGCAACAAGAAACGTAAACTGTGTGTGTGTGTGTGTGTTTTGTGTGTGCTGTGAATGAGTGAAAATGGAGGGTTGAATGCGTCGGGATCAGTTTCACGTTTTATACGGAGGCGTAAATAATTTCGAAATGCCTTCATTTTTCATTTTTTTTTGGCAATGACTCGTTTTTGTGCAATTAAGGAATCTTTCATGTCACCTTTATACCTTGTTTGGACTGGACGGATTTGTTCTATTCCCTCTCCAAATTACTCCCTCTCCATGTCAGAAACAATTACTCCCTCAGTCCCTAAATGAGTGTCCAAATCTCATTTTAACGGACACTGAAAATCTCAACTTTTTGAACAATTTGGTAACAACGATTCATATATAATCTTGTAATCTCCTTTCCAAACCTTTAGTTTTGCACGTATAAAGAAACCGGTGAATTTTTTTTCGAAAAAAAAACGTTTAGGGAGAAAGTTATGTTAGTTATGTTAAAAAAAACACTCATTTAGGGACAAAGATTTCTTGAAAATGGACACTCATTTAGGGACAGAGGGAGTACTACCTTACCTCTATCCCTAAATGAGTGTCCAAATTTCATTTTAAGGGATATCTGAAAATCTCAATTTTTTGTACAATTTGGTGGCAAATATTCATATATAATCTTGTAATCTCCTTTCCAAACATTTAGTTTTGCACGTATAAAGAGACCGGTGAAAAAAAATAAAAATAAAAACATTTAGGGACAAAGTTATGTTAAAAAAAGACACTCATTTTGGAACAAAGATTTCTTGAAAATGGACACTCATGAGACATAGGGAGTACCTTTTTTTCTATTTTTATTTATCCTAAAAAATAAGTTCAGTTTAAGGTTCCATCCCTTTCCTCGCCTCCTTCTTTCTTTCTTTCTATTTCTAACGTGGACATCGTCAAAAAAAATAAATAAAAATAAAATAAGTCCAATTTTAGATATTAAATAGTTAAAATCAGTGAATTTCCAAAATTACTCATATGCGAAATATAATCAAACAACTCACTGCCACCACCACCCTTCCGGTCGGATTACCGCCATCAACAAAAAATCATCAAAAAATCAAATGTTTTTTTTTTCCTTGCGTAGAGGAAGTATTTTTAGTGTACAAATAGCATTAACCCCTTCAATATGATTTAATTTTAAGTTACGAATTACAAAAAAAAAAAAAGGAATTTGAGGGAAATCAATTCCTCCGTAAGTTATAAAAAGTCATGTTATTAAATACTCTCTTTGTTCCAAGTAATTTGCAATATTTTGCCATTTAAGGCATTTCATTTAAGTTCCAACAATCCAAAAATAGAAGTTTTTATTACTTTTATAATCTCTCACTCATTCTTTCTCTTCCTCCCAACTACTCATTCTCTTTCATTCCCCACTAATTCTCTCTCTTCCTCACTACCTTCCATTCTTAATACTCCCTCCGGTCCAAAACATCTGTCGCTTTTGAGCAATTTTTTTGGTCCAAAATAATTGTCACTTTTGAGTCAAAACTATTAAAATTCCTTATTTACCCTTGCATTGGAAGTTGTTTTACTTTATTAATTGACTTAGTGAGTGTAATAATGTAAGAAAGTTGAACAATAAATAAGGGTAAGCATGGAACTTTCACCATTAATATGCCTTAATAATTGCATTTCTTAATCTTTGTGAAAAGTCAAAAAACGACAGTTATTATGGACCGGAGGGAGTATAATATTACTATCCTTAATTTCTCAACTTCAAATTCAAATGAATGTTTCAACTTACTTTGAACGGATGGAGTATACGGACTAAGTATTTTAAAGTCTAAACTCATTGTTTTAAGACCTAAACTCGACTCACTGTTTTAATGCCTAAACTCGCTATTTTATTTCTAGGAGTATAACTTATGAAGAAATTAGTTTTTCTCAACCCACCCTAATACCTAAACTCGCTATTTTATTCTAAGAGTATAACTTATGAACGAAGAAACTAATTTTTCTCGACCCACCCTAATACCACTAGACAAGAAGTTCATGGGTACTAGATTTCCCTTTTTACCCAAATAAGGAACAATTAAAACATCAAATGGAGAACTGAAAAACTTCAACCAACAAACTCAAATTTACATTCCTTAAGTTAGAAATGTGCACATCAACACATACAAAGTCAACTATCATAATCTTACATACAACAATCACACGAACCCTAACAAATCTCATCACCTTACCTCCATGCAGAACAAGTTGACATAGCCCGATTCTTCCAGTACAAAAAGACAGCCCCGTCCCTCTCTGCGAGCTTAAAATTCCGACTATACCCCTTCAACATCTCATCCACAACACGGCCAACCGAATAACTCAACGGCACCTGACTAAACCCAGCCATCATGAACCTTGACCTCCACTTTCCAAACGGCTCGTGCCTTTCAACCCTCTCGACACCCTCACACGCTACAACATTGACTATATCTCGAGCCACACAATGTTCCTCTGCACTAATCCTCTTCTTATCTTCCCTTGTGGACCCCGCAGCTATCGACTCAAACATGGCCGAGTAATAATCTAGTGTCTCGACAAACCTGTTTAGGAAAGAGGACGTGTTGGTATTGGATTCTTGCTCGAGAAGGGTGACTACTTTGGGTGACAAATCTTTGACTAGTCTCAGAAGACTATCCCGATGGTTGTCAGTGTTCACGCTCTCATCTGGCATATGATGCAGCGTGTAAGGAAAATTCACAGCTAGGGCTTCACCATATCGACGGCCGAGATTCTCTATCTTGATCGTGCTTCCCGACATGCCTGCTGCGTGGAATTCAAACTGGACCCCACATGAGTTCGCGACCTCCAATAGCCTCTTGCCAACTAGATCGAGACCATTACCTCGAGCAAAAAGTGAGTCCTCATCATCAACACCCGTGATTCTGATCGATGGTGGGCCCCCACTCCTACGTGCAAGAGACTGGATAAGAAAAACCCACTGGCTGCCTTGCGCAATACCAAAATCGATGATGTGGATGTATTTTTCATTCGCCATTGCTTCCTCGATAATGACATTGGCTGATTTATAAGCAAACTTGTTGTAGGGGATGATCTCATAGAGGACATGCATGTAAGACATAAGCTCCGGTCCCGTTATTTCTCTACACCTCAACTTTTTGTAAATTCTGCTTCCGGACGATAAAATCCTTGCTCGGAGCCCTTCCATCATGTAGGCTCCTAACCGTTGTATCGGATCCCCGGACACGGACACCATTTGTTCCAACACCTCCATCAAAGCTTCTGCATCTTCTTGAGCTTTATCTCGTACATTTTCTCTAGACTCCTCAACAGCTTGTGCACATACAATCAAGACTTTCCTCACGTCTTGGCATGGAAAAATTTGCAGCATTTTCTCAAAATTAGATAATGTGGGGCCGGAGGGGGATACTCTGTTGAAGGAGGTGACACATCCGGAGGGGGATACTCTGTTGAAGGAGGTGACACATCCATCGTCAATGTCAGATTCAGCACCCAATAAGTGAACTTTCATTTCTCTCAATACATGATCAATCTCTCGGGTTTCGGTAACAGAGGAGGGCCCAGTCAGTGGAGACCCGTAAATATTTTCGGGGAAGTGATGTATATTTGACACGGATGATTGGGAAGAATATTGTGGTGAAAACGGGCTGTGGTTAGAGTGAATGCTTGTATCAGAGGGGGAATTGTGGAAAACTAAATCATTCGCAGGGGAGGAATCCAAGGTGAAGAACTGTTCGTTGAAGGATTGGGAAGAGGCTGGAGTATTTTCGGTTCTGTTTTCGGGACCAGGATTGGTATTCAAAATTTGAAATGTAGACGAGCAGTAAGGGTTCATTTAAAATTTGTTAAAGCTGTGAAATATATTAGCTTTTCAAATATATTAGATCAGTAATAATGAAATTCCAATATGAAGCCGATGACTAGCTTGGATAGCTCGCTTTAGTTCTTGGTCACCACTTGCTGATGGCTTCTTCTTTAATAGAAAAACAGGTTAAGTGGTATCTGCGGAAAGGAAAATATAAATCAATGGGAAACTCGACAATGAAATTATGAAAGATAGTACAACAAAGACTTCGAGCAAGGCTGATCAAAGAAATGATAGTTTCAAGAACAAATCATGTTCAAATAGCACGGTAAAGCTTGTGAAAAATCACATCTTTCCGTACATATTATCCACAGTTAATCAGAAATCTTTCATCGAGTGAGAAATAATGTCCCCAAATTGCTAAGCATACTTTAGCAATGCAAAAAGATTATAAAACAACTTCAAATTCATTCATGTTGACCGATATCAAGATCATAAACGAAGGACTAACTTCTTATCTTGGTTGCAAGAGATTACGGTACATTGGCTTCAACAAAAGTGATAATTTAACGTGATAGGAACCGAAACAAAAAGTAGATAAATTTAATCAGCTCTATATCATGAGGGAGGCTGCATTCTAGTTTGAATCTCCAATAGAAAGAGTAATTCCGGTCAAACAACATGGAAGCCTCTCTAGTTCAGGGAGACAGACTAGCCTGAATGTTTGCATACAAGTTACGATTTTTGGTTTAAGCAAACACTTCTTTAAAAAAGTAAAGAGCTTGTTTCAATGATAATGGAAAAATGTTCCAGATCCCAAAATCAACATGTAAAAAAAAATAAAAAAATTAGGCATGGAAGTATATTTACTGAACCTAGTGCCATCAGCTCATGAGTGGTCCATAACTAACGGGATGTCACCAAACTTAAGACATGGATCTTTTCCACATTTTGAACCATTTAAAAGGGTACACAGATAATTACTCCCTCCCTCCAAAAATGATCTTCACACTTTTTTTGCCGTTACTATGAAGGAACTTTAAGCAATTATTTTAGGCTGATTCAATCATACTAATGAAAGTCTAAAACTTGTTTATTGATATACCATCAACAATACTATCAATAACAAGTTTTAGATTTTCATTAGGATAATTAAATCAACATAAAATTATTGCTAAAAGTTCATTCGTGTTCATTCGTAGTAATAACGAAAAGAGCGTTTTGGGACCGAGGAGCATCATTTTTGTATACTCTTGTTGGTGGTTTGGAATCATGACAATATTCTTATTTGCCTCAAACCAATTCTGCAAACTCACAATACATGATCAACGAATTTCACGTGATGTCCCAAGGAAAATCTTAATTGTGAAAATTCAAAGGTCAAACCTAAACATAGACTTGGTTTCTTGAAGAATACAATAATTGAATGCCCAAAAGTAAAAACTAGTAAGATAACTACATGGATCTTCTAGAAGGTAAGGTACAACAAAGTATACTAACAGACAGGTCAGACTTAGTATCCTCAAAATACAAATTTGGAGCTAAGAATTCCCATTTATGAAAATCATTAACAAACCCATCAAGAAAAAAAAATCAAGAATGATTGATTTTTCCCATAAATTTCAAGTCTTTAGCTCAAATTAACTACGAAACCCAAATATTTAACAAACCCATCAAAAAGAAATGAAGTATGAGTGAAATTAGTCATAAAAATAAAGTCTTTAGCACATACTTATTGATCAAAATAACACCCAAATCTACACAAGAACAAAGAATCTGATTTAACCCTTTTTTGATTTACAGGAAAAAAAAATAAGAAAGGCAAACGGTGAATTTAAACTAAATAGTGAAGTTTACATACCTTGGATCAGTGGCGGCGTTTGAATTGAGAGATTTCAAGTTGTGATTTTGACTTACAAGTAGAAGGAGATGGAGATTTGTGCCTATGTAAATGAGCGTGTGTGTGTGTGTGTGAAAGCGAGAGATGGAGGAGGGAATAACCGTTTGTTGCGTAAAGAATTTGACCATATAGGATCAAGAGAGAGAGAGAGAGCCCATCGTTTTGACGCGGTTTTCATTGTTTGTTTGGCAAGCGGCAACCCTTTTGGGCCGACAATTGGAAAAGAGACAAAGTCTGGTGGGTGAACAAAATAGTACAAGTTATGCCTTCATCTTTAGAGCTTTTAGAGTGAATCTACAGCTTGTTTCTGTACAGAAATACCCTTTTGGTCCGACAATTGGAACCTGGAACTTGCATCCCATCAAAATGAAGTTAAAACCCAAGGAAATGTCACATTTTTTTATTTTTCTACTCCCCGGAAAATTAGTCATTTTTTTATTATTATTGTGGATGAGTTTTTTTTTTTTTTTTTTTTGAAAGAATTATTGTGAATGAGTTTGAACAATAACTTCATTAATTTTTAATTGTCTTAATACAAATTTAAAAATTAGTATCTACTATAGTATTCCCTTATAACAATGTATAAAGTTGTAAATTTTTATTTGAACAATTATACTGCTAAAAGTTCTAGGTTTGTCCACCGAGGGTGAGTCAGGTACAGAGAGGGAGTACAAGTTATCACTAAGAGCATTCCCAATGGTTAGGAGGCAAATTTGCCTCCCATTAGTAAAACTATCCACAACCATCAAACTCAAATCCTTACTCAAATAGAATATTCTCAATTTAATCACATAATTATTTAATTTTCTTATATTTGTATATAATTAAAATTATAATTGATATTTTTATTTAAATATTTAAAAAAATTGAAATTTCTTATATTTAATTAAAAAATAAAAAACAACGATTCATAATAAAAAAAAATACTAAAATACAATAACATAACACGTCACAATTACATAGTAATACAAAAGAAAATAAGAAATATAATACACCACAAATTTAAAAAAAAAACATAACGCAATGCTAAAAAAATATATATCACAAAAAAGTATCTCATAATAAAATATATCACAAAAAAATATATCACATAATATATCACTAAAATAATTTATTATTACATTAACAAAAAAGAAATACATTAAAAAAAAAATGGATTTGCCTCCCATGAATAGTGAACCCTCAAATTTGCCACTTACTATTCATGTGTGTCAAATTTGCCACCATTTTGCCTCCTCCGTTGGGCTTGTGAATAGTGGAAAAAAGGACACCATTGGGAATGCCCTAAACTCAACTACCTTCTCCGTCCTAAGCAGCATCTCCGCCGCCTTAGTCAACAACCACCATTTCCGCCTAGTCAACAACCACCATCTCCGCCGCCTTAGTCAACAACCACCATTTCCGCCTAGTCAACAACCACCATCTCCGCCCTAGTCAAAAAACAAATGTTCATACACAAAACACACAGATGCAGCCATTTATCTGCATCCAACATATAGCAATCATACCAACACACACACCCAAGAATCACACTGACATAGTTTGTATATCATTTCACCAAAAAAAAAAAAAAAAAAAAAAAAAACAAACAATTAGAACACTTTCGATCTACTTTCATACCCTGTTTCATTTCTAATACAGAAAACATTCGGACACCACAGTTCATACTACAACAGTACACACAAAAAAAAAAAAAAAAACACCTAAAATTAGAAAGACATCGATTTTCCTCGTCCCTCCCAAACTACATAGTATACATAAAAATCTAACAACAAGTAAAATGTTAGAGTTGACTTCACCTCCACGCAGAAGACGTTGACATAGCCCTGTTCTTCCAGTATACATAAAGTGCTCCATCCATCTCGTTAAATGTGTACAACGGGCTGTAGCCCTTTAACGTCTCCTGCACAACACTTTTAACGGCATAACTTAACGGGATTTGACTGAATCCCGCCATTGCAAGTCTGCACTTCCACTTTCCAAATGGCTCGTGCCTTTCCACCCTTTCAGCCCCCTCACATGCTATAATATTGACAATGTCTCGAGCCACACAGTGCTCCTCTGCACTCGTTCTCTTCTTGTGATCACTTAAAGAACCTGCATCAATGGATTCAAACATGGCTGTATAGTAATCAATGGTCTCAGCAACCCGGTTTAGGAAAGTGGATGTGTTTGTATTCGATTCTTGCTCGAGAAGGGTAACTATTTTCGGAGACAAACTTTTGACAAATCGCAAAAGATTGTCTCGATGGTTCCTAAGGTCAACCCCTTCATCTGGCATGTGATGCAACATGTAAGGAAAATTGACCGCTAATGCTTCCCCTTCCCAAAGCCTAATATTTTCCCATTCGATCTCGGGCCCCGCCATTCCGGCAGCGTGAAACTCAAACGGGACCCCCCACTTTCTCGCAACTTCAGATAGTCTCTTGCCCACGAGGTGAAGTCCTCCCCCTCGAGCAAAGAGCGAGTCTTCATCATCAACACCTGTGATCCTAATCGAAGGGGGCCCACCACGTCGTCGTGCAAGAGCCTCGATGAGGAAAACCCATTGGCTTCCCTGTGCGATTCCGAAATCGATGATGTGGATGTGTCTTTCGTTTGCCATGGCTTCCTCGATCATAACATTGGCAGATTTGTAAATAAACTTGAAGTATGGGCAAATCTCGTAAAGAACGGACATATATGACATAAGGTCCGGCCCTGTTATTTCCCTGCACTTTAACTTTTTGTAAATTCTGCTTCCGGAATACAATATCCTTGCTCTAAGCCCTTCCATCACATAGGCGCCAAGACGTTGAATAGGTTCCCCTGTGACGGATACCATTTTCTGCAAGACTTCCATCCAACCTTCTGCATCTTCAATTGCATCATCTCGTACTTTCTCTCTCGCATCCTCTACAGCTTGTGCACAAACAAAGAGCACCTGTCTAAGGTCTTGGCACTGAGCCGTTTGCAGCATTTTCTCATATTTCGACAAGCTTGGGGCCGTAGGGACCACGTTGTTGAACGAGGTAACGCATCCATCATCAATATCGGATTCGGTACCCAACAACTGAACTTTAATTTCTCTCAATATGTGATCGAATTCACTTTTATCAGTAACAAATGAGGACCCACTAAGTGGGGACCCGTAAACATTGTCAGGAGATTGATGCGCGTTTGACAAGTACGATAAAGAAGAACATTGTGGTGAAAAAGGGATCCGGTTGGAGCAAACGCTTATATCAGAAGGGGAATTGTAGACAACAAAATTAGTTGCTGGGGAAGAGTCTAAGGTGAAGAACTGTTCATCGAAGGACTGGACAGAGCCTGAAGTTCCTTGGCTTCCATATTCAGGACCGATATTGTTGTTCAAGACTTGAAAATGAGGTGAGCAATAGGGATCGATCTGCTGCATCGGTTGGTGGCATAACCTGTGAATGGTTCCAGATTGACTTTCTTGGGATGTTTGCATCTAAGAAAAATGTACTGATCGACGGCTCAGTACATTCTTGGTAAGCAGCCAATGATTGACTTGATAGTCTGATATTGACTTTTTCGTGGACAAGTTGCTGCAAGTCTTTGACAGAGCTGGTTAATTCTTCAATGGATTAGTAGAATCTGTACAATGATAAATGTGATCAATACAACATTGATACCGAAAGTTGGAACTAAGAAAAATATTATGCACACGAATCATAGGAAGGCTAATAAGGAGAAAATAATGGGAGTTTCAAGAACAAATCATAATATAGTTAGAACAATCTTACTAAATTTTACTAATATTTAGGGAGTATAGATGTTGACTACATTTTCTATTCCTTCATTATGAGCTAATGCAAGTATCAAGACAGCAATAAAAGCTAAGTTGCTCAAGTTTATTCAGCTAGGCATATAAAAAATACTCCATCTGTCACGGAATAAATGTCGCCGTTTTTTGGACGTTTGTACGAAGGAACTTTGAGCAATAATTTTAAGTTAATGTAATCATTCTAATAAAAATTTAAAAATAATTAAATCGACCTAAACTTATTGCTCAAAGTTCATTCGTACTAACATCCGAAAAACGGTAACATTTATTCCGGGACAGAAGGGAGTACACGATTTTGTGAAGCACGTGTGCATACGAGGGCAAAACGTATCATAACCTTGCCACCTACAATTAGGGGTGGAAATGGTTTGGCTCAAACCGCGGTTCGGAACCGAGCCGAGCCAAACCGTGCGGTTTAGCTCGGTTTTTAAACTTATGCGGTTCAGCTCGGTTTCGAAAATTGGTAAACCACTCGGATCGGTTTGGCTCACGGTTTGACCCTTCAAGCCGAACCGAGCCAAACCGTTTCGAGCTGAACCGTGAGCTGAACCGTGGAGCCGAGTCATTAAACCGAGCTAGCTGAACCGGTGAGCCATATTATAAACCATTGATTAAGTTTAGTGATTTGATCTGAACCGTTAGATTTATAAAACCCTAATACCTTATCCGCCGCCTATCGATTATCGATCAGTTGGAAATTCAAATGAAAATTCTAACGAAGGGGCGAGTCTAAGCAAAAAGAACTAGTCAAATTCATCTTAAATTATAAACAAAAAGCTTTTCTCTCATGCATTATGAATTCATTTTATATACGTAGCCTTTCCTAAATGTGTATTGTTAATGTATTCTGATTAAGTTAACCGACATTTTGCATTGAGCGCCATTAAACTAAACATCTTTAGCTCACTTAATACTTATCTTCCCTGTTTCAATATGAAATTATCGAGCTGAACCATCATTGTTTAATTTCTAAGTATGTTGTAAGAGTTGTGGTTCGAACCGCGGTTTAAGCCACGGTTTAAACCGCGAAATCAGACCGTGGTTCAAACCGAGCCGAGCCGAACCATGATGGTTTAGCTCAGCTCGGCTTGGACTATTTTGTGGTTCAGCTCCGTTTGAGATTTCTCCAAACCGATGTATAGCGGTTTGGCTCCTAAATTACCCCAAACCGAGCTAAGCCGAACCATTTCCATCCCTACCTAGAATACAATTTTCTCCCACCGTCCCAAAATGGATCTCCAGAAATTTTCAAATTTGCTCTCGGTCAAGAGTAAATTTGGACATTAATTTTGGGACGGAGGTAGTGCCATCCACACAACTTCCTGCGAGATTCAAGCTCAATTCACGATGTAAATTAGCTGAACCAATGAAGCCTAGGTTGCTGTGCCCAAGTCTGGGTTTGGTTCAACCCCATTTCAAATTTCATTGTGCCAAGCTCGGCACGTTTGATGCTTGTTCAGCTAGTATGGTAAACTGCTTTAATCAAGATATAGCACAAACTTGGTTGCGCCAAGTAAGATATCTAATGAAACTTGGAAACGAATGGTGAAGGATCAAGAATGTAGGACAAATTACTCATCTCTCCTGAGAACTAGTGAGTTACAATTTCACAACTTCAGTTAGGGAAATGCTGAATGGTGGGTATTTATAGAGGTAAGATGATAACAATAGCATCACATCCAGGAATGGTTTTTTGCAATTGCCCGAAAACATTTAAATGTATTCCAGCTTGCCTTCTTGTTTTTCCTAAAAGATAGTCCCATATCGATAATTGTTAGGTTAAAATTGAACTTCCGAAATTGACAACCAAGAAAGAAGAGGGAGTAATGGAGTAATGGGACTATCATTATGTGACGGAGGGAGTACAAGTTTAGCACTTAGGTCCTGTATAAATGTATAATTCTACCATCGACCCATACATATATTCCTGTTCACGCACCATGCAAACAAAATCACATGTATGCAACGTAGTCTTCTCGTAAAGAAGAACATACTAAATCACGAGAATGGGTATCAGTAGTCGTAGACTCGTAGTAGCACCACACTGGAGTAAGACTTCAGTTCTTCTGTGACGAACCTGACCCCTGACGCCCCCAAATTAGATTTTGCACTAGAGGCCAAGAAAGACTCTTTTTTTATTTACTAATGAATGCCTTAAGCTATTACAAGTAAAAGTGCATTTGGTAGGGATCAACCTCGTGACCTTTCCTATAAAAAGGGATACCAAATGCCGCTTGAGGTAGACCTCTTTCGCGACCTGGAAAGACTATGACATAAGGCCTCAACAGAAGGATGAAACCCTAAAGAGACATTACTTAACTCTAGATCTTTCACAAATCGTGTCTGTGTCATACTCCTAGACAGTAGCCCCAAGCCCCGGTAAAGGACCAGGACTGCACTAAGTAGCCCGACAGCCAGCATAAAACTTTGTCACATCACAACGAACATTTATGCAAAGTAAAAGAATTTTTTAGGTATATCCTGAGGGCAGTACGATCTTTCGCGAGGCTGCTTTTCAAGTTGAATCTCCTAAGCAAAGTGTTGTTTTGATTAAACAGAATGGATACCTCTCCTGGTAAAAAGACCGACTAGTCATGAGTGCTTAAACTTAAGTTTCAATATTCGTTTACTGACTTCTCAATTCTAGGCATAAAGACCCGTTTACACCACTAGAGAACCTTCTAGGCCCCACAGTCAACGTATACAGATCATCAAGATAGAATAACTACAGATTTACTGAAATAGCATATAACAATTATACGACAAGGTAACAGTAATTTTGCAAACAATTAATAAAGGATAACAAGAGGAACAGAAATCATGAGATGTGCCCGAGTAAATTTCAAGCAGCGGTATGAATATATAAGTCAAACATAAACCTTGTTTTTGGAGTCATATGTATCAAAGATTAAAAATTTGCTTCAATAACTTAACCATAGCCTCTTGATAACAAGGTGACATATTACAAGAAAATACTTCCTCCGTCCCAAAATGATCTTCCTGCTTGACTATTCAAACTTTTAAAGGATATGGACATTTGCTTCACTAGCAATGTACTCCCTCCGTCCCATTTCAAATTGCAAATACTATGTTGGCAAGGGGATTAAGAGAAAAAGTGAAAAAAGTGATGTGTTGTGAGTGTTGATAGTTGAGTGGGAGAGAGAAAGTGGGGTAGAGAATAGTTAGTGGGTTAGTGGATGTGAGTGTGCAAGTGGGTTAAAACTTGCCATTTTTGGATTTTGCAATTTTAGTTGGGACACCCTTTTTAGCAACTTTTGCAACTTGAAATGGGACGGAGGGAGTATTGGTTGTGAACTTTAAGGCCTAGATTGTAGAAATGAGAAGAACTTTTTGGGACAATAAAACATGGCAAATGAGAAGATCATTTTGGGACGGAGGGAGTATATGCTACAAAAAATAAAACACACACAGAGACAGAAAGGAGAAAGAACCTGTGCCACACATTTGAAGAAGTGGGGGAGTGAAAAAACAAAAAAAATAAGAAAAAAAAAAAGAGTTGTACAACAATGAATCTTCCAGAAGGTTTGGTACAAAACCAAAAGGATTAATTAACACATACAGACGGCGAACGATCTTCCTCAAACAGAAAATCAAAACCCAAAAATAAAAATGAAAAAAAATGAATTGAAGCAAATATTATCATTTATGAGAAATCTATGACAAACCCATCAAGAGCATAAATAGATAAATAAGGAAAAAAAAAACAATTTTGACTGAAATATCCAAAAAAGATCGAGTCTTTGGCACAAATCAATCAACATATGAAACAAAAAACAGAAAAAACCCAAATCGGCAATCAAAAAACACACATAGATAAGCTAATTTAACACTTAATTAAAGAATCTTTTGATTGCTTGAAAGTAAATTAGAAGTGGTTATAGAAATTACAAAGCTGATTAAATCACTGGGAAGAAGACATACCTTGGCTAATGGAAGCTTTAAGTTGAGATTTCAAGCTGTGATTTTGACTAAGATATATATATATATAGAGAGAGAGAGAGAGAAAGAGAGTTGCAGTTATGTTGTTAATAGAAAATGTGATGAACATGGAATGAATAAATGAAGCTTTGATGGTGGAATTTTTATTAATTGGATTGGTAAATAAGTGCCCTTGTTTTACTATTTAATTACAGTTTATACCCATCATGACTCTTTTGTTTTTGACAAAAATAGCCTTTTTGACTGACAATAGTTTTGACCTTTGGAACTTGTACGTAACCACCACCAAATCCAAGTTCACTCAACCTCAAGTGTATTAAAAAACAAAAAGGAAAAATAAGTTTCACAATGTTCTAAAAGACGCCCGTCTAGGCCGCCTAAGCCCCGCCTAGGCGCTAAGCGTTCGTGAAACGCTTAGGTCCCGTCTAGGATATTATGGTTATTTATGAATTCTCGGCACCGCCTAGGCACCCCTGCGGTGCCTAGCGACCGACTAGCATTTTTTAGAACCTTGGTTTATTGTGTACTCCTCCCTCCGTCTTAGTCTCAGAATGATATTCATACTTTTTTCGATGTTATTGTGAAGAAAATTGAGCAAAAATTTTACGTTAACTTAATTGTACTAATGAGAATCTAAAACTTGTTATTGATAGTATTATTTTTATTTTTTTCAAAAATATTGATAGTATAGTTGATGACATATATCAATAACAAGTTTTAAATTTTTATTAATACAATTAAATCAACCTAAAATTATTGTTTAAATTTCTTACACACTAACAACGAAAAAAATATAAAGATTATTATGAGACGAAATGAGTATTTACAAAAGTTACGCTACTATATTTTAACTTTTTTATTATATAAATAAATGGGACCATTAGCTTACATCTAATTCCATCAATAACTAGAGTTACTAGCATTTCTAAGTTGATAACTGTAGGATGATTTTTGCAGTATACCTATTTATTTAAAAGAAAAATAGGATGGTTTAAATAAAATTAGGTATGCTGCAAAAAACATCGGGGAAATAGCAATTTTGTACCATTAAGTTTACATGAAGTTGCAATGTGGTACATAATGTACCAAAAGTTGTAATTTGGGCCTTTATGTTCACAGCTCGTTGCAATCTGGCGCAAAATTGGATGTCTGTCAAAGATAATGGACGGAAGTTAAAAAACATCAACAATATTGACGAGGAGATTAATGAGCCTTTTAGTTGTAATTGTTTTTACCTTCAAAGGGTTTTAATTGCTAAAATATCAAAATTAAGGGCTTTAATTAAAAAAATTAGTACCCTACCCATATTATCAGCCTACCCATCCACTATTCCAGCCCCACCCCACCCTACCCAACTATCATCCTCCGTTTCCTCTCAAAACGCCCCCCTCACTCCGTCGTCCCTTTTCTCCCCTCCTCCATCTTCGTCATGTCCCTCCCCCCCCCCCCCCGTTTTAATATTGAACTGTCCTAAGGGAGTTTGCAGAGAGGAGATCAGAGATGATAGTC
Organism: Campanula takesimana; assembly: GCA_026119855.1. Taxonomy (NCBI): domain Eukaryota; kingdom Viridiplantae; phylum Streptophyta; class Magnoliopsida; order Asterales; family Campanulaceae; genus Campanula; species Campanula takesimana. The sequence goes on along the minus strand of JAOWBW010000435.1, from coordinate 178,258 downwards.
GCCACACAAAGTCACAAACGCAGGAGAGGCGAGAGTCCAGTTGCGGCTGTCGTCTCCCCGATGCAAAATTTGTATGAAGAATGCTAGGGATTTTGAAATTGAGTGTGTTTTTTTTGTTTTTTTTTTTTTGATGTTATTGATTGAAGAATTTGGCTGCAATCTTCTCCACCCTCCCTGACATTCCAGTTGGGAAATTCTGAGCAAAAAAAGAATAGGGGATTTTTTTCTTTGAATTCGGAGATCTGGGATTTTTTTTGTAACTCAGAGACAAAATTTACATGTTATGAAAGTGTTGTGGTGTGTTGGATGTGAGTTTTATTTATCTGAATTTTGGGTGGTGATGATGTTGGTGGCCCTGTTGGTGGCATCCACAGTGCAAGTGATGATGGTGGCGGAAATGGCTGTTTTGGTGGAGAAGATGGTGGGGTTGTTTATTAATGAATGATAGTTGAAACTGTAAGGGTTAGAAATTTTATATTAATCCCTACATTTTCACACCAGCATATCAAAATTTTAAATGAATAAAATTGTTGAGTTTAGGGGTGGTTAGTGCAATTTTTGAAAAAGTTTGTTAACATTTTTGTCAATATTGATAACGTTTTTTAACTTCCGTCCATTATCTTTAACGGACGTCCAATTTTGCGCCGGATTGCAACGAGTGTTGAACATAATGGCCCAAATTGCAACTTTTGATACATTATGTACCACATTGCAGCTACATGTAAACTTAATGGTACAAATTTGCTATTTGCCCAAAAACATCCTAGACTTGTCAATTTCTGCCCATTTAACCTTTGATATGTTGCCATATGTCACATTGTAGGTGGTTGTCTCTTTTACTCAAATCACATTCATTTTTAAAATTGATTAATTTGTGCTAAAATATGAAGAATGAATGAACTACTGCCTGTCTTTAAATGAGTGTTCATTTTCAGAAATTTTTTGTCTCGAAATGAGTGTCTACTATGATCATAACTTTGTACCTAAATATTTTTTTTTTGAAATTTTTTCACCGGTCTCTTTATATTTGCAAAAACTAAATGTTTGTAAAGAGGATTACAAGATTATATATGAATTTTACCACCAAATTGTACAAAAAGTTGTGTCCATTAAAATGAAATTTGGACACTCATTTAGGGACATAGTTAGTATAATTTTTTTCGTTATCAATCTCATATTTTACATAATCATATCATACTTATATCCTCGAAAATCTAAGATTCTAATATGATACTAGTGGGTAACCTGTACTCTGCACAGGAAACTAATTTACCAATTTTAGTATATTTTGTTTCTCTTATATTTTTATTTAATAGTATTAGTTAATCTTAAATCATAATAATTGTATAATTTGTAACTATAATAGATAACTATAATAATTAATTATTAATAGTTAAATATAATTGTTAAAACAAATAGTTAACTATTAATAGTAAAATATAATAGTTAACTATTTATAGTAAAATATAATAGTTAACTATAACTATTATAGTTAACTATTATAGTAACTATTACTATTATAAGTAATAGTTAACTATTATAGTAACTATTACTATAATAAGTATTATTTATTATAATAGTTAACTATAATAGTTACTCTATATAGTAACTAATACTACTATCTAATACTATTAGCTAATAGAAAAAAAAATGAAAAGTCACTTATTTATTATGGTGGAATTGATGTGGCATCACCAAATGCTTCCTTTCCCCATGACTTGTCCACATGGCAACACCATGGCTCTCTTCACCAACTTTAATATATACTCCCTCCGTCTCATCTTAAACTTCAAAATCCCAAAATGGAAACTTATTTATACTTGTTTATTTAGTGGGGCTTACATGTCATACACACAACAACTATCCACTAACTATTCACTACCACACTTTTTGGTTCCTACCCACTTTCTATACTCACAACACTCTACCCCACTATCTATATTTTATAATATAAAGATTCTCATCTTAATTCTTGTGCCCACTTTTTTTTTTTTTTTAAGTTTAAGATGGGACGGAGGGAGTATATAAGATTTGTTCTACCTAAACTAATTATCCTAAAGTATATCCTATATATTCTCAATATCTTAATTCTATAATATCATTAATATGTATCAATGTTCGAATATGAATCCATCGGTCCTGCTCGATTTGTTTCCATCACTGATCTGATCTCGCTTCATCATCGGTCTTGTTCATTCTTCTAAGGCCATGTACAATAAGGTAGTTGAGAGGGGGTTGAAAGTGGGTTCAACTAGTTGAGGGGCTCCAATAAGGTAGTTGAGAGGTAGGGGGTTGAATTGGTTGGTTGAAAAAACTCAACCGGGTTGAATGTAAAATGAGGGGCCCCGCCATGGACACGTGTCGCCGCCTGGTTGGTGCCGACATGGCGCGTGCGCCTCACCGCCGACAGAGGCGCGTGAGGCGCAGCGTATGGCAGTTTTTTTTTTTTTTTTTTTCTCCTTTTGCCAAGTGTCAGCCTAGAATTGGTCCATCCAGATTTTTAGATAACATTTTCAACCCAAATTTTCGAGCTCAATTATTTTACAGCAAAAAATTTTTTATTTTTTTTTTTTTTTCGCGAAAATTCTGCATTTTTTTTTCTCTATAAATTGATATAACTTTCATTTTATTTGTACACCAAAAAAAAAACCTCTCTTTTCTCTCAAAAAAATCATTATCCTTCTTTAACCCCTTATTTTTTAAAATATTCATCATCTTTTTAGTGAAATGGATCCCAATAATCCGAATAATCCTTATTTCAACACTCAGAATTCAAGTAATTTTCCACCAAATGACTACAATCCTAATGATTTTCAATCGCCAAATCAATTTTCTAACCAACCACGTCCTCAAAATGTCCCACAATTTTATTATCAACCAAATGCCATGCCTTCAGCTGTACCCACCTGGAATCCATATTATGGTATGCAATTTCAACGACCTCCACCACCACCACTACCCTCTCAAGAATCAGAATATCCTGAATATTCAACACAAATGGTTATGGGTAGCAATAGCGGTGCTGATGAAGCTACTCTAACTCCAGATGCAGGAGGTTCAACCACTAGTCGGAGAAAAATGGTGAAATGGAGCACGAAGGACAATATAGTGCTAATCAGTGGGTGGATTAAGTTTGGAACCGACAGTGTAGTCGGAAAAAATCAGAAGAGCGAAAATTTTTGGGGTAAGATTGTTGAATATTGTAACGAACATTGTGAATTTAACCCTCCCCGTGACGTAGTTTCATGCAAAAATCGTTTCAATTATATAAATGCCAAATTGGGCAAATGGGTAGGTGCATACGATAACGCTAAGCGTATGCAACAAAGCGGGTGGTCGGATAATGATGTTTTGAAAAAAGCTCACGAATTATATAAAAATGCTAACAATAGCACTTTTAATTTGATGGACGAGTGGATAGCTACCCGAGATCAACCACGCTATGCAAGTCAGGTTGGAGGAAATACTGGATCTGATAGCAGTGGATCTAAGAGAGCACGAGAAGGTGATGTAGGTGATTCAAGCTCGGTTGGATCCATTCCTCGTCCTATGGGAAGAGAGGCAGCTAAGAAAAAGGCGGGGAAGAAAAAAGTGGGGTTGTCACCGGTAAAGGAACAAAAGTGGTCAGAATTCAAACAATTCAAAGAGAAAGAATTGGAACGAATGGACAACTTAGTCTCAGAACAAGAGAAGGCAAACAATATTGCCCTTAACAAGACTCGGGCTAAAAATAGGAAAATGTGGATGCAGTTGAGTCAAATGGAGTCTCGCGATCATCATCAACAACAGCTTTTTGAAATGTTGACTGAAGAGCTGTTTGGCAATTAATGTTTGTTTTCTAGCTTTATGTCAATTTTCTGCACTGATGTACTACTTTCAAGATTCTCAGTATGTAACTTTACCTTTTAATTAAATCTATGTAATTCTATTATTGGAGTCCGTCAATTAACTCAATTGAATTGAAGCTTCAAATCCGTCAACCACGACCACTCATTTGTTATCCTTTAACTAATTCAATTCAATAGAAGATTCAAATCCGTCAACCTCAGCCACTCATTTTCTTATAAATAACACTCTCTTCTTTCATTCTTCCTACACCAAACACATTCTTCTTTCCTTCTCCCTACATCAAACACTCTCTCCTTTTTCAGAATTCCTCCTACATCAATGGATCCATCTGGATTTCTTCCTTTTGATGTCGAAGCCTACAAAAGGCAACTTGAAATTGAGGAGAGTTTTATCATAAACGAGTTTTTTGATGATAAACCTCCGAAAAAAACTCGAAAAAATTTGAAAAGAGATCACGCTTTGCACAATCAGAGCCTGATTGATGACTACTTTTCCGAAATGCTATGTATAAAGATTATTTTCGGCGCCGATATCGGATGCAGAAACATGTATTCCTCCGCATCGTCGAGGATCTTTCAAGCCATGACACGTACTTCACACAAGGATCCGATTGTTCCGGCAGAGAAGGCCTATCTCCATTAGCAAAATGTACCGCAGCCATGCGATTGTTAGCATATGGTATGTCCGCTGATTCTATTGATGAATACATTAAAATAGGGAAAACTACAGCGTTTGAGGCATTACGGAGATTCTGCAAGGGGGTCATTCAATTGTACGAGGGTCAGTACTTGAGATCCCCAAACGAAGCTGACCTGCAAAGAATTCTTGAGGTCAGTGAGAAGCGGGGGTTCCCAGGGATGATCGGGAGTATTGATTGCATGCACTGGGAGTGGAAAAATTGTCCTACTGGTTGGGAAGGTCAATTTACTAGAGGTGATAAGGGAACCACTACGGTTATTCTTGAAGCCGTTGCCAGTCATGATTTATGGATATGGCATGCTTTTTTTGGATGTCCGGGAACATTAAACGATATAAATGTTCTGGACCGATCACCAGTTTTCGATGATCTTGAAGCAGGAAATACTCCACGAGTCAATTTCTTTGTGAATGAACGTCAGTATAATATGACATATTATCTTGCTGACGGTATCTACCCCTCTTATCCGACCTTCGTCAAATCCGTTAAACTTCCTCAAAGTGAAGAAGACAAGTTATTTGCAAAATACCAGGAGGCTTATCGGAAGGATATAGAACGGGCATTTGGAGTGCTCCAAGCTCGATTTAAAATAATTCGAGAACCAGCTCGAATGTGGCAGATAGAGGACTTGGCTGTGATCATGAGAGCATGTATCATATTACATAATATGATCGTTGAGGACGAACGTGGTACGTATTCTCAAAATTGGCTTGACTATCAGGATCAGCCCGGGGCAAGTGGGTCTAGTACACAACAACCATTCTCAACTGAGGTATTACCAGCGTTTGAAAATCATGTACGTACTAGATCGGATTTGCGTGATCAGAGGGCTCATAAACAATTGCAGAAGGATCTAGTCAAACACATATGGGCAAAGTTCGGAAATCAGTGATTTTTAAATTTTATTGTACTGTGAGTCGAGTCTATGTATCGTATGTTTTTTTTGGTTTTTCATCATTTGTGGAACGAGCTAAGTTTATTGTAATTTTTCTTATTTTTATTAAAATTAAAATATTCTCGTATTTATTTAATTGCTTCGAAAAAAATTAATTAAGTTTGAATTAAAAAAAATAAAAAAAAATCTCGAATTTATAATTAAAAACATTAATAATTTATTTTTTAATAATAAATTATTAATATCAATATTTATTTTTAATTATAAAAATAAATATTGTAAATAAAATAAAAAGTGGTGGGGTATAGAATGATGAGTTGGAAGGAGTTGAATTTTAAACTAAACTAGCTTATTGTGGGAGGGGTAGTTGAGAGTGTAGTTGAATGATTAAGTGGATGGAGAAAGAATATGAGGTGTCGTAATATTAAGGTAGTTGAATGTTTTTGGTAGTTGAAACTATTGGACATGGTCTAATATGATTTATATTCCCGCTTAAAATAAATCTCCTAAAATATAATCTAGATATTCTCAATTTTCTAATTCTATCATCTCTTTAATATGTATCAATACTCGCATAGAATTTCATTGGTCCTACTCGTTCTTGTTCCATCACTGATATCAATCTCGCTTCATCAACGATCTTGATCTCGGTTCTGTTGGTAGTGGTGCCCTAGACACGTTTAATAAACGTTGTAATTGTTATCATTTATTTCATATCAATAAAAGAGATGTTTTGATTATTATTGTTGTTCATGTTTACTTATAATAATCTCCGTCCCTAGTACTTGTTAAGCACTAGTATAAAGGCTAAATAATCATAGGATGATCATGTTAGATTTATGGGTACTTGTTTGGAACAAGGTACTGGACATGACCCGCTCTATGAGATTTATGTCATGGTCTATGTCATACATATATCTCATATTAGTTATGTCATTTGAATCCTTAGACATGAAGTTATTATAGTCTTCCACTTGATGAACATTATGTTTGACATATTCAAACGCTCATTTTAACCGAGTAGTTATAAAGGGTATGATTGGCATAATCGGATTCACGTAGGGAAGAATAATAAGCTAAATGGATTTGTCCCCTCTTCGGAGAGATGTCAAGCTTGGGCCTCTCGTAGGAATGATGTTGATGAAATGTTCGGCCGGACTCAAATGAATTGATTGGATCAATGTCATTTGGATTATCAACATATTCGGAATCGAGAAAGTATTGAACAAAACAAGTTGACCGTTTGACCATGACTTGTGTTCAATGACATCGTGGACAAAGGGATTATGACATATTCTAAAGGAATGCGAACTTGTATCTAGTTATACTATTTGGGTAGGTATGACGGTTTGCTAGAACCTAATCATATCTTATGGTTTCATGTTTGAACCCATTGCCAACTTAGTATAATCCTAGAGGGTCACACACAATAGAACGAATCTTTAAAAGGACTACATTGGAATTTTGGAAATTCTGGACATTCTGGGGAAGTGGGCGACCGCACAGTATGGACTGGGCGGCCGCACACTTAGCTCAGTTTTTGTACCAGTTTTGTTTCAGATAGTTGTGCGACCGCACAGAGGCTTTTGGGCGGCCGCACAGTACTGTCGGGTGGCAGATTCCTAATTTGATTAGGAAACGAATTTTGGACGGATTTTGACACAAGTTTCCTATTTGGAATAGGTCATACTTGTGTATAAAAGATCAAATTCGGCCAGCACTCTAAGCTAATGATTTTGTGAGTCTCAAAGAGTTTGAGAGAGGGTTTGTTTTGTTCTAAGACACTCTTGGTTGAAGAACAAAATAATACACAAAATAAATTCCATATAATTCTTTTGATTGTGGAAAAGTGTTCCACAATTTGGTCTAGCAACCAAGATCAAAGAAGCTCCTTTGATATTCGTTCGAAGTGTGGATACCGCTAGAGGGTGAAAATCATCATCTTCAAAGTTCGTGTTCAAGCTTTGTGATCGTGATCAAGTCTTCAAACCTCCACCAAAGACCAAGAGAATTTGATAGCCATCAAGGGTTAGTTTATTCCTTTGTTCTTATGTTGTATTTGATTTAATCATATGAACGGATCTATGGCTTTGGGTTTCAAAATTTTAAATGCTATATTCCGCTGCGCATGCTTCTACGAAACCCAACAGTGGTATCAGAGCCCCGTTCATGTTGATTATTTCAATACCTAGATCATGTTATGTGTATATAAATTGTTTATGTGCTTTGCATGATATGAATATTGGAATATGTGATGTTTATGTGTTATGTGATTTTATGTGGTTTATTGTTTTACAACTTTAATCGCACGATTCAATCGCAATAAATAAATTATGGTGGATTCAGAATTGTTGGTTATTAATTTTTGATTGGATCAAAGTTTTAATAATCGGGGAAAAACAATTTTGAGACAAAATTTTCGAACTTAAAATTCTGCACATACTGATTGAACCGGGCGACCGCCTGGAATATACTGGGCGGCCGCACGGTTTTTGGGCGACCGCACAGGTATTTTGGGCGGCCGCACGCCAAGATCAGAATGTCTGATTTTGCTCAAAAATCAGAATTTGGAATTTTCGAGAGGTTCAACAAAACCAGTAACAGAACCAATCCAGACCTGCTGATCTGGAATGGGTTTTGGGTAGTTGGTTTGTGTGTGGATCTTGGGGTTTGATTTTCCTATTTGTTTTAGTCTTGTGATTCTAAGATTGGGTCAAGGTTTGGATGGCTAATCTGCGTTCATCGAGATTGTGTTTCCCAAACTTGATCGCAATCAAAGTTTCAAAGATGAAACGAAGTTAGAATTATGAAGAGTTCATAATTGCTAAGATTGAGAAACAAAGTTCTTGATTCAAAGTTTGGAGATCCATGTGGAATTGTGAATGCAATTGGCCTACGTTCATCGAGACCATCTATTGCTTAGTTTCGGCCACATGGACTACTTTCTTGGTCTCTTTAATTAGTGCGGGATTGTGGTTGCCTAATGGCTTAGTTCGACCGCACTTCTTGTTGTCTTGATTTGGAGATAATGATCAAAGTTGAAATAGTCTGATCCTCAAAATTATAGAGAAACTAATGACACATAAATACCATGCTTAAATTAATGGAGATTAATTTAGTGGCTAAACTTGATGTGTAACATGTTTATATTATGTGCTCATAAATGTGTTATATGCTACATGTGATGAACCTTCAAAGAAAATTTTAAGTCTTTTATTGCCATGCCATGATTAAAACACTTGTTAGTACATAAGTGACTCTAATGTAGATTCGCCCTAGCGAGATGCATTAAATTTATTTATGTATGAGCAAGATAGATAATGTGGGCACGCCCTAGCGGGACACATTAACTATGCGTTTAAAATGGTTAGACTTAATTGGGCGTCAAAACAGTTTTGGGCCTAGGCAAAGATGAGGTTTAACATGCTTTTTGAAATTGGATTTCTTAAAGAATCTCATAAAAGGAACTAAGAGTCATATGAGATATGATTGACAAGAGTTGTCTACCTAATTAATTTGATTTTGTGTAATCCGCCTTAGCGGACTTGAAATTAAATTAAAGTTGGATCTTAGCCCAATTAAATTATATTATACATTGGATGTATATGAAGGTTATATAATTTAGTGGGAGTATTTTGTTTGAGAAATACATTATTTATCTCTTTAATGAAAATCGGTACTTATTAAATTTTGGAAATTTTGCATATTTGTAGATAATGACTAATAACACTCAATCAATGTCGTTGCGATCGATCCTTGAGAAGGATAAACTCGAAGAGAATGGTACTAACTTTATGAATTGGATCCGTAGCATAAGAATCGTTCTTAGGCAAGAAGATAAGTTGTACATTCTCGATGGGCCTCTCCCCGCTGAACCACCTCCTACTGCCCCTAGGGTAGAAAGAGACAATTACAAGAAACATCGTAATGGTTCTAGAGATGTAAGTTGTCTCATGCTTGCTGCTATGTGTTCAAAACTCCAACAAAGTTTGGAACATTTGGAAGCCTATGAGATAGGCGTGGAGTTGAGAACCATGTTTCAAGAGCAAGCTAGGCAAGAGAGGTACAAGACCATTGTTGCATTCACTACATGTAAAATGAATGAAGGACAACAAGTGAGTCCTCACTTTCTTAAAATGAAAGGTTATGTAGAGCACCTTGAGAAACTTGGTTATCCAATCCCATTGGAGCTAGCCACGGATCTCATTCTTAATTCATTGCCTAAAAGTTATAATCAGTTTGTGATGAATTATAACACGCATGGAATGGATAAGAATCTCTCTGAGTTGCATGGGATGCTCAAAACTGCAGAGATGAAAATTGTGGAGAAAGGTTCTCCCGTGCTCTTGGTTCATGATGGGAAGAAGGCTAATGCCAAAGGAAAGGGTAAGAAAGTTATCAAACCCAAAATAAGCAAGGCAAAGGTTTCCAAGGCTTCTGAGGCAAAACCTGATTCATAAAAGGATGCAATCTGTTTCCATTGTCAAGAAATTGGTCATTGGAAACGAAATTGCAAGGCTTTCTTGGAAGAGCAAAAGAAGAAGAAGAGCAGCAAGGCTGCGTCGACTTCAGGTATCTATATGATAGATATTCTCCTTTCTACCACTGATTCTTGGGTATTGGATACCGGATGTGGTTCTCACATTTGTCTAAATCTGCAGGGATTAAAGAATAGGAGACTGCTTAAAGAAGGTGAAGTAGATCTACTTGTGGGGAATGGAGCAAGAGTTGCTGCATTAGCCGTAGGGACTTATGAAGTCACTTTACCTTCCGGATTAATTCTTGTTTTGAACAATTGTTATTATGTTCCGGATTTAAGCAGAAATATTATTTCAATTTCTTGTTTGGATAATGAAGGTTTTAAGTTTCTTATTGAGAATAAGAAATTTTTTATTTATTTAAATGATGTGCTTTATGGTATTGCTAATTCATTTAATGGCCTTTATATCTTGGATGTCAAGAATGAAAATAATGTCTATCATGTAAATAAGAAATCTAAACCTAATGATGTAAATCATACTTATTTGTGGCATTGCCGTCTTGGTCATATTAATGAGAAGCGTATCTCAAAACTCCATGGGGACGGACTTTTGGGTTCATGTGACTTAGAGTCATATGATACTTGTGAGTCGTGTCTTCTTGGAAAAATGACTAAGACACCTTTTACCAAGTTGGGTGAAAGGGCAAGCGACTTATTGGGGTTGATACATTCCGATGTATGCGGACCATTAAGTAGCAATGCTAGGGGAGGATTTTAATACTTCATAACCTTCACTGATGACTATAGTAGATTTGGGTATGTTTACCTAATGAAACATAAAAGTGAAGCATTTGAGATATTTAGAATATTTCAAAATGAAGTAGAAAAACAACTTGGCAAAAGTATAAAGGCACTTCGATCAGATCGAGGTGGTGAATACTTAAGTCAAGAATTTGATGATCATCTAAAGAATTGTGGAATAGTTTCACAATTGACTCCGCCCGGAACACCACAATGGAATGGTGTGTCTGAGAGGAGAAATCGGACTTTGTTAGACATGGTTCGATCAATGATGAGTCAAGTTGATCTTCCAATATCCTTTTGGGTTACGCCCTAGAAACCGCTGCTTTCACACTAAATCAAGTTCCAACTAAATCGGTTCCAAAGACTCCATATGAGATGTGGAGTGGAAAGAAACCTAGTTTATCTTTCATGAGGATTTGGGGTTGCGAAGTTTATGTCAAGAGACTTATCTCTGACAAACTAGCACACAAATCTGATAAATGTATTTTCGTGGGATATCCTAAGGAAACTAAATGATATTACTTTTACAACCGAGAGGACAACAAAGTGTTTGTTGCCCGAACTGGTGTCTTTCTAGAGAAAGAGTTTCTCTCCAAAGAAATCAGTGGGAGTAAAATAAATCTTGAAGAAATTCGAGACCCAGAAAATAACATTGAACCAATAGTTGAACAAGAACAAGAACCGCAAGGAGTTGTGGAACCTGTTCAAAATACACAAGTAACTCGCAGATCTAGTAGGTTACGATCCGAGCCCGAGAGATATGGATTTCTCGTAACGGATAGTAATGACATGGAAATCATTGAGAATGATGAACCGTCAACCTACCAAGAGGCGATGTCTTCTCCTGATTCGGACAAGTGGCTTGGAGCCATGGAATCCGAATTACAATCCATGCAATACAATTAAGTTTGGAATTTGATTGATGCGCCCGAAGGTGTAAAAACCATAGGATGCAAATGGGTCTTCAAGAAGAAGACTGACATGGATGGGAAGGTGCATACTTACAAAGCTAGGCTTGTAGCGAAAGGTTATAGGCAAGTTCATGGTATTGACTATGATGAGACCTTTTCACCCGTAGCAATGATCAAGTCTATAAGAATTTTGCTTGCCATTGCCGCATATCATGACTATGAAATATGGCAGATGGACGTCAAAACCGCTTTCCTGAATGGAAAACTTCAAGAGGATGTGTATATGACGCAACCAGAAGGTTTTAAACAAGATTCTAAGGTATGCAAATTGCAGAGATCCATCTATGGATTGAAGAAAGCTTCAAGGAGTTGGAATCTCCGTTTTGATAAATCGGTCAAAGAGTTTGGTTTCATCAAGAACGAAGATGAGCCTTGTGTATACAAGAAGATTAGTGGGAGCATAGTGTTATTCCTTGTTTTATACGTGGATGACATATTGCTCATTGGAAACGACATTCCTACACTTCAGTCTGTGAAGACTTGGTTAGGAAAGTGTTTTGCAATGAAAGATATGGGTGAAGCCGCATATATTCTTGGCATTAAGATCTATAGAGATAGATCAAGGAGGCTACTTGGTTTAAGCCAACGTACATACATTGACAAGGTCATTAGAAGATTCCGTATGGAAAATTCTAAGAGAGGCACCTTGCCCGTGTTACATGGAGTTTCTCAAAGCAAGACTCAATGTCCTAAGACAAAAGATGAGCATGAGAAAATGAATGGTGTTCCATATGCTTCGGCAATTGGGTCCATCATGTATGCCATGATTTGTACTAGGCCGGATGTGTCTTATGCTTTGAGCATGACAAGTAGATACCAATCCGACCCTGGCGAAAATCACTGGATAGCTGTAAAAGCGATTCTTAAGTACTTAAGAAGAACTAAAGACTCGTTTTTGGTCAATGGAGGAATGGAAGATGATCTCGTTGTAAATGCTTACACGGATGCAAGCTTCCAAACAGACAAAGATGATAGCCGATCGCAATCGGGTTTTGTGTTTATGTTAAATGGTGGAGCTGTAAGCTGGAAGAGTTCCAAGCAAAGTACAACCGCTGATTCTACAACAGAAGCTGAGTATATTGCTGCATCGGATGCTGCAAAGGAAGCTGTTTGGATTAAGAAGTTCATAACTGAACTTGAAGTGGTTCCTAGTATTGCTAATCCAATAGACCTTTATTGCGATAATAATGGTGCTATTGCTCAAGCAAAGGAACCAAGAGCACATCAAAAATCCAAACACATACTTAGGTGTTTTCATATCATTCGAGAGATCGTTGATAGGGGAGACGTAAATATATGCAGAGTACCTACTGATGACAATGTTGCGGACCCGCTAACAAAGGGACTTCCACAAGCTAAACATGATGGTCATGTTAGGTCCATGGGTATTAGATACATGGGAGATTGGGCCTAGGGCAAGTGGGAGATTGTTGGTAGTGGTGCCCTAGGCACGTTTAATAAACGTTATAATTGTTATCATTTATTTCATATCAATAAAAGAGATGTTTTGATTATTATTGTTGTTCATGTTTACTTATAATAATCTCCGTCCCTAGTACTTGTTAAGCACTAGTATAAAGGCTAAATAATCATAGGATGATCATGTTAGATTTATGGGTACTTGTTTGGAACAAGGTACTGGACATGACCCGCTCTATGAGATTTATGTCATGGTCTATGTCATACATATATCTCATATTAGTTATGTCATTTGAATCCTTAGACATGAAGTTATTATAGTCTTCCACTTGATGAACATTATGTTTGACATATTCAAACGCTGCTTTTAACCGAGTAGTTATAAAGGGTATGATTGGCATAATCGGATTCACGTAGGGAAGAATAATAAGCTAAATGGATTTGTCCCCTCTTCGGAGAGATGTCAAGCTTGGGCCTCTCGTAGGAATGATGTTGATGAAATGTTCGGCCGGACTCAAATGAATTGATTGGATCAATGTCATTTGGATTATCAACATATTCGGAATCGAGAAAGTATTGAACAAAACAAGTTGACCGTTTGACCATGACTTGTGTTCAATGACATCGTGGACAAAGGGATTATGACATATTCTAAAGGAATGCGAACTTGTATCTAGTTATACTATTTGGGTATGTATGACGGTTTGCTAGAACCTAATCATATCTTATGGTTTCATGTTTGAACCCATTGCCAACTTAGTATAATCCTAGAGGGTCACACACAATAGAACGAATCTTTAAAAGGACTACATTGGAATTTTGGAAATTCTGGACATTCTGGGGAAGTGGGCGACCGCACAGTATGGACTGGGCGGCCGCACACTTAGCTCAGTTTTTGTACCAGTTTTGTTTCAGATAGTTGTGCGACCGCACAGAGGCTTTTGGGCGGCCGCACAGTACTGTCGGGTGGCAGATTCCTAATTTGATTAGGAAACGCATTTTGGACGGATTTTGACACAAGTTTCCTATTTAGAATAGGTCATACTTGTGTATAAAAGACGAAATTCGGCCAGCACTCTAAGCTAATGATTTTGTGAGTCTCAAAGAGTTTGAGAGAGGGTTTGTTTTGTTCTAAGACACTCTTGGTTGAAGAACAAAATAATACACAAAATACATTCCATATAGTTCTTTTGATTGTGGAAAAGTGTTCCACAATTTGGTCTAGCAACCAAGATCAAAGAAGCTCCTTTGATATTCGTTCGAAGTGTGGATACCGCTAGAGGGTGAAAATCATCATCTTCAAAGTTCGTGTTCAAGCTTTGTGATCGTGATCAAGTCTTCAAACCTCCACCAAAGACCAAGAGAATTTGATAGCCATCAAGGGTTAGTTTATTCCTTTGTTCTTATGTTGTATTTGATTTAATCATATGAACGGATCCATGGCTTTGGGTTTCAAAATTTTAAATGCTATATTCCGCTGCGCATGCTTCTACGAAACCCAACAGGTTCACCATCTTGTTGTACCATCTCGGCACATAAATCTTAACAATCCGCTACAAGTTTATGCTCTACATGTGGTTGACAATCAAAACTTGCTAAAAAAAATTAGTTTCTAATAACAAGTTGAGGTTTGGCGGCAAAATAAAATAAAATTCGAACAACGAACGAAGAAGCAAGCATAGCGCCTAGGCAATAAAGAAGTTGATTGCAAAGGCTGGTAGGGGTTTAACCATCAGGCTTTAGCCTGGTGGCCAGAGCTCATGGCTTCCAACCTGGAGGTCATGGGTTCGATTTCCCCCTCCCCCCATTCTCCAATAAGTAAGTGGCTTTCACTCTGGAAGTCCCAGGTTCGCCTTCTTTCGAGGAGTTTGTGGAGAACTTGTGTTACCGTTCAGCCCATTAGGGTACCCTCCGAGCAGAGGAGCTTGTGCCAACAGGGGATCATTCTGAAGATGCGAGGACGCTTATGGCAAGGAGGCTACATCAAGCAGACTACCAGGCGGCGCAGGAACATCGACAAAGATTTCTAGAGCGGCAAGTATCACTGTAATAGATTCCAATATAGGGATTTGTAATACATAGGGCAATAGATCTGTAATCGGCTTCATAGGAGTTTGTAACACGATGGCAATTGCCTTAAATGATATGATACAAGCTTACTTCAAAAAAAAAAAAAAAGGCTGGTAGGGCGATCAATTTGAAGCTAGCATGCTAAAGCACGACAACATAAAAATTTCGAGTAGATTATAAGGAACGATGTTGAATCACATGTATGAGATCACATCGGTTGCGAACAAGACTCATCTAATAGTCCAGCGAATGCTACTTGTTCTACACATGTTGAATCACATGTATGAAATCACATGTTGAATCAAACCTCTATGGAGTCTATTACAAATCTATAGACCTTCCTACTACACATTCCTATGAAGTTTCACCACTAGAACCTATTACAACGAATGCTACTTGTTCTACACATGTTGCTATAGTAATCTTTCATAGACGTCCAGCGCCATCTAGTAATCCTCTTGCCATAGACACGTCCCGCGCCATCTGGTATTCTTCTTGCCATAGACGTACTTGCGCCATCTGATAGTCCTCTTGCCATAGAGTTCTCGCGCCGTCTGAATGATCACTTGTAGACGCACAACCAACCCCAACGAGATTATAAAACTAAGGGCTCTCCACTTCCTCCCCAATGGGAGTCGAACCAAGGACCTCTCTTAAGGAACTTAAGAGCTCTTTAATACACTTACACATACCACTTGATCAGAAGGCCTTAAGTAATAAATGAGTTATTCATTCAAATAATTAAAATTATTTGAAATCATCACATAGTCAAACTATAACTCTAGTACATGAGAAGAATGTTATCTAATAAAGAAACAGAGAGGAAATCTAGTACCTAGTTTTGGTAGTTTATAGAATAAAATTTCTTATATTTGGTTTGTTGTTTCGAAAGATATGGTGGGCGGCGGGTGTTGGTTTTGGACCTATGGGGCTGAGCCGTACGTAAAGGTTGAGATGAGTCATAACATAGTGCAAGCATACTTGTACTCTCTCTATCCCGGTTTAAGATTTAGTTTTACATTGCACGCTTATTAATGAATAACGACAAATTTTGGTCAAATATAATAGTGTGTTGAGGATATAATTGTACATTCATAAAGCAAGTTGGTGAAAAGTAGGTAGGCAAGTGATGACTTTTTTTAATATATGAATTTTATGAGCACAAAATTGTCCAAAACACTGTTTATACTTTTACATTTAAAGAATAAAGCAATTAAAAACTTTAAACTGGGATATACTCCTTCCGTCCTAAAATGATCTTCTCATTTGACTATTCAAACATTAAAGATATAAACACTTCATTCGCTAGTCATGCTTTGTTAATGCACTTTTAAGCTTGAATTGTAGAAATTAGAAGAATTTTTTGAGACGATGAAAAATTTCAAATGAAAAGATTATTTTGGGACGGATTGAGTACTACTAAAAATAACTAAAAATAAGACGGAGAGAGTAATATAACAAGAAAGTAGGGGTATATTGGGTAAACGTGATGACCGCGTATTTGAGTTGTTGCCTGCATCATTCGTGGAAGCAACGTAATGTAATTTTTGAGCCCCCTCAAAAAAGGAAAAGAAAATGGATTTATTGGCATGGAAGTTTCCTAGCCATTTCATCCTTATTTCCCTTTTTTTTAAGGTCACAATCATTTTTCTCTATTTGTGGTCCAAAATAAACAAAATATAATGCTATTATTCTCCTCTTTTGCTACTCCTTTTTTAGGTGATTAGTAAGTAGATCAACGACGTATTGCCACCACAACATATAAAGGTATATTTTGGATAAGTTTCTTTATATAAAAAAAATTGTTTTTATACACTCTCTACATCTCTTACTAAATATATTTGGCTTGCTAAGATTTTTTTAAAAATTGCTCTATTACTTTTATAATGTATAGTATATTGTAGTAAAATTACTTTTTTTTTTTTGGTGTTCAGGAAATTGATATTGTAGTAAAATTACACTAATACTATTTCCTTATTTAGAGTGTGTCATTTATTTTAAAACGGAATAAAATGAGAAATTTAACATCTATAATACTATGTGACATACTCCCTCCGTCTCACCTTACTTGACACTCAAAACGTGGGCACAATAACTAAGAAAAAAGAATAAACTAAGGAAAATGTGTGGTAGAAAATGAAGAGGGAGAATGAGTGAGGTAAAATAGTAGTGTTGGTTGAATAAATTGAGTGGTTAAAAATTAAGAGAGAAAATGAGTGGTGGGGTAGAGTGAATATAAAATTATAAAAAGTAGGCTATTTTTAGAAGTGTCAAGTGAGCTGGGACGGACGAAAATGAAAATAAATGTCAAGTGAGATTGGACAGAGGGAGTATGTAGCATTAAATACTTTAACATCTATTTTCTTATTTAGAGTGCGATATTTATTATTAAATATATTTTGATAATATAGTAAAACCTTATGTCCCTCCCATTAAATCTTGTAACCTTCTACCTAAGTAACATTTTCCATTTATTTCTCCAAAGTTTTAGGCTTTATCTCCATCCAACCGAATTCAACCTATTGTCCTTCCCATTTTTTTCATTAACAATTACACTGTCCAACTCAATTTCCTTCCAAAAGGATTACCTCCAATTTTTTTTCTTTAATAATATTCACTAAAAATATAATATTTGAAATTTTCAAATGATTATAAAAATATAACATGTCACTGAAATATATCATGAGTTTTTTTTTTTAGCAAGAAATATATCATGAGTTAAAATTTCAATAATTTGTGGTAATAATTTATAAATAATTTAAAATTCTAAAGAAAGCACATAATTTAATTTTTCACAATCTTGGGCATGAGTCTTTCTTGATATAAAAGATCAAATTGAATTATTTTTGGAAAAACAGAGTTATACATAATTGGAGTATAAGTTAAAAAGATGTAATTAGATTACCTTAAATAAAAACATATTATTACCATAATTGTAGTCTTTATCCTATGCTTTAAGGCATAGGTTAGACAAACCGTTAGTTTAAATATGGCCAAAAGTTTAATATAGTGCTCTTTTACTGTTTAAGAAGAGGGCGATAGCTTTAAGAAGAAAAAATGAATTCTTTCAAAAAAAAAATAAAGAAGAAAAAAGGAAGGAAAAAAAAAGAGGGCCATACAAGGTTTAATCGTAAAAATCATATTTTACAAAATTGAAGTAATAGTATTTTGATACACTTTGAATATAATTTGGGGCCAGGGAAATTGCCCACTGAAATAATAACAAAATTTCAATGCAACTTTTTTAAAAAAAATCTTGACTATTCCCAGTATTGAAAAAATAACAAAATTTAAAATTACATAAAAATATTTAAATTTATAAATTTATAATCAAATTTGATTGAGTTAATCAAATAAACAGTAACAATGCAATGTAAGACGGTGGTATTATTGAAAACACTCAAACTAATATTATCAATCCAAACTCCTTATATATAAACAAAAAACATATTTTGATAAAAATATCAATTTTGAGCACTTATAAAATAACAATTACCTGTGGATAAGAAAGTAAATGTAAGCCTTCAGAAAGAAACAATGAGATGGCAATGAGCAAAGTGACAGTCAGCAAAAGCGGCCAAGTGAATTTTGGACTTTCTTTTAATAAACAATAAAAAGTATTAAATCAAACTTTAATTGATATGGACATGTTTACTGTAATTTAACGATACAAATAAAAAGAACAACCGTATAGATTTTTTTAGTTTTTTTTTAATTTGACTCGTAAGTCCCTTTTGCTACAAATCACTTCCCCTCAAGTTCCTGATTAAACGGAAATGTGCGAGGAGTTTTTATTCAGTAATTTAATGATACAACATCAAAAAAACCACATGCAATATTATACATTCATACCCCCACCACCGCTGGCCGGCGCCGATGACCGCCCGCGGACACTGCTACCACCGCCCACTGCTGTCGGGCACCGCCGCCACCATCCATGCATTATTAAATTCAGTATGCAGTAGATTATATAAATAATACAACATGTAAGAAGAATTCTCGGGTATTATGTTTTTTTCTAGAACTTCACTACATAATTTAATGAATAATTTTTTTTCTGTTACAAATTAATTTAAATTCCTCAGGTAATATCAAGAGGGCTAATCTATAGCAATATTTGCCTTCTTTTGGATTTTTTGATGTGAAAATCTCCAGAAAATCTTGTTTTACACTCGATTTAGTGTAAAATCCGTTTTCATCCCTTAATGTAAAATAAAATCTCTTAATGTAAAATATGTTTTACACATCTCTTAGTGTAAAACAAGTTTTTCATAAGACTGATTCTTTTTTTATAACGATTTCGCTGAAGTTTACATTAATTTCATTGAGATAATAGTGATTGAAAAAAGAAGAAGAGAAGAAGGATTATGGGAGGAAGTGAAATGACATCATCACTATCATCTATAACTATATAAAAGCATCTGAAACTTGCTAAAATTAGAAAGGGCCCACTCCAAGTCTTTAAATGAAATATATATTATATATCTATATCTATATCTATATAAAAGCAAGTAAAACTTGCTAAAATTAGAAAGGGCCCACTCCAAACCTTTAAATGGAAAATATATATATATATATATATATATATATATATATATATCTATATAAAAGCAAGAAAGTCAATTTCCCTCCAAAAAATGTCACTATCAAGGGCAAAAGTGTAATCTCCACAAAAAAATGACAAATATGTCATTATCTTAATTTGGTATAAGTAGCCAACTTTGCATGGAAATTAAATTTTATATGATACTTTTTAATTCTTTTATTTAGTGAAAATTGTTAACTTTGATCAACATATATAGGGGGGAAAATTAGTAATTGGTCCGGACACAAGGCGTTGAAGTTTTTCGAGTCATTTGAGCGCGTGCGCGGAAACGGTCGTAACATTTGACTCCGGATGAACCACAGAACGCACCGCATATCAAATCGAACGTCGGAGCGAGCCGAACAAAAGTCGTTATCTTTAATTTGGAAATAGACAACTTTGCATGTAATTTTATATTTATATGACAATTTTTTATTTTTTAGATTTAGTGTGAAATTAAAGTTTAATCAATAAATAGTAGAAATTCTACACATCTATATTATTTAAGTCCTCAAACGATCTTCTTTATTTTTTGATAAGTTTTTTATTTTTCATTTTTTTGCTTAATTAGTGTTTATTTTGTTTTGGTTTGTATAACGTGGTAATACGTTGTTGAAGGAATTTTAAAGTCATTTTTTTCCATTTAATGTATTGATCATCTATCTCAATCTTAGTGTATGTTCATAAATTAGATAGACGAATTTTAAATGACCGTCATGATGTGATTTATTTCATGAGAGTTTAATTTTGTCTCCAACGTTAAATGTTGTTGATGCTGATAATGACTATATGATTTGGTGTCGAAGACTTATTTGAGTTCTGACATACCTTGCCATATTGATGATGTGTTTGAATCTTTGAGCAATTTTCATACACCAGAATCCACAAACATTATTTGTATATCAGACTTCCTAATCAATCATTGAGCCTGAAAGTTTAAAGTACTGTCATGTTACTAAGAAATATCGATTCCTCGATTGGTCTTTGAAATAGTACACTTTTAATTATAACTAGGCTTGCGGATCATGTTTTAGAAGGTGAGGTCTTTTCTTTTGAAAATGTTGGCAAGAAAGTATTAATTCCGAGGATGTCACTAACACCATCTAACACGATGATTCCATTTTGATTTGAAAGACCACGATTCCCACTGATTATCCCATATGCAATGCTAATTAATTAAAGCCAAGGTCAATCATTATTGTTCGTTGATTTTCTGTTAAAGAAACATGTATTCTGTCATGGAAAACTGTATATCACTTTATTAAGAGTGAAATAGTCCTGATGGCCTGAAAATATTGATATGTAATGATGACATTCCAGGTTATTATGATATTGCGATGCAATTTTTAAAGAAGTATTCCACAATTTCTAATGCAAACATGCTTGAAATTTAATATATATTGTTAATTATATTTTATAGCATTTACGATTTAGTAATATCCCGTGCATCGCACGGGTGTAACACTAGTTGTGAATAAAAGGTCGTCACGAAAATTTGTCACTTATAATTGGTTCTATTTTGTCCCATTTACAATCCACAACTTGGTGTTAACATTTTTGAATTATCATTAAATATGTAAAGTCAATTTATTGACATTTGCACCTAATTGAAACATTAAAAAAAAAAAAAAAAACAAACAAACAAACAAATGAATAAAAACATACTCCCTCCGTTCCATCCGAATTAGGATTTTTGGGTTGGGCACGGGGATTAAGGAAAAAGTGTTAGTGGAGTAGGTGTTGTGAGTATGAAAAGTAAAGTAAGAGAGAGAAAGTGGGGTAGAGAATAATGAGTAGAAAGTTGTTGTGAGTGTGAATGTGAGTCCCTTTAAATAAAACATTTCTATTTTTGGGTTGTCTTAATTAGAATGGGACACCCGAAATAGAAATTTGTCCTAATTCGAGTGAGACGGAGGGAGTATGTAATATTAACATTTACTGCTCCAAATCTTTGTAAAAAACAATGCGGCATTTGCTAGGAAAATGTATCATCACTTTATAGGCTCCGAGCCTACTTTTCTAATAAGATAGTGAGTAGACGTAGTTGTTAAAAAAAAAAAAAAACTTGTGGCAGCCAAGGCCACGACTAACCTATAGCCAAGTGGGTCGGGTCATCCGTCCCTTTTTTTAAAAAATTATTTTTCATGTTAACATTTCACAACTTTTGAAATTTGGAAAATTCTTCTTTTAGCATTATAATAGTAAGAATTTTAAGTTTTTACCCCTTTCTCTTGAAGAATAAATTACACTAAATTTTATTTTAGACCATTTTTCTTGTTAAATTTTTATATTATTATGTAACATTTTATGTTTAAAATAATTCCGACCCCCTTCAAACAAATTTCTACCTTCGCAACTGGTGGAAGCCGTATGTCTACTTTATTTGTACAAGATCATTATTATTCTATTAATTTACTACTTCAACAGTTAAAAAAAAACCACTTTAATTTTAATAGTTAATTACTTATTTTTTTCTAAACCGGTAATTGTAGTTCTAATAACTAAGCAAAAAGTATGTTACTCCCTCTGGTCCAAAATAACTGTCACTTTTGATCAAACAGATGTAAGTTTGACTAATAAATTTAAACAAAAAATAATGATCCTAATAAAAATCTATAAATTGTTATTAAAAGTATTATTAATTATAATACAATGACAAATTTTAGATTTTTATTAGAATTATTATTTTTTATTTAAATTATTGGTCAAAGTTACATCTGATTGACCAAAAGCGACGGTTATTTTGGACCAGATGGAGGAGTAGTATACAAAAGAAGAAGAGGATGTTTGTGTGTGTTATGATCATAAAGTCAAAGTTTAAAGATAGGAGAATTAATGAATGTTTATTTACTCATTTCTATTTATGACTATTTTTTAAGGTATCCTTTTCCCTGTTTTCTTTCTTATTATTTTTATTTTTATGGTATTGCATTATTGATTACTAGTACTATTGATTATTGAGTATGGTTGAATGGTCAATTGGGTGGGTGTCATCTACTGTTAGAGAGTGACGCGCGAGAGATGACTCATTGACCCCCGACTTTTCCCTTCTAATTCGAGTTTATTGCAAAAGTGACACGCGTACTTCGTGCAATATATCAATTTGACTCGCGTACTTTGGAAACATCAAATGTGGGTTGCGTACTTAATGTTTTGAAAATTTTGATACCACTTTTTTAACATCAGTTAAAAATATAACGGGACACTCCAATGAACTAACTCATCCGTCAATTATTTATAACATGCGTTATTTTTTTAACTGCGTTTTCTTATTCAACAAAAATCAAACCCACAACCATTACACAGATGCACCCGCCACCAGTACCACCACCACCATCATATCACCACCACCACCATCATCATATCACCACCACCACCACCACCACCATCATCATCATATCACCACCATCACCACGAGAATAAAACACCAACAACAACATCTGGGTTTTCAACAAACCAACGACAACAAAGAAATCAAGAAACTCATATCATCAATTCAAACTTTTAGACTTTGCTTTTAATCCACAACCCATTCTGAGCCGATCTATATTACACACAAAATCAAGAAATTTGAACGAATCCGAAATTTGTGCTTTTTAAATTTTCATCGCCAACATTAAAAAAAAAATATCAATACCAGATTCGAATTTGAAATCACAACAGCCGAAATATGAACAAATCCAAAATTTGTGATTCGTGATTTGCCATTGCTATATTAAAATCAGATTCGATTCTTGTGTTTAGTTATTTATTATCACCAACCTTTACTAGATCCACAGAGGCAAGGGTGCAAAGGCCGCCTGGAGAGCTAATGTGGTTGAGAATATCGCCGGCACAATCATGGGTTCGAGATGCAGAGACGACCAAAAAGAAGGAGACGATCAATAGAGCGGCTGTTGCGAGGTGACAGAGAGGACGGGAGGGGGTGGATCTAGAAGAAGGAAAAGGGGGTGGAGGAAGTGTCGGGTACGGTGAATGATCGCTGGTGATCCAGATCTGGACAGAAGTTCTTTGGTCCGGTGAAAAGAGGTTCGTTAGAGCTAGGGAGGGGAGGCGTGGCTGGAATATGAGAGAGATAGAGAAAGAAGAGATCGCCGGAGATGGGGAATAGAGTTCGCCGGAAGTGGACGGAGAGGGGAAGCCGACGGAGGTGAGGAGGGAGGGGGTCGCCGGAAATAAAGAGGGGAGGTGTCGCCGGAGGAAGGGGAGCGAAGACGTTGCCGGAGAAAGGGGAGGGAAGACGTCGCCGGAGGAAGGGGAGCGAAGGGATCGCCGGAGATGGGGAATAGAGTTCGCCGTAAGTGGGTTGTGTAGAGAGAGAAAGTGGTGAGAGAAAGTAGAGTGAGAATGTTTATGTGCCTGTGTAGAATTAGATGAGAGGAGAGGGGAGGGAGTGTTGTTTTAAAAATTAGTCTAATTTTTATAATTTTTAGACTAATTTTTAACCCCCATTAAAATTTTAACGGGGTTAAAAAATTAGTCTAAAAATCTTGCCAATCATAAGTACGCAGGTCACATTTGATGTTTATTAAGTACGCGAGTCAAATTGATATATTGCACAAAGTACGCATGTCACTTTTGCAATAAACTCCTTCTAATTCATAAATAAACGTGAGATGAAATCCTCTGTACCACTGTTTGTGTATCAATCTGACGATAATGCATTATTTTTAACATTATAATAATTTATATCTTAATTGTTTATAACTACTGGATCACTTATGGTACACAATGGTGCATAAAAAGTGGTACAAAGGATCTCCTCTAGGGATGGCAACGGGTCGGGTTCGGATCGGATCAGGCCTGATCCGAATCCGATCCGAACACTAGAACCCCTATTCCGAACCCGAACTGCTCCGAACCCGACTGATCCGATCCCCGATCCGAGATCCGATCGGATCTGAGCTGAGGCAGTAAAAAAAAAAAAATTGGTAATCTCTTCCATCACGAACGAACAATCCTAATTGCCATTTCCCATTAAACCCTAATTCAAATCAATCAACCACCACCCACAAATTGATTTCACATAACCCCAATTTCATGATAATTTGTAGCTCATTATAGAGATAAGTAAAGAATTTTATGTGCTTACTTGACATAGGAGAGATGGAGTAGGAGACGACGAGCAACGACAACAGAGACGGATTTGGCGAGGATGTTGTAGTGGACGGCGAGGGCGGCGACGGAGACGGCGCGGGTGACGCTGCTGGATCTGGTCAATGGAAGGGCGATCTGGGTTTGACGGATTTTTGGTAGATTTGGGCAACATCGAATAGAGAGAGACGAGGAGAAGGAGAGCAAGAGACACCGGCGGCAAAACAACTGCGCATAGAGAGAGAGAGTCGAACGTCGCCGGGATGGGAGAGAGAATAGGGAAGTCGGTGAGACTGAGAGAGACTGAAAGGGTAAATAAAATCTTAAACCTAGATTTTTTTTTTATATAGGGAGGGGGGGTGTGTGTATTTCTATAACATGATGAGGGGGGTATTAGTAAAAACTTATAAATTTAATAGGTTTGGGTCGGATCGGATCGGATCAGGGGGTTCTACCGAATCCGATCCGAACCCGATCGGATTTTTAAAAATACAAACCATATCCGAAATTTTCGGATCGATTTCCCTTCGGTACGGATCGGGTTCGGTCAAATTGCCATCCCTAATCTCCTCCCCATAAATGTACAGTACTTCAAGTTCAATTTTCATTTTTCTGCTAAAAAAAGTTTAATTTCCTTTTTGCCAGCACCTTTTTTCCTCTCGTTTTTATCTTCGAAAAAATAGTCTTACTTTAATTTTCGTAGTTAGCTCAGTTGAATTTTAATATTTTCACTAGAGAAAAAAAACCAACTATAAAACCAGAATTATTTTAAAATAAATGGAGTATTATTTAGAAATTTATGACTTTTAAAAGAATAAAGTTGGATTACATCACATGGAAACTATGTTTATAATATAATAAAGCATATCTCAAAATAGCAACATACTTATGATTAAAGTTGGTTGGTCTACCAGTTATCTTAAACCAACGCACTTTATGCCTTTAAACTTATTTTATAAATAAATATATATAGTGGCGGAGCCAGGAAATTTTATCAACGGTGACAAAAATTGCACAACATAAATATTTTAACTGTATGTTAGTCAATGG
The DNA here is from genome assembly GCA_026119855.1 of Campanula takesimana. Classification (NCBI taxonomy): domain Eukaryota; kingdom Viridiplantae; phylum Streptophyta; class Magnoliopsida; order Asterales; family Campanulaceae; genus Campanula; species Campanula takesimana. The sequence continues at coordinate 152,344 of JAOWBW010000435.1, read as the reverse complement.
GGGCAAAAAAAAAATTCTAGTGTATTATTATTTGTATCTTAAAGGGGGCAAATTTCACTAAACTCCAAAAATATTGTAAATTTTGCACTAGTAATTTTTTTTAAAAAAAAAACTAAAGGGGGCAATTGCCCCCTTTAGCATACATGTAGCTCCGCCTATGAATATATACTCCCTCCGTTTCAGAAAGATAGTCCCTTTTTTTTCGTTGTTACTACGAATAAACTTTGAGCAATTATAAAGGCTACTTATAATTATGTTAATGTGAATCTAAAAATTGATAATAATAGTATTTATAATGGTGTATCAAGAACAATTTCAAAAATTTCATTAGAATAATTAAAAGTAATCTTAATTATTGCTCAAAGTTCTTTCGTAATTACCATGAAAATAAGAGGACTATCATTCGGGACAGAGAGAGTACTATATATCACCATAATTTAATATAAATAAATGCACCTTCTTTTTTCTAATTTTATCACATTTCTTATTTATTCGTTCAATAATTATAACATACTCCACAAATAATTGAATCATGATGTGCAACATTTATAGAGAATGAATAAGAAATTCCGGTTACTCACTCAACAACAAGAAGAGGAAATTTTAGAATAGTATTGTTAAAAGGATTTAATAAATTAAAGGAGGATCTAAATTGTAGATGCTATACTTTAACAAGGAAAGATGGGAGATAGGTGGATCCCACATCATTATCTTCATCACCAATTTTATTTTTATAGCAAAAAATATAGAAAATAATTAGTGTTAATGTCTTGGCCCAAGTCAATGAGTCATATGGGCCTTGTTGTATGTATAAAATAAAATAAAATGAGATGAAATTGATAAAATAGTTGTTTGGTTTCGTATTTTACTATTTGATCATACCTGGCTGGTCGGGTGCATCGTAGCGTCTACGCGTCAATAAAGAGAGCTATTTAACAAAGAGAAAGTTGCATGTATACACTTGAGAAATAACTATTGTAAGACATATACTAATACATACGGAGTATTTAATAAGTTTCTTAAACACACTATTTAATGATGAATTAATTAAAATTTTATACTTTCTTCAGTCTAAAATAACTGTCACCTTTAAACAAATTTTTGGTAAAAAATAACTACTCCCTCTGTCCCTAAATGAGTGTCCATTTTCAAAAAATATTTGTCCCTAATTGAGTGTCTTTTTTTAAAATAACTTTCTCCCTAAACGTTTTTTTTTTCGAAATTTTTTTCACTTGTTTCTTTATATGTGCAAAACTAAAGGTTTAAAAAGGAGATTACAAGATTATATATGAATCGTTGTTACCAAATTGTTCTAAAAGTTGAGATTTTCAGTGTCTCTTAAAATGAAATTTGGACACTCATTTAGGGACAGAGGGAGTAGTAGATTTTCAGTGTCCCTTGCTTTGAAACTTATTACACATCATTAATTAGTTTATTGTGTAAGAGAGATGAGTAAATAAATAAGGGTGAGTGGTAATCATTGCATTCTTTAATACTTGTAAAATGGTAAAAAGCGACAGTTATTTTGGACCGTTAGGAATAATTTCCATTCAGATTGGTGTTTGTGATTTTAGCATGAGATGATGGAGGAAGGTTATTCTTGTCAATTTATGGAATTGTTCTTTAACTACTGCATCGCTCCAATAATCTGTTGAGATTTAAATCACGAGTTCTTATTAAGAGAGTTTATAGGTTTTTCGGGTTGATATCAAGTATTTCAAGAAAAAAATATGTTGATGGCAGGCCACCACACTTTAAATCCGTATTGCCATTCATTGTGAAGATAAAAATCAAAGAAAAACTGAAATTAAACCAGTGTTGCCAGTAGGGACAACATGGCAGAGAACGAAAAAAAAGAACAAGCTTTATGGCGTTCTAACTAATGTCACAACATCAGATCTAGGGAACCGTAAGTTATCCGGGCCGGTTCAGGTTCACATAAATGGCGAATCGGATCCACCCATGGATCATGTCCACAACCCGTCAGCCTAGCCCGCCCAGCTGTCCTCTTTGACCTCCTAGCGTGTGACACGTGTCGCCTTAAAAAAAAACCTCTTATAACTTTAAAATGCTATATCTTGAGATTTTGAAGTAAAAAAAAATTAAAAAAATACCGATGTGTTCGTCTCAACGAGACGAACAAAACTAGATAGGTCATGATATGGTTTGATTTTATTTTATTTTTTTAAAAGAACATAATTTAACACACAAAAAAAATTGAACTGTTCGTATCCCGAGATGTAACACTATTTTCTGATAAAAGTAGCAGTTTCATCTTCAAAAAGTAACATTTTTTATTGTCAAATGTAACAGCAGTTTTGCAAGAAAAATTTAATAGTTTGATAGTTTTTGTGGTTAGAAAAAGTAATATTTGAAGTCTAACAAAGTGCATAGTATATGATTATAGTTTTTTATATAAATGAATGTAACATTTTTTTTAGTAAATGTTACTTATTTTTCTTAGAAAAGAGAGTAAAAATTCATGTATATAATTGGGTTTCCATTTCTATTGATGTAAAACTCTAGAAAAGTGTTACAATTGAGAATAAAAAAAGTTACATTCATTTATTATAAAATGTAACATTAGTTTTAGTTGTCAATCTTATGTTAACTTTAATCTATTTCAGCAAAATTGTGGCACAATTTTTTTTTAAAACAAGTGTTACATTTCTTTATACAAAGTGTTACTTTTGCTGGCAAGCAGAAAAAGGCAGGGAAAAAAAAGTTGGAGGACAAAAATAAAAACAATAAAAAAATAATAAAAAAATTTGGCTTGGCTCGTCTGTGAGCCGTCTCACGCCGTGAGACGGTCTCACAGGAGTCCGCCTCTATTGTGATTTGGCCAACTTAAGAAGAGAGAGTTGTCTAAATTAGGATTATTTCTTAAGTTGAACAATCCTTTTAGAATTACGGCTCATATTTTGGTTATAAATATAAGTCCTCTAAATTATGTAAAAATTAAGACGAAATAATACATAATATATTTTGTGGTTCTCCGTATTTTATCAAATTCCGACCTTACATTCATTTTGTTGATTAAGGCTTTGTAAGTTGTATCCAAAATGTGTTCAATTCGGCCCATAATCAAAAATGAAATCAAATAGTATTCCCTCCAACTCATTTTAGTAGTAAAAAAACGGGTGAGTTCAAGAATTAAGGAAAAGTGATGTGTTGATTGTTTGGTAAGAGAGATAAAGTGGGGTAGAGAAGAGTTAGTGGATAATTGTTGTGAGTATGACATGTAGAACCCACTTTCCATTTTAGGATTTTGACTCTTAAAATGGGATTTCGAACCGCTGCACCGGGTGGTTAGCTCCACCCAATGGTGGAGATTGGAGCCACCTCATTTTAGCTCCACCCAACGGTTGAGATGTGTCCGAACTCGGTGAGACTCACAAAAAATTGAAATCATCTTAGCCGCACACCCAAACCGCTCGCCTATGTGGCCTTGATCGGAGCCGTTGGGTGGAGGGGTGGAGCTAACTTGGGTGGAGCAGTTCCGGGTCCCTTAAAATGGGACGTCATTTTAGGAAATTTTTAACTCTTCTTAGGGACAGAGGGAGTATTCATTTTAAAACGGAGATAATAGTTTTTACTTTAATTGAATATGATACTTCTCATTTTTTTTTATAACGAACAACCATTATTTGATTATCAGGTTATTTTTTAAAAAGTTAAATATATAATCATTTAATAAATTTCTACTCAACTTCAACATTGAACATTATCATTGTCTCAAAGCCAAAAACATAAAACATCCTAAAAAACAAGTTCATAGTGCTTCATTTTCCTTTTCTTTTTTCTTTTTTCTTTTTTTTTTTTTTGGGGGGGGGGGGGTGTGGATAAAATAAAATTACTATTTACTTTGATAAGATAATATCTTTATGAGAGAAAGTTATCAGCTAAATGCATTCCATAATATTATGAGCCAAATAAAGAGGCTTTTTTTTTCCTTTTCTTTTTGTGGGTTCCATATAATAAGTTAAATAATTGTCTCAAGTGATATCATTATCACCTAAATTGTCCTTTTTCCATGGACGTGTGTGGAACAATCTTCCTTGTGTCCAAAGAATAAAGGCAAAAAGAAGTCCCCCGGGGCATAGCTCAGTGGTTAAGGAGGGGGACATAAGTTGTTGCGCTGGAGGCATAGAGTGTGGGTTCGATTCCTGGTGGGAGCAATTAGTGCCAGGGCCGAGCAACCGTAAGTCCTGGCACAACGGAGCTCTCCGGGCTCTTTTCCGGGGTCGGACCTTCTATTGTGTTATCAGTTGACATGTGCTCAAAACCCTGGCTACTGAGGCACATCCCGCGATTTTACGGGTGGTAGGGAAGAGGGACCGGAACTACTACCCCCAGGAGTAGTTGGCGGAGTTAGGCCGAGCAACCGTAAGTCTGGCGAAGTTGGTGAACCTGGGCATCAAAAAAAATAAAAAATAAATAAATAAAATAAAGGCAAAAAGAACTTCCAAAATCAAACATAATCCTCTAGGGATGAAGTCATTACCTACTTCTTTTTTTTTTCCTGATGAGATTATGATATTTACATATTAGTGTAAAGTGGGGTTCAAATTTCTTTTCTATGCCAAGTGGGTAAGCTAATGGCAAAATAGAGTATGATAGAGTTTACCAATTTGATAAACATGGTAAATACTTCATTTGTGCCAAGTTGAGAAAGGAAAGTTACCAAATCATGCTCAAATTTGTCTTGCTAAATTCGTTTTTTTTTTTTTTTTTTTTAGGAAAACATTTAATGTAAAACATATTTTACATATTTTTTAGTGTAAAACGAGTTTTTCATAAGACTATCTCGTTTCATAGACATCCTCAACAAAGCTCAAAATATTGGTTCACATAAGTCAGCATGCAATGTGTGCTGGTTCGGACAAAAAATAAAATAAAAAATAAAACATGAAGTGTTGTATTAATCTCAACTATGTATCGAAATGGACAAAGGCATCAAACCAAATCTCAGTACATTAGATATTCCAAGGTTGGTTTTTTTGGGTGATTTGATAATTTTGGTTGTAATATTTATTCACTTACTCCCTCCATCTCCCAAATTAGGATTTTTGGGTTGGACACGAGAATTAAGAAAAAAGTGTTAATGGAGTAGGTGTTGTGAGTACGAAAAGTGAAGTAGGAGTGAGAAAGTGGGACAGAGAATAATGAGTGGAAAGTTGTTGTGAATGTGAATGTGGATCCTATTAAATAAAACACTTCTATTTTTGAGTTGTCCTAATTCGAATTCGAATGGAACGACCAAAATAAAAATTTGTCATATCCGAGTGGTACTGAGGGAGTATAGTGACGCTTCCTTCTAAAAAGGACATTCATGTTACTCAGATGGATGGCAGGAAAAGTTTGTGGCCTGATGTCCAATTCACATGTTAAGGCCCATGAATTTAGCCCAGTCCAATTCAGGTTGATTAGAGACACAGAATTAGAAATGGCGGCTTTACAACATACTCCCTCCGCCTCAAAATGATCTTCGCGTTTGACTATTTAAACTTTTTAAGAATATGAACACTTGCTTCACTAGCCATGCTTTGTTTAAGCCTAAAATGTAGAAATGTGAAGAACTTTATGGAAAAATGAGAAATGACAAATGAGAAGATAATTTTGAGCACTCGTTAAAAAAGTTAGTGCTAATTTCCTCCACCTTCTCTTTTCATCTTCAAACTTCTCCTCAAACTTGAAGATCTAATTAGGTTTTCTTTTTATCTCCTATATTAAACTTTAATCATTGATGATAGTCAATGATTAATGTTTAATTTAGGAGAGATTTATTGCTTTTAAAATTTGATTATTTTTGTGCGGTGAATTCGTTCTCGGGCCTTGTACACACCGCCCATCACACTAGGGAAGCTGGTCGTGCTAGAAATCGTTAGTCTTTTATCTTTTCGTTTTTGCTTTTGAATGATTGAATAAGAATGCTTTGAAATGACATTTGCTTTATTGCCTCCTCTCCTTGGTGAGAGCCTTCGTATTCTTTCCTTAGTGAGAGCCTTGTGTCTTTTCTTTTGGTTTTTGTCTTGGTGGGGTAATCAACGAGTTGGTCCACGTGATATCATTTGGATGCAATGGCGAGATTTTTGTTTACACAAAGAAGTGGGTGGATTGAGTTTTCATGATCTTTAGATGTTCCATCTAGCATTGGTTGAGAGACACGGTTGGTGGTTTGAAACTAATCCAGGGGACTTTTATTATTGTGTTTTCAAAGCAATGTATTTTCCGAAGGGGAATTTCATGAATGCCATTATGAAGCAGTGTTCAAGCTACGCTTGGAGATGCATCTGTGTGTCATAAAACATTGTTAGAGGTACAAGATGGAAGGTTTGGAACGGTCATAACATTCATATTTTAGTGATCCATGGCTATAGAACAATACTAGTTACTTTTGTGACATTGCAGCTTTATTCACGAGCACCATTCTTTGTCATCCCTCTTTTGACATTTTTCTTGTATTTCGAACTGTCAATGTAATGACTGATATTGTTTGGATTGAGTATCTAATAGTTGTAGAGAGCCTTCTTATATTCTCTTGCTTTTAATTTAATGAAACTGGTAGTTTGATATCAAAAAAAAAAAAAAAAGACAAAAACTTATGTGAAAACACTATGACCCGTCTTATGGATGAGACAGGTCATTTTTGACCCATAACCCGGCCCATTGAACCAGCTCCATAACCCAGGGGGCGACCCTGCCACGTGGCAGACTCTCATAAGCCCAATTTTTTTATTTTTATTTTTAATTTATTTTTATTTTTTTTTAATTTTTTTTTTTTTTGTTTTTTTTCGGTTTGTCAAAAGAAATAGTTACTATAACTTAATGTAATGACTGTATACATATAAAGTAACAGTTTGTATACATAAAAGTAATACATCTATACAGAAAAGTAACAGTGTTTTTTTCTATGTTTTCTTCGCTTGCCAAAAGTAATACTTATTATAACTAAAATGTAATGAACGTGTTACTTATATATAATAATATTTATACATAATTGTAACACATATGTATAGAAAAGTAATAATTCAACCATTTACATTTTTAGAGCTAAAAACACTTGATTATTGTTACATGTAAAAGTATTACATTATCTATAAAAATATGTTATAATTTCTTTTATTAAATTGTTACATTTACTTGTACAAACAATTACATTCATATATATGAGTTGTTAATTTTCAAATGTTACTTTCTTCAAAAAATTAAATCAAAATACACAATATTTTACATTTTTGCAAAAGCATTATTACATTTCAGTATAAATGATAATTACATTTAGATATTGTTTGGGTTACATGTAATTATAGTTAGTATTACATTTGAAAAAATGGGTAAAACGAGCTTTTGTTTTTGTAAAATAGGTGTTACGTTTACTTATGAACAATGTTACTTTATATGTAGACAGTCATTACATTAAGTTATGATAACTATTACTTTTGATAAACGTCGGAAAAGCCGAAAAAATAATATAAAAACTCAAAAAAAAATAAAATTGTGGGGGGCCCATGGGAAGCTGCCACGTGGCGGGTCATGCCCCATGGGTCCTGGGGCGACCCGTCTCATACATGAGACGGATCCTCTTGTTCTCATGGGAGACCACCTCAAAAAAAAAAAAAAAAAAAAAAAGTCAGTGCTAACTAAAAGCAACATTACGGTAATGACACGTGTCACTCAAATCCCTTTACTTTTCGGAAACTATTTTTTTCTCTTTCTAAAGTGTGTAAAAATTACATATTTTCCTGTCTTACCCCTCTTTATTACTTGTTTTGTAAAATTTGTGTAATGCCAAATTTTTATATGATAAATTATTAGTTTCCCAAGCAATGTTGACACCTTCATTAGATAATCTATTTGATTAAATGAGTTGCACGAGTTGAGATCTCCTGCACCATTTTTATGTGCCACTTCATGTACCACTTGTAATCAAACCGTTCACATGTTTGCATAATATTACTCCCTCCGTCCCGGAGTAAGAGTCTCACCACTCATTTGCACGCTTATTAATAAATATTGAATGTGATGTAAATGTTGTGAGTGTAAAAGTAAAGTATGAGAGAGAATGAGTGGGAGAGAATAGTGAATTGATTGGTGTTGTGAGTATAAAAGTAAAATATGAGAGAGAATGAGTGGGGTGAATAGTAAAAATTCTTTGCCATTTTAGGAATAGGGCTCTTACTCTGGGACGTACCAAAATGGAAAGTACTCTAGGACGGAGGGAGTACAATAATACCAATCTCAAATAACTGTGAGCCATTAGATCATTTGTAGCACATGAAGTGGTACACGAAGTGGCACAGATGATTTGAACTCTGAGTTGCACTTGCACTCATTTGAATATATTTGAGTTTCCTAATTTACAAAAAAAAAAAAGGAAAAAAAAAGTGAAGGGAGATAGCCGACAGGAGAGTTGGGCCTGGTCCAGTTGAGCCGCCCATTCAGCAAAAGTTGGGCTTATATCCTCCTTAATGGGCTTGGGCTCATAGGGAATTATGTACTACCTCTGTTCCTAAATGAGTCTCAAAATTTCATTTTAAAGGTCGTCTGAAAATCTCAACTTTTGTACAATTTGGTGGCAAAAATTCATATATAATCTTGTAATCTCCTTTCCAAACATTTAGTTTTGCACGTATAAAAAGAGCGGTGAAATTGTTTTCGAAAAAAAAAACATTTAGAGACAAAGTTATGTTAAAAAAAGACGCTCATTTTGGGACAAAGATTTTTTGAAAATGGACACTCATTTAGTCACTTACAACGTAGTAATATGGGGACAAAAGCAGCAGAGTACATTACATTACCCACCCACATCCTATTCTATGCGGCATGCAATCGTATGAAACTAACCGCGTAAACTGATTTACCATGAAATTCATTAGCAAGACTTGCTGAAATTTCTTCACTCCCAACCCCATATATATATGCTCAATCTCCCCACTTTTCTCAACCACCACCTTCACATCTCTCTCTCTCTCTCTCTCTCTCCCTGATCTCTCCCACTTATAATACAAGTTATACATTCCATCTCCAAGAAACCAGCAGAAAGATCAATACCCACCATGAAAATTTTCTTTGAATCCCCTCAATGAAGACCGTTTTCCGGTAGAAACCCAACCAAGTGATTGAAGCCCGTTTTCCGGTACAACCCTCGTTTTCTCAACTTGTCTTCAAAGTTGAAACCTAAAAAAGAGAAGCAGAAAGTTCCAGTTGAACCCTTGTTATTCCCTCTCCGTCCTTGTTCTGGAAACACAATTAAGTAGCGGAGAAAAGCCAAGCATACACTGTATTCCACCCTCCCAATTACACGTACAGTGTTCGTAAGTTTAGCTTACTCTTCTCAACACCTCTTACTTTCGTTTGAGTTCCAATAGTTCCAATCATATACGAGTATGTATCTAAAAACCTGTGTGCTTTTGGGTTTGCAGGCTGAGGATGTCGGACATGGATCAAAATGTTGACCTTGAAGCACAGCGTGCCTCCTCATCAGTGCCTGCAAATGATAAAACTCGAATCGTTAGACAGTTATCATACCGTCTCAAATTGGAGTTGCAATCAATCGGGGGAGGAAACAGTGTTGCAGCTGACAAATCTCCATCTCTCTCCAGGGTTTCATCATCCAAAAGTGCAGCTTCTGCTGTTATTGGCAGCTCCAACACTGTGCAAACACTAAACTCATAATCAGTTTAAGCACTTGCACATACGCTTCTCTAAAACTGCTATTACTAATCCAGCAGTACTACTCGCTCTGCAGCCAACGCCCAGGATTAACCCATATTCCTGTTGGTAAATCAACAGTCATGATTAATCTGTCCCATGTGAAACCCACCTCAAGTCAGATTAATCTCATTCATTGATTTATCAAGAGGAACGGTGTGGTCAAATCATGGACATTGTGATGTTCATACAGATATCTTGCTCTTGACCAGAAGTCAACAGATTAGTGTACTGGCAAAAACAATGACAAGATGAACTCCTAATACCCATGCTAGAAACAGTCGAGGCAAAAACTTTTATTCAATTTCGTAAACCAAAAAGAATACATTATTTTGTAGAAAGCATAGAAATTAAATCCCAAGTATCTGCATTTGTCGAAGCCCTTAACTATATCAAAAGTAGCTGTCCAGGCATCAACATATTAACTCACACCTTCAATTTCCCTTTTTTTGGAATCCTTGAGTGCACTGTATTGACTTTTTCTACATTCTCATGAACAGGCAATGATCTTGGAGATGCAGCGCTCTTGTGAAACTGACCTTGAAGCTCAGATTACCCCATTTCTGAGAACCCCAGATAACATGCGAAGTAAGAGGCAGAAGATGAGGAAAGTCGTAATGATCCTCCAAACCATCAACAGATTTCGTAGAAGTGGAAACGCTTCTACTGAAAAGGCTCCATCTCTTTCCAGGGTGTCATCAGAAAGCCGGGCAGATTATGAAATTATTGGCAGCTCCGCCACTAACGAAGAGGTAATATACCTTCACACTCTTTATCTTTTTTGTGCAGCAGTCAACATACTGGTTTAAACCAGTGTTCTAAAAGACCCCCGTCTAGGCGGCCTAGGCCCCGCCTAGGCACTAGGAGTTCATGAAACGCCTAGGTCCCGTCTAGGATATTATAGTTATTTCTGAATTCTCGGCCCCGCCCAGATCCCGCCTAGGCGCTAGGTGCCCCTGCGGCGCCTAGCGACCGCCTAGCGTTTTTTAGAACATTGGTTTAAACTACCAAACAATAACAACAACAAAGCCTTAGTACCAAAATGATTCCGGGTCAACTAATATGAATCGTCAAAGAAAAGAGGTGAGGAAAAAAAATGAAAACTAAGAAGAAATTTAAAAGAAGATATACGTGGGAAGAAAATTTGGAAAATAACAAACAAATAAATAAATAAAAACAAACAAACCTTGTCATCTACACGAAGTTTTGCCCTCCACCCCATTCTCTTCAATCCATGAATAAAAATGGCCACGTCAAGAAGCTTCTCTCCCCCCCAGCCTTTTTAAAACAATTATTTTTTGTCCAACTGGCCAAAACGAAAACCACTATATATACTCCATCCATTCCAAATGTAATACACCCTCACTCTAAAAAGATTTGTCCCACTTCAGCTTTGGTATTTTCACAAAAAAAATGTACATTTCTAATAAAGCAGCCGTTAAAATGCAATTTTAAAAATGTATAAACAAGTAAAGCATCAATCATAAAAAGTTTGTTTTGTCCAATGAGACAATCTTTCAGGGACGGATCGTATAGTCTCATTTGACAAATCAAACTTTTTAAGAGTGTAACCTCATTTGTTTGTACATCTATGTATTGCACCAATATGGCATTCTTCTTCAGACGGTTTATCTCCCGGTTTATATCCTCTTTAACTTTTCCTCTTATTTTTCGTCTTTCCTTGGTGGTTTCATATTTCTTGCCTCGTACCCACAATATGGATCTGAATCAGCAATTTAAAGTTTAAAAATCACTACTCTTCTTACAGCAAAGCTTTACCACCAAAGTTATGATACAATAGTCCACAAATGCCTGCCACATCACCGAAGGATTAACTTTTTTCTGCTTGCCAGGATCCAGAAAATGTGGAAGCTTCTGATACTACGACAACATCAGCCGTAAATTTCACAAGTGCCCCTTTACCTAGTGGGAATGGCAATACTGCCATTGGATTACAAGATCTCCAACGAGCAAAGATCTCCAAGATTGTAAATGAGAAAAACATAATGGCCCTAAGCGATTTTGGAGGTATCAAAGCAGTTGCGGATGCACTAAATACTCACTTGGACAATGGAATCACTCTAGGCGAAATGGATCAAAACACCGAAGCTGCGCCCCAAATTCAGCCTTCTCGACACCACTATTTCCATTTCATCAAGAAAGCTTCCAACAATGCTCCCATTTACCTCCTTTCTTCAGCTGCAGCCCTGTCCCTTTGGTTTGGGATCGAGGAGGAAGGCCCCCATGATGGTTGGTCTGATGGGGCCATCATAGTCTTCACCATCATTGTGCATATTATTTTTAACGCAACACGCCGGTACCGGCATGAAAGGGCTCAGTGGAAGTCAGAAAAGCAAAAGACTCAAAAGGAGAAGAAAGTGCAAGCCCATGTAATTAGACAAGGACAGGAAGATTTTATCACTGACCTTGTGTGTGGTGATTTAGTACTCTTAAGGAAAGGATACAGAATTCCTGCTGATGGTTTATTCGTAGCAGGCCATGGCTTGGAACTGGATGATGGGTCAAAAGTTCTTGGTTATACGGACTATAAAAAAGATCCGTTTTTGTTTCATGGTGCCAGGGTAACGAATGGGCATGCGCGCATGATAGCCACAGCTGTGGGGATGGACACAAAGTGGAGTAAGATGACGAGTGAAGGATCTAGCTCTTCGGATGAGAAGTTTAGATTGGAAGCTAATCTTGACAAGGTTACTACTTGCATAAATAACATAGGACTTGCTATTACGATCATCATCTTTATAGCTTCCTTTGTGAGGCGGGTTGTACTTGGAAAGTTGGACGGCGAAAGTGGGTTCAAATCAGACTCTAAGGGAGAACCGACTGCAATCAGAATCATTATTAGCACCTTTGAGAAAATTCTTGTAGAGCCAAAAGGGTCAGCTAAAGGTTTGATTGCTTTGTTGAGCGTGTCATTGGTGGGGATATTGGACGGAATTCCTTTTGTGGTTTCAGTTTCAATCATCTATTGGAATCAGAAGACATTTAGAGGTATTGGCGCAGAGCGTGATTCTAAAGTTTCTCTGAAAATGGCATCAGCCACTGCCATCTGTACAGATATAATTGGTGGATTAACAGAGCACGAATTGGAATTCCATAGCTTACGTGTTGGTTTGGAAGTGATGACTGAATGCTCCATGATACAGCCTGATGTCCTTCAAGAGCTGTGTGACGGAATTGGCACATTGGCATTGAGTGGCTCTTCTTGTGTTATGAAAGAACCACTTCTTTCATGGGGTGCGAAAAGGTTGGGTGTGAGCAACAAGATCAGTCGCACTGATCTTATCAAATATAGAGGACAGAACCCTGATGTAGAACGATGCGGTGAACTCATCCAGATAAACGACACGAAAAGGCATTTGTACTGGAAAGGGCCTGTGGGTGATATACTGAGCATGTGCTCTGATTACTATGACAGCCAAGGGAAGAAACATTGCATGGAAGACAAAAGGACAATGTTTGAGAAAGTGACCACAAATTTGCTGAAAAAAGAAGTGAAAATCATCGCTTTTGCTTTTAGTGAAAGTACCAATGACCTCCAGGAACTTGAAGAAACAAACTTAACCTTGGTAGGACTGATTGGCCTGAAATCCACAAATCGAGAAGATACAAAAATGGCAATTGAAGCTTGCAGATCAGGAGGAGTTAAAACCATACTTGTCTCAGCGGATGATATTTCAGACCTGGAACCCATCGCTACACGATACAGCCTTCTCTCCCCAAACTCAGACGGTGGTGTGCTAAAAGGTGAAGACTTTCAGAAGTTCACTCCTCAAGAGAGGATGAGGAAGTTAGATTCGATAAGCGTACTGGGAAACTGCAGCGCAGAACACAAGCAGCTTTTGGTGAAGTGCCTAAGAGAAAAAGGTGAAGTTGTTGCAGCAATTGGCCAAAGAACAGACGACGCTCCGGCACTAAGAAAGGCGGACATAGGATTGGCGATGGGGACATGGAGCTCTGTTCTGGCTAGAGAAGTCTCTGACATTACATTCTGGGAATGGGATTTCGCTTCTGTAACGGACATGATTAAGTGTGGAAAGTGTATTTATGGAAATATTCAGAAATTCATCCAGCTTGAGCTCATCATGAATAGTGCTGGCATATTGATCAACTTCATAGGGATAGTATCTCTTGGGGATTCCCCAATAACACCAATTCGATTTTTTTGGCTGAACCTCCTTGTGGCATTTCCAGGAGGGCTGGCAATTCTTACTGGGCCACCAACAAGCAATCTGATAAGCATGCCTCCCGTAAGCCCGAGTGAACCACTAGTAACAAAGGCCATGATCAGAAATATGGTCCTTCAGGTTATATATCAAGTTAGCATCTTAGTCATTCTTCAGCACAGAGGATCAACAATCCTAGGCAGCATTCATGGTGTAGGAGACTCCATGATTTTCAACAGCTTCGTTCTTTGTCAGTTTTTCAATCTATTCAATGCTCGAGAGTTACAAAAACATAATTTTTTTGTAGGCATCTGTCGAAACCACTGGTTTTGGATTGCTTTGGGCGCTTTCATAGCATTTCATGCCATCTTTGTCGTGATTGATCAGACACTGATGAACGGAGCAAGCTTGAATTGGAAACTTTGGGCAGTTTGTTTCCTTATTGGGATCGGTTCATGGTTGATCGACTATGTGGGAAAGTTGGCATCAAGTTTCATCAACAAATATTGGCTTACACTATGCATGCCTTATTTGGCTGGGAAGTGCAAATCATTTATAATCATAGGTCCTCATTCAGAGGAATCAACGGGTATAATCAGTAGTGCTCCCTCAGAATCCAGCTCCAATCTCAAGCATCCGCTCATGAGCAGAAACCCCACCACAATTCCAACTGAAATTAATTAACACCGTCGAATGAATACTTATGTAATTATCTACATGTATCATTTATTATTCTTTATCTATGGCGGCACGCCTTGGGTGCTCTTAGCTGACAAATTCTCGATTCAATGCATACATTTCTAATTGTCATGATGAACAAAGTAATGTCAATCAATATTTCTATTTTAAGTGCGCTGATGTCTGTTGTGACAAGTATTCTGTGGATAATACGAAGTACTACATAAAAAATGAATGTACAAGACGAAACTTGCAACTCCATGGAGATAACGCACCATGAAGATGAATACACATTTAAAAGTAGAAGAACGTAGGAGAGAACAAAAATAAGACAATGTTAATGAAAACACAAAGAGTGCACCTCATATAATACAGTGTAACCCCCTTGCATTCTGAGACCCTTTTGGAGTTTAAGGTTTAGTACACTATTGGAACCTCTCTCTAAAAGCTAGGTAAGTAGTAATCTTACGCATCAATGCCCTCTTTAAACAAGGTTTTAAATCGAAGTAATTCAACTTGTATTTTGTCACATGTAGTCATTACTCCCTCGGTTCCAATATAAGAGTAACATTTGACCAAATACGCTGATTAAGAAATTGATTGAAATTTGACTAATCCTCCAACTTGCCCCTAGAAACGTTTGGATGTTAAGCATGTGTCTCACATTTGAAATTAGAGCACATTCATTAGCAATATCCAAAAGGTCATAGAGAAACATAAAATTTGTGTAAGATAGAACTTCCTGACAACAGTATACACTTGTCCTTCGCTATTCTTATCTGAAACCGAAATTTAAAGTTGCTAACACCACTGGCACAGAAACAAAAACTTATTAGGGACTATCATCTAAGGTATACACGCACAACATTTGATAAATATGAAGGTCGAAGAAAAATGTTATGGTATTCAATTTTTTGCTCTGATCTATATGTAGTCATGTATTTAAATAGTAAGTATGTGTCTCACATTTAACTAGTGTAATGTCTAACTAATTACATGTATTATCATAGCCTAGATAGAAACTAGAAATAATGTGGCATCCCTACTATTCATGGTGGAATCGTGGGGGAGAAATCTGACTCCAAGTAAAATAGAAAGATACTCCAATCCCAATTGAAGAGGCACATTTTGTATATTTCCGATATTTGACAATGATTTGATCATTTCTTTAAAAGTTACAAATGTTTCAATACCCAAGGAAAAAGAAGACTACAAAAAATTTACTAAATCCTAAGCTAACAAAGAACCTTAAATAGCAAAGGTTTAATTTCATTTTCAACCATTATACTTTACCCGGACTTTCACTTCAACCACTATACTTGTTTTTCAGCACAAAAACCACGAAGTTTCGGAAAACTATCATTTTAGCCACGAATTTGTGTCTAATGCGTGTTAATCCGTGCCTAATCCGCGAATTTGTGTCTAAAATGATAGTTTTTCAAAACTTTTGCGGTTTACGTGCTAAAAAACAAGTTTAGTGGTTGAAGTGAAAGTCGAGGTAAAGTACAATGGTTGAAAATGAATTTAAACCTTAATAGCAAAAAACATATTCGAAATCTTAGTAAAAGCTTTCCTGAAAGGATTATTGCTTTAAGTTCTCCTTCTACATACTCTCTATTTGAACCAAGACTGGAACTTAATAATCACATATACAAATCAAGTAGGGTTGAGGCTTAGCTTGTCCACCGACACAAATGGGGTTCGTGCTTTAAACACATAGAAATACACCAAACATAGACAAAGGGACCAATGAAGTTGGAATATTCTCATATTTCAAAGTTGTGTTGTCAAATGACAACACCATAACTAATGACTTATGCAGCCCAAAATTATGGGAAGCTAGGGTAGTCTATATAGATGCTGCACTTATATTACTCTTAATACTCTAACTGGGGTAGTAGCAGTCCTAATATGAAAAAGTAAGTGATCTCATCTATAAGTTTGTTTCTCTTAAGATAGAGATGTAGACAATTATGAAATTTGAGTGTTCTACACTAGTTGACTCGACTTTATTAATGTTTACGGAAAAGCTAGAAAACATTTGGGGATATTCTCGAACTAACGCCCTCATGTTTGGGGATGTTCACTGTATTATATAGTTTGATATGAAGTAGTATATATTGTTAACGTAGAACAATATCACAGATACATGCTAAGGGCAAAAGAGAAGCCCCAAAACCAATGTGGAATGCAAAAGGGAGGATTAAGAAAATTACTGATATAAGAGTACTTTGTGATGCATGGAATTCGTTTTGTTCTTCAAATTACAAACCCTAGAAATGAGATTATCAAACATAGTTTAAGAATTCCACAATCCCAATTTTTATAACAATGAAATTTATAGGAGACAATAAAACAATCAATTTATAGAAACAGAAACCAGCGGACTATGCAACCAACAACATCAAAATACAGAAAATTGAAAATTTGGAACTGGAGAGATTGAAATAAAGTAAATGTAAAAAACAGGGATTGCAGCGGAGTAGGGATTGGGTAAAAACTTACCTAGAAGAAGATAAATGGCCTCAATCGGAGGCATATATATATGTGTAGTAGAATCTGACGACGACTTGAGAGGGAGAGAAGACTTCCACCACCAAGCGTGTTTATTAGAAATTTCGTGGTTGTTGGTGTTTTCATATTTTCCATGGCTGCAAGCTGTTGCGTGGTTGGATATGGACATGGAGGGCCAAGAGCGGAAATTTCTTCACTTTTGGGTTAACTTTTTTCTCTACATCCACGACATTTGACCATTCTTTTTCACAAAGTTTATTTTCAATTATTAATTTCCTACTCCCACTATCTCCGAATAAATCCCGGGATAAATGTTATATTTTTTTATTTTCATTCATTTTAAAATAAATGCCGTTTTATTAAAAATATGTTATGAAGTTTGGTGATATTCTTATACTACTCATTCTAATATAAGAATATCACCAAACTTCATAACATACTAGCATTCATTTGGTAATTATAAATATGAAAAATATTTTTTTGTAAAATATTATCCGGAGGGATATATAATATTAAGTAATTATTTTTAATGGCCCAATTAATAATTTATAAATATATGGAGGGATTTTTATAAAAGTTTATATAGAGTGATAGAATTAGAAAGTGCATGTGTGTCTATAAAAATTTAATTTGTACAATTAATTTGATATTTATAGTCAAAAAATTATAAATTAATTAAAAAATATTGAATAATTAACCCTTTAAGTATTTAAATACAAATGAATTAAATTAAGTATTGACATCAGGAAAATTGGATCACTAAACAATAATTAATTTAATAAAAAAAATCAAAAGTTAAAATAAAAATAAAAAGAAGATCTAATAGAAAATAGATGTGTAGTTCATATAATCTAATAACCAATTTTTATAAAATAATACTTTCAACTGAATTAAATTTATATTAGATTTCTTGAAATTCTCATATAGAATAGCAAATTATAAAAGTTAAGAAATGATAAACTTACCTCCCACCTCTCACAAATTAAAAGCAAACCTTGCTCATTAAACGGCCAGTGTTTTATCCATAAAATTCAATATTCTCATATTCAAACATTTCTTTTCTTGGTCATCCTCAACATACTTAACTTTGAAAATAATAACACCATATAGAAAATTATATTGCAATCATGGAAAAAGAAAAAAAATGAAATATCATATTTGTGACAAGAGTGATGATTAATTAATACAAACATAATGACAAAAACTATATTATATAAAGTAGATTTAAGAGAAAAAAAAATCAAAGAAAACTCATCAAGAAGCATGTTTTCTCAATTTGACAATCACCCAAAATACTAATATTAATTTAAGTGTGTTTCATACCCACTACAGGTAGTCATATTGGGGTCCTCCATTAACATGGCGGACTACATAGCTTCCATGGTCGTCGATAATGTTTCTTCCTCGTCCAAATTTGTCCATTTCCCCAAAACCTACTTAAATAAAAAAACATGTGAGAGAAAATAGTCAAAACCAAAAACATATAGTACATAGATTTAGAAAGATAATGTTAAAAGAACGTGGAAATAAATAAGAAATCAAAACAAAAAAGGTGCAGATTGGGGTACTTACAACAGCGGCAAGTTGTTGGGTTAATGCCTCCAAGCGTTGGTCGGCGTTAGCCCGTTGTTCTTGTCGGGGCGGCATGACGAAGGAACGTTGACAGGTCTCTGATTACCAACTGATGTAGCGCAGCGTAACAATGGAGGAGATTTTGGTCCGTTGATTCTGCGAATACCCGGAGGACAATCAAAACTTAGGCAAAAACCTAAACTTTATTCATAAAACGGCTGTCTCTTACAAGAGTGAAAACTACTACTTATACTCCTAGGACAATAAAACCCTACTTAATTAAGGAAACAAAAATCAATCATCTGAATAAAGGATATCAGAGTTGGCCAAATACTAATAATTAAATTGCAACTAAAAGATCGATAAAACCTAAATAACGAACTGATAATTGAAGAGCAAAAGTCCTTCATGCTACTGGACATTGAGACTTGAAATTTGATTGTATTTCTTCCCCAGCAACATTGCAGAAGCGGCTTCAATGGAACAAAGGCCCGAGAAAATATGTATGGGATGATATATATATGGTTACGACGTGATGGCGATTTATGGATTTGGTTTGTACCTAAGTCGTTTTCATTATCTAGCAATGTCTTTACTATTGACAAATCTTCAATTTGGGTTGAACTTTTAAACTTTGTGGATAGTCAACCCAATTCTTGTTAATACTAAAGCTTGATATAGGAGATTCGTTGGAGAAAGTAGCGTTTTTAGGTCATGTAGTATCAAAGGATGGAGTGGCAGTAGACCCAACAAAAATAGAAGCTATCATGAATTGGGAAAGACCCATTACGGTTAGTGAAATAAGGAGTTTCTTGGGATTGGCTGGTTAATATAGGAGATTCGTTGATGGCTTCTCTAAGTCGTCTGTACCGTTAACAAGGCTAACCCAATAAGGGGCGAAATTCGTTTGGTCAGAGGAGTGCGAGAAGAATTTACAAGAGTTGAAGCGACGATTGGTGTCTGCACTAGTTCTTACGTTACCTTCTGGATCGGACGGATTTGTGATATATAGTGATGCGTCAATTAAAGGATTAGGCTGCGTGTTAATGCAGAATGACAAGGTTATAGTCTACGCATCGAGACAATTGAAAGTCCATAAAAAGAACTATCCGACTCATGATTTGGAGTTAGCTGCGGTAGTTTTTTTGCATTGAAGATTTGGAGGCATTACTTATATGGGACTACGTGTCAGATTTGCACGGACCATAAGAGCCTTAAGTATATTTTACTCAAAAGGAACTTAATATGAGGCAGAGGAGATAGCTTGACTTACTAAAGGATTATGATTGTGAAATCTTATACCATCCTGGGAAGGCCAATAAGGTGGCAGACGCGCTAAGTAGGAAGAATCATGTAACCCTAGCGACGTTAAAACCTAATAAGGTAAGCGCATGGAACCGTATCGAAGTGTTGGGCATGAAAGTAAGAGTTCAAGGGTATATGGCACATTTGAGTGTACAGCCTACGCTTTTGGACAGGATCCAAACGGCACAAGCAACTGATGAGGAAGTGAGCAAGATACGTGCGAATTTAGTGGAAGGTAAAGGGAATGACTTTCGTGTAGGAGAAGATGGGGTTGTGAGGTACCAATTAAGGATTTGGGTGTCAAGCAATGAGGACATCAAAAGAGAGATCCTGAATAAAGCTCACTGTTTGAGGTTTTCTGAACATCCGGGAAGTACAAAGATGTATAGAGATTTGAGGGAATCATATTGGTGGAACCACATGAAGGGGGATGTGGCAGAAATTGTGTCAAGATGTTTGGTGTGTCAACAAGTGAAAAGTGAGCATCAAAGGCCTGCTGGACTACTACAGTCGTTACCTATTCCCAAATAGAAGTGGGAACATATAGTGATGGATCTAGTGGTGGGATTACCAAAGACGTTGAAAGGATATAATGTAATTTGGGTCATTGTGGATAGACTTACGAAATCGGCCCATTTTCTAGCAATCAAGGTGACGGATTCCCTAGAAAAGATGGCTAGGTTATACATTGATGAGATTGTAAGGTTGCATGGAATACCGGTTTCAATAGTATTAGATCGAGATGCAAGATTCACATCGAAATTTTGGAAAAGTCTGCAACAAGCGTTAGGGACAGAGTTGACAATGAGTACAGCTTTTCACACGCAGACCGATGGGCAGTCAGAGAGAACTATTCAGACATTGGAGGATATGTTAAGAGCTACATCGTTGGATTGCCAAGGGACTTGGGATGAACATTTGCCATTGGTGGAGTTCGCGTATAACAATAGTTTCCATGCTAGTATCGGAATGGCACCTTACGAAGCACTATATGGACGAAAGTGTAGATCACCGACTTGTTGGGATGAAGTAGGTGAAAGGAAGTTGACTGGACCGGAAATTGTCCAAGTGACGGCGGATAATGTACAACAGATACGAAATTGGCTTTTGACCGCTCAGAGTATACAGAAATCCTATGCTGATCGTAGGAGACGTGATTTAGAATTTCAGATAGGGGATAAAGTGTTTTTAAAAATCTCGCCAACTAAAGGAGTTATGAGATTTGGTATTCGCGGGAAGTTAAGCCTGAGGTACATAGGACCATTCGAGATTTTGGAAAGAGTTGGGGCAGTGGCTTATAAATTAGCCTTACCACCTGTGCTGGCGGGAGTGCACAATGTGTTCCATGTGTCAATTTTAAGAATGTACATTCCCGATCCAAGTCATGTGATCGAGTATAAGCAGCTTAGAGTTCGCGCTGATTTGAACTATGATGAAAAGCCTATGAAGATTATTGATCGCAAGGACCAGATTTTGAGGAAAAGAGTAATTCCTTTTGTGAAGGTGCAATGGAGCAACCATACGGAAAGAGAAGCTACGTGGGAGCTTGAGAGCGAGATGCGAGAGACGTATCCTGATTTATTTTCAGAATGACGTGCGATGGTTTGGAGGACCAAACCCTTTTAAGTGTAATACCCAGCCCTATTAGCCAATTATTTTATTGTGTAAACTATTTTATTTAATTTGGACTCAATAATTAAGGAGTAAGTATTGGACTTAACTTTGGGCCCAAGCAAATTAAAACCCGTTAAGTTATGGAATCCCTTTTAATTAAGGAATTAGGAACCCTAGTATATAAATACTCTTGATAAATCCCTAGCCCCCTTTCTATTTATCAAAAGAAAGAAAATAGAACGGGAAGGAGAGAAAGAGTGAGAGACGCAGAGAAAGGGAGAGAGAGACGGTCAGAGAAGAAGAAGAAGAAAAGAAAGGGAGAAGGATCGTGTTCAACAAAGGTAATTCTTGAACCCCTAAATCTTATCTTCTCCACCTTAGTTACCAAGCCATGATCATTAGAGGTTAATGAATTGAAACCCTAACCCTAAAAGATAGGGTTTGATTGAATGGAATTAGGAAAAGGAAGAAGGTGATGAGTATTGTATGTGTGCGTGTGTGCTGTGTTGTGTGCGTGCTGGTGTGTGTGAGTGTGTGCGGTTGTATGTGCGTGTGTGTATTGGTTGTGTGCGTGTGTTTGTGTGTGTGCTGTGATAGTGTAATTAGTGTGTGTAAATTACTTAGTTGAATAAAATGAGGAATTGAAAATAGTAAAACCCTAGATGGGATTTGATGAAACCCTAAGGGTATTTTGGTAAACCTAAAAAGGGTATTTTGGGTATAAATAAAATTGGGTAATGTGAGAAACCCTGGAACATGTATTGACCTTAAAAGGAGTTAAAGAGAATGACTCATAGGTTAATAATAAGAACAAGTAAAGTATAATTGGGACGGAAGTAAAACGTATTACTTTTGTCTAAGGAAATTATTTTTCGCATGTTTGTAGATACGTGCGCGTGGCTTTGTAAGAAGATTAACGCAAGCCAGGGTAAGGGATTACGTTCCTTAGTTCTTGAAGTCTCTATCCTTTAATGTAGGATTCCTTATATTTCTTTCAAGAGTAGTTACCAAGAGGCTGGTAATATTTGAAATCTAAAAAGTTGTGAACGTCTTTTGAATGTTCTTACCCTTGATATGTTTTACTCAATGGGTACCTAAAGTGAGTTGATTTTGTTGTGGTGTCCTTGTACCTATGAACACTAAGTGAAAACTTCGTTATATCAAGTTGCAGGTATAGACGTTAGCTTTGTCTTTAATGAAAAGGACTTAGCAAGACTGGTCTAGTTTTTAATGTAAAGAACTTAGACCTTTGTGCTGCTTATTGAAGCGGTTGGATTATCATGATAAATCTTAATAAGGGGATGTCCTAAAGGGTAGGCCCTCTTATCGCACCTGAAATGGTGACGTTATCTTGGAATTGACGGATTTGGTAAAATGTGCCACTTTCTTTGGAAATATATTTTATTAACTGTCTTGCAGTTAACAGTTACATGATGATCTTATAAAAGCCTATCTTTGAAAAGTTTTGTTAATGTTTCGTTCTTCCGGTCATCTCTTCCTAGTACCCGAAGAGATCCCGTATGAACTTACTGGGTATTGTTCGCTCACCCCTTCCATAATTATTGTTCTCCAGGTAATAAGTAGGAGAATGGCTCTAAGGAATGAGAAGGACGTCATTAAGGAGCACTGAAGGTTCTTTGGTGATTAGAGTTTAAGTGGACGGTGTTTACTAGCCGTTAGTTTTGAAAGACAATCATTACGTTTCCCTTATTTATTTTGAATTGTGGTTAGAGATACTAGCCGTGGAGATTTGAATTGTAGTTTATGACCGTTATTCCTTTATTTTGGTGACGGATTTATATTGTTTAAAGGATGTTATAATACACTGAAATTCGGGGTGTCACAATAAAAGTGCCATATTTTGAGTTTAAAATGCTAGATTTTTTATTTTTTTTTCAATTTTTCTATATGTTGAAACTCAGTTTGGACAACTTGAAAATGTCATTTCGGCCATAAAAAGTGCCAAACCAACAACTATAAGTGCCACAATTTTTTTAAAAAATGTAAGAACTAAGTTCGGACAGCTTATAGGTGCTTAGTTCACCTTTTAAAGGTGCCTTAATCACCTTTAAGAGTGGTTGTTTTGGCTTAAAAATGTTAGTTTTCTAAACTCAAAAGTGCAATTGAGTATTAAAATTAACATATTGATATTTGAAAGTGTCTAGTTAACATTCAAAATGTTAGGGCCTGTTTGGTAAAGCTAAAAATTAAGTTTTGAAAATGTAGAGCTGAAATCATTAAGTTGCTGAATTTTGTAAGACTTCAGTTTGTTTGGTACTGACAAACTACATACATCTTAATTTAATCAAAATTGTAAACAAACACTTAAAAATTAGTCTCATCTCTTTCATTTGATTTTTTTTTTTGTTTATCCTCAAACAAAAATAGTCATATTTTTAAAATAAATAATTATAATTCAAATTATTATTTGTCAAATTATCTTTTATTTAGACCGATAGTAATAATATTTGAGCAGTTTTTTATTAGTACTTTCATTTGTCCCACATTAATAAAATTCATCTTCACTATTTTGATCAATTTTACTATACTTTGACAAAAAAAATTGATAAAATTTAATTATGATACTCAAGTAAAACATTATCAAAATTTATAATATAAAAATAATTTTATTTTAATTTTATCATATTTAATCTATAGAAAAAATAAAATATTTCAACAAAATAAAGTAACATTAAATAAACAAATATGTTGATGAGTGGGTTTGAACTCATTCCCTTTTTAATCTTACCTCCTCTTACCTTGTTAAGACTTGTCATACTAGCTTAAAATTAATAGCTTATTTTAAGACAATCTTAACAATTTAAGTGATTGAAATTTCCCTTACCAAACAAGCTTAATTTTCTAATCTCTTAAAATGTTCCAAATTAAAAGCTTAATTGGGTTACCAAACATGCCCTTAGACAGTTGCTTAAAAGTTATAAGTGCAGGGTGCTCTCTTAAAAGTGCCATCTGTAAACTTGTCTTTAATTAATTCTTAAAAGTGCCATTTGAAAACTGGTATTTCATTAATTATAAGTGAATCTTATATCTTTTTCCCAATATTTTGCGCTTCCATATGTCATTTTAGTACCACCAAAGTCAAGGGAGCGGCATTGCACATTAGTTTTGAGATCAACTTTATTAAACAATAATCGTAATGAGTACAAAAAATGATTATCATAATAAAATTTTGAAAATTGTTACTATTGCACTATAAAAAAACCAACAACAAATTTTAAAATTTCATATGAATAATATATTAAAAATAATATGAATTAATTAAAAACAGGTAATTATGAGGTTTATGTATGTTTACTTTTCTCTTTTTATTATTATGAGCTAATTACAATAAAACATAATCAAAGTAAAAAATTCTCTCTCTAAAAATTTTCTCTTTAGAAATTTTCTCTCTAGCTTGACCGCGTCTCTTGGTGGCACAATGCCATCGGATGACACCCCGGGGGATCCTCCCCTATCATCTAAATCCACGATAACACCTCCACCATCATATGCAGATGCGGCGAAAGGTACGATCAAACAACCATTCACGGCGGTGGTGCAACATCAAGGGACAACACATAGCCAAAACTTATCCAAATCCCCAACTCTTGGCGGTTTTACCTTACCCCATCGACCCGCGGCACAGGTTGACGATGTACCTGCAATTTTGTTTACGGCAAGGGAATTCGATGTAGCCGAAAAACAATTGGAATTTACTATTGTTTTGAAGTTCTCGGCAGGTCGTCCATACCTTCGAGTTATCCAGGAACACACTGCAAGTGAGTTGGTCCTTACAATCTAAGACAAAATTTCTTTGTTAATCAGAGATGGATCAATCTGGATCTGTTGTGAAGAATCATGTGGAGACACCCGAGAAATTCAAGGGGTCTAATTTCAAATGATGACAACAAAAAATGTTGTTTTATTTGACAACATTGAATGTTGCGCATGTTCTCACAACCGAAACTCCGAAGGCTCTTCCAGAGGGAGAAGAAACAAGTGCTCCAACAAATGCTCAAAGGGCTGAAAATCAGAAAGCAATTGAGGCTTGGAACAAAGATGAATATAATTGCATAAATCATATTCTCAATGCTCTTGATGATTCCCTTTATGATATTTACTCTTCATTTAAAAATTCAAGGGAATTATGGGAGTCATTGAACAATAAATACAAAACTGAAATTGCTTGTTACAAGAAATTTATTGTTAACAAGTTTCTAAATTTCATAATGAGTGATGCCAAACCCGTTGTCAATCAAGTTGAAGAACTACAAGTGATTGTTCACGAGTTAGATGTTGAAGGTATGAGTCTAAACCCATATTTCCTTGTTGGTTCTGTTATTGAAAAATTACCACCTTCATGGAAAGATTTTAAAATCTTTGAAACATATAACCGAGAACATGGATTTTGAGCAATTGGTTCTTAAACTTCGCATTGAAGAGGACAATCGAAAAATTGAACGCACTGATGCTTGATAGACAAAATTATAATACCTCGCAAATGCACGAGCTATCGTTATTACAATATGCAAACACAAGGGTCGATCCACAAGAACTTGGATTAATTCTAAGTTATTTAATTATATAAACATAATAAAAATAACTAATAACAAATAAAATGATAGGTGATCAACATGAGCAAGCATATAAATGATAGGAATAACATAATTAAATGGTATCTCCAAACTTAACGACATTAATTAATCGTTAAAATTTGGACTTTTTTATATTATAATTTAATTTTGGGTCCTTTTAAATAGAATAAACCGTTTAAGACTTTTTGGATATTAAAGTTTCTTTAGTGATTTTTTGGTATTTTCCCCTAAATTTAATAACATTAATGCATAAAAATATTTAAAATCCCACCACATACTTCATAATAAATCCAACTTATTGTTTGAAATTGTAAATATTATTGTGATTTTTGAATAAAAAATACATGTTTATTTAGATATTAAAGGAGTATTAAAATTTGAAGTTAAGAAAATATATAAGTCTGTGCAATAGAAACAAACAACAAAATAAATATTTGATACTTAGTAATAATATAAAAAATTAAATAAGTTACACATATGACGCCTAAAAAGAAATAGTTGAATAGGGAATTTTTAAATATGATATTGATAATTATATGAAATTTGAGATCTTTGAACTACAACAATAGAGGATGTAACATTTTTTAAAAATACTCCTATATTTTAAACTGAAAAATGACTGAGTTTGTCTTATGAAATATGTGTTTTTCCTTAAAGATGGGAAAAACGTATTTTTTTAAAACACGCGGCCGCTTGTTTTAAAACAGACGGTGGTATTTTCGTAAATAACTTGCTAGCATCATAAATAACGAGTGTTAATATTACAAAGTGCAAGTAATTCAAACTAACGTTTATAAACATCGAAATTGACACTTTTCATAAGTGTTAGTGTTAGAAGTGCTAGTCATTACATTGATACTTATAAACATTGATACTGGAATTTATTAAAAGTGTCAGTGGTAGTGTCAATAAGCGCTAGTGTGCATGGCTGACACTTTTTAACACTACCACTGACACTTACAATGAGCCCCAAATACTTACTTAAATGTCACCGCGTGTTTTAAAACAACTTCATATTTATTACAAAAATGCCACCGCGTCATTTGGAAAAAGACGTTTTATGCTTAGTTTGACTTTGCATGCTTATTAAGAAATCAAGTGAAAAACAAAGAAAAATGGGTCAACAAAAGTAGGGAGGTGAGGATATAATTGTCAAAACACTATTCATAAAGCAAATGAGTGAAAATTAAGGTATGTAAGTAGTGTTTTTTTGTAATTAAATGAACTTTTTGAGGGTAAGATTCTTCAAAGCACTATTCATATTTGGTCATTTTAGGAATAAAACAACTAAGAACCTTAAACTGGGACATACCAAAAAGGAAAGTAAGAACCTTAAACTTGGACGGAGGGAGTATATTCAATCTACTCCACCCACTCATTTTCCCTCTTCATTTTCTACCACACAATTCATTCAACCAACCTACAATTAACCTCACTCATTCTCTCTCTTCATTTTCTACCACATATTTTCTTTATTTTATTCTTTTTCCATAGTTATTGTGTCCACCTTTTAGATCTCAAATAAGGTGGGAGGGATGAAGTATTCGAAAAGTTTTTTTTTTTTTTTAATTTGCTCTTTAGAGATAGAAGTAATAAGTTAAGCAACTTCTTTGAAACTAAAAACCTACAACCATTATAAGCCGCAATATCATCATTACTCTAAGACATTATTTCACGGCCAAAATACATTTACCCCCCCAAAGTATCCACCGAATCCCACTTTGCCCCCCAGTGCCAAATTTGTCCCACTTTGCCCCCCAAAGCTTCAATTTGTCCCACTTTCCCCCCCAGCTCCAGACTTTGCACCCCATCACTAACGAATGTTAGAAAATTTAACAGAATAGGTAACGATTGGACTATTTTGTAATGCTTATTAGTTTTTAAGGGTCAAAATGCAAAGTTTCAAATATTAAGTACTAAAAATTTATTTATTTTTCCAAATATTTAACATTATCTTAAATCATAAATAATTAATAAGTCTTGAAACTAATACTAATTTTATGCTAATTTTTTTTTTTTAAAAATATGAAATTATTTTTTCTAAATAAATGAAATTTATTTTTTTTAATAAAACTAAAAATTAAGTATGTTTTTTTTTATTTTTTAAATAAAAATATTTAAAAGAATATTGTACTTTTTTCAACAAACAAAAAAATACAATATTTTTATAAAATAAAAAAAAGGCTATAATGTTTTAATTTTTTTTAAATAAAATTCTTACAAAAATTACAATTTAAAATTTTTATTTTATGTTTTTTAAAAATATAAATAAAACTTTACAATGTTTTTTTAGAAAAAAAATCTTTATTTTTTTAAATATTTTTATTTAAAAAATAAAAAAAACATACTTAATTTTTAGTTTTATTAAAAAAAATAAATTTCATTTATTTAGAAAAAATAATTTCATATTTTTAAAAAAAAAAAAATTAGCAAAAAATTAGTATTAGTTTCAAGACTTATTAATTATTTATGATTTAAGATAATGTTAAATATTTGGAAAAATAAATAAATTTTTAGTACTTTAATATTTGAAACTTTGCATTTTGCCCCTTAAAAACTAATAAGCATTACAAAATAGTCCAATCGTTACCTATTCTGTTAAATTTTCTAACATTCGTTAGTGATGGGGTGCAAAGTCTGGAGCTGGGGGGGAAAGTGGGACAAATTGAAGCTTTGGGGGGCAAAGTGGGACAAATTTGGCGCTGGGGGGCAAAGTGGGATTCGGTGGATACTTTGGGGGGGTAAATGTATTTTGGCCTTATTTCACCGAACTCGAGTTCATCTTTTTGATGGTTTCGATTTCTCGATACACACTCTTATCCCCAACTACATCGCCAGTGGTCCAAATAGCAGTATAGGTCCCATTTTAAAATAAGTTTTACTTTTTTCCGTCTCAAAATATTTGTAGTTTTAGGACTTTCACACATATTTAATAATTTTTTTTTAATATCACTAAAATAAAATTTGAATATTTATTAGAAAACATAAAGAGTATAAGTATCATTGTATCGGAACCACTCAAAGTTACAATATATTTTTATAGTTAATATATATATATATATATATATATATATATATCGCGCTCCTGTGAGAACCATTTTATGTGAGAACCGTGAGAACCAATCATAACCATTAGATTAGAAAAAAAATCAAGGGTCCAGATGTTAGATACATTGGATACATTAATTAATTTTCGAAAAACAATTGGATACACTAGTTTCTAACATAGTGTATCCAAGTGCAACACTTAGATACAATACTTATTAACATATTGTATCCAAGTGTAATATCGATTTTTTTGTAATGTTTCTAAGTGTATCAATTGTATCTAACATATGGACCCTTGATTTTTTTTTTCTAATCTAATGGTTATGATATATATATATATATATGTAGGTAGGTGCTCAAATGAGAACCATAAGTGTGTGAGAACCATGAGAACCAACAGCAACCGTTGGATTAGAAAAAAAGGGACGGCGCAGATCGGCTTGGGAGGGTGGATGACGCGGTGGCATTTTTGAAATAAGTCGAAACTTCAAGGGCAGAACATGTAATGTATCGTTATGTTCTTATTTTGTGGCTATGCGTTGAACACGTCGACGACAGAAAGGGAGGCGGTGGCATTTTTGTAATAAGTCGTTAGATACACTAAGAGCAATGGTTTGTGTATCCTATAACTGGAACATAGTATCATGTTTCATTTTATTGGATACATTAGTTTTTGCCTAAATGTATCCAAGTGAGCATTGGATACATTTAGTTTTGACCTAATCTGTCCAAATAATGTATTCAATGAATTATCCAAGTGAACTATTAGATACATTAGTTTTTTTCTAACTGTATCCAAGTGAACATTGGATACATTTAGTTTTGACCTAATCTATCCAAGTAATGTATCAAATGAATTATCCAAGTGAACATTGGATACACTAGTTTTGCCTAAATGTATCCAAGTGAACATTGGACACACTAGGAAATACCTTTTGTGCTTAGATAGCGTCTTGCTTGCTGGACTAGCTTTTGGAGGGGTAGAGTCCTAGGATAAGTCCTTTTAGCCATTTCTATTGAATCCCTTTCTCCTGTACTCTTAGTAGTATATAGACTTTGACTATTCAATATCCTATCCTAATTAAAGTGAGGATATCTACAGTTCAGCAAGTAGTGTTTCGCCCTTTTCTTCCCAAGAACTATATGCATCATTTGCTAAAAGAGTGCCCTCAAAGGATTCATAATATTCCCGCTTGCTTTCCCAAGAAAGAATTCATCTCAGTCGGCGATGCCTCACAGCCTTTCCCAATCAAATCACCCGAAAAATTCTTCTAATAATTCATAAGGTGAGGCATTTTCCCCGGCATACGGAAAAGATGACGCAAAAAACTCACCACTTGTCCCGAGTGAGGAAATGCTTCGCATATTTTGCCACTTGAAAATGGCAAAATAGGCAAACATAAATGATAGTATAAAAACTTTAGTTTTTATGTGCGGATTAAGGGGCTGCTCCTTCACGCTGTGGCTGTGGAGGTGGGGGCTATTATCCGATCGTTCTAGGATAAGACTGGTTTCAGTTGAATAGGAAAGCTGTCTACGATTCTAATTTTCTCTCTATCTTACAAGTAAGCGCGGACGAGACGAGATCAATAGGGCATCCAGGGCCCCGGCGCCCAGCTCAGCTGGAGAGGCCTAGCCTGATCTGAGAAGTTCGTCTTCGGTTCGGATAGACTGAATTCAAGAAGGCCTAAGCCCCTTGAATCAATAAGAAAAGAAGTGCTAAGTTTCAGATCAGTGAATAAACCGAAACGAAAGAAGAGACTTTTCTCGCTCGGCGCCTAAAGCGCACTATGCTCCGATTAAAGAGAAGGGCCGGGAAAAAAGGGCCGCCTTTCTTGTTCGTGGTTCTTTTGATCCTCAAACTTGATTGGGTGGTTTGGGAAATCAAACTCTTCCGCTTTATGGTTCGTACATTTCTTACGGGTCTGAAGGGTTGTCCGGAAAAGCCTCTTCCAAAGGATATACGGGAGAGGCTCATTTGGTACAGAAGATGTCTGCTTGCGATGCCGAAACTCTATTCCCTACTACTTATAAGCACTAATACCGTAGGCTACTTGCTTTAACACTGGTAGGTACAGGTAAATGACATGGCGTATCTTAGCCATGTGGCTAGCGCTGTGGGCAAGCCTTTGCATGCGGACAACTTCACTTCTTATAGGCGCAGGATCCGTTTCGCCAGGGTTTGTGTTGAAGTTGATGTCTCTAAAACCCTGGTCAAGGAATTTGAGTTCAGAGTCGGCAAGGGGAAGAAGAGAAAGGGGATAAGCAAAGTTCTTTTCTCGCTGTTGTTTACAACAAAAACCAAACTTTATCTACCAAAATGTAGTCCTTGAAAGCACTTTGCGGAGTGGACTTGGGCTCCTTAGTTAGACTGATTCTTTCTTCCGAAACTTCATTAAGAGAGGAAAATGGAAGCTAACTGACATTAGTACGGAAAGGGCTTTTGCCAACCGCCTGGGTGGGAAAGTTCGACTTTGAAGACCAGATTTATAGTAGTATCCTCTTCTTACTTAAGCTTGTGAACGGATAGGAGATGAGTCGGCGATTCTCTTCACAGATGTTTTCGCTCCCTGATCTCGAGATCGCTATTTTCAAATTGCAAGACCCGATTCTAGTCCCTTTGAGAGACAGAGTTGGTTAGTTTACTCTTGGATTATTTCTGCCCACTTTTGGTGAGTGGGACTTTTGTTTTACGCCATATTTTGGCGTTCTGCTGGTAGATCTCCAAGTCCTTCTGCGCTTGCCCTAATCTATAGCTTCAGTCTAACCGCCTTCCCTTTTCGTTTTGAGGCGGCGTGGCTCCACCACGAGAGTTTTCACCAATTCTTCTCCGATAACTGGAAAGAAGTAAAGGATAGGTTACTAAAATGACTTCTAAGCAACTTTTTGAGATTCTATTCTTTAATATAGCATCAATAGATCTCACCTTTCCAGACTTCGGCACTCGCGTTTGTGTTTTTTAAGCGATAAGACCATTATGCCCTCACGTCGCCTATAATTTCAAAATTGCCACCGCTTTTTTTTTTCTTCCTCTCTAATCTGTACCGTTGGTTTATTTCTAATCCAAAGGCTATAAGTGGTTCTAATGGTTCTCACACACTTAAGGTTCTCACAGGAGCAAGATCATATATATATATATATATATATATATATGTGTGTGTGTGTGTGTGTGTGTGTGTGTGTGTTTGTTGGTAGGTGCTCAAATGAGAACCTAAATATCGTGATAACCGTGAGAACTTGGATACATTAGGTAAGAACCTATAATGTATCCAAGTAATGTATCTAAGTGAAGCATTGGATACATTAGTTTTTAGATAATGTATCCAAGTAATGTATCCAAGTGAACCATTTGATACATTAGGTAAAAACCTAATGTATCCAAGTTTTCACGGTTCTCACGATATTTAGGTTCTCATAGGAGCACGACCCTATGTTTGTGTATATATATATATACATATACATATACATATATATATATATATATATATATATATATATATATATATATATATATATGTTTGTTTATATATATGTGCATCGCATATTTTTACTGCACGAGGGGTTTTGAGATTTCCCACTATTTGAAACGTTTGAGGAAACTGACTTCTCATTTTCGATTGATCGAACCAGTATTTTTATTACCCACAGTAACTGTTGGAGCAATTATCCCACATTGAGAATTAACAAGCCAAGTAACGACCATATAAAGATTCAGGATCACTGCTCCAATTGCTAATTGGTTTTGGGCTTAAATACCTTTACCCCCCTCAAAATTATCCATTTTGCCTTCTGGATCCTTACAAATGTTAGAAATTTAACAAAATTGATCATGTGCATGTCACATGATGGGTATTTCCGTTATTTTTACTCTCAACCTTCCTTCAATTTAATTTTTCACTCCTCTCATATATGATAAATTTAAAAAAAATATTTTTGCACTATTTATTACATAAAAAAATTATAAAATTATAACATCAATATAAATTACTAACATATTATTTAATTGATTTATTTATTTTAATGATACTAACAAAAAAATAAATTAAAAAAATGACTCATGTAATAAATAAAAAAATTACTTTTGGATTTTCAAATATTAGTAAAATAAAAAGTATAAAATAATTAAACCTGAAAAAAAAAAAGAAAAAATAAATCATATCAAACTAAAACCCACCAACTATAATTTATAATGCAAATATAAAATTATTATTTTTTACATGAGTCATTTGCTTGATTTTATTTATTATTTATTAGTATTATAATTTTTTATGTAATATATAGTGTAAAAATATTTTTTAAACTTATAATAAGTGAGAGGAGTGGAAAAATAAATTAAAGGAAGATTGAGAGTTAAAGTGACGAAAATACACATCATGTGACATGCACATAATCAATTCCGTTAAATTTCTAACATTTGTTAGCATCCAGAGGGTAAGTGGGATAATTTTAACATTAGGTACCACTTAGACACAAATTTCGCGCTGGGGTGCAAACTGGGATCCGGTGTATACTTGAGGAGGTAAATGTATTTAAGCTTTGGTTTTGAGATGGAATTTCTGACTTTATCATGGTATCAGAGCCTGGTTTTTTATATCTGAGCCCAATCAATTATATATCCACTCGTAAGCCCAAAATTTCCCTACGGGCGAATTTAAAATTAAAGAAACATTAATAAAACCTCAAAAGCTACTCGTATACAAAATAATTGAGGGGAGGGAGGGAGCGTTTGGGGGGCAACACTAAGGAAATGCAGCTTTCACCTCTGCATGCCATTATAATCCAACAACTCCAAGACAAAACAATGAAAAGGGATGAAATGAGATAGTGGGAGAAGGAATGTTTTTTTTCTTTGATTTAATAAATTTAAATAAATATATTTATCTATTTTTTCTAGAGAGAATGTTTGAATGTTTTTGTAATAATAATTAAAAGATTTGATCACCAGTCCAGTACATATCATGGTTTCAATCAAAGCATGATAAACTCCAAAGATTATTCCCACTTCTAATACTTGTCTTTTACCCTCAAACATTTTTTCTTTTCTCTTTGTTCCTATGCCCTAACAAACACTAAACACCAAAGAAAAGAGAATTTTGATGGGGAAGATGAAATTATCAGAAAAGTAATGAATGAGACATGAGACTTTGTCAAAACAAAACTCCATCCAATTCATTTCATTTGTTGATGTCAAAATTTAATTTGACCTTTCATGCCAATAATTATAGGTCTACACATAGAGATGTCTGCTTAATTACTTAATTATGAAGCAAGATTACGTCATTTTATTAGGATTTAGGAGGGTTAGACGAAATCAATTCATACATGGTAGAGAAGAAATAATATGAAAGACTCAATTTTATTATGAACAATAGGTTACATATTTATAGTGTTTACAAGAACATTCTAGATCTAATCTATCTTGGGTTACAAGTTTTGAATCTCCTATTGATATACACAATATCTAGGTTAGTAATATCTAAAAGATATTTACAGAATATACTTTGGAATATATAATATTCCTTATACGCTCCCGCAAGATGGACGATCCTTGGAGAAGTCCAATCTTGGAAAGACATGAGATGAACCGGGTTGATGAAGCAGTTGAGGTGGATGAGTTCCCGGATGCGGGTGATGTTGCCGTGATGATCTTGGCAAAAGTTGAAGCACGTGATGTCACCTTGGTCGTCACCATTGTAGGGGTTGTACCCCTCACGTGTGAGAAGAGTTGGTCATCACAAAGGGGTTTGTTGCGGTACCTTTGGAGTTTTTACGTCAGAAATACGATTGTTTGGTGGAGAGCTGAGGTTTGGGCGGCAAGATGGTTTGCCGAAGGTAAGATGGTGGTGGGGTTGTGCGGCAGGAGGGTTTGCCGAAGGTGAGGGGGGGGGGGTGAGGGGCAGAGAGGGCAGTTGATGAGAACATCGGCAATTGGGTGGTGCCGAGGGTGGGGCGGCAGTAGGGTTTTGCGGTAGGTTGTGCGGTAGGGGAGGCGGTAGGTTGTGCGGTAAGTTGTGCGGTAGGGGATGAGGTTGTGAGTGCGGTAGAGGAAAGGGTGTCGGTAATTGGGTTGTACCGAGGGTGGGACGGCAGTTAGGGTTTTTGCCTGAAAAGAACGGGTTGTAGAGGTTGTTCGGACCGGTATTGAAGAGGGTCCGGGAGGGCTGGTTAGGGGGTCCGGGCGGGTTTTGATGAGGGTCCGACCGGTGGTAAGGGGTTGGGCGGGTTGTGTAGGTGATCCGGACGGGCAGTTAGGGGAGTCCAGGCGGGCTGTTTAGGGGGTTGTCTGGAAGGGATTGATGAAGGAGGGGGAGGTGCGGCTGTGGGTATAGCCTGAGCGGGTGAGATGGAGGGGGCTGGATGGTGTAGGAAAGTTGGGGTTTAGGTCTGTCAAGGTGAGTAGAGTTGCCTCTAGGGTTTCGACAAAGAGGGGTTGCCGAGGGTGTGTGATGGGTGAGAAGAGGATGGCGTGGGGGAGGGGCTAAGGACGGGGGGTGGGGGGGGGGGATGGGGGGGTTCTTGGCTTGACTAGGGTTTTACCAAGTGGTGTTGAAGGATGGAGGAGGTGGTGTTTTGAGGGAGGCGGCTGTGGGTTGGCCGCTAGGGTTTTGGGAGGTTTTGAGAGAATGAAAAAAAAAAAAAAAAAAGGGTTTCGGCTAGCAAGGGGGGATTAGCCGAGGGTGGTGTATGGTGTGGGTTGTCATGGTGGAGCAGAGGTTAGAGCTGAAGTTATGTTTAGGTGAGGATAGGAGGGTTTGCCTCTAGGGTTTCGACAAGGAGGGTGTTTGTCGTAAACATAAATAGTGAAAAAAAGGGAAGATTCCCGTATGTAAGGTTGCTTCAGCGCAGCAGTTTTAAAATGACGATTCCCGCTTCGTTTGTGGTCCGATCGGGGTGATTTTTTCTCCTGAGTTTTGCTAAGAGATAGGACTTTGATCCTACTTGTGTCGATCTGGATTTCCAGGTCTCTCGGCAAGTGGTTATTCTGGGTTAATCTGCTGCAGTTTCTGAATATTTGTTTGGGCAGTTTTGGTGGGAGATGAAGATGGGGTTTTGTAGGTGGTGGCGGAAGCATGTGGTGAAGGTGGGTGATGGTGGATATAGGGTGGGGCGGCAAGGGTTTGCCGCTAGGGTGGGTTTTATAGGTGGGTGGCGGAAGATAGGGTGGAGCGGCTAGGGTTTTGCCTAGGGTTTTGGTGGAGAAGTCCCTCTATGGATCTTTTTGCTCTGATACCATATTAGGATTTAGGAGGGTTAGACGAAATCAATTCATACATGGTAGAGAAGAAATAATATGAAAGACTCAATTTTATTATGAACAATATGTTACATATTTATAGTGTTTACAAGAACATTCTAGATCTAATCTATCTTGGGTTACAAGTTTTGAATCTCCTATTGATATACACAATATCTAGGTTAGTAATATCTAAAAGATATTTACAGAATATACTTTGGAATATATAATATTCCTTATACATTTCTCATCAACAGTTCACTTATTATTCTCTAGCTTAATTTTATTTTCACATTTACTTTGAATACTCACAACAACTACTCTAATAGATTATACTTATATTTTCGTAATTGCTCACTTGTTATGAAATGAACTACTATTATGTAATACTCCCTCCATTCCAAAATGATCTTCCTATTTGCTATTTTTCATTGTCCCAAAAAGTTCTTCTCATTCTACAATTTAAGCTTACAAATGCATAAACAAAACATGGCTAATGAAGCAAGTGTTCATATCCTTAAAAAGTTTGAATAGTCAAATGCGAATATCATTATGGGTCGGAGGGAGTAATGACTATTATTTCATGACAATTTAATATCAACTCTTACATGTACTTTTCATGAGGATAAGGGCTTGCTGGTGTAGTCTCATATGTATTTTCATGAGGATACGGGCTTGCTGGTGTAGTCTTACACAGTAACTAAATTTCTTGTCATTAAATTTCTTCATTACAGATAAAATCATCTTTTCGCATCTACTTCGATCAATATAAATTTTATATTTTAATAAAATGTACTCCCTCTGTCTCTAAATGAGTGTCCATTTTCAAAAAATCTTTGTCCCGTGTCTTCTTTTAACATAACTTTGTCTCTAAATGTTTTTTTTCGAAAAAAATTTCACCGATCTCTTTATACTTGCAAAACTAAGTGTTTGCAAAGAGGATTACAAGATTATATATGAATCTTTGCCACCAAATTGTGCAAAAAGTTGAGATTTTCAGATGTCCCTTAAAATAAAATTTAGACACTCATTTAGGAACAGAAAGAGAAAGAGTAGAATACTATTCGATCCAACTATACACTCCCAAATCTCATTCCTACCTACGCAATATCAACAACCCTTTTCAACAAAAACATCATAACAAGGGTGTTGAAATTCAATTCCAAGTAAATGCCCACAAGAAGAGGGCACCATATGATCTCCCTTCTCCAAAGGAAAAGGGGGGCTTTTTTTTTCTTTAATAGGGGACAATATGACAGAGTATCACCCTACCTATTATTCCTCCAAACACACCCTTCCATGTGCTCCCTTCTAAACCTTCTTTTGGATTTTCCCTATTTACCCTTTTCTCCTTTTCTTTTTTCCCCCACTTTTTTCTCAATTTTCACAATCCCACTCAACCAAAAAAAAAAAAGAATTAAAGTACCAGCTCCTAGATTGGCCTCACAACCCTTTTCTCCTTGGATTCTTATGCCTTGGCTGTTCTTGATGCCCCCCTTTTTCTCGTTTCTATCTTTGAATCATTTGGAGTTGGAATGAACTAAAGTGCAAAAAACATGCATATCTACTCATTGTAAAATGACTATTCTACCCGACACAGCATATTTCATGATCTCTAGCTCTATATAAAGAGCATGCAACTGCAGCTTCATCTTCAACAATGACCAACTCTTGCACCCTCTTTTGACACCTATAAACAAACCCTCCTCTCTCTCTCTCTCTCTCACAGATACACACACACACACACAAATGGTAATGGAAATGAGTGACCAAAAGGTGAGATGTTCCACCATTACATTGTTGCAAGAGAGGTTTAAGAGATTGGAGAGAGTGAAGGAGATGAGAGAAGAACGCTCGCTCTTGAAACTCCTACCAGACTTTGAGCCATTCGGCCATCAAAAACGCAGTTACTACTACGATGAAGAACCATCCAAATTGTTTTTCCAATCCGAAATAATCCATCCAACTACACAAATAAAGCCATCTCCGTCCCAACTCGTCCACCTCTCTCTCTGGCCAAGCTCACAAACTGAGTATGCTAACAATTATTTTGTGACAAATATAACAACAACGACGTCAAAGCCTAACTTGAGTACCAAGTCATGGCTCAATGATGCCCTCTTGGCGCGCACTTGTTCAATCAAAGTTGATGACACTGCAACGGATGTTGATACTTCTCTTCATCTCTAGGAAATATGTATGTATTATGTGATGAGAATGGGTACTTTTAATAGATATAATGAGGCTATTATCATGCTTTGCATTGACCTTGCAAAGGCTAG
Organism: Campanula takesimana; assembly: GCA_026119855.1. Classification (NCBI taxonomy): domain Eukaryota; kingdom Viridiplantae; phylum Streptophyta; class Magnoliopsida; order Asterales; family Campanulaceae; genus Campanula; species Campanula takesimana. The sequence continues at coordinate 113,604 of JAOWBW010000435.1, read as the reverse complement.
GTTTTAATGTGTCATCTTATAATTATTTATATTAGTGGGGGAGTATGTATTGTTTTGTAAGACACCTACTTAATAGTACCAATATTAAACCTTTCAGAAAACAGTAATACCTATATTATAGGGTTTCTAGATGGTGAAACCCTAAAATATCATTATGGAGAGGTAACTTTCGATGCCGTTTGAGTTATTGAAATACTTTAGTGATATGAGCACTGTGATGATATCAAACGCGACATAAATATATTACGGAGATAAGAAAATTTTACTTCTGTAATGTGACATCTCTAATTGAACATAAAAAATATATATGAACTTTGATCGTGATAGATAAACGGTTGGAAAAATGTGTAAATGTGTGAAAGAAATTGCGCGCGTTTCCTTACAAAAATCATTCGTTGATTAAAGTGGGTTATAAAGTGAATTAAAATTTTCTCCATGTAAATATTAAATGTGGTGTGTCCAATTTAATATAGGATGTGAAGAAAATTAAGAGCCCAAAGTTGATGGGTAAGTTGGGGGAATGGGTATGTATCCCACATGGGAAATGAAGTAAAAGGCTCCCTAGGCTCCTTCCTTTAAGAGGGTATCCCAAATGGAAAAATAAAAAGGAAAATGTCCCAAGACCATTGGTGGGTAAAATTATTTGAATTTGTCTCATACTGGTTTAGACTAGAGGCTCTCTCCCGCGCCCGGGTGAGCAGGGGGTGCAAATTTAGTTTAAAAATTGTCGATTTATGCCCCGAACTCATGTGTTCAGCAATATATCAACATTAATTCTGTGTTGATGATATTGATTTTGTAACAGCAGAAAAAATAAAACCTATTTGATTTGTAACTGCTCTGAATTGATTTTCCAGTTTTAATTGTCATTAAAATGGGATGTATAAATTGAGCAGTTCACTTTGTTTTGAACACACAATTCAACAGTCTCTCACCCTCTTGCTTTTAGCGTTTCCTTGGCCCTCTTATTCTTTCCGTGGTGACTCATTCCAGGCACATCGAAGTTCGCCGGAGGTACTATTGTGCAGTCACTGTCCGGTCCGTCCGTTGTATCCTGGGAGACAGGCGTCCAACATATCCTCAAGCACAACATCGGTGAGGGGGCGAATTTGTCTTAATGACAGTGTTGTTTTACACGACTCGGACAAACCCATCAACAACCTTTTCCAGTTTCTGTTTTTGTTGTAATTTATATTTCTATTTATGTTTCTGTTCAATATTGTTGTAATATTTCTAACATAAACTTCCACTCACTATTATCGATTAAGCACCAACATCGTCCACGATTTTTTATTTATTTATTTATTTTTTTTTTGTGAGGGAGGGGTTGTGAGAAGCCAAGTGGACCCAAGTTGTTTATGCTCATTGGTTTGTGTGTGTGGCTTATATAGCAGACCGAGTTTTCGGGCTCGAGTCCTTACAAATGGTATCAGAGCGGTAACTCAACCATAAGGCTTATGGGTACCATCTTACTACTGAATGGGCCTTGCTGGGACGATAAAGATTTGAGTGGAGGAGATTGTGATATCCTCCGCTCTACATCGGTAAGAAGTGAACTTTGATTGTGATAGATAAGCTTTCACAAATTATTGAGCACCGAAAACATTAGGGACTTTTGAGTGGGTCTGTGGGAAGTCAAGTGGACTCAAGTTGTTTTTGCTCAGTGGCTAGTGAGTAAGGCTTATGTAGCGGACCAGATTTTCGGCCTCAAATCATTACTAAAGTGTGATATCCATCATACCACGAACACCCAAGCTAATCTAAGATCAAACACACACATTCAAGCACACACGCACAAGCACACATGCACAAGATTTAACACCTATGATCAAACACGTACGAACACTCATGCTTATGTATGTATACACGCACTGCAGGGTCTGGTGATCTAATAAACACACAATAAAATACCCACATTGTCATGAACAAAAAAAAAAAAGATAGAGAGAGAGAGAAATAGAGAGGGGGCAGATATGGAGAGGGAGAAGAAAAATACTACCTGAGAAGATGAAGGTGACGGTGTATGAGACAAGAAAATGATGGCGAGGTTGTTGTTAGTAGTCATGGTAAGGGGAGGGGGAAGGAAAGGGAAGTGTGTTGGGGCGGAGGAGATGAGAAGATGAGAAGATGAAGAAGAAAAAGAAGAAGAAGAAGAGAGAGAGAGAGAGAGAGAGAGAGAGAGAGAGAGAGAGAGAGAGAGTAGGGTATTTAAAACATGTGTCTTAAACTCTGAGGTTTTACCATAAAATCAACTCTTGACAAAGGGAGTGGCACAGGATCTTTATATGTTATAGGCAATGTTCGTCAATTCCCGATGTGGGATAATGTTTCTAACACGCCTCTCACGTGTAGTTGGGCTTTGCCAAGTCTTACAGCGTGAACTTATCAATCGGGTCAAAAGGAACAACATCATGGACAGTTGGGTCTGCACGTGTAATGGACCTGCCCTTATACCATCTTTAAATCTAAGGTGTAACCTTAAAGCCAATTGGTGCTAAGGGGAGTGACCTAAGATCTTTATATGTTATACGCAAGGTTCGACGATTCCCGATGTGGGATAATGTTTCTAACACGCCCCCTCATGTTTAGCCGGACTTTGCCAAAGCTTACAATATGGACTTATTAATTGGGTCGCGGTGAGCAACAACATGGGCCGTTGGGCCTTCACGTGTAACAGACCTGCTTTGGTACCATCTTAAAGTCTGAGATTTCACCTTAAAACTAATTGGTGCTAAGGGAGAGTGATCATCAATTCCTGATGTGAGATAATGTCTCTAACAATGTGCACTCTTTTTTTGTGCATAGGGTTAGTTGGGTTAGATGGGTGCCAAAGAGGTCTAGGTATCAGTAGGGCTGTAAACGAGCCGAGTCGAGCTTTGGGGTCGTTTAAAACTTATCGAGCTCGAGCTCGAGTCCACTTGCTTGTTCGAGCTAGAGTCGAATCGAGCTCGCGAGCTACTCGTGAACAACTCGAGTCGATATCGAACTCGAGTTTTAACGAGCCGAGCTCGAGCTTAGACATTTTTTTAACAAAAATATGGTCTTAACGAGCTTATCGAGCCGAGTTCGAGCCGAATTCGATCCGAGTTCGAGCCGTTCATAAACAAAAATTCAATTTTAATGAGCTTATCGAGCCGAACTCGAGCTTTTAACGAGCTAAACGAGCCGAACACGGTCGGCTCGATAACAAAACCGAGCTTGAAAATCGGTTCGAGCTCAACTCGAGCTTCACCTCGAGCTCACTCGAGCTCGAGCTTTCACGAGCCGAGCTCGAGCCAGCTCGGTTCGTATAACAGCCCTAGGTATCAGGGGTTCAATCTCCATCAATGCATTTTCAAGTGCGCTCGTATAATAGTTTAAGGCATTCACTAATAAAAACTCCAATTTAAAATTTAAAATTTAGATTGAGTAACTTAATTAAGTGAGTTGAGCTAATTAACAATCTTAATAATAAATTTAAATGGGTCAGCTTGAAAATAATATTACTAAAAAATTATAATTTTAAGTGAGACATCGAAAAAAAAAATGGTTAGACCCAAAGCGATAGACAAGGGAGTCTTTTTGGATAGAGCCCATTAGCTGCACTTTATTCATCTGTTTCCAAGTGTTTTGTTGCAATAACATGATTTTATTACAACGAGTAGAAAAATCAAACTCTAAAGGAAGATAATGATCTATGACAAAGGAGAAAATTACCGTAGGGTCCCCCATTCTAAGCTAAATTACCACCTAGTCCACGCACATTTTCAATATTACTATGTAGTCCACGCACATTTTAAATATTCCCATATAGTCCATTAAAATTATAGAATCCCGAAACTACCCCTTATTTTCAATTAAAACAGAAACCCCTCCCCTCTCCTCACATTTAGACGCAAATTGCGTTCTCTCTCTACTTTCTTTCACTGCTTTCTCTCTCTTCTCCATCCCCACCTCCGGCGACCCCATCCGGCCACCTCCGGCGACCTTTCCCTTCCCCATCGCCGGTGACCCTTCCTCTTCACCTCCGGTGACCTTTCCCCTCGATTTCCGAACCCCGGCGACCATCACACTGCGTTTTCACTCTCCTCCATCCCCCACCTTCGGAGACCCCTCATCTCCCCTATCTCCGGCGACCATCTCCCAGTACCAACGCCCTCTTTAGCCATGGCTGAACCTAGAGGAGTTCTAGGCGACAACCACGAGCCAACAACCGTCGAAAAATTCCGGCCAAGATGCCAAAATCCGAATCAAAAACAAAAAACTGCACCTCCAGAATTCGGACTTAAAAACGCGATTCCCGATGATTGAACCGTTGGATCGTCTTCAAATTTCTGGAGGGAGTTCGCAACACCTAAACTCTACTTTCCACCGTTGGGATCTTCCAAAATATGTCCGGTGCCGGAGATATGGCCGACGGCCGAACTGGAAAAAACCCAAAAAAAATCGCTACCCCTATCTCCGGCGACATTCTACCTAACCTCGGCGACCCTCCCTCCCCGAACCAAATGCGTCCCTCACCCTCTCAACCCAACAAGATCCAGCCGGCCAACTGTTCAGATTCAACCAAATCGCCCAGCCATCTCACCATCGCTGGCCAACTCCGGCGACCCCATCCCTCCCCTAACCCCGGCGACCCTGCAGCTCCTTCTCCGTCACCGGCCACCCTTACACCATCTCCGTTCACCCCTCCCCACCTCCGGCAATTACAGATCTAGCCCTCACCTCTCTCTCTCTCTCTCTCTCTCTCTCAATGGCGAACCTGCAACTCCTTCTCTGTCACCGATCACCCCTCCCCCACTCTTTCTTCGGTCACCGCTAGCTCCGGCGACTTCCCTCAAAGTCGGTCTGTTTGTTGTTGGTTTTTTTTTTTTTGTTGTTGTTGTTTTTTGGGAAATGAGAGTACAACTGTGAATTTGTTATTGGAACAATTGCGAACTTACAATTACGAGCTAACATTTGCGAACTTACAATTGTGAACTTACAACTGTGAACTTGTTAGAAGAAGTGCGAACTTACAATTGCGAACTTGTTTTTGGAACAAGTGCGAACTTGTTATAGAAACAATTGCGAACTTACAATTGCGAACTTGATTTTGGAACAAGTGCGAACTTGTTATTGAAACAATTGCGAACTTGTTCTTGGAACAATTGCGAACTTGTTTTTGGAACAAGTGCGAACTTGTTCTTGGAACAAGTGTGAACTTACAATTGCGAACTTACAACTGTGAACTTTTTCTTTTAAACAAATAGTAATTTTTTTTTTTATAAATGTGAATTTGTTCTTGGAACAAGTGCGAACTTACAATTGCAAACTTGTTTTTGAAATAATTGCGAACTTACAATTGCAAACTTACAATTGCGAACTTACAACTATGAACTTGTTCTTGAAAAAAAATAGTTTTTTTTTTTTTAATGTTTGAATTTGTTCTTGGAATAACTGTAAACTTGTTTTAGAACAATTGTGAACTTGTTCTTAAACAACTGTGAACTTACTGATTAGTTCACAGTTGTTTGGTCGCCGGAGTTGGTGGTCGCCGGATTTGATTGTGTTCTTAGTAGTTTTGTTGACAACTGTGAACTTACTGATTAGTTCACAGTTGTTTGGTAGCCGGAAATGGTAGCCGGAAAATGGTCGCCGGAAAATGTTGGCCGGAGGTGGTCGCCGGAAATGGTGGCCGGAATATGGTCACCGGAAAATGGTGGTCGGAGGTGGTCACCAGAAAACGGTGGACGGAGGTGGTTGCCGGAAAACGGTGGTCGGAAAATGGTGGCCGGAGGTGGTCGCTGGAAAATGGTCGCCGGAGACGGTGGCCGGAAAATTTTACCGGAAAAGGCCGACGGAGACGGTGGCCGGAAATGGCCGCCGGAAAATATTGCCGGAAAAAGGTGGCCGGAAATGGTCGCCGGAAAATGGTGGCCGGAAAATATTACCGGAAAAGGTGCCGGGAAAAGGTGGCCGGAAAAAGGTTGCCGGAGGTGGTGGTCGGCCGGAGGTGGTGGCCGGTCGGTCAAAGGTGTTGACCGGTGAGAAGGTGAAAGGTTGAGGAGGGAGGGGTAATCATGTAATTTCCAGTCATTTAGTAAGGGCATTCATGCCCTTTTAATATCCCTTGGACTAGGTGGTAATATTGAAAATACCTTGGACTAGGTGGTAATTTAGATTCTAATGAGGGACTAAATGGGAGTTGCCCCATGACAAAGTTCATTGCCTTATTACAATAATAACATGTTCGAAAAAAATAAAATTAGAAAGTTACCAATGTAAACAATGGATTCAGGTTTTGTCATAAAGTTGTCAATTGATCATGGTCTTAGTTTATTTGGGATCTTAAAGTTTCTTTTTCCAACCTAATTACGCGTTTTACATCATCAGCAACTTGTACTTGGATTGAATACGGTCAAGTAGCACTTTTGACAATGGCTCAACGCAGTAGGCAAAGAGAGGGATTGACCTCTAAAGCGCACAATTAAAAAAAAAAAAAAAAACTTGTCTTGAATTTGAATGGTAAACCCAATTAAAATTTGACGGTAATTGTACAAGATTTAGTTATCCGTATATAATTAAAAAAATTGTTATCAACAATCTTTAGAATTATATACGAAAATTGAGTTTTCAAAATATTTTGATCAAAGTTCGATTAAATTAACTATGTAAATCAAAGCGAAACTATATTTTATATTTTCAAGACGGTGAGAATATCTATTCGTGTGAAAAACTAATTTTATTTCGATTTGATTATTAATGCAGTATATAATCAAACTCTAATCAAAGACTGTTGAAATTCAATTTTCTTAAAGTTGTAATTGATGTATCCTTCACAATAGTCATATCATATTATTCTTCTAAATCTAATAAAGATAATTAATTTTTTTTGTGAACTATTCATTAAAATTCAATTAAGTTGGCTATAGCAATCAACAGGAGACTATTTATCTGGCACACAAAAGAAGGGGGTGGAAGGTGGTCAAATTGATGTACTACTATTACTATCACTATCACTAAGAAAGTACTATATGAGCCGATAAAGGGACATTTCTAAATTTGTGAGATTTTTCAAATTTTAAGTATGCAACTCCAATTAAACTTGGTACAAATTTTATCACTATCAATCCAATTATCCAATGACAAAAACTTGTATGAGAACACCATGACCCGTCTCATAGTAAAAACGAGTCATTTTTTACCCATGACCCGGATCCATGACCTACAGGTAAAAAAAAATTGCTTTTTTTTTTTTTATATATATTGTTTTTTTTTTTTTCGGTTTGTCAAAAGTAATAGTTACTATAACTAAATGTGAGTTACTATAACTAAATGTAACAAACATGTTACTTATATGTAACAGTTTGTATACATAAAAGTAATACATATATACAGAAAATTAACAGTGTTTTTTTTTATGTTTTATTCGTTTGCCAAAAGTAATACTTATTACAACTAAAATGTAACAAACATGTTACTTATATGTAACAATGTTTATACATAATTGTAACACATATGTATAGAAAAGTAATAATTCAACTATTTACACTAGTAGAATTAAAAACACTTGTGTTAGTAACATTGTAAAAATAAGAAAGTAACAATTTTTATAAACGAATGTTACATTTTACTTGTATAATAACATTGTAAAACAGTTACGTTTGCTTGTATAATAGTATATCTAAATGTTTTCAATTAATAAGTTACAATGGGTTCAATTTATCATGATACATGTAAAAGTATTACATTATTTATAGAAATCTGTTACAATTTCATCTACTAAAGTGTTACATTTATTTGTATAAATAATTACATTCATGTATATAAGTTGTTATTTTTCAAATGTTACTTTCTTTTAAAAAATAAAATCAAAATACTCAAAAATAAAAAATATTCTGAAAAAACACTATTACATTTTAGTATAACGATAATTACATTTAGTTATTGTTAGTGTTACACGTATTTATAGTTAGTATTACAATTGAAAAATGAGTAAAATGAGCTATTTTTTTTTGTAAAACTGGTGTTACGTTTATTTATAAACAATGTTACTTTATAAGTAACACAGTTGTTACATTTAGTTGTACTAAGTATTACTTTTGGTAAACGAAAAAAAACAGTAAAAAAAAAACTTAAAAAAAACATGATTTTTTTTTCTGGGAAAAAAATAATTGGACCAATGAGTCGCTGCCACGTGGAAAATTTTGAGTGGAGCATGGTTGGGATACTACACTTCGCGGAGAATGTTGTACACGGGTCATGGGTCGACCTGTATCTTATATGAGACGGATCTAGGTGTTCTCACAAAAGACCACCTCTTATCCAAGTATCTTCTACTTTGTTTGACTTAATTTTTTTTTTAATTTAAACTTTAATCATTGAGAATATAATCAATTATTAAAGTTTAAATTAAGAGTTATTATTTATTTTAATTTTTTTTTTTTGCTTTTCAACAATAAATTTATCTCCTTTGTGAGAGTCGTTGTTTGTTTATTTTTTTGTTTGTTGTATTTAGTTTAGCATTTGCGATGATTCTTGTATTCTCTCACAATGAAGTAGATGCCAATGTTTAACTGCACAAGGATTGTTCGTGGATTTTGAGATTGTTTGTAGACGTTTTCTCGTCAACCCGGATTCTAAATGTGAAGTGTTCAGCGCAACATATTACCCGATGGTGGGTTTCTTGAATGCCGGATTAAGGCAGTGTCCAAGTTTTACTTAGAAAAGAATCTGAATGTCTCAAGTAGGTTAAGAATTGGTAATGCTATTGAAATTTGGGGTGAGCCTCTAACCTTTGTCACTTTGTGGAGTGTCATCTATTTTTTAATTGTGAATGAATCACAATTTACTTATTAAAAAAAAAAAAAAAAAACATAGGTGTGAAAGAGTTAGTCTTGCGAAAAACCTGTTTTACACTAAGAGATGTGTAAAACTTGTTTTACTCATGATTTTTACGGTGTGAAATGGTGAAAAGAAAGTCAAAAGTCAAAACGCGGGAAATAGAAACGTAAGTGAACAAGGGGACAGACAGGATAACCGTTCCACCCGGTCATTCCGTCTCCCACTTTTCATCAAACAGTAGAAATGGTAAACGCCCGCATATTTCAACTCTTCCACAACTGTCGCATGACAATTTTCCCATATTTTTTTTCAAAGAACTGGATTAGGGTTTTGTTTCTAACAAAAGAGAGAACTCTCAACCAGATGGGTTTCTAAGAAATTCTCCATTTTCCTTTTCATTCAAATCCTCTTCTTCGGATTGCCCGTCAAGATACGATTTTTTTTTCTGGTAAGTAGTCTTTCAATTCAAAGCTTAGATCTCTTTTTTACTGTCAAATTTCTTCTTACAATTTGTTTTGAGCTTATTAGTTGATGATCCGATGGGTTTTTGACATTTTTATGTGGCTAATTGTTGAATACTAGGTTTAAGCTAGGTTTGTTCTTTCTTTTTCCCTTTTTGATTGATAATGAAATTAGGGATTTTATGAATTTAGAAAATGATTTTTTTTAATGGATTTTGTTTCTACTCTATTATGATGTGGAGATTACACTAGCCCCAAATTGAAAAATTATTGACCCTTCAATTTGCGTAGGATAGCAAGGGAAATACGGAGCATTTCACTTTTACTCAAAGTAGATCAGTACAGAGATGTTGAGAAAAATCCTAGCCCCAAATTACACCAAAAGAACTAAACCTGAGAAAATAATAGGTCTGTTGTTTATACATTGGCCCTAGATTACAACTTGACTTGCCAGCTTGCTTAATTCAGCCTACCGGGTGTTTTCTTCCTTTAGGTCACGGGTTCATACGCGGAGTTTGTATTTTTCTCTGGTTTAAAGAATAGGTAATTCCTTCTTTGTTTAAGTTCTAGGACAATAAATTCTGATATCCGATGGGATAAAGGACTTAACCAATGGTGAATAATCAAAATTAATTGCGACTTGTACAAGCTTATATTATCTTGTTGATCGTTTTTGCATCGGTGAGTATGTTATATTTTTATATGTGCAACGATTATTGTTCGGTTGTTGATTGGTTTTACTCAGAGGAAGTATGGACTAAGTAGAATGGTGATTGGTAAATAGTAACAATGAATGCTGAGACTAAACTTTTGTTGCTTACTTTCAGATTGATCCAGTGCGATTTTTGAATGGGTGCATCTCCTGGGTCTTATTTTGATCATCAACCTTCACCGAAAATGCTGCCTCCTCGCCAACAACCTAGGTCTGGAGTTCTATTGACATCTTTATCCCTTGTTCCACCAGATGCTTCCGGGTCTCCTAATCTGCAAGATCGTGGGTCAAATGATTCGCCAACAGAAAGTGCTAGTTCACGTGAAACATGGCCCACAGCTGATGCTATTACATCCAAACAGATGGAGAAGGAGAAGGTGAAAGAACGTGAGAATGGGCTCACTGAACACCCTGTCATTCGCCATATTTCTAGCTCGGATAAGATGTCACTTAGGGACATTTCAAGAGAAAGAGTTGATGTAGTTGCAGAAAGAATGCAACACCTCCCTGATGAGTTTCTTGATAAACTTAAAACTGAACTTCGAATCCTTTTGGAAGGGACCGGAGGTCAGCAGCACAGAGAAGAGTTTATGTTTCTTCAAAAGCTGGTTCAGAGTAGAGGAGATTTGACAGAGAAAGAACTTGTTCTAGCCCATAGGGCCCAACTAGAAATTCTAGTTTCAATTAAAACTGGAATTCAGGCATTTTTACACCCTAGTGTTAGCCTCTCTCAAGCTTCCCTTATTGAAGTATTTTTGTACAAAAGGTGCAGAAATATAGCGTGTGGAAGCCCACTTCCAGCTGAGGCCTGTACCTGCGAGATGTGTTCAAAGAGGAATGGTTTTTGTAACCTATGCATGTGTGTGATCTGTAACAAGTTTGATTTTGAAGTCAATACATGTCGGTGGATCGGTTGTGATTTGTGTTCTCACTGGACCCACACTGATTGTGCGATCCGCAATGGACAGATTGGAATGGGTCCATGTGCTAAAAGTGGAGCCCACTCTGGCTTAGGAGAGATGCTTTTCAGGTGCCGAGCTTGCATGAGGACCTCAGAATTGTTAGGGTGGGTCAAAGATGTTTTCCAGCATTGTGCACCAGTTTGGGATCGGGAAGCCCTAATTAGGGAACTTGAATATGTTAGTAGAATTTTTCGCAGTAGTGAGGATGCAAAAGGAAGGAAGCTGTTCTGGAAATGCGAGGAACTTGTTGAGAAACTAAAAGGCGGGGGAGCTGAACCTATGGCTTGTAAAGCAATATTGTCATTTTTCCAAGGTATGCTTTACTGATAGATGTAAATGAACTTTGTTGTTTGCCTTGATTGTGTGCTAAAAATGAAAGGTCATTGGCCTTGATGTTAGCAAAACTTCTCTTACTACGCAGTCACTCAATAAATTATACCTCAAGTTAACATTATCCGTCTTTTTTTAACTTCTTTTCTTTGCTGATAAGCGATTTGACAATCAGTCTAAAGTAATGAAATACCTTGAACTCATTCTAGTAAGAGCACGAACGAAATGTTTTGGTGTTCTCTACATACATACTCTCTTTATAATAAAGAAGTGAAAAAACTGGAGGCTCCAGATCATTTCTCCTGTTTTGAGATCTTAACTCTTCTAAACTGAAGGGCTTAAAATTCTGGTCACTGTTTTCTTTACTAGTACATTAGATTAGATGGTTCTAAGAAATGTTACTTAAAGATGATAATCTTAATAACGAAGCGTTTCACGTCCTCTTCCATTGACAGATATGTTCTATAAGATTCATAGCCGTAGTTGGTGTCCTTTGCACATTATTTAGAAATAGATATGCAGATGTACCCAGGCATCCACTTGCGTTAGATATTATGACCCCCTTCCCTAGATGATAAATCCTTAAGATATAATGCAATCAAGTGTAGATTGTCTTTCATCTACTCTCTTTGATTTGCTTATTAATAGGAAGCCAAGTATCCTGTGTTTCTGCCTAAGTCAGATTCACATCTCGTTTAACTACTTCCTTTTAACCCTGGTTATATTAGTGACTGAAGTCAGCATGGTTAAGGATTTTCTAGTTTTTAGGAGTGGTTTAAGTTCAATGAAACTGTTATCATCTAATATCTCATTGCTGATTATCTCTGTGATGTGTTGACCATTGTTCAGGTGTTTGAGCACGTCTCCAATCTGAAAATTAGTGTGTCTAAATGTAGCAACTCGAGGGTCAGTATTAATCATTGTCAACTCTTTGAGTATTCGTGGCTTATTGGTCACAGAGTGCTGATTTTTCTTTACATCAGGATGCCTTTGGGGGGTAACCTGAAAGTTTCATTGATGATACAATGAAACTTTACTGTATTGCTATCTATATATTTTGATGTGTTTGGATGGAAACAAACCCTAGAATAATTCTACCTAATATTTGTTATGGGATCCTATGGTTCTTTTGGCCTTACTTTGGGCTAAAAAGTTTGGGTTGTTCATGGTCTTTCTTTGACTTTTGTAAGCGACGGATTGCCTCTTTGAGTCTTTAGTTTCTCAATGTCCTTATTATCAGTTGTCTTCTATCTCCATTTTGATCTTGTTTCGGTGGACTTTTTTACCCAGCTTTGTACGTTCGTTCTGTATCAGGATTCTCTATTTCTATTATTTATTTACTGAACAAGATCTTCTTTGAATGGAGATTGTTTCATGCTTATCTTAACGATTTAGCTGAGGTTGAGCTGTTAGGTATTTGGGTAAATATTCCGAGTATGTAGACTATAAGTACAAAAACAACCTTTCTTTGATTGAATATGTAGTCCTAGTAACTGCATGAGATTAGATTAGCTACTGGCACTCAGATAGGGTTATTGTAACTACATCACCATAAAAAGCTGCAATTTTTACTCTTTCTTGATTCGGGTTATTGTAGATGTTGTTCTATCTGAATATGGTAAACTTATAAGACTTCTTATAAGGGACGCTGTGATTTATAAAACTTCTGCTTTCTTCAACTGCATACTTAACTCCACGGGGTCTCATTTAATTTGGCTTTTAAACTTGTATCCATAAGCAAATTCATTTTCTTCCAACTGTCTGAAATTTCTACTTGTGCAGAGCTTGACATGGACCCCACAAAGCATCAAGAAAGTGAGGAGGGCCGGTTGATAGCCCCACAAGAGGCTTTCAACCGGATAGCTGAAGTAGTTCAAGAAGCCATCAGGAAAATGGAAATGGTGGAAGAGGAGAAAATGCGCAGTGTAAAGAAAGCACGTTTAGCAGTCGAGGCATGTGATCAAGAACTCAAGGATAAAGCTCGAGAAGTGGCAGCACTAAAAATGGAGAGACAGAAAAAGAAGCAACAAATCGATGAACTCGAAAGCATTGTAAGACTTAAACAGGCTGAGGCGGACATGTTTGACCTCAAGGCTAGTGAAGCGAGAAGAGAAGCAGAGAGGCTACAAAGGATTGTACTTGCAAAAACGGAGAAGTCTGAGGAGGATTATGCTAGTAGGTATCTTAAACAAAGGTTGAACGAGGCTGAAGCTGAGAAGCAGTATTTATTTGAGAAAATTAAACTTCAAGAAGGTTCTAGAACATCACAGAGCAGTGGGGGCGGTGGAGGGGGAATTGAACCGTCTCAGATGATGATGTATTCGAAGATTCAGGACCTGCTCAAGAACATGTAGAAAGGAGATGGTCAAACGAGTGACCTTCGCTCTCTTGGTGGCATTCCTCGAGGAAGTCTATTGTAAAATTACAGGTGGTTTTAACATTGTTTAATTTATGTGTTTTTCTAACTTTATTAAATTTTTATTTTTATTTTTTATTTATGCGTTTGTATTGGTGCAAAAAGGTGATAATGAAACTAGTGACAAGCAGTGAGTTGTGGTCAGAATGTTGTTGAGCTTTGCGACTGGGAGTAATTTGTGAAAAATGTAACAATGGCAGGTTCATAATGCAAAAGTGCAACTGTATGAGAGATCCATTGGCTTTAAGTTTAGTACTCTCTCTTTCTCAGAAAGTTTGTCTCATTTTTATTTTTTTTTTGACTTTTTATGGTCTAATATTTTTTCTTTTTTGACTTTTTATGGTCTAATATAAATAAACGTTGACCAAACATTGGTGTTAATATTCAAATCCGTTTTTTATTATTTTATATCTGTCATAGCTACAATTTGGAGAAAGAATTAGTGACTACAGTGAACAATATTGACAAAAGTGTAATTACAGAATTTGCCTTTTCTAGTTCCTTCAGAAGTAAGTGATTCTTGATGCTGTAATGATAATTATACTTTAAAGACTGACCGACCCTCTTTTTTCTTTTGGTCATTGTTGATTTTTTTTTTTTTTTTAATTGAGTATAATCTTATCTTCTTGTTGTAGATTGTAATCAAACTGGATTTCATGTGAAAAGGCTGTATTGTCATTTTGAAAATTCCAAGATTACTTTCCCAGAATATTCTTCTAATTCATGCAATTTAGGCTTAAAAGTGCATAAACAAAATATGACTAGAAAAGCAACTGTTCATATCTTTAAAAAGTTTGAATAACTAAACGTGAAGATCAATTTGGGACGGAGGGAGTATTTAATTAGCCTTCAATAAAAAGAAAAACCCTGCACTAGTTAAGTACTCCTCTTGATGTTTTTTTTAATGATTATTTAATTTATTACAAGAATGACAAGTAAAGTGTGAATCCTATCATTTTGGGATTGAAATCAAGATCCAAGCTTTAGAATTAAATTAGGCATGATACTGTTTAAACTAAATCTTTTTGACATGTGGTATTAATTACAAATGGTATTTAGATAATCCCACTAGTACAAATAAGTAACTAAATTATTATTAATATATGATCTTGAAAATATTAAGAGAATACAAAGATTGTGTGCATGAGACTTCACCTTTTTATAAAGCTCAACAAAATCTTCTTGTTCACACATTAACTTCATCTTCTTTCTCCTTTCACTCTACCCTCTGATATTAATACTCCTACTATATATTGATATTCTCAAAAACATATATATACACATATTTATACATATATTGGGAGAGTTCTTTGGAGTTGTTGGTGATGAAGATGTCAAAATCCAGTTCTGTCACATTCTCTAGCATCAAACCCAAGCTTTCCATGCCTTGTTCTTTTATCAGAGTTCTGATCATAATGGCCATTTTAACATCATTATTTCCACAAAAATCTGGTACTTATGAAATCCGGAAGTCGCTATTATTTCTTTGGTTACCGTATTTATGCTATTTAATTTTGATTGTTTTATTTAAAACATCAATGTTACTGCGTTTATATCATTTAATCTTGAAAATTTTCATTCAAAACATTGATAAGACGCGTGATTGACTAAAGGTACTACAGAAAAAACAGCTAGATTAACTTACCACTTCCTCCCTCCGTCCCTAAATGAAAATGGATATTTATTTATGGATAGAGGGAGTACGTTATATTTCTACGCATCAGCATTTTTGTTGCAGCGGGGTTCCATGTCTAAATAAATAAAATTTAGTAATTTGTGTTGTGTGGATGTATTTTGAGGATAGATGGGCAGTTAGAGGAGTGGTGCATAGCAGATGAGCAATTTTCAGATGAGGAACTGGAAATGGCCAAGGAATGGGCTTGTGGAAATGGGGCAGATTGTGAAGAGATTAAACCCAACCAACCATGTTTTTTACCAAACACTACAAAAGATCATGCCTCTTTTGCATTCAATAGCTATTATCAAAGGATGAAGCACAAAGGAGGGAGTTGCTATTTTCGTGCTGCAGCACTTGTCACTGCTCTTGATCCAAGTAACTTCATCCACCTCACTTTTCATATTCATTCTAATCTCTATTTCTCATCATTCTCATTTATTAGTCTTTGAGGCACAAAATCTTGTGAGCAATATTTTGTGGGGGGAAGTTCCAAAAAAGTATCAAAATGTCCAAAAGTTCTTCACAACATGTTGTATTATTCTGTAATCTACTACATCATATACACTGCATACTGGATATAATACCGTATGCATGGACGCGGCAGCGAGCGTCGACCAGCGACTGGCGGTGGTGGCAGGATGCAGTAGTATTGATGTTGTATCATAATTTTTAATTACTGCATATTGCATGTAGTATAATATATTACTACATAGAAACTTCCGGGAATATCAATGGGAAACTTGAGCGGATGTGATCTATCCTATAAGGAACTTATGAGTCAAGTTCCCTATTTTTTGCCCCTGACATAGTATTACTAGTCAACTGTCACGGTCTGTTCATCACGAATCCGAACATTTTGTGCTTAGTGACGTGTGTGGGTGGGTGAGATGACAAGGTCGGTAAAACAAACGGTTGAGATTAATTATGATTGAGATAGTGTTTGGCAGGACCCCCAAAATATAAAACTCATTTCGCCATACATCTCGCCGACAATCTAATGTGGTCAAATCTCTGCAACACGAACATAATGATTTAGAAAAATGACCATAACAGAGGCTTCGGATATGAGCAATGCTTAAGTTTTAACTAAGGAGATAAGTTCATTGCTTTCTAGGGACTATTAAGAAAATATTTTTGCATGAAATATGGATCACTCTCATGTGGGTGTACCTTCCCAACTTATTATTTTTCATATTTTGGACCTCATAATTTTGAAGAACGATTATAATAACCCCATATAGTTTGCAGCTAAGCCCCCTCATGTTTTTTTAAGTAACCCCCTCACAAAAACTATCCTTATATTTCATCTCTAAGGCTTTATAAATGTATTTATTTTGTCTTAAGTTTGTTTCTTTTTGGTAACACTTACATAATTATACTCCCTCTGCCCAGAAAGATAGTCTCATTTTGACTTTTTAAGGTCAACACAAATGAACTTTGACCAACCATTGGTAATGATCTAATCATTCTAGTAAAGTTCTAAAATTTGAAATTGATAAATCATTAAATGATTTATCAATAACAATTTTTAAAATTTTATTGTGATAATTAAATTGACACCAATGTTTAGTCAAAGATTATTTTTGTTGACCATAAAAAGTTAAAATAAAACTATCTTTTTGGGACAGAATGAGTATTTGTTTATTTTGAATGATAGCTTAAATAATTATATTTGTTTATTTTGAATGGCAGGCCATGGTTCATGCAAATTTGAGTATCTTCCATGATTGGTGCAGGCTAAACAAATCCCCACTTGAATTCTTCTAAATTAATCTTCATTTTACAGATTTCAAAGAAAATATTGGGTTTTGGTACAAATTTTTTAATTTTAATTTCGGCAGCTTGATCGATTTCAGAACATTATAATTTGTTTCTTTACATGTTTCTTTACAGTTTGATGAGTTGCTTTTTTCAAAGCATTGTCAATAGAATATACTCGTGCGTAGTACTCCCTCCGTCTCACTATGTTTGGCCACACTTGACTTTTAATGATCAACACAAGTGAAATTTGACCAAATATTAATGTCAATTTAATCATCTTAGTGAAATTCAAATAATTTTACTGATAAATCACTATGTAATTCATTAGTTATTTTTGAATTTTATTAAGATGCTTAGATTGATATCAATGTTCGGTTAAAATTCACTCATTCATAAAGTCAAATGCGTTCAAACATAGTGAAACGGTGGGAGTACACGCGTATGATAATTTGAATGGGCCTCATTTTCCCTTGTAGAGGTGTTGTCCAAGTTAGCCTGGCAGCCCGTGATGTGGCGGATTATGTACTATTCATTTCCTTAGTTTTCCATGTATTTCACTCCATTTTGATGTATCTTAGACTAGTTTTGATGTAATTTGGGCTTTATTGTACTCCGGGGGCATTTTAGTCTTTTCACATTGTATCCGGATGTAATCTTTTTGTATGAGCTTCAAAGTGAAGTCCCAAGTGTCAAGAAAAGTTAAGGTACAAGTCAAGTCAAAGTCAACCATGGAGCAGAATCACGAAACAAAACCAGAAAATTGAAGAAAATAAAGGAGCAGAATTTTGCCTTTACACGACTCGTGCACACCTACACGAGTCATGTAAGTCAGCCTGGAGCGTGTAACAGTCAACGCAAAGGACATACAGGAATAATTGTTTTTATTTTATTTTCTTTTATTTTTTTTCCTTTTTGATTTTGTATAAGACTAGGGCTTTTAAACTACTTTGAATTATTAGATTACGGATCGTTCTTTTCACTTTTCATATCACGTTCTTTCTTTTCTCTGGAGATTTGTTATCCTCTCATGGAGAACTAAACTCCATTGCTTTGGGTTGTGAACTTGAACCTATTTTGTTTCAATTGAGGTATTTTTCTTCTTCTCTTGTTATTTTATTCATAATTTTGCTTGTTCTTATTCTAGATTGATAACTAGGGTTTGTGGATTTGACTAATTCACTAGTTGTTTTTATGAATCTATGCTGGAATTCTTTGTTCTGTGTCAAAATTAGGGTTTTCATTGTAGCATCTTCACGAATTGTGTATGTGCCATAGCAATTTGGGAAGTATGCAAAATTAAGCAATTATCTAGTAACCGAGAATGCGTTCTTGATCTTAGTCTCTTAAAATTGATTCAATTAATTTTTAGACCTTTTCTGTGTCAGATTATGTTTAATTTTAATTAGGGTTTATAGTGAGTGTGTCACTGCTATAGACTAATCTGTAAGAAGAGACAGATATTGAAATACATCTCGTGATCAAGTGAATAGGATTAACGGACAAAAAGAAGTACTAATGAAATTGAAATAGAGAACGGGGATAGGGATCAATCTGAAGTGCTTTGTACTCATTGTTTAAATAGACTTAGTTTATTTTCCCCTTTTTAGGTATTAATTACAATCACAAATTACCCCAATCTGGTTAAGTGATTAGTACGTAAACAATCATCGTTTTTCGTGGATCGACCCTGACTTACCCTAATTACGTTATTAGTGGCTGAGTTTAGGTCTAATTTAGTAGGAATGCGACTAAGCCTACCAAATTTTGGCGTCGTTGACGGGGAACGAACCCGGGGCACCCGCGTGACAGGCCCAGGCTTAGATTTTGTCTATTGCTTATTAGCGGCCCGCAACCCACGCCTTTTTATTTATTTTTAAAATGTTTCATTACCAAATGACAAAAATACCCATGAAAATGAAATAGTGCTATTACAACTCACTATTCAAGCGAAATTTCGTCATTTTGCATTAAAAAAATAAAAATAATGATTTTATTTAGAGAAGGTGAATAATTAGAGGTGGTCTCTTGTGAGAACTGTTGGAACCAAAGTTACGCAACGAGTAGATTAAACAAATAATCAAAGGGGCAATCATGTAATCAAAAGTATAACTGTAGTAAACCAACAAATAACGGTACAAGTAAATCAAACATACTTGAATAACAAGAAAATCAAGAGAAAGTGAGAACACTTACGGGTAGATCGAGTCGCCTGAATAAGACTCTCCTAAGAGAAACTATTGCCTCCTACTCGTGCGATTTCAGATACTGACAAATTCCTCCGAGAATAAAACGATCTCAAGATTAGTACCAAAGTCTGCGCACACAGGTACAGATCTACTTGCGCCTGCTATCCCACTTCGCCTGAGTCTCTCGCGATTTCACCATGGATTAAGGATTTCAATATATATCAGACCGAAAGAATTAAACCAGGGCTATTAGGAAATACGGCCACAAATCAGAGAACTTAAAGAAGACTGCAACGACGGCTTCTTGCACTGTCAGCTCTCGACTACACAATGCACCGCCACATGCTAAGTTATTTCTTGTGTCTCTGTTGTTTTCTTTCAGTAGCCGCACCGTGCAAATTAATAGCCATGTTTTTGTTCTTCTATTGGCCAAGTCACACTTCATGTTGGACTCTAATGTTTAAAGAGTTACTTTCTCTAAACGTAATCATCATAATAAGATGAAGTCAATTACTATTATAAAATAATAAGACTTCTCTACATGATAATATACTCATATGAGATTTCAGTTTCAAAAGGATTTGACTCTTCGTAAATTCAAGAGTATAATTTAACTACTTTAATTAACCCATTTAAATAAAGGATTAACTAGTCAAGTTAAACTAAATATAATTATAAATTAATTTAAATACAAACAAATAAATTATTCCACAGTAAAAGATAACTAAAAAATAATTTACTTAATTATATTGGACTAAAATTAATCCAAAACAATAAAACTAAGTATAAAGTAATTTTCTCATCTTTAAACAGGAACAATATTAGATTGTAAGTATTTAAACTATGGATTTTTTTTGCATTAAAAAAATAAAAATAATGATTTTATTTAGAGAAGGTGAATAATTAGAGGTGGTCTCTTGTGAGAACACCTAGATCCGTCTCATAGAAAACGGGTCGGCCCATGCCCCGTGTACAACATTCTCCGCGAAGCGTAGGAGCACAACCCATGCTCCACTCAAAATCTGCCACATGGTAGCGACTCATTGGCCCAATTTTTATTATTTTTTTCCAAGAAAAAAAACGTTTTTATATTTTTTTACTGCTTTTTTTTGTTTGCCAAAAATAATACTTAGTACAACTAAATGTAACAATAGTGTTACTTATAAAGTAACATTGTTTATAAGTAAACGTAACACCAGTTTTACAAAAAAAAAATAGCTCATTTTACTCATCTTTCAACTGTAATACTAACTATAAATACGTGTAACGCTAACAATAACTAAATGTAATTATCGTTATACTGAAATGTAATAGTGTTTTTCCAGAATATTTTTTATTTTTGAGTATTTTGATTTTATTTTTTAAAAGAAAGTAACATTTGAAAAATAACAACTTATATACATGAATATAATTATTTGTTCAAGTAAATGTAACACTTTAGTAGATGAAATTGTAACAGATTTCTATAGATAATGTTATACTTTTACATGTATCATGATAAATTGAACCCATTGTAACTTATTATTTGAAAAGATTTAGATATACTATTATACATGCAAACGTAACTGTTTTACAATTTTATTATACAAGTAAAATGTAACATTCGTTTATAAAAATTGTTACTTTCTTATTTTTACAATGTTACTAATCAGTGGCGTATCCAGGATTTACAGTGAGGGGGGTCAAAAAATTATATAAAAAAGATAGAAAAATTACACTATAAAAAATGACGATAAAAACTCACGTATAAAGCATTTTTTTTCACATGAATTCAAAGTTTAATTATAATAAGAAAAGTGTTACATGAGTGGTTTCCTATTCTTCATCTTTTTAAAGTACTCCATAATATCTTCATTTTCAATTTTCCTAAAAATCTCATCCTCTACGTAGATTACCAAACAATCATTCAACCAAAACAAATTAACAAACAAATCAACAGGGCCACAGGCCATACTACCACAACAACACGGCCACTGGCCATAAAACAACAACAACAAGGTCACTAGACCACAACAACAAGGCCACTGGCCATAAAACCACAACAACAAGGCCACTGGCCATAAACAACCACACAACAAGGCCACTGGCCATAAGCAACCATACGAGCAAGGACACCGGCCATAACCAATCAATAAACACGCCAACAAGACTAGAGTTAAGTTTCTAACCTCCGGGACTGGGAGCCTCATTTGATTTAGAGTTAGAAGTAGAGGACCCACATGATCTTTTCAAACTTCGAGGACCCATTTTTTCTGTAGAAAAAATAAGCTGGAGTTGAAATCCCAAATGAATTTAAAGAAAAAATATTAATATTCTGTCTTACAAATAAGGCATAAAATCATATTGAATCCCAAATTCCAATTTGCATTTCAAATAAATCCCAAATTGAAATTCCTGTACTCTTAATATTTGCAATACAAATAAGGCATAAAATCATAGTGGCATTGATTTGAGATTTAATATTGTATATTTCAACAGGAAATCAATGAGATTTAAACAGAAAAACCGATTGAAAGAAACTAAGAAAGGGTGAAACAATTTGTTTTTTGAATCCGATTGAAAAAAAGCTCGAAACCTATTATTTTTTTTTTAAGGATTTTAGGGATCGAAAATTCGAAATTTTAGACGGCGACAAGGAAGAAATATTACCTGGACGGATGCGCCTGAGTTCGAAGCCACTTCGTCTCCTTCGCAAATCGCAATCTGCCAATCTCTCCTTCGGTCCTTCCGTTCTTCGCAATCGCAATCTCCTTCGCGTCGCTCCTCAATTCTAAACCCGCTAACGGCGAACTAAACAAATAAGTGTGGGTGGATTGTGTAAAAAATAAGTTTATATATGTAGGGGTTTGAGGGGGGTCAAGTGATTTTTTTAGGGGGGTTAAAGTGATAATTTCAAAAAATTTAGAAGGCTAAACTAGTATAAACGCAGAAGTCAGGGGGGTCAATTAAACCACCCCCCCTCGATACATCTGTCTTCCCCTGTTACTAACACAAGTGTTTTTAGTTCTAAAGTGTAAATAGTTGGATTATTATTTTTCTATACATATGTGTTACAATTATGTATAAACACTGTTACATATAAGCAGTGTTCTAAAAAGCGCTAGGCGGGGCCTAGGCGGCGAGGCCGGGCCTAGCGCCTAGGGGCCTAGGCTGGGACTAGGCGGGGCCTAGAAATTTATGCATTTTTATAAATTTTTAATAAATTTATATGTAATTATATATTTTTATATGTTTAAAAATTACAAATCAATAAATATTATTATGAGACGAAGGGAGTATATAAAAATAGAAGTTTATTGCACTATTATTTGAAAAATTAACACACATAAATAAAGCTCACTTCAATTTCTAGCAAAATTTTTAGCAAAATCACAATGCATTAGCCCAACAACCAAAACCCTACTTCTACTCACTCTTTAATCTTTATTACCCTGCGCCGTTCTCTATCTCTCTCTCAACGCTTTCTGTTTCTTCTCCCTCTCTCTCTCTCTCGCTTTCTGTTTCTCTTCTCCCTCTCTCTCCCGCTCTCTGTTTTCTCTTCTCCCTTTCACTCTCTCTCTCGCTTTCTCTGTTTTCTCTTCTCCCTCTCTCTCTCTTTTCTTTTCTAGATCCACCGCGCCGGCCACGAAAACAGAGCGCCGGACGGCGAAATCGTAAAAGTGGAGGACGCCGGACGCCTAGAGAGCCCTAATCCGCTGAGCCGCCGAGACCGCCTAGCCCCGCCTAATACCACCGATTTGAGCAAAATCTCGGCGGAAGACCACCGCCCAGCGCCTAGGCGCCGCCTAGACCGATTTTTAGAACACTGCATATAAGTAACACGTTCGTTACATTTTAGTTGTAACAAGTATTACTTTTGGCAAACAAAGAAAACATAAAAAAAAAAAAAAAAAAAAAAAAAAAAAAAATACTTTTTTGTGTATATGTATTACTTTTATGTATACAAACTGTTACATACTCCCACCGTTCCGGGTAAGTTGCAACATGGAAGGGGAAGCACAAAAATTAAGAAAGGAGAATAATGAGTGGTTGGGAGGAAGAGAGAGAATGAGTGGAGAATAATGAGTGGTTGGAAGGAAGAGAGGGAATGAGTGAAGGATTATAAAAGTAATAAAGAGTTTCCTTATTTGGCATTGTTGCAACTTAAGTGGAATGCCCAAAATGGCAAATTGTTGCAACTTACCCGGAACGGAGGGAGTATAAGTAACACGTTTGTTACATTTAGTTATAGTAACTATTACTTTTGACAAACCGAAAGAAATATATATATATATATATATATATATAAAGCAAAAAAAAAAAAAATCTGGGGCCTGTGGATCATGGGTACTATGAGACGGGTCATGATGTTCTCATACAAGTTTTTTTCGAATAATTATTGGTAGCTAGGATTGACAGAGTAGAGTCACAAAAATGAGCTTGTCTCCTGTGCAGCCGCATGGCGTGCGACGGCGCACGGAGCGGAGCCCGTTTTTCTTTTTTTTTTTTCTTTTTTTTCGCCCCCCCCAAACTTTATTTTTCTTTGCCAACAAAAGTAACACTTATTATAACGAAATGTAACACTTTTTTTTTCAAAATGTAACACAATTTTGATGCAATAGATTAAAGATATTATAAAGATTGACAACTAAACTAATGTCACACTTTTTATAAAAGAATGTAACACTATTTTTTTCAAATGTAACACTTTTTTTCTTTCAAAATTAACATATGATTGACAAAACTAAAACTAATGTTACATTTTATGAAAAATGAATGTAACTGTTTTTTTTTTCTCAACTGTAACAGTTTATATTCTTAAATGTAACATTATATCTGAAATGTAACATTTTTTATTGAGAAAGTAACAATTGAGATACAAACCTGAATACATGAATTTTACTCTTTATTTAAAACAAAAAAAAAAATAACATTTACTAAATAAAAATGTTACATTCATCTATATATGCACTTTGTTACACTTCAAATATTACTTTTTCTAACCACAAAAACTATCAAACAATTTAAATTTTCTTGTAAAACTGCTGTTACATTTGACAGTAAAAAGTGTTACTTTTTAAAGATGAAACTGTTACTTTTATCAGTAGTACAGAGTGTTACATCTCAAGTGATGAGCAACTCAAAAAATTTTGTGTGTTAAAGTGTATGTTTTTTTAAAAAAAATCAAACCATACCATGACCTATCTAGTTTGATTCGTCTCGTCGAGATGAACACAACCGTATTTTAATTTATTTTTTTCGAGTTAAAAATCTCAAGATATAGCATTTTAAAGTTATTGGAGTTTTTTTTTTAAGGAATGACACGCGGCTGGACGCACCAGCGTGTGGCTCACAGCGTGCCACGTGTCGTAAAATGATTGGTTTGTTGGAAAATGGGTGGGTGGGTAACTGGATCTGGGCCGGGTCGGGCGGGCTTGGCCCGCCGCACCACCGCGGATACCTGGTTGCCGCATTTGAGAATTTGCCCACAAAAATATACTAACCGACAGATGTATCAAATACTGAATTGAACAGCTACAGAGCATAGCAAAATTCAGCCAAAAAAATAATAATTTAATGCTATTATTATAATTTTAATACCTCTATAAACAGTCTTTTAAGTATATGGATTTAAAAAAAAATCCATATTTTTCTACTAAAATCATTCCCTATGGTTTAGGAAAAAATTGCATTTTTTTATTTGGCCCTATTATAGGCCCGTTTGTCGCAGCTGATGGCTGATGACTTTTGGCTGATGGCTGATGACTTTTGGCTAAATGACTTACGGCTTATTGTCAGAATACTGTTTGTTTTGGCTGATTTGAAAATGCTTATGAGCTGTCTTAAGCTAATTGTGACTGTTTGTTGAAAAAGCTAAAAAATGACTGAGTATAATACAAATACCTAAATACCCCTCATATATAAATAAACACATAATAATTATAATATAATATAATTGTATAACTATTATATCTAATTATAATTATTTAATTGTTATAATTATTAATGATTATATATTCATAATAATCATAATTATATAAAAAAAAATAATATTATATATAATTTTATTAACTATATATTAATAATGATAAAATAATATTAATAATAGTAATATAGTTTTAATAATATGATGATTATATAATATTAAAAATATAATTATAGTAATAATATTAATACCAATAATAATATAATATAATAATAATAATAATTTTTAATAACTTTTATTATTATTAATTTTATAATGATAATAATAACACAATTGTAATAATAATATATTTATGATTATATAATGATAATAATAAAATTATAAAATAATAAAATTATTATTATTATTATTATTATGTAACTAACTTATATAAATCATACATAAAAAAGGAAGGGTATTATTGACTTACCAAAAGTGATGAAACTTCCATATTTTCAATAAGCCAAGGAAAGCATCATTTTTTTAGCTTTTTAGCTTTTACTTATTTATGCTTTGAGGGAGTTGTACTTGACTTATTGGCTTTTAGCTTATAAGTGAAAACAAAAACTACTGAAATAGCTTATTTTAAGTCAAAAGCCATAAGTCAACCCAAATAAGTGAAAACAAACAGGCACTATGAGCAAAATATGGATACTGTCATTATACTTTTGTACCCTCAAACGATTTTGATGTTGTGTCAAACCAAACAGATCGCAAGAATAATAGTATACGCAAATTCAACAGGCAAGAACGAACAATTAAAGCGGAAGAACAAAAGAACACAAAGAAATTGTTTACTCCGTTCGTCAATATTTTTTACTACGTCTGTGGGCACTACCAAGCCAGGATCTTACACTATACTAATATTTTAATATGGAGTTATAATAAGTTGGGGGCGGAACCCTGCTTATATACTAAACCTAGAATGAGTCCAAAACTAGACAGAAAAGGAATTCCCATAAAGACACGAAAAATATCAATTTTCCCGTCCAGTGGTGGTTCGGCCGAACCCTACCCTTGACTCCCCCGAACCCGATTTACGTCGGAAATTCACTTCTGGCCCTTGACACAATATTCGGCCGAGTCCCTCTATAGGTTCAGCCAAGTGCCTATAGTGGTTCGGCCGAGTCCTTCAGCATGTTCGGCCACACCTTCCGTTTTCATCTCGGTTCTCCTTTTTCTCCTATTTACTTCTTTTCTGATAGATAATACTCCGTTGAACTCTATTCCAACATTTGACCCCAGTCACCCATTCTTGAAATAAATGTGAGAAATATATACCCACCAAAAAGAAAAATCTACCTAAATCGTCCCCAGTTAACGGTCCTGAGAAGAAATCCAGTTAGAGTACTATTCAGTTAATGCGTTTCTCTCTGTCCTCAGTTAACACCATTGTCCATTGAGGACCACCTGAACAAAATGAAGACTGCCAAAAAGATGTGAAGAGAGAAGGATAATTAATTGGAAAAATAATGATTTTTTCTTTTCTTTTAGCCATGGGCGTTTATATGGGTAAGAATTCTACTGCAATCCAAAATTGACACACTACTTATGTGTTGTCAATTTCTCTTTTACATCAACTTCATCACCCTAATTTGCAGAGACACCATCATTTCTTATCATCTCTCAATCTTCATCACCCTACTTTTGTGAATCCACCTTTAATAGTTTAAAAGTTAAAAAAAAAATAATAAAAAAAATGTAACTTTCCTCAAAATTAAATACATATAGTAAGTATTACTACCTCTGTCCCTAAATGAGTGTCCAAATTTTATTTTAAGGGACATCTGAAAATCTCAACTTTTTGTACAATTCGGTGGCAAAGATTCGTATATAATCTTGTAATCTCCTTTCCAAACATTTAGTTTTGCAAGCATAAAGAGACCGGTGAAAAAAAATTTGAAAAAAAAAATTTAGGGACAAAGTTATGTTAAAAAAGACACTCATTTGGGGACAAAGATTTCTTGAAAATGGACACTCATTTAGGGACAGAAGGAGTATTATTATAGAGATGGAAAATTAAAAGAAAATTCATGGTTGGAAGAAAATGAGTAAGTGAAAATAATAATTTAGTTTTTAATGATGGATTTAGAGAACATGCCACCCCAGTATGGCCTACTTCACTACTTAAATAATGCAATTTAAATGTAAGTCCTAAATTAATCATTATGGAGGATGAGATTTGTGTTTGGGTGGAACAACGATTTCTTAATTCCTTAAAACAAGATATATTGGGAAGACTTTGGTTAGACGTGTTTTGTTAATTCTACAAGAAAGATGATTAAGGGTAGGGTCATGCTATATCATTTTTTGGACCTTCTTTTCACCAACAATAAGATTGAGACTTGAAAATGAAGCAGCATACACGTAAAGCCTTGTTAAGTAACCAACTCGTTTAAAATCTTAAGGTGTTAGAGAAGGCAACACTCCCCCTCACGTGTGACACAGAGATTAACAAACATGCCACTTATCGGGAATCAACATAGTGCAATTTTTAACACTCAATAATCCGGGTAATAATATGCAAGCGGAAGGATTCGAACCCCTGTCCTTGCTATAACCAGAGCTCTGATATCATGTTAAGTAACCAACTCGTCTAAAACCTTAAGGTGTTAGAGAGGGCAATTACAATGAATATCAAGCTTCAACAAGCCTATTTGTAAATTTGAAATTCCTTTATCATAAGAATAGGAGCGTGTAACAGTCCCGCTGCACTAACAGTTTAATTTTTTATAAATATTAAAATAATTTTGGTTCATATTAATACTAACACGCGATCCACTAGCCATGAACTCAATTACTAGGCAAAAGTAAGTGATGTTATTAATGGACACAACAAAGATGGCTCTCGCATGCAATTGAAAGTTTTCCTTCACCCTTTCACATAATCACCAACTTTTATTTAGACAAGTCTATTGTATCATCTTGTCGTCATTTCTTCTTCTTTTTGAGGTAAGATAGTTTTGAGTTGTTTCTTAATTATTTATTGATGAGTGCCTGCCAACTGCCAAGTGTGGATCTGAGAATAATCTTCTTCATGGATAGATCCACTATAATTCAAATTACAAACCATTCATGTGCTAACTTCAATTAGATACTCCTTCTCTTTTTCGGAAAGTTAGTTTCTCTTTTCTTTTTTTTTTTCTGCTGATACCACGAATGAATTTTTAACAATAATTTAAACTATTTTTAGTTATCCTAATGAGAATTTAAAATTTGGCATAGATAGTTTTATAATGGTGTATCAATAATAAGTTACTACATTAGGATAACTAAAGGTAGTTTAAGTTATTGGTCTAAGCTCATTCGTAATAACAACGAAAAAAAAGACTAACTATCTTGTACAAGTGTTGGGAATATGTCTTTGAATCAATGACTATTGGTTAAGGATATGTCCGTGAGAAGTGGAGTAATTCTTGGGACTTGAATTAGAAAAAGGAAATACTTTTGGTACAAGGATTAATGTTTATTGGTTTAATTAGGTTTCTTATTGGTACAAGGATTTGTTCAAGAATTAGGAAAGCCGTTTCCTAATGAGAATAGGATTACTTTGTATATAAGAAATAGGATTCCAATTACATTGTACACAAGGATTGCGATTCCTTCTCCTTTTTGGGTTTCTAGCATTTATGCCTATAAATACTAACCCCTCCCCTAGCATTATTTTTGCCGGTCATCTTTGATAGATACAAGTAGAGATCTAAGATCTAGATTTAGGTTGACGGAATTATTTGCCCAAATAATTCGTGCAACTAGATTAGTGAAGATCGTCTTTTGTAATTGCCATTTAATAGAAATATATTCTCCCTCCGCCCGTGGATGTAGCCAAGTTGGTGAACCACGTAAATTCTTGTGTTGTGTTTGATTATTTCGCTTGACATCGTTCTTTATGTTTATTATGCTCTATCAAGTGGCACCAGAGCTTGGTTGAAAAGGAGAATTAGCATCGACGGAAGAGGTCCAAGATCGAAGAAAAACAAGTTAGCAGTTTTTGGTCCTTTTTTATTCAGCGCAGCTGTGAAGAAAAAGGCGTAGCGCGTTCGTTCACCGTTGGATCGGATTGATTTTTGGCGGGTAGCTTCGGGACTCATAGGTCTTAAATCTGAACGGTGGAGATCGTATTTCGAGGCCTGTAGCGTCGGGAAATTAATCCGGACAGAAGCTGTAGTGGGTGTTGTTTTCGATTGTAAGTGTTCTTGTTGCGATTTCTTTTGTTGGTGTTGGTTGGTTAGAGATCTAGGGATTCCGCTGCAAAGATAAAGATGGGTCAAGGAATTGAATCATCGATCGACAAGATTAATGGGAGGAATAGTATTATATTCTTTGGTAGATCAAGATGAAGGCCCTGCAGTTCGTGTGCAGTGTACGTGTAGTTCGCGTGCAGCGATCGTACAGTCCACGTGCAGCGTCCGTGCAGAAATCTGGGTGTCTAGGTTGGACACATCAAGACAGAAGTCATGTTGAAGAAACAAGGCTAATTGGCACCCTCGTGGCGAGTAGATCTAGTACAGACAGAGATTCAACAGGGATAGTTGCGGAAGGCGGCAAGGGTTCTAGTAAGAAGAAGAATTCTCAAAAATCTTCTAGCAAGAGAAGCCCGAGACCTGATGAAGTTTGTAATTTCTACAAGGAGGGGAAGG
The DNA here is from genome assembly GCA_026119855.1 of Campanula takesimana. Taxonomy (NCBI): domain Eukaryota; kingdom Viridiplantae; phylum Streptophyta; class Magnoliopsida; order Asterales; family Campanulaceae; genus Campanula; species Campanula takesimana. Next base: position 83,709 of record JAOWBW010000435.1, on the reverse strand, counting down.
GAAGCGAGGGAGTGATGGATTCTCTGGAGGAGAAGGCGCATTCACAAATCATCATAGGTCTTGGTGGTGATGTTCTCGTGGAGGTTGCTATGAAAAATAGTGAGAATGGTGATTTTGCTCTAATAGTGGAAGAAGACTCACGGCGCGTGGAAGAGTGGCTTCTAAGGGTAGAGCAAAACGAGATAGTTGAGGAAAAGGTGGAGCCGATTTCTACAAGAATGAGTAGATGGGCAGACAATCCTGAGGTACAAGATGACTATCCGCAGTTTGAGTTGGGACAGTTTATCTCGGTGGGCGAGGTTCAAGGCCGAATGAACTCGCCAAGCACGAAAAATTGTTAGTCGCTCGGAAGGGGCGGTGCTCTAGATAGGTGGTCTAGAGGCACTAAGGAATGCTAGGCTTAGCATATCGTCCGGTTGCTTGGGAGGAGCAAGGTTGTCCGGCATGACAAAGGGTGCTTGAGGTAAAGCACAAGATTGCATTCTATTCGCCTTTAAATGAGTGGGTTCGAAGCTTTTTAGACTAGTTCGAACCTCATCATTGGATTGGGATTGAGAAGCAATCGGGACAAGGTACAATCTTGGGATTTAAGGTGTAATCTATTCGAAGGCCTAGAAGTAGATACACAAGTCTAGTCGGCAAAGGTGTACTTCAATTCTAGAGGTGTACAGTCTCAAGTGTTCGGCGAAACACTATGTTGATGGTCTAGAAGGCTTTCTGAGACATCAATGCTAGTTTCTTGGCTCTCATCGGCGTTATGGAGAGGTCGAAGAAACAAGATAAGTAAGAGCACATGTTAGTGGAGTATTGTAGCAGTTCGTGCAGACATCGCGCAGTCGTGCAGTTCATGTACAATTTCCGTTTGTGCAGATGCTTATGGGGAAGAGATCCAAATATGTAGTCACGAGTTCGAGATACATTGCCAGAATGAGAAGTGATTTGTTCAAGTCATTCAAGGGTGTTTGTCCGTGTTCGTTAGTGATCCAAGAATAGTTCGAAGCACGTTGAAGTTTGAGACAAGATCAACTGTCGTCTTCTGGGTAATATGGTATTCGAATTTGGTGATCGTGGATTTGGTATTTCGGATATGGTGGTCAACGTTGTGGTCGAGGTTCTAGTGGTTTTAGAAGTTCATAGCACAAGTTGAGAAGATGGTTTGCTTGACTAAGTAAACGTGGTTATTCTTGAGTGAACAAAGATGGTACTGTCTTGACAAAGACAGAAGGCAGTGGCGGAGGTGGAGAGATATGTTTGGAAGCGGAGGATTCAACTCAATGTAGAGTTGGGGTCAGTTCGTGGATATGAATTATGGTTCGTGGAGATTCAAAGTCAAGGTGGAGATTGTTGGGAATATGTCTTTGAATCAATGACTATTGGTTAAGGATATGTCCGTGAGAAGTGGAGTAATTCTTGGGACTTGAATTAGAAAAAGGAAATACTTTTGGTACAAGGATTAATGTTTATTGGTTTAATTAGGTTTCTTATTGGTACAAGGATTTGTTCAAGAATTAGGAAAGCCGTTTCCTAATGAGAATAGGATTACTTTGTATATAAGAAATAGGATTCCAATTACATTGTACACAAGGATTGAGATTCCTTCTCCTTTTTGGGTTTCTAGCATTTATGCCTATAAATACTAACCCCTCCCCTAGCATTATTTTTGCCGGTCATCTTTGATAGATACAAGTAGAGATCTAAGATCTAGATTTAGGTTGACGGAATTATTTTCCCAAATAATTCGTGCAACTAGATTAGTGAAGATCGTCTTTCGTAATTGCCATTGAATAGAAATATATTCTCCCTCCGCCCGTGGATGTAGCCAAGTTGGTGAACCACGTAAATTCTTGTGTTGTGTTTGATTATTTCGCTTGACATCGTTCTTTATGTTTATTATGCTCTATCAAGTGGCACCAGAGCTTGGTTGAAAAGGAGAATTAGCATCGACGGAAGAGGTCCAAGATCGAAGAAAAACAAGTTAGCAGTTTTTGGTCCTTTTTTATTCAGCGCAGCTGTGAAGAAAAAGGCGTAGCGCGTTCGTTCACCGTTGGATCGGATTGATTTTTGGCGAGTAGCTTCGGGACTCATAGGTCTTAAATATGAACGGTGGAGATCGTATTTGGAGGTCTGTAGCGTCGGGAAATTAATCTGGACAGAAGCTGTAGTGGATGTTGTTTTCGATTGTAAGTGTTCTTGTTGCGATTTCTTTTGTTGGTGTTGGTTGGTTAGAGATCTAGGGATTCCGCTGCAAAGATAAAGATGGGTCAAGGAATTGAATCATCGATCGACAAGATTAATGGGAGGAATAGTATTATATTCTTTGGTAGATCAAGATGAAGGCCCTGCAGTTCGTGTGCAGTGTACGTGTAGTTCACGTGCAGCGATCGTACAGTCCACGTGCAGCGTCCGTGCAGAAATCTGGGTGTCTAGGTTGGACACATCAAGACAGAAGTCATGTTGAAGAAACAAGGCTAATTGGCACCCTCGTGGCGAGTAGATCTAGTACAGACAGAGATTCAACAGGGATAGTTGCGGAAGGCGGCAAGGGTTCTAGTAAGAAGAAGAATTCTCAAAAATCTTCTAGCAAGAGAAGCCCGAGACCTGATGAAGTTTGTAATTTCTACAAGGAGGGGAAGGGAAGCGAGGGAGTGATGGATTCTCTGGAGGAGAAGGCGCATTCACAAATCATCATAGGTCTTGGTGGTGATGTTCTCGTGGAGGTTGCTATGAAAAATAGTGAGAATGGTGATTTTGCTCTAATAGTGGAAGAAGACTCACGGCGCGTGGAAGAGTGGCTTCTAAGGGTAGAGCAAAACGAGATAGTTGAGGAAAAGGTGGAGCCGATTTCTACAAGAAGGAGTAGATGGGCAGACAATCCTGAGGTACAAGATGACTATCCGCAGTTTGAGTTGGGACAGTTTATCTCGGTGGGCGAGGTTCAAGGCCGAATGAACTCGCCAAGCACGAAAAATTGTTAGTCGCTCGGAAGGGGCGGTGCTCTAGATAGGTGGTCTAGAGGCACTAAGGAATGCTAGGCTTAGCATATCGTCCGGTTGCTTGGGAGGAGCAAGGTTGTCCGGCGTGACAAAGGGTGCTTGAGGTAAAGCACAAGATTGCATTCTATTCGCCTTTAAATGAGTGGGTTCGAAGCTTTCTAGACTAGTTCAAACCTCATCATTGGATTGGGATTGAGAAGCAATCGGGACAAGGTACAATCTTGGGATTTAAGGTGTAATCTATTCGAAGGCCTAGAAGTAGATACACAAGTCTAGTCGGCAAAGGGGTACTTCAATTCTAGAGGTGTACAGTCTCAAGTGTTCGGCGAAACACTATGTTGATGGTCTAGAAGGCTTTCTGAGACATCAATGCTAGTTTCTTGGCTCTCATCGGCGATATGGAGAGGTCGAAGAAACAAGATAAGTAAGAGCACATGTTAGTGGAGTATTGTAGCAGTTCGTGCAGACATCGCGCAGTCGTGCAGTTCATGTACAATTTCCGTTTGTGCAGATGCTTATGGGGAAGAGATCCAAATATGTAGTCACGAGTTCGAGATACATTGCCAGAATGAGAAGTGATTTGTTCAAGTCATTCAAGGGTGTTTGTCCGTGTTCGTTAGTGATCCAAGAATAGTTCGAAGCACGTTGAAGTTTGAGACAAGATCAACTGTCGTCTTCTGGGTAATATGGTATTCGAATTTGGTGATCGTGGATTTGGTATTTCGGATATGGTGGTCAACGTTGTGGTCGAGGTTCTAGTGGTTTTAGAAGTTCATAGCACAAGTTGAGAAGATGGTTTGCTTGACTAAGTAAACGTGGTTGTTCTTGAGTGAACAAAGATGGTACTGTCTTGACAAAGACAGAAGGCGGTGGCGGAGGTGGAGAGATATGTTTGGAAGCGGAGGATTCAACTCAATGTAGAGTTGGGGTCAGTTCGTGGATATGAATTATGGTTCGTGGAGATTCAAAGTCAAGGTGGAGATTGTTGGGAATATGTCTTTGAATCAATGACTATTGGTTAAGGATATGTCCGTGAGAAGTGGAGTAATTCTTGGGACTTGAATTAGAAAAAGGAAATCCTTTTGGTACAAGGATTAATGTTTATTGGTTTAATTAGGTTTCTTATTGGTACAAGGATTTGTTCAAGAATTAGGAAAGCCGTTTCCTAATGAGAATAGGATTACTTTGTATATAAGAAATAGGATTCCAATTACATTGTACACAAGGATTGAGATTCCTTCTCCTTTTTGGGTTTCTAGCATTTATGCCTATAAATACTAACCCCTCCCCTAGCATTATTTTTGCCGGTCATCTTTGATAGATACAAGTAGAGATCTAAGATCTAGATTTAGGTTGACGGAATTATTTGCCCAAATAATTCGTGCAACTAGATTAGTGAAGATCGTCTTTTGTAATTGCCATTGAATAGAAATATATTCTCCCTCCGCCCGTGGATGTAGCCAAGTTGGTGAACCACGTAAATTCTTGTGTTGTGTTTGATTATTTCGCTTGACATCGTTCTTTATGTTTATTATGCTCTATCAACAAGAGTATTATTTTTATGTTTGATTATAAAGTTTGACGTAACACGGTCACAACGAATTATGAATTACAGTGCAAGAAGTCCAATTTTTCATCAAGAAATCCAAAAAATAAAAATGAAAATCATTTTGAGTCGGAGAAAATAGTATAAAATCATGTGTGGATCCAAGATCCAACCCTCACTCATCACATTGCAAGTTGGAAAACTTGAAAATGGAGACAAAAATATTGAAATGGTATGGGTGTATCATAAATTCCATCCATCCTCATCCAATGCATATATATCTATCTCCCTAGCCCTTATCGATCACTTTCTCACTCCATTGTTCTTGGGACAAGAAATCATTCCACTTTCCGAGAAAATAAAATAAAATCTCAGGCTTTTTGGCTTTGCTTTCTTTCTTTCTCCACGTACGACTTAAATGCTACTTATCATCAACAATTCAATATCAATATCAATATATAGATATAGATAGATGAATGCATGGATGTCAGTCTAGTCCATATTTATTTTATTAAAAAGTGTAGCGCCTAGCTTACATGAATTGAAGATGATGGTGTTATTTCCACTTCGTAGGGCTAACACTTGTTTCTCACATACCTTCTCCATATGTCTTCCATCTATTTGCTTTCAATGCCAACTCATGCAATGCATTCTACTTTACTTTACCCATCCCTTTTTATTTATGTTAACTGCCTCAAAGATAAGATAGATAAAGATAGTTTTATTTGAGTTTTGATGCTTAAATACAAATAGGCCGAACTTTGGCTCACACGTGTAAAGGGTCAGCTCTGATACTATAATAATAAAGTCTGAAGTTTCATCCCGAAACCAATTGGCAATGTGAGGAGTGGCCCTGGATCTTTTTATAATCATGTATTGGTTAGTTAATTCCTGATATGAGATAATTATTGCTCCAACACTTATCATGACCGTCTTCTGGGACAACTGATGGAGTATGACGTAGTGTGCTAATTTAGCAACACAATTTAAAATTTTGTAAATATAATGTTTTGATATATTAATTTGAAAAATTAATTGTATTGATAAAATGGACAGTATAATCAGAATGCAAAGGAAATTGGAAATTTTGATAAATCCCTCACATTTTAATTTGACATCCCTCATTGTCTCACAGTTCAACTTGCTTGGATTGCCTTGTTTCTTTCTTTCTTTTTTCTTTTCATGGTTTACTACGTAATTTCGTAATGATTAAAAAAAATAAGAGAGAAGATAAAAACTAAATGGGCCAAAAAAAAAAAAAAGACCAAAAATAAATCTCACAAATAGCTAGGGCCAAGCATCTAGCTACTAGAAAATTTACTTGAGAATGCTAATAATAATGTACTCCCTCCGTTTCATATTTATGGTCACTAAAATTGAATGCATGAATATTAAAGAAAAAAAAAGTAGACGTTGTGAAGGGAATGAGAAAGAAAATGAGATAGTTGATAATTGTTGTGAGTGGAAGTGGGGAGAAAATTAAACATTTTAGGTAAGTAACCATATTGCACACCTAAAACGGATATAATTAAGTAACCATAAGTTTGGGACGAGGGTACTTTAGAGTACTAAGCGTTTAAGAAAATTAGTTTTTTAGGAGACTCTTACCAATACACTATTTGGCCAAATGGAAACAACTATGGAGGATAGATATTTTCAAAACTTACTAAAAAGTCATTATATTTCTTGAACATAAGTGCCACTAGCCTCCTTGTAACATCTTTTTATTCATTTAAAGTATGCGTTTAAGAAAATTGGTGATATTTTATTGATTTGGTTCGCAAAGCTCACATTTTTTTTTTCTTTGAACAACTGTGAACTTCTTAATTGTTCTTGGTACAACCGTGAAAAATTTATAAACTTCTCTGTTATTATTGGAACAATTGTGAATTCTCACTTGTTCTTAAAACAATTGTGAACAAAAAGTGAACTTTCTCAATTGTTATTGCACCAACTGTGAAGTTGTTCTTGAAATAATTGTACTTGAACAACAACTTGTCAGTTGTTCTTGGAACAATTTTGAACAATCTCTGAATTTTTCTTGATCAACTTTTGTTTCTTTAAACAACTATGAGTTTCTCAGTTATTCTTTAAAAAAAATAAAAAAAATTTAATGCTCAGAAACTTCTTGTAAATGAGAGTGTCAATTATTTATATTCACATTTCTAAATATCGACACTTTTTAGCACTTGTTAATAGGCGGGGACGGAGTCTTTTAAGGGCAAGTGGGTCAATTGAACACCACCCCCCCCCCCCAAAAAAAAAAAAATAATAATAAATCATGTAGTTCTTTTTTTTTTTTTTGATAGAAATATAACTTGTCAATATTATTTATTTGGATAGAAATGTAACTTGTTAATATTAGCACATTATACAAGTGAAAATTTGAAACTACATTTTTAAAAGTTAGGTAGGTGAACTAGTATAACTTTTTTCTTGGTTTTTTCTTTTGGCAAAATGGTAAATAATGAAGACACCTAGCCAAACAATAATATAGAAAAAGAAAAAAAAAAAAAAAACATGAAGTGATCTTGGTGGGTGCCTATATAAGTGGTGGGACTTTATCAAGCTAGTGCTTGTGTGTGGTGCTTACAAGTGTGGGTACTTTGGGTCGCTGTTGAACTGCTCTAATTTCTCTGTTTCTTCCTTCTGCCCTTTCTTCTTCACATTTCTTTTTCAGACCTTTACAAAAAGATTTGATCTTTTGCATAAATTTGGTAAACATGAGTTATTTAGGTGTTGGTGTGAGTCCAGGAAATGTTCCAGTATATCATGGGAGCAATTTAAAGGTTATTGATAGAAGGATTAAGCTAGCTGAGTTGATTTTAAGGGGTGTGATTTGTGGGTTAGCTGTTCTTGCTGCTGTTCTTGTTGGGACTGATACCCAGGTCAAAACTATCTTCTCCATTCAAAAGAAAGCTGAATTCACAAACATGAAATCCCTTGTGTAATAATCTTAACCCTCTTTCTAATTTTTTTCTCTCTCTCACACACACAACACACACATTCATATTGTGGATTTTTTTTTTTTTTTTTTTGAAAAGGTTTCCCCTTTTTATTCTCTTGTGTGTTGATTGCACTCAATTGAGGGTTTCTTGAAAAAAATAATATTATTTTTTGGTTTAGTTCTTAGTGTGCTTAACTGCTGATTATACATAATACATATACATCCATATGGTTTTTTACTTGATAAAGCTCTGCTATTTGGTTGATTTACATTGTGTTGATTGCACTTACTGACACACCTTCAACTCATTTGGGTTTTCTTGAAAAGGTTCTTTTCTTTTCTTTTCTTTTCTTTTCTTTTCTTTTCTTTTTAGGTTATACTTATATTGCTGTTCATTTCACACTAACATAGTAAATACCATCATATGGGGTTTTCTTGAAATCTTGTTTTGTATTAAGTAATTTATGTTGATTGTACACACACACACCCCTTCAATTCTTGTGGTTTTCTTTTAAAGTTCCCTTTTTTTTTGTTAATTACTCCTTCCATCCCAAAATGATCTTCACGTTTGACTATTCAAACTTTTTAAGGGTGTGAACACTTGTTTCACTAGCCATGTTGTGTGTATGCACATTTAAGCCTAAATTTGTAAAATGGGAAGAATTTTTTGGGACAATGAAAAATGGCAAATGAGAAGATCATTTTGGACGGAGGGAGTATCATTTTGTTGGTCCATCTGTTTCTTGTTACACAAACACTCACTCATCTGAATGGTTTTCTAGAGTTTCAAAAAATAATTATATTTGCTATTTGTTTGTTGGTTGCAGTTTTTTGGTGGTAGCAAATGGGTTGGCTGCAGCCTACTCATTAGTACAGGGGTTAAGGTGTATTGTGAGTATGGTTAGAGGAAGTGTTCTCTTCAATAAGCCCTTAGCTTGGGCTATCTTCTCTGGGGATCAGGTATTAATTTGGGGTAGATCATATGTTGTTGTTGTCCCCTGTTTGGCTAATTCAATTTATCATACATATGTCTATTTTTTATTGCACGAACGTCAATCGGTTGATTACCTATTTAGCTCCTTCATCTCATAATAAGTTAATAAGTGTCGCGGTTGACTTGCCAACCTTTATTTGTAAGGATTGTGCTTTGTTTGTTTGTAATTTGCTTCCTTTTATACATTAACACAAAAACTATTTTGTATTTTAGGACCGACTAAAACAGAAATTGCGACACTTAGTATGGGACGGAGAGCAGAGCATTTTGTTTAGGTCGTGTAAACAATGCCCGTAAAGGGCTTTTTGGGATGTATGAATGGGCTTACCCATTCCTTGGTAATGAGCAACGGAAACTACCCCTCAACATGAGACTTAGATAACTTTGAATATCATCTATGTCCAAATAATTTGTTCATTTTAGTGTTGTACGGGTACAACATTTGATGCATTAGTAGATGTACTCATGTACAGGTCAATACTAAATAATGAACGCAAAATGTTTAAGGCTATGTATTTGCAATTAGTGTAGCATTATGACAAAAAGAAAATGCTAAACCTAGAAAAGAAAATGATATGAAAAGTGGTTGCAGGATATGTACAACCTCTACCGTTGCACTAGTTAATGCCTTTACCTTAGTGTCCTTACCATCACGGCACAAGTTTTGATTTGGAAATCTAAATTACCAAATTTGGGAGCTCCTGACACGATATGGTGTTGAAGATGCAGTGGCTGAATTGATACCCAACTCTACTATATATTAATGCTTGTATAGCAAGCACTTATTATCCGCATCAAAGCATCCACGTGATTGTCGATCAAAAATTCCTTGTACTATACTTTTAAAACAAATGGACCACCTTGGGGATGTATAAGGATGTACAAGACTAAAACTAGTGGTTGCCAATTATAGTCTATTGAGTGTGGTTTGTCCGATTATATTCTCGTATCTAGACTGAAAATAATCAGACAAAAGGCCGAATTGTGTTAAGTTGATGAGTTAGGCATAAGCCACATAATGTTTTAGCTTATGAAGAACACTGGCCCATAATTTAGCTCAAGAGGGGATTTACTTTAGAGAAGAGATACTATGCAGGGTTATTATTGTTCAATGTACCTTAAAGTTGCCATAAATTTATCTTGGGTAGGTCAAAAGTAAATCCAGGTATCCTTCAAGTTGTAGTACTACTACTACAATAGTGTTGACTGTTGAGTAATTGCAGCTCAGCATCATGAGATGGAATAAATGTACTGGTAGAAATAGGTAATATTTAATTTATGGTTGTCAACACAAGTGAACTTTGACCATTTATTAATGGCAATCTAATCATCTTAGTGAAATTCTATAAATTGTTATTGTTAAATAGTTAAGTGATTTATCAATAACATTTTTTTTATTTTATTGGGATGGTTAGTTTGACATTAGAATTAGGTCAAAGTTCACTTGTGTTGACCATAAAAAAAAGTCAAATGGGACTATCGGGGACGGAGTGAGTATCATATTTAATGAGCTGGATGGAGCGATGTAACATGTACAAAAGACCTTGATGCAACTTGACTCATATTTTGCTCTAGATTCTACTCCTCCATCTCATAATAAATATCGCATTTAACTTGTCAACATTTTTAAGAAATACTTGCTTGTACGTTGCTAGGGGACTTTGTGTTCAAGAAACTAACGCCGTGTTTGTTTTTGCAGCTTATGGCGTACTTGACATTAGCTGCAGTGGCATCTGCAACACAAGGATCGTTGTTTGCCAAGTTTGGGGAACCAGCTTTAGAATGGATGAAGATCTGCAACATGTATGGGAAATTCTGCAACCAAATTGCGGAAGGAATAGCGACTGCGCTTCTTGTATGCCTAAGCATGGTGGTTCTTTCGGGTATTTCAGCTTTTAGTCTGTTTCGTTTGTATGGGGGTAATAAAGGAAATAAGAGTAGTGGAGGGTGGTAAACAAGTCCATAACTTAGTTCAGCAAGATATTCCCCTTGTTATGTGACTCTGGCGTTGACCTTGGGTTGACTTGGTCAGATCTTATGTATGTGGAAAAGAAAGAGAAAAAAAAGAGTTTGGGATTTAATAAAATGCTAGTTTTGTGGTGATTGTTCATAGATAATACTCCCTCCGTCCCAAAATGATCTTCGCGTTTGACTATTCAAACTTTTTAAGGATATGAACACTTGTTTCACTGGTCATGCTTTGTTTATATACTTTTAAGTCTAAAATGTAGAAATGTGAAGAATTTTTTGGGACAATGAGAAATGACAAATGAGAAGATCATTTTGGGACGGTGGGAGTATTTTGAACTAGAAGTATTAATTCAAAGCCGTGGCTTTTAGTGATGCAAATGTTGAAATATATCAGTCTGAAATGATTATAAACAGAGTACCAATCTAAAAACAGAGTACCATAATAGTGGAATGGTGAGCTAGTTTTGTGGTGATTGTTCATAGTTACTTCTTTATTAGTATTAAAGAAAAAAGAAATATGCAAGAAATTGTATTATATTTTGAACATAAAACAAAAATGAGAAACCCCCTAATATTTAAAGCTTTAAAAAAGGGGTTTTTTTTTTTTTTTTTTTTTATCAAGAAACTAGGGTTTATGTCATTAAGAAAATAGGCTCCGGACCTATCAAGAAACTAGTTCCCTATCTACTTTACTTATATCAAAGCTATTACATTTATACTCGAAAAGAGTAATGTGAGAAATAATAGGTTCCATAGAATAGTCGTAAACCTTTTGTCCTTAAATGAAAGTTGGGGTCCTCTTGGAGACAATCCCCTAAGTGTGTGGTACTTTAGTGTAAATAAAAGATGGGGGTCCTTTCGGACAAAAGGCTAAAAGTATGGTACTTTAGTGAAAATTAAAGATGGGGCCCTTTCGGACAAAAACCCCTAGGTTTCCGTACTCTCTAATAAGAGTCTTCCGACAAACACAAAAACACACTCTCTTGTGTCGCCAGAGCTTCATATCGAAACCGAAAATGGTGAATCTAATCTCTTCTCTCTCTTTTTTTTAAAAAAAAAAATTAATTTCTTAGATTTAATCTTCTTTATGTAATATGCGTCATTTTCTTTAATTTCATTTTATCTTGGTTTGATCTTGATCATGACATGAACTACGTACCACATCAAACAAATGTATATCATGATTTTCAAATCGATTTGTGTAAAATCTAACACATCCATTTTTGCTGCTCAATTTTTCCTTTTGATTTTTCTTCGCGTACCCGATTGAAATTAATTAATTAATTAATTAATATATGCATGTTCATACCTATAGGCATTTTTATGTTTTTCAGTTATATTCTCTTGAAATCATACAATTAACCACTTGAACATATTTGGTAGACTCAGTCAAACCCTAGTCTCATTGCTATGTCGAGTTGAGTTTTCTCGTGCATTTTTATTCGTTCTCAGCGAAACCCTAGTCTCATTGCTATGAGGACTTGAGTTTTCTCGTGCATTTCATTTTTATCGTTGTTGGTACAAATTTAAATGTAACGTTTGATGTTTATTAATACATGGAATGGTACATTTCAGTAGTACGAAACAAAAAATCCATGACGATTGGATTTTTCCCTCTTTTATAGCAAATGCATGTAAATGTTGTGATTTGTGGAAATGGGGATAATTTCCTATCTTTTATAGCAGATGCACGTAAAGTTATTGGCATCCAATGGTTCAGATTTGTGCACTGCCAAAAATTTGAGCCGCTATTTTTTTTCAATACTCTAATGTTTTTACCGCGAAATGTATAAAAATTGTATGCACCGCCAAAAATCGATTTTTCGGACAGTTTACGTGTCAGCTCTTGTTTGCTTACTTTTATTCTTAATTTTTGTTTGACAGACAACTTCCAAGCGTCTTGCAGAAAAGAAGGTAGCAAAGTTTGAGAAGAAAAACATCAGAGAGGGTCGGCAGCTAACACCTCGTTTTGGAAGAAACTCACCACCGAGAACATTATTCTCGCTCTCTTCGTCTTTGTTGTTGTCGGTTCATGTATGTTAACTTCTCCTTCACATATTTCATCCTTTGTCTAAAACGACGTTTTTTCTTCTACAAAAATCCTTTATTTTAACTTAATTGGTAAGATCTAATCAACTCTTTTGCCCAAAAAGATAGTAAATTCATATATTTACAAAGACGGAAGATATATTGATTATTACACGCCAGAAAATAACATGATCCGAAACTTGATATGATGACATTTTTTTCTATGTATATATTATCCTTACATATGATCCCTTGCTAGGCCAAAACTTGACATGAATTAACACAAAATTCTCGCGGCCTCTTGCTAGGACAAAAGATATCTTAATATAATTCTGAAGTTGGCACGAATAAAATACAATCTCATGTGACATTCTTACATGTTTCTCTATTATTTTCCATGTGATCTCTTATTAGGCGTAAACTTGTAATTGCAAGACTACTTGTGCAGATTAATGTTGTATTTGAATTACTGCTGATTTCTAATCAGAATTTCAAAGGAAAAGAAGTCCAAGTTTTTCCAAAATATTTTTAGTTTGTTCCTCACTTTCTTATACCTATGAAAGGTGTAAAGTTAACTCGCTTGGTGTTGTTCCTTGTTTGGCAGTTCTGTTTCAGATAGTCAGGCTAGCGTTGATGGGATAGCAGGAATAACTGGCGCCGTTCGGACATTATGGTGATTGGCAAGCTGGATTTCGCTCCATCATATTGTTATGAAAATTTATGTTTAGAAAGTAAAATTTTGAAGAAATTTTTGACTTAATAATAGACGGTGATTATTAGGTGCTCTTGATCTCGTGTTTCATACTTTCCTACTTGAAAACAAAAAGCCATTATATTATTCTGTCAAGTTTTGTGTATTGTCAAATTGCTTGTTTTGGACAGAACCTATCAGCCTGCACCCGCGCTGACAAGGGCCAAGCCCGTCTGCCAGCCTTGGGTTAAAGGAACGGGTTGGGCACTAATTCAGCCAGCTTATGGCCCATTTGGTCCGACTTAAAGAATTTAAGTGCTAACCCAGAAGAGTCTGCTTTGTTTTCCATGAATCAAGCATAAGTCTGATCTCTAAAAATTAAAAGAAATGGTCATGCCAGGAAGTGAAGCCCACTCCATCATGTTTTAAAGTTATTTCTGAAATGGTTGATATGCACCCAGAAAAAGTTATGCAAAATACTTTTTGCTGCATTTTGGGCAAAGTTAGAGAAAGCACTTTTTCCTTTTAGACAAGGCAGAAAAGCATGACAAGAAAAAGGTACCAAAGTAAAAGTGCTCAATTTGAAAATCTACAAAATGAGGTGACGATATTATATTGGTTGCATCGATTGTGGACCCGCCAGACTCTAATTAAAAATACCAATAAAATCTTGACACATCATTTTGTGAGCTAAGTTTTGTGAGATTTTTTTGTGGCTTTATATTTACCCAATCTTGGTACGTTAGGGAAGAGAGAGAGAGAGATCAAAATTTCCTACATATAGAAAATTTTGAAAAAAAAAAAAGGGTATTGGCCAGTACATCTTATGACATTATGTAACATTTCTACCGCTGACCAGAAAATAAAAGTTTAAACTCCCAAATGGAAGGAACTAAAATGAACTGAAAAAATACAAAAATTTCTCTCAAACAAATGAAAACTGCATTGGCTTGCAAAAAGCTCAAAACTGCCTAGGTTTTCCATACGTGAATTTGTTTTCATCGGATCTGCGAGTTGCTCGGGCTGCCACTCTCCCTGAACTGGTTGGCTTGGAATATTGGCAATCAGTAGAACTTTTAGACAGCTTGTTATCAAAGTCAATCTCATGACGAGTACGCGTATTATTGTGAGAATAAGTCTTTACTTCACAAGGAGAAGTATAACCGATCACCTCGTACTCCTGCACATGCATCAACCTTGAGTTAACAAGAGAATTGACAAAATGGATGCAAACTGACCCTCATTTTGCTTAAAGAAGTCCAATATTGAAGGTGCTTTTCAAGATAGAAATAGTACTCCCTTTGTCCCGTTATAAATGTCATACTTTCCATTTTTGTTTGTTCCAAAATAAATGTCGCCTTACTAAAAATAGGATATGAAATTTGGTGATCTTTTTTATACTACCCTTCTAATAGGCACAACCATTGCAATGCCAATAGGAGTTGTCACTCTACCCATATGAATAGATTGGGGCAATCAAGGAAACACAACTCAAAGCTTAAAATATTGACTTGTCAACTATGATATTTATTCCGGGACAGAGGTCATACACCCCTTGATTTCAGAAATTAAAATGATCTTTCTAATTTAAAATTCCATGTAGCAAGGGCACATATTGAAAGTTTATACGGGAAATAAAAGGTCTGATCTTTATTTCAACAAACAAGAATTTTTAATCAGAACATCTCATGATAGAAAGAATGATTTTCCGGTGTGTGTGTGGGGGGGGGGGGTTGGTAAACTAAGAGGGTGGGAAGAGAACTGAAATCAGAAAGTCTTCAAATGTGGCTTACAAACTTACCCTTGATTTAGTCTGGGTATAGTATGGTGTTAAACAAGGGTTTAAATCCTTTAGGAACATATCATCTGGACTACCGGGCACGGTGGGATCCCCAGAGCTGAATTCCTGATTGAGTCATTAAACAGATCATTTTAAACACAATTGACTTCGTATCAACATAGATTCATCCATCAAAATTACCAAAAAAGACAATTCCTTGAATCATAGTATCTCATTTCAAGTTATGCATTTATTTACCAGAGAATTAGCTGCCTCCTCTTGCTCATATGTTGGTGTCCTTGGAGAACTGCTATAGCCATCATAGTACCCTGTGACTGAATACTTATCCGCTTTCACCTGTTACACATTTATGTCTTCAGATACAAAAAACACTTCTTTGCAGTTTGCACAGCTTTGGTTCATTATAATTTCCAGATTGAGCAACTACACTAAACTAACGAAGGATTAGGGAAAGGTCTCTTCGGGATAACAGTCATGTTCTCAATATTGGTACTCCCTCCGTCCCAAAATGATCTTCACACTTTTTTCGCCATTAAAAATCTAATAGACCATCAACAATACTATCAATAACAAGTTTTAAATTTTCATTAGGATGATTCAATCAACCTAAAATTACTGCTCAAAATTCTTTCGTAGTAACGGCGAAAAAAGTGTGAAGATCATTTTCGGACGGGGGGAGTATTTCTTATTTCTGCTAGTTTCTGGTTTTTTGTATGTGTTATGTAGACAGCGATTCGAGGTCTATAAGCGGGAAAAACTCTATAACTACCAGTTTGTGTTTATAGACATGAGCTTGGCACATTTGAGCAAATTGTTTCGAAGGTATGATAAAGGAAAATTTGAATTCTAATTTTCAGCTTGATTTGCATCATTTGGAAGTGGTTGCAAGCCGAATATGTTGTCTTGTTCTCACATATGACAAAAAATTCCTTCGCTCTGCTGAAAGGGTACTACTCCCTTCATCCTTAAATGAGTTTCCGTATTCAAATTTTCAAGAAAATTAAGGTATTTGACTTTCAATCTAAAAGAACGTATACATAAACACTCTTAATAAACACACCATGCTCAGTGGAAAGTAGGACTTGATAGTCTATAACGTGATTACGGTGCGTCACAAGAAAATGGACACTCATTAAGAGATAACTTTGACACTCACTTAAAGCCGGGGATAGTAATTTTTCCCTAGGCCTGGTGCTCTCGTACAGTTATACTGTATTTGGAAAATTATTTTTATCTTATGCCATTTCAAAACTAACCTCATTATATTACCGTGAAAAATTTTATTATCATTTTAATCCTTCAATTTATGGGTGTGAGAAACACAACTTCAATCCTTGAGATTATTGAGTTTCAAAATGGAGTCTTTAAGTGAGACAGAAGGCATAATAGAAGACTTTCAAAAAACCAAAAACCTAATGACAATAACTCTCCAGCGACACAATTGAAACTCTTCAAAATTAAGGCATATGAATCTTGATTCATCTCATTTATTCAACGTATGGCAATATATAAGGAACGGAGTTACCTCTGCGAGATCTTCAGCAAGGCACTGAAGTTGCCCGGTAAGAGAAGTGACCTGGCGCTGGAGACTTGGGATGAGTTGCTTGGCTTGCTTTAACTCAGAATCCTGCTTCTCCAAAAGCCCTTGAAGTTGGGTATTCATAACATCCGGGAACAGAATGGCACTCTTCAATGCCTTTATCTCTTCCCGTTGCTTCAAGCATAAATCCTTCAGCTTCTCAACCTGCAACCCAGCAACAACATTTAATATTTAAGCCTTGTAGAGTTTGTCAGAATGCAAGATTCAGTTTTTATATGATCAAGCTCTAGGATCAATAAAAACCTTCAGGGCCAATGTGTTCTGATCACATTTCATAAACTAACTGAATTAAGTCATCCCATCTCATAGAAATGACTAGAAGAAAATACCGAGCATAAATGAAGTATCATAACTTTCCTTTACACTTTCAATTTTGAATATAATTATGCTTTCCCCAACAGGGGGACTATGAATCGTAAAAACAAGTCAAGGTACAAGATTTAAATCCAAAATTTGATAGAAATGCTTCCTGAGGCAGAATTTAATTATGCAACTGCAGAGGGTTATCATGATAGAGGAATCACAAGAAAAGAATAACAGTAACCAAAGAGTCTCTCTTCTTCTTCTTCTTTTTTCCTAAAACAGAATTAAAATATATGATTCGATAAAGTAATCATGCTAGAGATGAATATAGCTATAATCAAAGCAAAATTCTAATCCCATAACAAAAAGGTTCTCGAACATAATTCAATAAGTTGCTTGAAAGGATAGTAGCATAGAAAGCATGAATTTTCTTCCTAAAATCGGATTCAGGAACATAATTCAACAAGGTAATCAAACAAGTTACAAAACTACAATAATTAGCCAAAGCATCAATAATCTTTTCTTAAAATGGAACTCAATAAATTAATTTAACAGACTAATCAAACAAGTTATTAACCACAATAATTAACGCAGCATCATTAGTTTTTCCTAAAACAGAACTCAAGAGCATAATTCAGCAAGCTGATCAAACAAAATTAAGAAACCCCATCACAAGAGTCACTGAATCAGTTCCTCCTAATTAGAGTTACCAATGATAATCCCAAAAAGGTAGCAATGAAAATCCCATAACAACAATCATTGCATCCGTTTGTTCCTCGAAATCAACATCACAATTCAGTCAGTTAATTAAATCGGAAAAAACCCATAACACTAACCAAAGCATCAGTTTTCCTAAACAAAATTCAAAACCATAATACAAACAAGCTAATTAAACAAGAAAAAAACACATGAGCAGAAACAACAGTTCTTTATCGAGATTCAGAAATCAAAAACACAATTCGATAAGAAAAACCTGGAACATCAATTATACCAGCAATGCATGTATTCAAGACTTACCTCTCTATTTTTCTCCTCAAGAATCAGCTTAAGCTCAACTATTATACCCTCCTGCTCCTTATTCTGTCCCAACAGCTCCCTCTCACTCCTCAACACCATAGCCAAAGTCCGCGTATTCGACTTCACCTCAGTCAAAGCCTTCCCATCGCTCTCCCCACCTTTCTTCAACCCTAAACCACCCTTAAACAATTTCTTATGCAGCCCACCAAAATTGGTCCCTTTCCTAGCCGTTTTCTTCAAATCTTCAGCTACAAAATCAGCTGCCACGATAAAACTAGGACCCTTCGATTGCTTCGCAGTAGATGACCGCTTCTCCATGAATTTCTTGACCATGGTGGTCAAATTCTGCTCATTTTTCAACGGCTTGGTCTTCACCAGAGCGGATGGCAGCTCCGGTGGGTGTCGCCGGGGCGCAGCCGGTTTTGAGAGGGGTTTGGTGAATTCCGATGAGGATGATGGGTCGGATTGAGTTGAGGATCGGGTGTCGAATGAATTGTAGCGAGATGATGGCTTCAAAGATGACATTTTTGAGGGGCAGGAGGAGGAATCGGAGGTGGGTTTGAGGAGAAATTAACGTTTGATTTTGTTGTTTGAATTTGAAGAAAATTGAGTTACTGTGTGTGAAAGAGATGTTTGGGAGATTTTCTTGTTTATGTAGATAAATGGGCTGGGCGGTGTCTGAATTCAAATATTTGGGCCAGAGGCGCGCTGGGAATCAGGGACACATTAAATACCGAATCTACCCTTTGATTATTTTTCGATTTTGCACTTTGATCCATTTGGTCGTTGCTTTAACTGACGAAGCATAGCATTGTTAGGAAGTAATTTGCTACTCGTTTCTCGATTGCGAATCAAGTTTGAGACAATTTCAAGAAATTAAGTAGGACGTTTAAGTGTTTCCATATCAAGTTGGAATCATGATCGATCGAGAAAGTAGTTAGATAATATTGATAGTACATTAGTATCGGGAAGTAACTTGTTTTTAATCTTCATTTGTTTCTGAATATAGATCATGGTAGTCATTTTTACCAACTGGATAGAATCATACATGATTGGAAGATAAGTTGTTGGCTCAAGTTATTTCTGAATCAGGTTGGATTAAGAAATAAGTTACTCAAAAGGCTTATTGCTCAATCTCACCAAATGATATGCCATTCAAAAAGTCAAATAATTTTGAAATATGAAAGTACATACATTATTGCTTTTTAAGTGTGGTCAAAATATGAACTTAATCGACTGTTTTGAACAGCGCAAATTCATGAAAAAGACGACTTGAGCGACCGAGGGAAATATCCCTTGAGATGTGAGTGGTAGATTTCTTAAGTAGATTTCTTAATGGCATAAAGCAATCTGCCAATTTTAATAGTCTAATTTTAGATGATATTGACTATCATGCCATGCCATATGAAAATCTGACCCTAAGGAAGAAGTAGCTACCAACAGGGGAAGAGCCATACACTGGCGAAAATGGGCCATAGCTCACACTGAAATTTTGAAGAAAAAAAATACTGGGAAAATTTATATATACTCCCTCCGTCCCATTCGAATTAGGACAAATTTCCATTTTGGGTGTTCCATTCGAATTAGGAGAACCCAAAAATGGAAATGTTTTATTTAATGGGACCCACATTCACACTCACAACTACTTTCCACTCATTATTCTCTACCCTACTTTCTCTCTCCTACTTTACTTTTCATACTCACAACACCTACTCCACTAACACTTTTTCCTTAATCCCCGTGCCCAACCCAAAAATCATAATTCGGATTCGGATGAGACGGATGGAGTATTAATTTAGCTGTGTTAAGTTGCATGAAATGTTGTTTAGCAGGGTGGTATTATAGTTTCTTTTCATACTAAAGGTCCAGCCACTCAACACCCTTATTCTTAAGGTTGAGCAAAAAACCGGAAAAAAAAAAAAAATTGACACCGAATAAAAAAACTGATACCGAAAGAACCGACACATAGCCTTTTCGCCAGTCAGGTTCAAGGAATTTTGGGAACCAAAATTACTAGTTCGGTTTAGGTGTCTTGAATACAAACCGTTAGGAGACGCCGAACCGAACCAAAGTATATACTCTTATTCCTGTCAAAACCCTTTCCAAATTCATTTAGGACTCTCCTCCCCCAAAGCGCTAACCTAAACGAAAGACGGCAGCTAGAGAGATTCAATCGGACTTCCGAAGTCCGATTTCCACCACCGGCGAAGACTTCTGATACTATGGCAAGACTAAACATGCCTTTCTCTCTTAATTCTGTTTAGAGCAATAAACAAGACTTGATAACAAAAAACATATATTTATGTGGTTCACCAAGTAGGCTACATCCATGGGGAGAGGAGATGATATTATTATTAATCTGGAGAAACAGTTACAAGATCACACTAATCTATGATGCACGAATTTTTGTCACAAAATTTCTGATTGTGCAAACCCTAGATCTATATCGATCTCTCTCTGAACAATTACGGTTTCCATATGAGGTGTATTTTTGTGTTAGGATGACTAATCTATTTATACTAGTCTATTCTCCTAACCCTAAAAACGGAAGGAGTCCTTTTTATTAACCCAGGATTAATAAACATCCCACGCCACTTCTACAGTCATGCGCTAAGCCCACGAGGCCCATCTGCGTTGCACGGCCGAGGCACCGAACATGAATGCATGTGCATGTGCTGCTCCAAAATTCAACTCTCAGATGTGGTTTTTGCACGGCCGAGTGCCTATCCCTACACGCCCGTGCTGCAAATTTTATGTAATTTAGATTAGTTTTAATGTAATTTTGGGGATTAATGATAATTCGGGGATATTTTAGTAATTTTATACTTTTACCCGAATGTAATTTATTTATGAGAGATCCCAAAATATACAAAAGAAAGTCAATTGGAACAGAGGAGTATTTGATAATTTAGTGGATTGAAGAATTAATGTGAAGCTAATAATCAAGTTCCAAGAGGCTCCATTTAACAAGCCCAATATACAAGAAGCTAGCCCAGTTCGCATCACATCAACAAGGCCCAGACTAGGCGGACCATTGCATTGCGCAAAGAAGGAGCGTTGGAGGAAGGAAGCGCTGAAAACAGTAGTACATGTGATAAGGCAGACGGACTCCCAAGCACGAGCCGGGCTCCCATGCCCGAGTCATGCGTTGGAGCACGGATCGTTCCATGAAGCGGACATTCCTGGCGCGTGAGGCGTGGGTAAAGAGGAACTCCTTGCAGTCGTTTTATGTTTTTGCTTTTTATTTTCCTTTTTCTTTCATTCCTTATTTCTTTCCTTTTCTTTTTGGAATTTCCTAGGTATTTAAATTAAGACAATGATACACATAGTGAAAACCCAAATGAAAAACTCATAGTGAAACACTCTAATCCGTTGGACAAGTTTTTAGCAGTGGGGTTCACAAAAGATTTATTACAATCCAACGGATTACAGAGTTTCTGATGGATAAAATTCCAAGTAATAAATACCTAGCAAGCGCACTAGTTACCGTAGTAGTAACGCTCGAAAGCGATGGTCGATCCCACAGAGACTTGTTGGACAAACAAGTGAATTTAATTAGTGCCAAATAGTAACCAAGGGGGTTTTTGATTGATTTTGATTAAACTAAATTAACTACTAAACAATGAAAATAAATTACTAAATTAAAGATCACTAAGCAAACAAAGATTTAATTCAAGATTACGAAGATTCACAGATTGGGGTTCACAACTATCTCCTCTCTATGCTAATTTATTACAAAGATTATTAAACTTGTTCAAGAAATCGTTCACTTATTTAAGAGTTGGGACGGTCTGGTCACCAGATTGCAACCCTATTATTATCTCTATGTGAAATATTCCGCTAGGTCAACAACACACAAAAACAATTTATTAAGTTCTTAAGAACACTTGATCTCAAATTCTTTTGATTTCCGCTAGGTCCTCAATTAAATCTAATCAGAAGAATATGATTCAATATATAAATTATCCATGCTAATGCAACAATCTATACCAAGATGATTTAAAGACCAGAAATATCAAGTCATATTAATGAAATCTTTAAATTAATTAAGTTCTATTCTTATGAACAAGAACAAGATTAATATTTAATTAAGCCCAATTTAGCATAGAGATTTGATAGTTATTACTCCCAATCCATGAACAATAAAATTAGCTACTCATCGACATAGCAATAAATACAAGAATATAATTAAAAATCATAAACCTGGATAAACGCTTGATGATGAATAATCTCCCAAATCTTGTTTACAATCTTCAAAACTTAAGAAAACCTAAAACAAAGCATAAAAAAACTAAAGGCTGCAGTCTAATATTTATACAGAGAGAAAATTCGGGCCAAAAATAGGGAAAATTGGGTTAAAACCCGTCTGGCAAAGGAAACCCGAAAATCTGTACGGAAGAGCGAGCGGGCGCCTACTCATACCCAGGCGGGCGCTCATTTGCCCAGTAACTTTGGTCATTCAAAACTCATAACGAGCGGGCGCCTGGTTCTGGTCGGGCGGGCGCCTGGTAAGCTTTTCTGCCTTTCTTTATCTTTTCTTCTTTTCTTCCCCTCCTTGACTAGGTTGACCAATGTTGACCTTTGACTTTGACTTTGACTCGATCAATTCTTGGTTTTCAATCCTTTAAATCTCTAAGACTTTGTAATACATCAACATTACACTAAAAAGTGTCTCAAAACACACATAATCTCACAAAGTTCCTCAAACATAATTAGACCAAAATTACATTGAACTATTCTAAATTACATCAAAAAGTCAATAAAATGAGAACGAAAATGTAGAGATAACATATGATAAAATCAATCCATCAAATTCCCCCACGCTTAGACCATTACTCGTCCCAGAGTAATATTCCTAACCCTATATCTAAACTCCGGTCTATTAGCGTAGCATGGAGGAAAATGACCCCTATCTCCTCTACAACTCCCATCAAACAAAGCCAAAAAAAAATAAAAAAAATCAACCGGAGTGTAAAGGACTCCGCTCCTTATAACTCCCCAAAACAACAAATAATCAATGACCAATGGCCCTAATTGATAGCACCCCAATAATAAGAAAGTAATACGCATATCCAACTAGGGCCCACTCTAAAAGCTAGGGGGATCTAAAACGTCCTAGGTTTCCCCCACGCTTATCTTACACTACATTCTCCCTCAAAAAAAACTCAAAGCTAGGATAATCCTTAGCAATGATTTACCTCATGATAAGCTCCAACGCCCCCTTATGACTCCAACAAGAAATATGAGGATTTTCTATCCTATTCGCCTCTAACCAAACCTCCTACACCAAACAGGAATCCTACCCAATTCTCCGAACCTCCCTTAGGACGCCACGCCAAGCAAAAACAATAACTCACTCAATTTCTCTCCTTTTGCCTAGGCGCCCTTTCGGGTTTTCACCTAGCCTCTCTTTTCTTTTTCTTTCTTTTTTTTTTTTTTTTACTATACAGCAAAAGGTGATAATATGTGCATCAATCAACAACCAACCAACCAATATTCCCACCCCCAACTAAATATGAGCATTGCCCCAATGCTAGTCACAACTAAGCATAAAAGCATAGGGAGTGGAAATACATCGAGCTACTCACTGCGGGGGAGGTCCAAAGATATCATCCCAAGCATTCCATCCATGCTGAGGCGTTGGCGGAGGTGGTACATACTCAGGTGGTGGAGGGTAGTTCAACGGTGGGTACCGCTCACCAGGAAAATGATGCGCCATCATTCTTTGTCGGAAATACTGATCCTCCCGAATGTTGGCGTACATTGCCTCCTCCATCCTCTGTATCCTCTGATCATTCTCTTCTTCTCTCCGCTCTCTTTGATAGTTTGCCATAAATTGTTGTTGCTGAAAAGCTCTGAACATATCATCTAATCCCTGAATCTGTCCCGACAAATAATAATTCATCTCTCTCTGAGTCATCTCTGCAGGGATATCATCCTCTTCCTCCTCATCACCAATGGCCTGACCGCCAGCAGCCTGAGCTGGAGCTGGGACCCGAGCTCTCTGCACTCGCCCACTTTCTATTGTTGCTTTAGTCACGGTGGTGCCTGGAGCTAAAAGTCTGGGGAACCCCTCCATAGGCACCCATGCCCTCTGTGCCATCGTAGTGATCATAATGGGGAACAGATAATTCTTGTTCTCCAAATACCTAGTTCGTACCCCCATCTCACTACGCATGATGCCCCCGATGTTTATCGGCATCCTCCTTATCATGGCATAGAGCAAAGGGGTCTTGTACCAGTGAACCTCCTGATAGTGAGCAGAAGGCATGATCCTCTCACAAATAAAGCGATACAATGCCTTTAGGTCCAGCCTCAACTCACTAATATGAAACAAGTAGCCACTCCGGATGTTCCCCCTATCAATATTTACCCCAAACTCTCCTGCAAATAAAGCTAAGGTCTCATCCATCCGGTCCATATTCTGGAGATTCCTTTTCAACTCCCAATACACACAGTTCCCTTCCGCCACAACATCTGACAACCCATAGAAATTATTTATAGCCGTCGCAGTCACATCAACATTAAATCCCCTAACCCAGACATTGGGGGCCTCAGTCGCTGCATGAAAATTATCATAGAATTCTTGCACAAGCAATTTCGACCCCATCTGGACCGGCACGGCCAACAATCTTCTCAAGTTGTAATCTAACCCACAATTTGTCAAGTTATATCCTCTCTCCACCGTTACCCCATTATTTTGCTTATTATCGAAGTAATTTTGTGAGTCCCGGGAGACAAAACGGGAGTTATCGAAATCCGGCTCAATTTGGGGTGGGGGAACACCACGACCACGTCCTCGACCTCTTGGTCTTGGTGGCATGATAACAACCTCGACAACCCCTAATAAAGTTTAAATCAGTAAATTGCTCTTACCCGGACTCGCTGGAAAATCTCGCCGGAGACGGAGAAGATGATCCGAGAAGATGACCTTCAACCTTGCAAACACTTTCTTCTTCTGCAACTACCCCCAATTCTGAATCACAAAGTCCCAATTCCTCGAAATTCTCCTTCCTTCAACCTTGAAAATTTCTTGCAAAAACCCTTGATTTTAGGATGAATGGAGGCTAAACCCTTAGTAATTCTTGAAGAAGGTTGTGGTGGGAGGTGATTTTGATAGTTTGTGGGTGGTGCGGGTGAGAGATTTGTAGGGAGAAAGGGAAAGAGGCGGGTGAGGGAGGGGTTAGAGAGGGAGAGAAATTGGAGAAGATGGGTAGATTTAGGTTACCCTCCCCCAAAATCCGTTTTTACCCACTGGGATTCTCTGAACCCGGCGACCAGGCGGGCGCCCACCAAGGACCAAGCGCCCGCTTATTTGGGCAGAAACTTCATATTTTGCGCTTTCATGAACAGGCGCGCACCCCCTTCACACCAAGCGGGCGCTCGGTATATTTTTCCAGCAATATTTTTTTTTTTTTTTTTTTTTTTTTTTATTTTTTACTGCTGGTTTGATCGCTCCACCACTGGTTGAATTGATTTCCTGCACATCACCACAAACAAACATCACAAGCGTAATATCCATTATGAAAATAAAAATGACTCAAAAACAAAAATGAAAATCTTTTTGGAGGGTGACACTATTTACACTCCCCTGTAAACCCACAAACTCGGAGAGATCCATGAAGGATGACACACAAAGCAATAAAAGACAATAATTAAAACATACCTCATTGGGTTGCCTCCCAATTAGCGCATTTGTTTAACGTCGTTAGCCCGACGGTGGCCCCCTTTTTTTATTTGGGGTGGAGATTGGCCACATTGACTCTGGCTTTTGCCTTTCTGCTTTTTACCCACTTGAAGTATTCCCTTGCATGAATGCCTACAATTGCCCACACATAATTCCCCCTTTTAATTAATTCTGGGAGAACCCATCGGATCTTTGAGGCTCACTTGTGCTTTTTGTTTTTCACTTTTGAGCTCTTTTTCTTCTTACTAGTACCTGTAGAACAAGAAGAAGCAAAGGGGGTACAAGATTTTATATGAGGCACCGACTTCTCAATGAAGTGGTCTAGGGGGTGAAACGGGCCATCACTAGAATGGTGTTCGTCGGCCTTATGGGATATGGACCTGATATGAACATCCGCATTATCCCTAGTTTTCTCACCACCATTCAACACACTCTCCAATTTCCCACTATCTCTCTCATGCCCTACATGCTCAGGTACGCACTCACCTACCTCATCCACAAAATTACATGAGTCCTCATCAGTCAAAGGATGTTTCATGATGTCATGCACAGGGATCTCTAAATGTTCATTGGCCACACACATTGATAATGTCCCATTCCCCATATTAATTATTGTGTTGGTGGTCGCCCAAGCAATATGGGAGATTCACGGTGATGGCCAACATTATTAACAGTTTTAAGAATGATGAAATCTACAGGGACAATCAACTTGCCTACTTGAACTAAAACATCCTCCACAATACCCAACGGTCGTCTAATGGAACGATCAGCAAGTTGAAGGGTCAATGTAGTGGGTTTTAGCTCAGGCAAGCCTAACTCAAGATACTTGTGATATGGCAATAAATTTATGCTAGCACCAAGATCTAACATCGCCTTCACCTTGGTAGAATCCCCCAAAGTAATGGAAATTGTGAAACTTCCGGGGTCCTTTTGTTTAGGTGGGAGGTCTTGTCGAACCACAGCACTAGCACTCTCTCCCATGATCAATTTCTCCTCTTTCCCATATTTAGGTTTCTTGGAGTTTATTTCTTTGAAAAACTTGGCATAAGCAGGGATATTTTTTATCACATTCAACAACGGGAGATGAATATTAACTTTTGAAAACACCTCATATAACTCCGACATTTGTTTATTCAACTTGTGCCTCATAAAACTTCCAGGAAACGGCATAGGAGGTACATATGGCTTGGGAGTGGGAGTCTCTGTATTAGAATTTTTTCCTATTCCATTTGTACCTCTATCAACAACATTATTCTCAAGAATCTCAACAGCAGGAGAAGATGTAGCTACAGGGAGTACCTCATTATTTACCTGATTGCCATTATGTAGGACAGTAATGGCCATGGCTTGCTGCCCTTGACTTGGGAAAGTTCCCGGTTTATGTCCTTGCTGACCCACAGCTAGTTGACCAATCTGGGTCTCCAACTTTTTGTTGACAGCATCCTGCTGCTTCTCACGCTGCTCCATCATCATTTTCATTTGTTGCTGCTCTTGCATCATGGACTTCATCATATCTTCCAGAGATTGCTTGGGCTGCTGTTCTGGATTCTCTTGTTGGGGAGGAGGATAGAGAGGTTTCTGCTGCTGATACTGAATTCCTGGGTTACCCCTCCAAAAAAAATTGGGGTGGTTTTTCCAATCTGGATTATAAGTATTGGAATACATACCACCTTGATTTTGCCTTGGGGGGTACCATTGCATTGTAACACCCATCGAATTTCTTGTTAAATATTTGACATATTTGTTAAATACTTAAACTTGCATATTATGTGCTAGTTTTACTTGGGTTAATTTAGTAATTGCTTTAAATAGTTAAGGTGGTTAAATGTCTAGTTTTGACTTTTGAGTCATTTGTGAAAATTGGACTTTAGGGGCCTTTTTGTTAAAAGTGAAACTTGAGGGGCCTAAGTGTCATTTCCCCAAACTTGAATGTATATCTTGGTTGGGTTGCCTGAGAAGTCATTTTCACCCAAAATTTCTTACGTTGCTTCCTCTGTTCTGAAAAGCTAGGGTTAGAATTTTCCCTATTCCCGACTCCTCGAGTTTAATTATCCCCCCGTTCTTGATTCTGATCCCGGATTAATATTCGTGGCGTTGAATAGAGCGTTCCAGGCCGAACAGAAATAAGTTTGGGTCAACTTGAATTTTGACTAGGTAAGTTATTAGCTCCACCTTGCTTGTAATAACATGCATAAATGTTATTCCCGATACTTGTGAATGTTAATTTTGTGTTTGGGTTGATTTTTTTGGTACTTGTAATTGTGGGACGAATGGAGTATACCCTACTGTATAAAGTAAGGAAATTGAAATGAAAGTATTAGTTTTGAGTTGTTGGTATCCTGGGGTATGTGTTAAAATGATAGTAAAAGTTACTCCTACGCTTGTGACGGACAATTCTAAGCCTGGGAAAGAATTTGAGATTTGCTGATTTTTAGACCAGGCACCCGCCCGGTTGGTCACCAGGCGCCCGCCCATTTGACCAGAAAGTTATGGGTTTTAGGAATTTTGGATGAGCGCCCGCCCGGTCCACCTTGAGCGCCCGCCCGGTCCCCTGTTCCAAACAAAGTGTTTTAAATTCAAATTAAATTGAAAGCTTATCCCTCCTAAGGCATATAGCCTTAGTATAAGATGTCCTAGGAAGTGTAATTGTACCTTTTAGGGGCATTGGAACTTGGCCTTGAACATGTATACTCATTAAATTAAAATGAGAGCCTAGTCTTGAACATTAATACTTATAGAACTCAAATGAGAACTTAAGTATAAGAGTAGTAACTCTTCTTTATGTCTTGAAAGTGCTATGAACAAGCACTAATGTGTTATACTTGTTGTGAATCCAATGATTGTGCACCTTAGGGGCATTAGAACAAGGTCTTAGACTTGAACATCCTAAGAATAGGATTGGGATTTTGTAAGAGTAAATGTATAACTCTTATACATGCTTGAATGTCCAAAGATTGGAATTATAACTTGAAGTATAAGACATTTAAAATCTTGTACATGACTTGAACATCCATAGAAATGGATTAAGACTTGAATATAAGATAATAAAATCTTGTACATGGCTTGACACCAATACATATGTATGGTAGTGAACTAGAAAGTGCTATAAGTAAGCACTAACGTGTATGAGACATGTTCTTGTTGTGTATGTGCAAACATTGCATACATTTGCTTGATACAAGGTGACTTCTTGATTACTTGAAGCATGTTCCTTGTTGAGCTAGTCCACTACTTTTTGATTAGTTCTTCTCCCGTAGTTCAAGTAAATATCTACTTGTACCTTCTTGTGTGAGTCCAGCTGGTTCTCCTTGCTTGTTCGAAAATATATAGGTTCACGCTTGTCGCGAGAGCTGGGGCTTAAGTGACAATCGGGTCCC
Source organism: Campanula takesimana (assembly GCA_026119855.1). NCBI lineage: Eukaryota > Viridiplantae > Streptophyta > Magnoliopsida > Asterales > Campanulaceae > Campanula > Campanula takesimana. Next base: position 54,754 of record JAOWBW010000435.1, on the reverse strand, counting down.
TATGTATTTCCGCTTGACCCCTTACTACCGGCCATAGTAAGGGCATAGCTTCCTTAGTTGGAGCAATAAGCCTGACTTAAGTGAATGCTAAACTCTTGTCTTGAACACCTCGTGAGTCTTGATATTGGGAATGACACTGGTTACCGGGTCTTCTGATACGTACTGAATAATCAGTTTCCTGTTATTGATCGTGATTGTCAAAGTAATACAAGCTACGACAACAATGGTATTCTTGGGAGGAATAAGGAAGGAAGCAATATCCTTATTAGCTTGCTTGTTTAGCCTTATGTGCTACTTGATGAGTGGTTTAGCCTCTCATATACTTGTTACTTGATGATACTTGATATATGATTACTTGAGTATCTACTTGAATTGCATGATAACATGTCATGTAGTTGCATCTAATAGCTTACTGAGATTTATCTCACCCCGTTCCTTGTTTAATTGTTTTCCTTAGATCAATGGAAGGATAGTGCGCAGTGAGGCTCAACATAGCTGGGAGCTTACTTCGCAGGTCGTGATTATTTTGGGGCTTGTGTCCTTTTACATTTGGTGAGGACGATGTTTTATGGGTTTGTAACTCCTTATTTTGGGGTAGACAGTCTTGTTCAGTTCTTGTTGTCATTAGACATCTTGTATAGTACTCTTGATGCCAGCTTATATGCTAGGCATGTTTCCGCTGTGTATGCATTAAGTTTGGTTTTAATTTTCTTGTCTAGAACTTGTGTTGTGAGCTAGTATAGCTCCTTACTCTAGAGTATATATATCATGTCAGTTTGTTAAACAAATGTCATTCAGTTTCTTGTTAAGTTTCTTGTTCCTCGTTAGGCACTCCCACCGGGTTCGAGGTTCTATTAGGGGATCCCGGGACCTGGGGGCGTGTCATGCATCGCATTCACCTGTTCAGAATCAAACTGTGCAACAACTGGATAACCATTAGTAGCATGAGTGTTAGATCCACAGTTAGCACAGAAATCAGATACTCCATTAGCACTTGAGGACGACATATTAGAATTCATTTTAGCCATGTTTTGGTTTAACAAAGACACCTGCCTAGTGAACTCATCCATACAACTCAACTCATGCACTCCCCTAGGTTTTCCTCTAGAGCCCTTTTCTTGCGAATTGGCCCCCAACATCTCGAATAATTCTTGGGTTTGGTCAACAGTTTTGGCTCCTAGAAAGCCGCCTGCTGCATTGTCGACCATAGCTTGGTCTGCTGCAGTTAACCCACCATAAAATGTTTGATGTAAAAGGGCCTCAGGAAAAGCATGATGGGGGCATTGCACTTGCAACATTTTGAACCTATCCCAAGCCTCATGAAATGGATCACCTACCTCTTGAGTAAATCCTATGATTTTCTGTCTAAAGGTGGCCAAAGTAGCATGCGGGAAAAATTTCTTTAAGAATGCATCATGCAACCCATCCCATGTAGTGATACTCCTAGCAGGAAGTAACATAAGCCAAGTTTTAGCTGCCCCTTGAAGAGAGAAAGGAAAATATTTAAGCCTTAATTGTTCATCAGTAACCCCCTCTTTTACAGGGAATCCTGATATAATCATCATGTACTCTCTCAAGAAGTTCAAAGAGTCTTCAGCAGGAAGACCCTGAAACTTGGGCAACTGACTGAAGTAATGCCCCTTCGCCTCATAAGATTTTGCGGCCTCAGTCAAGACAATACATGACCCCGATGTGTCAACCATAGGCCTAGCATATTCTTTCATTAAGGGATTAGCCATTACAATTTCAATTTCTTCTCCCCCGGTGGAAGAAGTTTCAGATTCACTTAAAACTACCTCTGTCCCGGTGAAAGAAGCTTCAGACTCAGTCTCAGACTCACGAATAGGGGGAATGCCCCTGTCAAGTCTATCGATATTATCGTCCAAAGGAACCAACTCGGGGTTCAATGAACGCCTACCAAACATACACCGATTAAATTAACTTGTAAATCAAAACAAGTCCCCGGCAACTGCGCCAAAAACTTGATGGATAAAATTCCAAGTAATAAATACCTAGCAAGCGCACTAGTTACCGTAGTAGTAACGCGCGAAAGCGAGGGTCGATCCCACAGAGACTTGTTGGACAAACAAGTGAATTTAATTAGTGCCAAATAGTAACCAAGGGGGTTTTTGATTGATTTTGATTAAACTAAATTAACTACTAAACAATGAAAATAAATTACTAAATTAAAGATCACTAAGCAAACAAAGATTTAATTCAAGATTACGAAGATTTACAGATTGGGGTTCACAACTATCTCCTCTCTATGCTAATTTATTACAAAGATTATTAAACTTGTTCAAGAAATCGTTCACTTATTTAAGAGTTGGGACGGTCTGGTCACCGGATTGCAACCCTATTATTATCTCTATGTGAAATATTCCGCTAGGTCAACAACACACAAAAACAATTTATTAAGTTCTTAAGAACACTTGATCTTAAATTCTTTTGATTTCCGCTAGGTCCTCAATTAAATCTAATCAGAAAAATATGATTCAATATATAAATTATCCATGCTAATGCAACAATCTATACCAAGATGATTTAAAGACCAGAAATATCAAGTCATATTAATGAAATCTTTAAATTAATTAAGTTCTATTCTTATGAACAAGAACAAGATTAATATTTAATTAAGCCCAATTTAGCATAGATATTTGATAGTTATTACTCCCAATCCATGAACAATAAAATTAGCTACTCATCGACATAGCAATAAATACAAGAATATAATTAAAAATCATAAACCTGGATAAACGCTTGATGATGAATAATCTCCCAAATCTTGTTTACAATCTTCAAAACTTAAGAAAACCTAAAACAAAGCATAAAAAAACTAAAGGCTGCAGTCTACTATTTATACAGAGAGAAAACTCGGGCCAAAAATAGGGAAAATTGGGTTAAAACCCGTCTGGCAAAGGAAACCCGGAAATCTGTACGGAAGAGCGAGCGGGCGCCTACTCATACCCAGGCGGGCGCTCATTTGCCCAGTAACTTTGGTCATTCAAAACTCATAACGAGTGGGCGCCTGGTTCTGGTCGGGCGGGCGCCTGGTAAGCTTTTCTGCCTTTCTTTATCTTTTCTTCTTTTCTTCCCCTCCTTGACTAGGTTGACCAATGTTGACATTTGACTTTGACTTTGACTCGATCAATTCTTGGTCTTCAATCCTTTAAATCTCTAAGACTTTGTAATACATCAACATTACACTAAAAAGTGTCTCAAAACACACATAATCTCACAAAGTTCCTCAAACATAATTAGACCAAAATTACATTGAACTATTCTAAATTACATCAAAAAGTCAATAAAATGATAACGAAAATATAGAGATAACATATGATAAAATCAATCCATTAGTTTCGCTATGAGTTTTCACTATACATATCATTATCCTTTAAATTAAGTTTCTTCCATTGTCTTAATTCTAGATTTTAGACATTATTTTAGATCTAGTTTTATTTTCTTTATTCACAGAGATTTCAAGACTTTAGATGAGGAACTAAAATCCAAGCTTTGGGTTTGATTTCTTGAACCCCTTTTTATCAATTTGAGGTATTGTTTCTTTTCATAATTTTATTTCTATTCATAATTTTACTTGAGCTTAATTTAAATTGATTGTTAGGGTTTATAGACTTGATCAACCTGTTTATCCTTGTCAATTGATTTTTGCTAGAATTTTCTATAACTGTGCGAGTGTGGGAAATTCATAAGTGGCATATTCACGATTTATGCACGTGCCACGGTAAATTGTGAAGTGGCTAAAGTTAGACGATTATCTATATGAAATAATTGTAGAAAGCGTTCTTGATCTTAGTTTCTTTAAATCAATCAAGCAATTAATTATTGGATCTAGACTGTGCCAGATAGATTTAATTATTGATTAGCGTTTCTAGTGAGTGTGTCACTGTTAGTAACTAATCTGAAAGAAGAAACAGAGATTGAAATAGATCTCGTGATCAAGTGAATAGGGTGAAAGTGAAAAAGATGTATCGATGATAATTGAATAATTAGGTGGGGACGGAATCAAATCTGAAGTATTCTTTAATTATTGTATTTGCTCATAATTTAGCTTAATTCTTGTTTTTAAGATTTAATAATTATAATTTCCCCCCAATTTTGTCAAGTGACAATTCCGTAAACAAATAATCGTTCTTTGTGGATCGATCCTAAGCTTATCCTAGCTACATATTTTTTAGAACCTAGTCCAGGTCTAATTTGTAGGTGTGCGATTTAGCATATCACCCGTGCTGCCTCACAAGGCGCAGCCGTGCCAATGCTGTTGTCCAGGAATTATGAAATCTTTCTATTGTATAATCATCTAACTTGGCATGCCAAATTTAAAGGCATTATCCCAACAATCTCCACCTTGACTTTGAATCTACATGAAAACAAACTGATCTCTCCGCTCGCCTCCTCTGCTATCTAATAGGTGTAAACATTAAGAAAGTCCAAACAATGTTGGAACTGCCTCCAGTAACCGACTTTGTGAACATATCTGTAGGGTTGTCCGCCGTCCCTACTTTCTTCACTTTTATCCGTTTCTTATCCCTTATGAAATAATATCTGACATCAATGTGATTAGTCCTCTCACGATAAACTTGATCCTTGGCTAAACATATTAAGCTCAAACTATCGCAATAAACAACATCCTGATCCTGATATATCCCAAGATCGTTGATCAATCCCTTCAACAATATTCCCTCTTTAGTAGCTTCTGTCAATGCCATGTACTCTCCTTATGTTGTTGACAAAGTCACCATAGCCTGCAAAGTAGCCCTCCAACTGAAGTAGCCCTCCAATTGACAACTAATCTACCAAAAAAGTAAATACATATCCGATCATTGATCTTCTCGTGTCAACATCCCCCTGAGTAGTCTGAATATGAAAACCCCTCTACTGCACATTCTTCTCCACCTCCACGGATGAGGCTGACATCACTAGTACCTCGAAGGTACCTGAAGATCTGCTACACAGTCTGCCAATGTTCATTACCCGGATTACCCATGAAACGACTAACAACACTAACCGCTTGTGCAAGATCTGACCTAGTGCATACCATATCATACATCAAACTACCAACTGCACTAGCATAGGGTACTCGAGCCATATACTCTTTCTCCTCAACCGACTTAGGTCCTAACGCGACTAACAACTGTGCATTCGTTGTACTTGGAGTATCTATATGTTTTGCTGTAGACATGCCAAACCTCTATAAAAAGGCAATATATTATTTTTGAAATCAAAAGACAACATTTCAAAAATGTTTAAAAGATTAAAATTAAAGTTCCAAAAAAAAAAAAAATTAACAAAATTTTGATTACAAATACAATTGTCAATAAATAATTGGATTTGTGTTTGTAGACTCAACTAATCATTAATTAAATATCTGATAATATATTGTCAACTGTATTTATTACTGAGGTTTTGCAAACTTTTTTTTGTAACTCTAAAATTTCTCCAGTCGCTACCCCCTGGTATGTGTTGCTTTCCTAAGAAAAAGATAGGAGAGCACTCCTTCTCCCGAAGTTACGAGGTCATTTTGCCGAGTTCCTTCGACATGGTTCTCTCAAGCTCCCGCCACAAACCTATTTTGTTATTTTGAATGTTTCATAGGAAAATTCTAATTTCCTAAAAATAAGTTTTATAATACTTCTTTACTAATAAAAATCACTTATCGTACTCACGTAAATTATTCAATTATATTATTATCTACCCCGCCTTGTTTCCAATAACACCCCAATATTAACATTCATAACACCTTTTATACAACTTTTTTTTCATCCTCATCCTCTCCTTCTTCTTTTTTTATTTTTTTTATTTATGTTCTTAAAATAATACTCCATCTGTCTTAGAAAGATGGTCTAATTTTGAATTTTTATGGTCAACAAAAATAAATTTTGATCAAACATTAGTTTCAACTTAATAATTACAATGAAATTCTAAAATTTTTTATTGATAAAGCACTTAATGATTTATCAATTAGAAATTTTGAAATTTCACTAGAATGATTAAATCGTCGTCAATAATTGGTCAAAATTCATTTTTATTGACCGTTAAAAATCAAAATGACACTATCTGGGCAGGGGCAGAGGGAGTAGAATAAGATGAGTATTGTAATGGGACGGAAAGTACAAATGAAGTGTAAGGAATTTGAGGGGCCTCACAAAAGGACACTCATCATTCCCATGTATGCATTCCTTTGATCATCATCTTTTTACAAGTCTCATTTCAAATCGCCAAGGTTATGTCTTGCGTTGGGGAGCTCCAAAGTAGGGTTTAATCGAATCCAATGCTCGGTAAAATATTTAACTAATCTCAATTTATCATCGATTTCTTTTAATAATCCCACTCCTCTGCATTTTCATATTCCCTATACAGACATGAAGTTTTTGTTAAAGAGTACGAGGAGGAAGAAGAACGATTGCTTTTCTCAACCCTTCAGGATCAATTTACTAGGTATTTCCTCTTGGTAATGCCATGTGGTATTTGTTCTTCATGTTGCAGATAAAGTTATATAATGATGTTATTTAATTGTATAATACTCCCTCTTACCCTGAAAGATGGTCTCATTTTGACTTTTTACGGTCAACAAAAATAAACTTTGACCAAGTCAATTTAATGATCACAATAAAATTCTAATAATTGTTATTGATAAATCACTTAATGATTTATCAATTACAAATTTTAGAATTTCACTAGAATGATTAGATCGTCACCAATGGTTGGTCAAAGTTCATTTTTGTTGACCATAAAAAGGCAAAATGAGACTATCTTTCTAGAGGGAGGGAGTATGTTGATGATGTCTTGTGAGTATACCATTGTTGGAGGAGTATTCTATCCATTACATAATTTTGTTTGGTCTAAGTTCAGTTTTGTCCACTTACTAATTAGATATTTCACTTTAACCAATTTACTTTTATTAACATAAAAATGAAAACCATTGTATTGGAAAACCTATGATCTCGTCCCCAAATTTGCGGATTAGGGCATGGATTGGGCACAAGTTAGGGCCACCATTTGGTATAAAGATGATAGGTTTTTCCAAAGTACCGTGATTTTTAGTTAAAAAGTAAAATGATTAAAGGGAGAACAATGGATGAAAATGAAGTTTGACCATTTTGTTTTGAGGATTAGAACCTGACTTTAGAAGATTTTTTTTTTAGTTTTTCTCAACTCTTTTCATTGACGATTTATTATGATTTTAGCCTACCGCAATTCATTTTGGGAATAAGGCGTTGCTGTTGTTGTATTATATTGGAGATTCTTGACTTTTGTGGCATTTCAAAAAGTGCAGCAAGGACTCATGACAAGCATTATGGTGTTATTCTACCTTTGCTTAAAGTTTAATTTATGGAACTGCAAGTCTGTTTTTTTAGTGAGACTCTTTAAAAGTTGAACACCCCATAAAGAAAAACCCATCCCTTCCCGAAGAAAGGATGATTTTTTTTGTTTTTTTAAGTGTTTGAGTGCCTTAATCCATCTGCAAAATTGCCAAACCGACACTGTACTACTGATGTGTGTAGTTCTAATGAGCATCGTTTTTTAAGACGTACAAATTGTGGGAACATCTCTTTTTTCTTTAAGTCTAGTTTACCCAACGAAGTTGACCAAACAGCCCTGCAAACAATCCTAAAAGGCACTCTGTTAAGGGTCGGTTTATGGAACAATCTTGATTGAGTATATCTGCATGATCTCAAGTCTCAACGAGGTTTGTGGGACCTTGATTAAAAGAGCAGAGATGCTCTGTTGGCTTGGATGATAAAACAGTGATTTTACATTTTTGTTCCAGTTATTTAAAAGGTTCCTATTTAGTTTAAGACAATGAAACCAAGTTCTCTTTGCTTATACTTATGTTTAAATCATAGCCAGAAAGTATATATAAAAGGATTGAATAGGTGATAAGTTCTTTGTTTGTCTAGAAACAATTATTAGTGTAGATTATTTTCAAGTACAACCATTGAAGGTTCTGAATTCCGTATTAAAAGTTCGAAGTTGGAGAAGAGAACTATATCATACTCGTATCAGTTTAGCTGGAAAATGTTTAAAGTACATTTTTCGCTTAAAATGCGCAATGAGTTTATAGGAGTGTATAGAGTGAATATCACCCTTGGATATCGTTCTTGGACCTTGTGAACAGGACCTTTTACCATTAATTGATTAACCTTTTCATTCACTATAGAATTTCGTTTGTCACAAATAATCGAGCGGAGAAATAAATATTTTTACTAGGATAAAAGTTCATCACACCAATTTATTCATTTCCTGCCAAAATGCTAGGACGAAACTGTCTAACAACCTCAGGGGTCTTTTCACGTGCAAATAATCCTAAGTTGGTAAAGGAAAGTGTAAGGTAGGAACTAGGCATAGGCTAGAACTCTTGTAAACATTTTTGCAAGAGGTATACCTCTTCTTCTCTCACAGACCGAAAGGAATTTACCCTCTAAGCAGTTAGGTGCTCAAGGATGCAAATTTTCTTGGCTGTCTCCAGTAAGAGCCATAAAGTGCAAATGCAATATCATTGTAGTTGTAGCCTCAAATTTCAGCTGCCACAAGTTTTAGGCCGATTAGAAAAGTTTGTATCATTGGTTTTCATGATCTCCTTGGCAGCTTCTGCTGAGTAGACAGTGGTGGTCAAGACATAGCCAAGTTTTAGGTGTATGAATTTCCTGTCCTTGGCCCCAAATCTCTAAGGGTATGATGTGCTTGATTAGGAGGAAATGAACGAGAAAACGAACAAAATGGAAACTGAATGTTTTCCATTATTCCTCTGTTTCCAGCTCTCAATTGAATGGAGGAAAATGAACTTCTTATGAAAGATACATTTATACTCCCAAATACATGTTTCAATTGACTAATTTTCATTTTTTCCCGTCTTTATTCTGTGTTAATAATGTATTATTTCATCTGAACCTATCTATGCCTCAGCTAGAAAATTTTCCCCAAATTGCCAAAAATTGATCTGAGTGTTGTTTAGAGGGTCGACCCTTGTTAAAGATGCTCATGCTTAATATATTGTAGTATATTCCCTATTTGGAGCTGTTACAAGTAGTAACATTTCTGTGGTAAATACAACTTTTCTTATAAAGGCTGGAGCTGTTGTAATTGTATACTTTGGGTGTGAATGGGATGGTTGGAATTATTAGATTTGGCTTAAATTTGATACAATGTTGTAATTGTGTTTTAATTGTATATTGTTGGCCTGTTGGACTCTTTAAAGGCTGGGCTAAAGCCCAAAAAAATTTGTGATTATGAACCATACGGGGCGGATACGGGTTTACTAGTTGGCGGGGCGGGTTCGGTATAAGGGGAGTTCCTTGAGGGGCGGGTACGGTTTTGGTCAAACCCGCCCCTTATCCGCCCCGTTGCCATCCCTACCTCCGTCCGGAAATGATCTTCCTACTTTTTTTTTTGCTCTCAATAGGAAGGTACTTTGAGCAATATTTTTAGGTTAATTTAATTATCCTAATGAACATCTAAAAATTGTTATTGATAGTATTTATAATGGTGTATCAATAACAAGTTTTAAATTTTCATTAGGATGATTAAATTAAATGAAATTTATTGCTCAAAGTGCCTTTGTATTAACGAAGAAAAAAGTGAGATCATTTGTGGGGGAGGGAGTATTTCATTAATGAAGATTACCTGTTAGTCACGGTTAGGACCTTGTGATTATAATATTGTGGCGTGATCTCTATAGGCTTCTATATTGTCATAAGTAATGCAACATGGTGATTTAATTACAAATAATCTAGTGTTGATATGCAATAAACAAGTCATTACTCCCTCTGTCTCGGAATAGATGTCATAGTTGACAAGTCAATGTTTTTAAGCTTTTAGTTATGTTACCTTGTTTGCCCCAATCTATTCATATGGGTAGAGTGACACTTCCTATAACAATGCAATGCTTGTGCCTATTAGAATGGGTGGTATAGGAAGATCACCAAACTTTATACCATATTTTTAGTACGACGACATTTATTTTGGGACAAACAAAAATGGAAAGTAGGACATCTATTCCAGGACAGAGGGAGTATATATTAACGTTACCAGTTACAACCTATTCATGTGGTCACTAGAAAGTTTGTGAAAGTGGAATGCCTTCTTCTAGAAATTGTCTTTAAGATAGAGTAGAAAAAATGGATAGATAGAAGGGCTAAACTAGATCATCATGGCATGGCAGGATACTAGTACCCGTCTTCCTCCACAGAAAGGAGTGATACTTTTATTTTTGGTTTGTCCCAGACAACAGGTTGCATTCCTAGCATTTAAACTCCAAATCTTCGTACTTTTAATATATATATCCTTCCTTTCCGAAGATATTATATTAAATGTAAAACATACTTAATTCAATTTAAAGGGAAAATAGAGAAACAAGGATATTCCATTAAAAAGTTTGTCTATTCACTTCTTTTTCGAACTGAATGAGTATTATTGTAGCCACAAGGTGATTGGTATAGATTCTCCGTATCAACATATTTTTGGCTTTAGTTAGGCGCTAACTGATTGAGTTATTTGTCAAATGCAACGTAGATCTTTGCATAATCTCACTATCATTAACTTGATAGTAGTGGGAGCTAACTGCTCGGTCTTGCACCTAGTTTGGTATTGAGCAATGGCTGGTGTCAGTCCGGAAAAGTCCGATTGAGTTGTATGTCAGATGCAATAAATGATGTTATTTTGCATCATCTCACCATCACCAAGTTGATAGTAGATTAAGTCAACTGCTCCCTCTTGCACATTGTTTGACATTGGGTAATGAAATATTGTTCTCTTTAGAATTTTTTACTCCATCTGTCCCTATGGAAGTGGTAAACATTACGTTTCAGAATACCCCTACTCAAGATATTCATTTTAAGAAAACCTTTTTATGAGATAATGCCTATAACTTTCTGGGGATGAGAATCACCCTATCAGACAGACACAATCCTTTTTATTGTCGTTTGTGAAGCTAATTATTTGGACCTCCTTAACAGTCGGACGGAGTAGTTGGTGACATGGGTGTCTGGATATTTTTTGTCCCAAACAAACTAATGAAAACATATCTCGGAACACAGTAAATAGGGGATATTTTTGGGTAGATATCGAACGTTTATTTGCAGCTTATTTCTATGGAAGGGTTTTCCAACTATGTTCCAAGAAGGTGCCGTAACTAGTTTTGTTTATCTTTTCTTTTTCCCCGCGGTATGGGACTTCGGGTGTAGTCATATATAAACAACTTCAAGAAGCTGAATATGGGAAGTCAGAAGTTTTGCAAAGGTGAAGAAATTCAAGTTTTTACTGTCAATCGCACCTCAAATCATTTGTTGTGTTAAACTAGAAAAAAAATACTGTCAATGGTTCCTGAATCATTTTGTTATCAATGCGAACTTCCGGAGTAAACGTATTAGGACATTTTAGTGATGAACTTTGTTACTGGTTCAAAGTACAGTGAATGAGGTTTTGTTGAACTCGGAGTAATCCACTTTGATGTGTCAAATTTGGGATGGTCAGAGACGTTTGTAAGAATTTTCCTTCATTAGAATAGCGAAGAAAGCTCTTTTAGTACGCTGAGAGTTGAGAGCAGGTATTTGTTGTCCCAGATTTGTATCAATATTTATGGGGTATTTAATAAGTGTAACAAGAAAGATATGAGGTTTCCCTATTATCTTTTGTTTAAGATAAAACAACGGTCTAGCTGAAGGACAGTATCCGTTGACTTTCTGGCCTTTTGGAGAAGAGAACCTAGTCGTGTCAGTTTAGTTTGGAAATGCTTAGAGTACGCTTGTCCAGATTCCAGTAATTTGTAGACATTTATACATACCATGGGTTACCATTGGAATACTCTTTTGGAGAAAGTAGATTGACTCACCATGCGTTTTGCACCCCTGAAGTGAAATCATGGACCGACACTGGTTGTAACAACTCTTTTTTATTTTTATTTATTTTTCTTGGTAACAACCGACTATATAACTTTATTCACAACTAAATTTTTCGTTCTGAACCTATGCCAGGGAAGCCAGACGAGAAGTATGATACATCAGTATGTCGTGATCTTTTCATGTACAAATGCTTCTAAGTTGGTAAAGGAAAGCATAAAGTGGGAACTAGGCACAAGTTGGAACTTTTGCACATTGTTAAGCCAAAAGTCTCGCCCATGTCCAAATCGTCTGGCTTTAATCCTGCAGGTGTCTTCCAGTTAAAATGGTAGAGCAAAGATGCTAAAACAAGCTCAGTGCTAACCATGCCCAATAATTGATAATAGCTCTAGTTTTCTAGAACGGACCAACACTTTCCATTTTGGTTTCTCCCAAAGAAAGAGTCACATTTCTAGAATCTAAGGTTCAAGTGTCCAGGCTTTATAAAAATATTATTACTTTCTTAAAAATATTATAAAAATATTCATATGGGTTGAGTGACACCTCCTAAGACATTACAATGTTTGTGCCGATTAGAATGGGTAGTATAGGAAGATCACCAAACTTCATACCCTATTTTTAGTAAGATGACACTTATTTTGGGACAAACGAAAATAGAAAGTAGGACAATTATTCCGGGACAGAGGAAGTAGTATTTATATTGCATTTGGGACCAAAACAATATTTTTTCTTAGTTGAATTCAAAGCAAATATAGAGAAACAAGAACATATGTTATTTATATGGCATGTCAGGCACAAAGTGGTTTGTATAGATGCTAAGTATCTAAATCTTTTTGACATCGACGATGGATTGCGAATTGCCCATAGTTTCTTTAGTGGAGAAGAGGAGACGAGTTGATTAAGAACATTGGTACTTCTCATATGTTACGAGAGATTAGATTTGTATCAACTCACCCTTAGTTAAATCCTCGATAGCCCCATCGTTAACTTAATAGAAGTTGAAGTTAACTGATTTGTCCTGTGCATTTTCAGACAATAACTATTGGCTGATGTTAGTCCTCGACCAAAGTGATACATTTCCAGACAAATTTTACTCGATCTGTCACTAAAGAATAGGTGTGTACTCCGATTTCGCATGTGTAGCCCACCTAGTTTGAACATAAATGTAACCATGTAGTTTGAATAAAATGTTTTGAGGGGCAAGCTAGATAACTAGTAGATTTCAATCATTTAATTGAATATAAATGTAACCAAAAACTGGTTTACTTTTTTCTCTTTGGGTTGGGATGTAGCCGTACATTTCATGACGCTTGTCAACTTCTAGGAAATTATACAAGGATGTCCTTGACCTTTAATTGATCTGTGCAGGATTAAATAGAACATTCTTCCAGGCACTGGCTTGCTTCGACATTGTGAGTGTTCATTTCCATAAAAGGTTAGTTTACCTGCTTTCGGAACTTCTTGATCATCTACCGGAGAGCCAGTTGGCATTAACTTAGGTGGGATGTATTAAAACATTTCATCATCTTTCTTCCACATTGTCATGCTTTTGCTTTATCTTTTGGTAATGCAATAGCTAAATCATGACTATGGTGCCTCATACAAGTTAAAGTGAGAAAGTATAGAGCTTTACACCAGGCAAGTAGACAGTATATAGATATCAACTTTTAAGTTGAGAAAAAATAGAAGTTGACCAGGCAAGAAGACAGTTGATGGTTTATATACAATTTCATAAAAGTTAATTATTGACCAAGAATGGTGGGGGTGACATGATAAATTTGTTTAATTACTTTCATCCCAGTTAGGGGGGTTGAGAAAACTTTGAATGCTACTTTCGCGATGTCAGACCAATTAGGTTGTGATTTCATGTTAATTTCTGGTACTAATTTGAGAAAAGAGTGTGATTTCATGTTAATTTCTGTTGCATTTGTGTTACGAGAAGTCAGTGAACAACTTCCTCTAGTGATAAGTTGTTGTCAGGGGATTATGGGCCTGGGGCATTGGGTTGTTATTCTTTTAGCAACTTTTATTACTGCACATTGTCAACCTTTTTATCAGTGAAGTTGCTGTTGTGCATTTTGCTTGGGTGGTGATAAAATTTGAGTATCTTAATAGTTTCCGTATATTTAGGCGCTAAGGTGCTTGGTGTGTCTTTGAATACATATATCTTGATTCAAACATAAAAAAGAGCAGAAGTAGATCGATCTCTTGTGCCGTGTGTAATATTGTTGAGACTCACAATTAGAGTTGAACCTCCTTCATTTATGACTTCCTTTTGTTTTTGAGTAGTTTGTTTTCTGTCTAGGAGGCAGGATGTATGCCAAAAGATGGACGATGACAGCTCAATATCTTCTTCTCTAGCAGTTATTTTATGCTTATATAAGGCTAATAACGTCTAAATGAAAAAAGCTTTACGTAACATGGCGGGAGCCTAATTGCCTCTGAACCTCAATTGGCGTTTTTGAGCTCCAATTTGAATCAGAAGTAGTGTATGAATACAATGGTCCCACTCAAAGTGTATATATTTTATGGTGTCCTGGAAATTGTCCCTTTTATTTTACTAGTTTTCTAGCTGGGTGTTTTCCTCTTGAAATAGATAATATTCTTAATATCTACCAAGGAACACTGACCTATACTCCCTCCGTCCCAAAATGATCTTCTCATTTAATTTGACTATTCAAAGTTTTTAAGGCTGTGAACACTTGCTTCACTAGCCATGTTGTGTTTATGCACATTTATGCCCAAATTGTAGAAATGGGAAGATCTTATTGGGACAGTGTAAAATGGCAAATGAGAATATTATTTCGTAGAATGGAGTATTTCGTAACATATTTTGATAAATGGAAAATACCACCATGGCACATTTCTCAACAGGGTTATGATGTGGTTGCCTTCAACTGTTAGATGTTCGATAATGTAACAAATAAAGAAATATGGTTAGACTTGTATGCTAAATAATAGAGATACGAGTTTCAAAACTTTATGTTCTTCCTTTGCAGAACACCAATATGCTAATGTAAAATTATATTTTGATCTTACAAGAAAATAATATAGGGGGGGGGATCTTGACAGATTAAAGAAAAAGGAGAAAAACAGAGGTGCGTCCAAGTCTACACAGTTTCTCTGTTTTTCTGTCCTACCATTCTAGCTGGATTTCCTACTACTGTGGCATTAGGTCGCACTTCTTGTAAAACAACCGAGCCTGCACCAATTTTAGCACCTTCTCCAATTTTAACATTCCCCAGTATTTTAGCCCCTGCACCAATCAGAACCCCATCTCCAATCTTTGGGTGCCTGTCCCCGTCCACTTTTCCCCTGGCTCCTAAAGTAACGTTATGCAACATTGTGACATTGTTTCCCACAACAGTTGTCTCCCCAATCACAATTCCCGTGGCATGATCAAGCAATATTCCATGTCCAATCTTAGCTCCCGGATGAATATCGACCGAAAAAACTTCTGAAACGCGACTTTGAAACAAGAACGCCAAGGCAGTTCGACCTTGGGACCATAATCCGTGTGCGACCCTGTGTGCTTGACATGCTAGGTACCCTTTAAAATTAAGGAGACAATGGACAAAGCTAATGCAAGCTGGGTCCCTCTCTTTCACTGCTTTGAGATCTTCTCTAATAGCTTTCTTGATCTCCATATTTTCGATTAGTACACTGTAGATGATTTTGGAAAGGGTTTCACTTGGAAGACTCGCATTACCCAATTTAATCGCTAATTGATTTGCTAATGCGCTCTCAAGTGAGCAATGTGATAGTATTGATAAACAATAATACTTTGACAAAATTGGTTCTTGTTTTATATCCGCAAGAGCCTCCTCTTGAATACACAGCCATATATGATCTTCTGCAATATTCTCAGGATGCGTCTTAGACGTTTTATAAGATTTGTGGCTGTATTGGTTAAAGGAATCATTGGAAACAAGATTTCCAGCTCTAGGTTTGCAGCGTTTGATGAGGTTGCATAGAGAGTT
This sequence comes from Campanula takesimana, assembly GCA_026119855.1. Taxonomy (NCBI): domain Eukaryota; kingdom Viridiplantae; phylum Streptophyta; class Magnoliopsida; order Asterales; family Campanulaceae; genus Campanula; species Campanula takesimana. Next base: position 38,919 of record JAOWBW010000435.1, on the reverse strand, counting down.
TGGTGAAAATGGCGCGGTTGCTGTTTGGCTTCCTGAGTTATCTACACATGCAGCCATTTCGGGTTGGACCGGAAAGTGATGGAAATGGAAGGGTAGATCGATAAGAAAGAGTGAAGAACACAAATTTTAGTTATGGTTGTTGCAATGGGATAGGGGGGGGCTTAAATAGGTTGGTGAGCAAACTATTTCCAGAACTTTCACGGAACTAGTCAAGTAAAGTATGGAGTTTCTTTGAACTGGGACTTTAGGAAGATAATCAATGTTGGTCAACTATTGGTCAAAGAGCATGGAAAGAATCTCTATTGTCAGAGAAATATTGCTTACGCCAAACTAGCTGATTTTTTTGAATGCCTAGGGTACAACCACATAGTCTTACCTGCTTTTCCTAAAATATTTTTTTAGTTGATAGTATCAATTCCTGATTTGAGATTCACAGGAGCAGTAAATATCAGATGGTGGATAAAATAAATAGGTTAGTCAAATTATATATATATATATATAAAAATAGCATACTCTTAAAATAATCAGTATCATTTAAGAATGACATATGGCATGACGGTTCTATGTGGGGTTCAACTTCAACCCACCAAGTATGACCATTATTGTTATTATTCAGAAATAGTGAAGTGGGGAATGAACCTCCTGCAGTTAGGTCCCAGTACTTGCACAACACTTTAAGTAATTGATTTTTTATTACGTTTGTTTCAATTTTAGCATAAAATCATGAATTGAATTTGGTTTGACTTGGTGATTTATGACATCTTTTATTTTATTATTTTATTAAGTACTCTCTCCGTCCCAAAACAGCTTGCATCATTTTGGAGTAGCACGGGAATTAAGGAGAGAGCATATATATATTCAAAAGTATTGTGAGTGGGAAAGTAGTTGTGAGTATGATAGTTTGTGAGTATGACAAGTGGGGTAGGTTTAATAGAAAAACAATATAAGTTGGACATTTTAGTAAATGAGACTTACCAATGTGACATCCAAAAGGGAAATTAGTGTAAGTTGTTTTGAGACAGAGGAAGTAATTATTATTGACTTTTACTATATGCATTTAATATCTAAATTATAAGTGAGTCTTATGACATTTTAGTGATGAACTTTGTTGCTGGTTCATAGTACAGTGAATGAGGTTTTGTTGAACCTGGAGGAAATTCACTTTGATCTGTCAGATTTGGGATGGTCAGAGACGTTTGTAAGCATTTTCCTTAATTAGAATAGCGGAGAAAGCTCTTTTAGTATGCTGAGAGTTGATATCAGGTATTTGTTGTCCCAGGCTTGTATCATATTATGGGTATTTAATAAGTGTAACGAGAAAGAAATTAGGTTTCCCTTTTATGATAAAACAATGGTCTGGACGAAGGACAATTTCTGTTGACTTTCTGGCCTTTTGGAGAAGAGAACCAAGTCGTGTCAGTTTAGTTTGGAAATGCTTAGAGTACCAGATTTTCCAAGTAATTTGTGTACAGTTGTACATAGCATGGGTTACCATTTGAATACTCTATTGGAGAAAGTACAACTCCTTTTAATTTGTATTTATTTTTCTTGATGACAACCTACTAGATAACTTTATTCACAACTAAACTTACCGTTCTGAATATATGCCAGAAATCTAGACGAGAAGTATGGTACATCAGTATGTCGTGATCTTTTCATGTACATATGCTACTAAGTTGGTAAAGGAAAGCGTGAAGTAGGAACTAGGCACAAGTTGGAACCTTTGTACATTGTCAAGCCAAAAGTCTCGCCCATGTCCAAATCTTCTGGCTTTAATCCTGCAGGTGTGTTCCAGTCAAAATGGTAGAGCAATGATGCTAAAATAAGCTCAGTGCTAACCATTCCCAATGAGATTCCAGGACAGATTCTTCGACCAGCTCCAAATGGAGTATATTCAAAGTCCTGACCCTTGAAATCAATTAATCCATCCTCAAACCTCTCCGGTTCAAATATATCTGGATTTTTCCAGCTGACAGGATCCCTGCTAATTGCCCAATAATTGATAATAGCTCTAGTTTTTGCAGGAATTTCATAGCCATTGATTACACTTCTCTCCATCGATTCTCGTGGGATTAACAACGGTACTGGTGGATGAAACCTTAGAGACTCCTTAACGATCATTCTTATATATGGTAGTTTGTGAAGATCACTCTCTTCTACAGTTGATTTTCCTCCAACCACCCCTCTTACTTCCGCTTGTGCCTTTTCCATTATTCTTGGACACTTGATCATCTCAGCTAATGACCACTCCACTGTATTGGAAGAATTCTCGCTTGCCCCTATCATGATTTCCTGAGTTTAAGGGGGGGGAAAAGGAGCAAGTAACAAAATCAGAGATATAGGATAGTCTTGAACTACTTTAGGTTATTTGGAAAGCAATCATATTGAAATTCATAAAGGAAAACATGAAAAGTATAGAATGTTTTACCACTATGACGGACTTTATGTTATCAATTGTTAATGGCACCTCAAGACCTCCATCTTCCTTAAGGCGGAGGAGTACATCTAACAGACCTTCTGTTTCTGGCTTATCGGTGTTATATCTCTTGATATGTTCCTGAATTATCTTGCTCATGATGCTATCTTGCTCTAAGAAATGCTTTTCAAGTCTCGCCTTCATGCCAGTAATTGCACCAACAAATGTAAGACCAGGGAAGAAATCGCCTATTTGGAAACCTGCTGCCAGTGATATGCCTTCCTTCATCGCAGCTCTGAATCGTTGCTGATCATCGCACTTGTATCCAAATGTGATTCTTGTGATTATACTGTGATTTAAGGAAAATAGTGTCTCCGCCAAGTTGATGGGGTCCGAACAAGTTGAAGCAATTGACCGAATGAACTGTGATACTTCTTCTTCTCTTACAGAACGAAAGGAGTTCACCCTCTTAGCAGTTAGAAGCTCAATGATGCAAATTTTTCGTAGTTGTCTCCAGTACGGGCCATAAGGAGCAAAGGCAATATCAGTGTAGTTATAGCCCAATATTTTAGGTGCCACAAGTTTAGGCCTGTTACAAAAAATTGCATCGTTGGTTTTCATGATCTCTTTGGCAGTTTCAGCTGAGGAGACAACGATAGTCGAGACTGAGCCAAGTTTTAGGTGCATGACTGGCCCGTACGTCTTGGCCGTGCGGGAACTAACAGTTGGTTCATGTTCCCGATTAAGGGGAGTTTGAGGGGACCAGGAGGAAGAGGAAGTCTTTTTTTACCCCCTTTGATCAACAGCTTGATTAGTAAGAGGATAAGGAAGGGAGAAATGAGGAAAAGTAGGAAGTTTTCCATTATTTTCAAGTCTCAGTTTAAAGGATGAAAATGAACTTGTATAGACACAGAGAAATATGTACTCTCTTATAGATGATTTTAACCAATTAATTAATTAATTTTTTTTTGATCATTTGTCTAGGTGTCAGTCATCTATCCATGTGGACCGATCTTTCCTGAGTTAAGTACCTATTTCATCCTTGAACTATTGAAGTTTTTACTTTTACTTCATTAAACAATTTTTTTTTTTTACCATTTTCATCCTTGACCTTTATCTTTCATTGATTATGTGATCCTTCTGTTAAACTGCCGTTTATGTTTCCGTTAACTTTGCTGATGTGGAATGATGACATCATGTGTTTTCATATGTGGAGATGTTTAATCACTTAAAAAAACTGATGTGGAAGTATGAGGGGTTTAAATTGCATGATATTAAACTAGAGTGATCCACAAATGAAAAACCCTACCCTATAGCCCACCTAATTATCATATCTGCAACCCACATTACCATAGCTGAATCAAACGCAGGGAAGTAGGGAACGCAAGTGTTAGTAAACCAGACCCAAGAGATAGAAAATAAATAATGAACGCAAAATATCAACACAGGATTTACGTGGTTCACCAATCTCTATTGGCTACCTCCACGGGCAAAGGGAAACATATATTATTATGGCGGAGAAACAATTACAAGAATATGATCACACTAATCTATGTTTGCATGAACTTTGATCACAAAGTTCCTAGCTATGCAAAACCCTAGATCTAGAATTATTGATCTCTCTCACTTTTGAATAAAATAAGGTACCGAATTAATTTGGGACAGATGTAGTATATATTGGCTAATACCCGGACCTGTGACCTAGATTCCTAATTCTAATCACACCAGGATACTTTTGACTACTTTGGCTAATACCCGGAGCCTATGCCAACCACCTCGCAGTCTGATCCATTAGCCATATAAATACGGTCTCCATCTTTCTGCTCGTATGTTGTAAACTGCTCCTTGCGCGAACACGTGTGATAAGATGCTCCCGAATCTAGAACCCATGCAACTTCCTTGCTTGTTTCTTCTTCGGTCACCAGGGCATAATCACAATCCTCATCAAAATTGTCACTGCTTGCCGCCGCAGCAGTCGACTCAGATTTCTGCTGCTCTCTCTTCTTCTTGGGACAGTCGGTCTTCCAATGCCCCTTCTCCTTGCAATAACTACAGATATCTCCAGGTCTCGGACCCCGTCTAGAACCTCCGTTCCTTCGACCATGCCCTTTGCTGCCTTCCGCAGTCAAACCTGATGACTGAGATTCTGTACTAGTACCACTCGCCTTTCGGCGCAGTTCTCTAGTCTTCAGACCAGACTTTACTTGCTCCAGAGTAATTGTCTCTTTGTTCAAGCATGAATCAACATATGATTCATATGACAACGGTAGAGATATCAACAGAATTAGAGCAGCATCCTCATCATCAATTTTCACCTCTATATTACGCAATTCAAGTAATAAAGCGGAAAATCGATCTAGATGATCCTTAATAGGCGTACCTTCAGACATATGGAAAGTGAATAGCTTCTTCTTCATATAGAGCTTGTTGGTTAGAGACTTCGTCAAATACATCTTCTCTAACGTTAGCCACAAGCCTCCCGCTGTTTCTTGATCCGCTATTTCCGCTAAGATCTCATCATCAAGACTCATGATAATCATTGAATGAGCCTTCTCATCCAATACTACCATGTCTGTGGCCTTCTTCGAATCCTCTGCTGTGGGAACGACATCTGCATTACCTTTTGGATCCTTGTGATCCCTGATCGCAGTAGCCACTGGAGCCCACAAACTTTGTCTTCGCAACATGGCTCTCATCTTGATCTGCCATAAACTGAAACTGTTCTTCCCATCAAACATGTCGATTTTCTGGTCCATCCCGGAATCCATCTCTTCTACCGCAGCGGAATGCCCTGATCTTCCTTGACTAACCAGCCTCTGGTGCCACTTGTTAGTAAATCAGACCCAAGAGATAGAAAATAAATAATGAACGCAAAATATCAACACAGGATTTACGTGGTTCACCAATCTCTATTGGCTACCTCCACGGGCAAAGGGAAACATATATTATTATGGCGGAGAAACAATTACAAGAATATGATCACACTAATCTATGTTTGCATGAACTTTGATCACAAAGTTCCTAGCTATGCAAAACCCTAGATCTAGAATTATTGATCTCTCTCACTTTCTGAATAAAATAAGGTACCGAATTAATTTGGGACAGATGTAGTATATATTGGCTAATACCCGGACCTGTGACTTAGATTCCTAATTCTAATCACACCAGGATACTTTTGACTACTTTGATTAGGAAACCTCAATCTTTTCCTTCACGCCAAAGCTAGCCATCCAAAACCCATTAGCCAATTTTGGCCCAACTTGGCCAACGGCCCATTAAAATACTTGGCGTGAAATTCACATAAATAATGTGCGCTCTCTTTATGCGCTAGCATAAAAGTTTATACTCCTTCTGTCCCGGAATTACGAACTTGTTAATTTAATCCATTTAAATTTACGTCCTGAAATTCAAAGGCATTAAACTTAACAGCAGGGAACTCCCCTGTCACTCGAGTTTCCTCCCCTTCGACCTAAACCGTCGATCCCCAATTCCTACGCACAACCAGCCACACACCGCCAACCCATACGCCGCCCACCAAGACCTTTCGTGACTCTGGCTTAGATAATGTCCCTCGCCGTCTCTACCGTCGATTACCGTCATCTTCAACTTCGCCATCATTATCAGAACCGGTTCAATCGGTTGTTGCAAAATCTAGAAATGGAGGTTGATAGTAGGATGGAGTACTAATCTAGTAACTAGAAGAGAAAATTACGTCTTAGTCCCTGATTAATATCGAATCTACGTTTTAAGACAAACACATTTTCAAGCTACGTCCTAGTCCTACAAAATATTTTATGTAACCATTTAATCCTTTAGTAGATAACTACACCCCTCCCCTCTCCCTCCCCTCTCATTCTACACCCATCCACACAAACTTTTTCTCTCTCTAAACTTTCTCTCTTAGTTCCTCACCGGTGACCTTCCCCTCCCCTCTCCGGCGACCGCTCCCTCGTTCTCCGGCGAACCCTCCCCATACTCCGACGACCACTCCCCATACTCTGGCGACCCTCCTTCTACTCCGGCGACCTTCCCCCATTCTCCGGTGACCCTCCCCTACTCCGGCGGCCCTTCCCTTCCTATACTCCGGAGGCCATCTCTCGTACTGTTCACTATCGCTAGTCACCAGATTTGTAATTTTCAGAAACACCACCTCCCTTACCTTCGTTCATCTTTTCCACCGGCGACGCCACTAATACCGGCCACCTCTCAGTTTATCACAACCCCACCCCTCATCTCCGACCATCTCAGATCCATCATCCTCGAACACACAGCCACTCTCTCTCTCACTCTCTACCTTCCCTATCTCCGGCGCCTTCCACTCTTTAACCTCCGACGAACCTTCCCCTCCCAACCTCCGGCCTTGAACCTCGTGCTTATCATACCACAAGTTGTTTTAAAGCTGCCAAACTTCGTAAGGAATGGGGCTTGAATGTTGTTTGTGGGAAGGAGCCCTTCCTTTCTCTCACACTCTGTAGAAATAGAAAAAGGAAATATCGCCCCCGGGGCATAGCTCAGTGGCAAAGGAGGAGGACATAAGTCACGCTGGAGGCATGCAGCGTGGGTTCGAAACTTGGTGGGAGCATCCGTGCTGAGCAACCGTAGGCACAACGGAGTTCTTTGGTGCCGAGCAACCGTAGGTACAACGGAGTTCTCCGGGCTCTTTTCCGGGGTCGGACCTTGTATTGTGTTACTAGTTACATGTACTCTAAACCTAGCTATTGAGGCACATCCCGCGATTTGCCGGGTGGTAGGAAAGAGGGGCCGGAACTACCACCCCAGGACTAAACCTGGGTATCAAAAAAAAAAGAAAAAAAAAAGAAAAAAAGAAAAAGGAAATATCGCAGTGTAGTGTGTAGAGAGGAGGGACATGAGGGCTTATGAGTGGGAGAGCAAAGGAAAAACCAAAGGTTAATTAACTTAACTATAAGGCAAAAGGTACGGTGTAATTATAGTGGATTCCACTATCTAACACGTGACATCTATCTTTGATAGAATTTCTAAATGTTCTAATGAAATTTTAGCTTTGTTATTTTTCTTTATTTAAAATATAGGAGTAAATAAAATTGTTGATCCCTGTCAAAATATATATACTCCTTCCATTCCATTTCAAATTTTAATGTGCGATTTGTTATTTTATGTGTCTTACAGAAATTGCAAAATTCATTTTTTTTAATAATTTTTAATTAATGAAATCCACTTATTATACTCGCATCAACTAAATAAATAATTGAGAATAACTAAATAAATAATTGAGAATGGTAAAAGTAATTTATTCTTTTTGAAAAGAAGGAAAAAATATTTAAAATGAATGCATGTCTTATTCAAAAAAAAAAATCTTAAATATATAAATAAGTAATTGAGAATAAATTTAAAAACTAATATACTCCTTCCGTCCTATTCTTTTTTTTTTTTTGAGAACTTACTGATAAGTTCTCAGTTGTTTGGTCGCCAGAGTTGGTAGTGGCCGGAGTTGATTGTTGGTGGTAGCCGGAGTTGTTCGTGTTCTTAGTAGTTTAGTTGACTATTGAGAACTTACTGATAAGTTCTCAGTTGTTTGGTCGTCGGAGTTAGTGGTTACTGGAGTTGATCGTGTTCTTAGTAGTTTAGTTAAGAACTGAGAACTTGTTGAGAGGGTGGAAATAGTAAAATATTGAGGAAGATGTAAGCAAGGGACTATATGGTTAATCAAAATATTTCTTGTCTTAAAATGTAATATAGGCTTCCTAGAGGGATTATATGGTGAATCCCCCTAACAAGAAACCTACAATTCAATGGCGTTGTCGGCACACAATTTAGGGATGGTTCGAATTTAGGATCATGGAGATGGAGGTGGGTTACGAATTCAAGTATGGTAGAGCGGTTGTGATTGTTTTCAATGGTGATTTGGGGGTTACGAATTGGAGAAGATTTGGAGGTGGGTTATGAATCAGAGAGGGATTTGGGGGTTTAAGTGAAAAATGATTAGGGTTCATGAAAAGAAGAAGAAAAACGGACTTGAAAGGCGTAGGGGCGGTAGTAGGGGGTGACGCCGTCGGAGATGGAGGGGAAGCGGCCGTATGGGTGTTAGCGTTGTTGGGGAAGGAGGAGAATAACTAAGGCTTTGTTATTATAACAATTTACATTTAAAACCCTTCTTATTTATATAAAATATATTTAGGTTATCAAGTTTAATAATTTTCACTTTCATCCCCTTGACTTCTGGAATAACAAAATTTTCATATACACGGTTCCACATAAGCAAGCAATGCCACACCAGCATGTCACATCAGCCGTTTAACGGACTTAGGAATGGCAGTTTAACGGAAGGATCACATAATCAATGAAAGATAAAGGTCAAGGATGAAATGGTAAAAAAAAATTGTTTAGTGACATAAAAGTAAAAACTTAAATAGTTCAAGGATGAAATAGGTACTTAACTCGATATTTCCTTTGCCTCATGTACAGTACAGAATATTCGTACCAAATTGCCAACCATTTACTTGCTACGATGTTGACTGCGTTATGCCCTCCTCAAGGTAAAAGCCTAATATTTTTGATGATTGGTCATCTGGGGCATATTTCAAATGGTGGGAGTACTTGTCAGTTGTCAGTTGTGGTCATTAGGTTATGAGTCTAGCATTCAACATTTTAGTATTAGATACGACTGTGTGACATTAAATTGCGGTCTGATCCCGTCTTCTTATTTGTTCTAATAAAAGAACAACCTTGTGATTAACTACAAATAATTTTGTATTGATAGGGGTTATCAACAAGGCATCATATGTTCATTTGTTATGTTAATTCATTTTTATGCGTTAACCTGTAAGTTCAACTCCTGGAGGCCACAAGTTCAAGTCCTAAAAGTAGCCTCTTGCATATATGTAGGGTAAGGTTTGCCTACATTTCACCCTTGTGTGGGGGACCCTCGCTATGCGGGGATTTCTTGTGCACCGGGATTCAAGCAAACAGGAATCTCACTTAAAATTGATATTAAAATAGGAAGAGAAAGGAAGGCAATAATTGGGGTTAAATTCAGTGCCCACCCTTTTCCTTCACACTTTACAATTTTTATTACAACTATAGAAGGGTGAACACTGATACTTAGCCAAACCTCAGGGGTGAGCACTGAATTTAACACTGTTATTTTGTACAAGCAAAAGAGGTGTCATATATGCTTGGAAATAAACGTCTTACTTGAGAAGAATGAATTAACTGCTTCATATTTCAATATAAGATTGCAACATGGTTGATTAAATACATGTCTATTCATCATTTGTTAATTTAACAAGTTTATGACTGTAAACGCGTTTACCAATGAGTTGAAGAGAACAGGAGTTTGTTTGTTTTTTTAACTTGAGATCTTAAAAAATGAAAAAATAAATAAAAAGGCTGATCAGGTCTGATTATCTTAACTGGTTACGAGTGCTCCATTTTATACCTAGAACGGACAACACTTTCCTTTTTGGTTTCTCCCAAAGAAAGAGTCACATTTCTAGAATATAAGGTTCAAGTGTCCAGGCTTTATAAAAATATTATTACTTTCTTAAGATATACTCCCCTCCGTCCCAGCTCACTTGAGACTTTTTGACCAAAATTAGTCAACTTAAGGTCGGTTTGACCAACACTTTATAGAAATATTTATGATCCGAATAAAAATTAAAAAAATGTAAAATGATCACCATTAAAAATCCTCTCAATAACAATTTTTTGAATTTTTTTGGAACATAAATATTTTTATAAAGTGTTGGTCAAACCGACCTTAAGTTGACCAATTTTGGTCAAAAAGTCTCAAGTGAGCTGGGACGGAGGGACAAACGAAAATAGAAAGTAGGACAATTATTCCGGGACAGAGGAAGTAGTATTTATATTGCATTTGGGACCAAAACAATATGTTTTTCTTAGTTGAATTCAAAGCAAATATAGAGAAACAAGAACATATGTTATTTATATGGCATGTCAGGCACAAAGTGGTTTGTATAGATGCTAAGTATCTAAATCTTTTTGACATCGACGGTGGATTGCGAATTGCCCATAGTTTCTTTAGTGGAGAAGAGGAGACGAGTTGATTAAGAACATTGGTACTTCTCATATGTTACGAGAGATTAGATTTGTATCAACTCCACCCTTAGTTAAATCCTCGATAGCCCCATCGTTAACTTAATAGAAGTTGAAGTTAACTGATCTGTCCTGTGCATTTTCAGACAATAACTATTGGCTGATGTTAGTCCTCGACCAAAGTGATACATTTCCAGACAAATTTTACTCGATATGTCACTAAAGAATAGGTGTGTACTCCCATTTCGCATGTGTAGCCCACCTAGTTTGAACATAAATGTAACCATGTAGTTTGAATAAAATGTTTTGAGGGGCAAGCTAGATAACTAGTAGATTTCAAACATTTAATTGAATATAAATGTAACCAAAAACTGGTTTACTTTTTTCTCTATGGGTTGGGATGTAGCCATACATTTCATGACGCTTGTCAACTTCTAGGAAATTATACAAGGATGTCCTTGACCTTTAATTGATCTGTGCAGGATTAAATAGAACATTCTTCCAGGCACTGGCTTGCTTCGACATTGTGAGTGTTCATTTCCATAAAAGGTTAGTTTACCTGCTTTCGGAACTTCTTGATCATCTACCGGAGAGCCAGTTGGCATTAACTTAGGTGGGATGTATTAAAACATTTCATCATCTTTCTTCCACATTGTCATGCTTTTGCTTTATCTTTTGGTAATGCAATAGCTAAATCATGACTATGGTGCCTCATACAAGTTAAAGTGAGAAAGTATAGAGCTTTACACCAGGCAAGTAGACAGTATATAGATATCAACTTTTAAGTTGAGAAAAAATAGAAGTTGACCAGGCAAGAAGACAGTTGATGGTTTATATACAATTTCATAAAAGTTAATTATTGACCAAGAATGGTGGGGGTGACATGATAAATTTGTTTAATTACTTTCATCCCAGTTAGGGGGGTTGAGAAACTTTGAATGCTACTTTCGCGATGTCAGACCAATTAGGTTGTGATTTCATGTTAATTTCTGGTACTAATTTGAGAAAAGAGTGTGATTTCATGTTAATTTCTGTTGCATTTGTGTTACGAGAAGTCAGTGAGCAACTTCCTCTAGTGATAAGTTGTTGTCAGGGGATTATGGGTGTCGCGTCCCGAACCCCGCGGGCCCGAGATTGCGAGCTGGACGTCGACTTAAACAATAAACTCTAAAATGATGGAGATAAAAATTTCCTTTTATACCCAAAAGATAATAACACAAGGTTTTGTAAATCAACTTGAACAACAAAGTAAAACTAGTATAAACTCCATAAGCTTATACACCAAAGTTACAAAATACACAAATCCTAGTGACGTCAATGTTTGGTACAAATATCCCCAAAAGGTTACACATTGATATAATGTAAACCAACCTATAACAACTTTCCCCAAAAGAATGAATCCACACTCGACGTCCTCTTTCTCGTGATCAGCGAGACTAATCCTTAGCACCTGGGGGGGGGGGTAAGGAAAAACAAAGATAAAAGAAAGGGGGTGAGATAAATCTCAATAAGTTACTAATGCAACTACATGACATGCTATGATGCAAGGAGCAATAAGCAATAATAAATATCACATAGCACATAACATTTATCACATAACAGATAGAAGCGGAAATAAACACATAACAAAGGATATTAGCCAAGGTTTTCAAACCGATACATCCAAATAAAGGATCGCTCCGCAGCTTCAGTAATCAACCATCAACATCTTCATGATAGCATGAAAGCTGAAGAGAATTCCCCGGTACCGGAACAATAACCATAAGAGTGTCACAAAGGACAAGAGCCATGCCACAAAGTCATGCTCGGTAGCTAGATACATTCACAAAGGAAGCTAACTTGTCTTTTCCAAGGCCAATCTGGAAAAGGGTATAGAAGGGGGCAAAACAATGGTCAACATTATAATGGACTTGGCTTTGCCATTATAATCTTTCCCATCGCCCGATGCAACAAATATGCCAGCTGGGCTTCCAAATGAATGCTAAGTAATATATATTAGCACGATAAGCAACAAAGGATTCCAAAGTAGGGAATCATACCAAGAAGTCACCAAGAAAGTGAAATGTACCCACAACGCACAATTAAAGTGTTCCAATAATCTCAATTAACACTTAATTAATTTCAAACACAAACTTGATCACAAAGGTCCCAATTCTATCACTAGAGTGTACTACAATGATCACTAAGGTCAACTAGAAGGACACCCAAGACTTAGACCAAAACGCATTCTTCAATCACACAAATTAACAAATGTAAACTTTCAGAGGTCTGTGCGGCCGCCCACCAGGGACTGTGCGGTCGCCCAAAAAGGCCCTCAAACAAGAACAAAAGCTTTCAGATAGATGTGCGGTCGCCCAGACCTTTTTGGGCGGTGGCCCAACCTTCTGGACTGCCGGAATTCGGGAGGGAAGAAATGGGTTCTTCATTTTCTTACCCAAATCACACAAATACTCAAAATCAAACACAACCAACAAGTTTGCTAAGGTACCCAAACAACATTTAAGTTTAAGGGAACCTAACTAACACCATTTATCAGCCCAAAACCAAGATTGAATCATGACATTCATCCAATCACCATTTTAGCCAAAAACTCAAATAAATTCCAAATCAATTCCAAACTCAACCAAACTTCAAAGATAACAATTAAAGCATTGTAGAAACATGTTATGAGCATTTTTGCATAAAAATAGGGGAAAAGCAACTTACTTGAAAATAATGAAAGTTGACGGAATTCGATTCTTTTTGGTTCTACGCGATCCTATCGACGATCTAAACACATCTCGCGTTTTAAGAAATGAGAGTTTATGAGAGGAAGAGGAAGTAAATGAAGAGAGAAGGAAAGAGAAAGAAAAACTTACCCACAATGGAGAGAGAGAGGGAGTTTGCTGGGAGGGAGGTGGAGTGAGTGAGGGAGAAGTGAGGGAGGAGAGGGGAGTAGGGAGGGAGTAGGAGAATTATTTTGAAATGTTACACTCAGGCCCCTTCCCCATCTACTAACACAATTACTTACACTCCCTACTAACAATTAAGACCCAACAAAACTACACTAACCCAAATGACCCAAATAAAATGCTAGGCAATTATTATGAAACATAAAATGCACACATAAATATTTAAATAAATAATAATTTAAATAAATAAATAAGCAAATAATTAAATAATAATTATTTATTACTAATAAAATAGTGCCTAGATTTCGGGTCGTGACATTCACTCCCCCTTAAAGAAAATTCGACCCGAATTTTAACGAGACTTACCCGAATTAAAAAGCCACGGATACCTACGCTCCATCTCCTCTCGAAGCTCCCACGTCGACTCCTCGATATTATGATTCCTCCAAAGAACTCTTACTAACGCAATGCTTTTGTCCTCAACTCTGGACTTTAGAATCAAGGATCCGGACCGGTCGTTCCTCATAAGTCATATCGGGCTCTATATCCTCCGGTATCCTCGGTAACACGTGAGATGGATCATGAACATACTTCCGAAGCATAGAAACGTGGAAAACATTATGTAACCGATCCAAAGATGGCGATAACGCAAGACGATACGCTAGAAGTCCAACCTTTTCCAAAATCTCAAACGGGCCAATAAACCTCGGAGCCAATTTACCCTTCTTCCCGAACCTTCGGATACCCACCTTCGGAGATACTTTCAAGAACACAAAATCACCGGTCTGAAAACTAAGATCTCGCCTTCGGTTATCTGCATAGCTCTTATGTCGACTCTGGGCTGTTTTCAATCTATCCCGGATAACTCTAACCTTTTCAACTGAATCCTGAAGCAAATAAATACCCACGATCTTCGCTTCACCGACCTCATCCCAACAAATAGGCGATCTACACTTTCTTCCATACAAGGCCTCAAACGGTGCCATCTCGATACTAGCCTGATAACTGTTGTTGTAAGAGAACTCCACTAACGGTAGGTGAGAATCCCAAGAATCAGAAAAGTCTATCGAACACGCTCGCAACATATCCTCCAAAATCTTCTTCTCTAGCAGTTATTTTATGCTTATATAAGGCTAATAACGTCTAAATGAAAAAAGCTTTACGTAACATGGCGGGAGCCTAATTGCCTCTGAACCTCAATTGGCGTTTTTGAGCTCCAATTTGAATCAGAAGTAGTGTATGAATACAATGGTCCCACTCAAAGTGTATATATTTTATGGTGTCCTGGAAATTGTCCCTTTTATTTTACTAGTTTTCTAGCTGGGTGTTTTCCTCTTGAAATAGATAATATTCTTAATATCTACCAAGGAACACTGACCTATACTCCCTCCGTCCCAAATGATCTTCTCATTTAATTTGACTATTCAAAGTTTTTAAGGCTGTGAACACTTGCTTCACTAGCCATGTTGTGTTTATGCACATTTATGCCCAAATTGTAGAAATGGGAAGATCTTATTGGGACAGTGTAAAATGGCAAATGAGAATATCATTTCGTAGAATGGAGTATTTCGTAACATATTTTGATAAATGGAAAATACCACCATGGCACATTTCTCAACAGGGTTATGATGTGGTTGCCTTCAGCTGTTAGATGTTCGCTAATGTAACAAATAAAGAAATATGGTTAGACTTGTATGCTAAATAATAGAGATACGAGTTTCAAAACTTTATGTTCTTCCTTTGCAGAACACCAATATGCTAATGTAAAATTATATTTTGATCTTACAAGAAAATAATATAGGGGGGGGGGGGGGGATCTTGACAGATTAAAGAAAAAGGAAAAAACAGAGGTGCGTCCTAGTCTACACAGTTTCTCTGTTTTTCTGTCCTACCATTCTAGCTGGATTTCCTACTACTGTGGCATTAGGTCGCACTTCTTGTAAAACAACCGAGCCTGCACCAATTTTAGCACCTTCTCCAATTTTAACATTCCCCAGTATTTTAGCCCCTGCACCAATCAGAACCCCATCTCCAATCTTTGGGTGCCTGTCCCCGTCCACTTTTCCCTGGCTCCTAAAGTAACGTTATGCAACATTGTGACATTGTTTCCCACAACAGTTGTCTCCCCAATCACAACTCCCGTGGCATGATCAAGCAATATTCCATGTCCAATCTTAGCTCCCGGATGAATATCGACCGAAAAAACTTCTGAAACACGACTTTGAAACAAGAACGCCAAGGCAGTTCGACCTTGGGACCATAATCCGTGTGCGACCCTGTGTGCTTGACATGCTAGGTACCCTTTAAAATTAAGGAGACAATGGACAAAGCTAATGCAAGCTGGGTCCCTCTCTTTCACTGCTTTGAGATCTTCTCTAATAGCTTTCTTGATCTCCATATTTTCGATTAGTACACTGTAGATGATTTTGGAAAGGGTTTCACTTGGAAGACTCGCATTACCCAATTTAATCGCTAATTGATTTGCTAATGCGCTCTCAAGTGAGCAATGTGATAGTATTGATAAACAATAATACTTTGACAAAATTGGTTCTTGTTTTATATCCGCAAGAGCCTCCTCTTGAATACACAGCCATATATGATCTTCTGCAATATTCTCAGGATGCGTCTTAGACGTTTTATAAGATTTGTGGCTGTATTGGTTAAAGGAATCATTGGAAACAAGATTTCCAGCTCTAGGTTTGCAGCGTTTGATGAGGTTGCATAGAGAGTTTGGTGAAAATGGCGCGGTTGCTGTTTGGCTTCCTGAGTTATCTACACATGCAGCCATTTCGGGTTGGACCGGAAAGTGATGGAAATGGAAGGGTAGATCGATAAGAAAGAGTGAAGAACACAAATTTTAGTTATGGTTGTTGCAATGGGATAGGGGGGGGGGGCTTAAATAGGTTGGTGAGCAAACTATTTCCAGAACTTTCACGGAACTAGTCAAGTAAAGTATGGAGTTTCTTTGAACTGGGACTTTAGGAAGATAATCAATGTTGGTCAACTATTGGTCAAAGAGCATGGAAAGAATCTCTATTGTCAGAGAAATATTGCTTACGCCAAACTAGCTGATTTTTTTGAATGCCTAGGGTACAACCACATAGTCTTACCTGCTTTTCCTAAAATATTTTTTTAGTTGATAGTATCAATTCCTGATTTGAGATTCACAGGAGCAGTAAATATCAGATGGTGGATAAAATAAATAGGTTAGTCAAATTATATATATATATATATAAAAATAGCATACTCTTAAAATAATGAGTATCATTTAAGAATGACATATGGCATGACGGTTCTATGTGGGGTTCAACTTCAACCCACCAAGTATGACCATTATTGTTATTATTCAGAAATAGTGAAGTGGGGAATGAACCTCCTGCAGTTAGGTCCCAGTACTTGCACAACACTTTAAGTAATTGATTTTTTATTACGTTTGTTTCAATTTTAGCATAAAATCATGAATTGAATTTGGTTTGACTTGGTGATTTATGACATCTTTTATTTTATTATTTTATTAAGTACTCTCTCCGTCCCAAAACAGCTTGCATCATTTTGGAGTAGCACGGGAATTAAGGAGAGAGCATATATATATTCAAAAGTATTGTGAGTGGGAAAGTAGTTGTGAGTATGATAGTTTGTGAGTATGACAAGTGGGGTAGGTTTAATAGAAAAACAATATAAGTTGGACATTTTAGTAAATGAGACTTACCAATGTGACATCCAAAGGGAAATTAGTGTAAGTTGTTTTGAGACAGAGGAAGTAATTATTATTGACTTTTACTATATGCATTTAATATCTAAATTATAAGTGAGTCTTATGACATTTTAGTGATGAACTTTGTTGCTGGTTCATAGTACAGTGAATGAGGTTTTGTTGAACCTGGAGGAAATTCACTTTGATCTGTCAGATTTGGGATGGTCAGAGACGTTTGTAAGCATTTTCCTTAATTAGAATAGCGGAGAAAGCTCTTTTAGTATGCTGAGAGTTGATATCAGGTATTTGTTGTCCCAGGCTTGTATCATATTATGGGTATTTAATAAGTGTAACGAGAAAGAAATTAGGTTTCCCTTTTATGATAAAACAATGGTCTGGACGAAGGACAATTTCTGTTGACTTTCTGGCCTTTTGGAGAAGAGAACCAAGTCGTGTCAGTTTAGTTTGGAAATGCTTAGAGTACCAGATTTTCCAAGTAATTTGTGTACAGTTGTACATAGCATGGGTTACCATTTGAATACTCTATTGGAGAAAGTACAACTCCTTTTAATTTGTATTTATTTTTCTTGATGACAACCTACTAGATAACTTTATTCACAACTAAACTTACCGTTCTGAATATATGCCAGAAATCTAGACGAGAAGTATGGTACATCAGTATGTCGTGATCTTTTCATGTACATATGCTACTAAGTTGGTAAAGGAAAGCGTGAAGTAGGAACTAGGCACAAGTTGGAACCTTTGTACATTGTCAAGCCAAAAGTCTCGCCCATGTCCAAATCTTCTGGCTTTAATCCTGCAGGTGTGTTCCAGTCAAAATGGTAGAGCAATGATGCTAAAATAAGCTCAGTGCTAACCATTCCCAATGAGATTCCAGGACAGATTCTTCGACCAGCTCCAAATGGAGTATATTCAAAGTCCTGACCCTTGAAATCAATTAATCCATCCTCAAACCTCTCCGGTTCAAATATATCTGGATTTTTCCAGCTGACAGGATCCCTGCTAATTGCCCAATAATTGATAATAGCTCTAGTTTTTGCAGGAATTTCATAGCCATTGATTACACTTCTCTCCATCGATTCTCGTGGGATTAACAACGGTACTGGTGGATGAAACCTTAGAGACTCCTTAACGATCATTCTTATATATGGTAGTTTGTGAAGATCACTCTCTTCTACAGTTGATTTTCCTCCAACCACCCCTCTTACTTCCGCTTGTGCCTTTTCCATTATTCTTGGACACTTGATCATCTCAGCTAATGACCACTCCACTGTATTGGAAGAATTCTCGCTTGCCCCTATCATGATTTCCTGAGTTTAAGGGGGGGGGGGGGGAAAGGAGCAAGTAACAAAATCAGAGATATAGGATAGTCTTGAACTACTTTAGGTTATTTGGAAAGCAATCATATTGAAATTCATAAAGGAAAACATGAAAAGTATAGAATGTTTTACCACTATGACGGACTTTATGTTATCAATTGTTAATGGCACCTCAAGACCTCCATCTTCCTTAAGGCGGAGGAGTACATCTAACAGACCTTCTGTTTCTGGCTTATCGGTGTTATATCTCTTGATATGTTCCTGAATTATCTTGCTCATGATGCTATCTTGCTCTAAGAAATGCTTTTCAAGTCTCGCCTTCATGCCAGTAATTGCACCAACAAATGTAAGACCAGGGAAGAAATCGCCTATTTGGAAACCTGCTGCCAGTGATATGCCTTCCTTCATCGCAGCTCTGAATCGTTGCTGATCATCGCACTTGTATCCAAATGTGATTCTTGTGATTATACTGTGATTTAAGGAAAATAGTGTCTCCGCCAAGTTGATGGGGTCCGAACAAGTTGAAGCAATTGACCGAATGAACTGTGATACTTCTTCTTCTCTTACAGAACGAAAGGAGTTCACCCTCTTAGCAGTTAGAAGCTCAATGATGCAAATTTTTCGTAGTTGTCTCCAGTACGGGCCATAAGGAGCAAAGGCAATATCAGTGTAGTTATAGCCCAATATTTTAGGTGCCACAAGTTTAGGCCTGTTACAAAAAATTGCATCGTTGGTTTTCATGATCTCTTTGGCAGTTTCAGCTGAGGAGACAACGATAGTCGAGACTGAGCCAAGTTTTAGGTGCATGACTGGCCCGTACGTCTTGGCCGTGCGGGAACTAACAGTTGGTTCATGTTCCCGATTAAGGGGAGTTTGAGGGGACCAGGAGGAAGAGGAAGTCTTTTTTTACCCCCTTTGATCAACAGCTTGATTAGTAAGAGGATAAGGAAGGGAGAAATGAGGAAAAGTAGGAAGTTTTCCATTATTTTCAAGTCTCAGTTTAAAGGATGAAAATGAACTTGTATAGACACAGAGAAATATGTACTCTCTTATAGATGATTTTAACCAATTAATTAATTAATTTTTTTTTGATCATTTGTCTAGGTGTCAGTCATCTATCCATGTGGACCGATCTTTCCTGAGTTAAGTACCTATTTCATCCTTGAACTATTGAAGTTTTTACTTTTACTTCATTAAACAATTTTTTTTTTTTACCATTTTCATCCTTGACCTTTATCTTTCATTGATTATGTGATCCTTCTGTTAAACTGCCGTTTATGTTTCCGTTAACTTTGCTGATGTGGAATGATGACATCATGTGTTTTCATATGTGGAGATGTTTAATCACTTAAAAAAACTGATGTGGAAGTATGAGGGGTTTAAATTGCATGATATTAAACTAGAGTGATCCACAAATGAAAAACCCTACCCTATAGCCCACCTAATTATCATATCTGCAACCCACATTACCATAGCTGAATCAAACGCAGGGAAGTAGGGAACGCAAGTGTTAGTAAATCAGACCCAAGAGATAGAAAATAAAATAATGAACGCAAAATATCAACACAGGATTTACGTGGTTCACCAATCTCTATTGGCTACCTCCACGGGCAAAGGGAAACATATATTATTATGGCGGAGAAACAATTACAAGAATATGATCACACTAATCTATGTTTGCATGAACTTTGATCACAAAGTTCCTAGCTATGCAAAACCCTAGATCTAGAATTATTGATCTCTCTCACTTTCTGAATAAAATAAGGTACCGAATTAATTTGGGACAGATGTAGTATATATTGGCTAATACCCGGACCTGTGACCTAGATTCCTAATTCTAATCACACCAGGATACTTTTGACTACTTTGGCTAATACCCGGAGCCTATGCCAACCACCTCGCAGTCTGATCCATTAGCCATATAAATACGGTCTCCATCTTTCTGCTCGTATGTTGTAAACTGCTCCTTGCGCGAACACGTGTGATAAGATGCTCCCGAATCTAGAACCCATGCAACTTCCTTGCTTGTTTCTTCTTCGGTCACCAGGGCATAATCACAATCCTCATCAAAATTGTCACTGCTTGCCGCCGCAGCAGTCGACTCAGATTTCTGCTGCTCTCTCTTCTTCTTGGGACAGTCGGTCTTCCAATGCCCCTTCTCCTTGCAATAACTACAGATATCTCCAGGTCTCGGACCCCGTCTAGAACCTCCGTTCCTTCGACCATGCCCTTTGCTGCCTTCCGCAGTCAAACCTGATGACTGAGATTCTGTACTAGTACCACTCGCCTTTCGGCGCAGTTCTCTAGTCTTCAGACCAGACTTTACTTGCTCCAGAGTAATTGTCTCTTTGTTCAAGCATGAATCAACATATGATTCATATGACAACGGTAGAGATATCAACAGAATTAGAGCAGCATCCTCATCATCAATTTTCACCTCTATATTACGCAATTCAAGTAATAAAGCGGAAAATCGATCTAGATGATCCTTAATAGGCGTACCTTCAGACATATGGAAAGTGAATAGCTTCTTCTTCATATAGAGCTTGTTGGTTAGAGACTTCGTCAAATACATCTTCTCTAACGTTAGCCACAAGCCTCCCGCTGTTTCTTGATCCGCTATTTCCGCTAAGATCTCATCATCAAGACTCATGATAATCATTGAATGAGCCTTCTCATCCAATACTACCATGTCTGTGGCCTTCTTCGAATCCTCTGCTGTGGGAACGACATCTGCATTACCTTTTGGATCCTTGTGATCCCTGATCGCAGTAGCCACTGGAGCCCACAAACTTTGTCTTCGCAACATGGCTCTCATCTTGATCTGCCATAAACTGAAACTGTTCTTCCCATCAAACATGTCGATTTTCTGGTCCATCCCGGAATCCATCTCTTCTACCGCAGCGGAATGCCCTGATCTTCCTTGACTAACCAGCCTCTGGTGCCACTTGTTAGTAAATCAGACCCAAGAGATAGAAAATAAATAATGAACGCAAAATATCAACACAGGATTTACGTGGTTCACCAATCTCTATTGGCTACCTCCACGGGCAAAGGGAAACATATATTATTATGGCGGAGAAACAATTACAAGAATATGATCACACTAATCTATGTTTGCATGAACTTTGATCACAAAGTTCCTAGCTATGCAAAACCCTAGATCTAGAATTATTTCTCTCTCACTTTCTGAATAAAATAAGGTACCGAATTAATTTGGGACAGATGTAGTATATATGGCTAATACCCGGACCTGTGACTTAGATTCCTAATTCTAATCACACCAGGATACTTTTGACTACTTTGATTAGGAAACCTCAATCTTTTCCTTCACGCCAAAGCTAGCCATCCAAAACCCATTAGCCAATTTTGGCCCAACTTGGCCAACGGCCCATTAAAATACTTGGCGTGAAATTCACATAAATAATGTGCGCTCTCTTTATGCGCTAGCATAAAAGTTTATACTCCTTCTGTCCCGGAATTACGAACTTGTTAATTTAATCCATTTAAATTTACGTCCTGAAATTCAAAGGCATTAAACTTAACAGCAGGGAACTCCCCTGTCACTCGAGTTTCCTCCCCTTCGACCTAAACCGTCGATCCCCAATTCCTACGCACAACCAGCCACACACCGCCAACCCATACGCCGCCCACCAAGACCTTTCGTGACTCTGGCTTAGATAATGTCCCTCGCCGTCTCTACCGTCGATTACCGTCATCTTCAACTTCGCCATCATTATCAGAACCGGTTCAATCGGTTGTTGCAAAATCTAGAAATGGAGGTTGATAGTAGGATGGAGTACTAATCTAGTAACTAGAAGAGAAAATTACGTCTTAGTCCCTGATTAATATCGAATCTACGTTTTAAGACAAACACATTTTCAAGCTACGTCCTAGTCCTACAAAATATTTTATGTAACCATTTAATCCTTTAGTAGATAACTACACCCCTCCCCTCTCCCTCCCCTCTCATTCTACACCCATCCACACAAACTTTTTCTCTCTCTAAACTTTCTCTCTTAGTTCCTCACCGGTGACCTTCCCCTCCCCTCTCCGGCGACCGCTCCCTCGTTCTCCGGCGAACCCTCCCCATACTCCGACGACCACTCCCCATACTCTGGCGACCCTCCTTCTACTCCGGCGACCTTCCCCCATTCTCCGGTGACCCTCCCCTACTCCGGCGGCCCTTCCCTTCCTATACTCCGGAGGCCATCTCTCGTACTGTTCACTATCGCTAGTCACCAGATTTGTAATTTTCAGAAACACCACCTCCCTTACCTTCGTTCATCTTTTCCACCGGCGACGCCACTAATACCGGCCACCTCTCAGTTTATCACAACCCCACCCCTCATCTCCGACCATCTCAGATCCATCATCCTCTCTGTTAATTGTTATCTTTGAAGTTTGGTTGAGTTTGGAATTGATTTGGAATTTATTTGAGTTTTTGGCTAAAATGGTGATTGGATGAATGTCATGATTCAATCTTGGTTTTGGGCTGATAAATGGTGTTAGTTAGGTTCCCTTAAACTTAAATGTTGTTTGGGTACCTTAGCAAACTTGTTGGTTGTGTTTGATTTTGAGTATTTGTGTGATTTGGGTAAGAAAATGAAGAACCCATTTCTTTCCCTCCCGAATTCCGGCAGTCCAGAAGGTTGGGCCACCGCCCAAAAAGGTCTGGGCGACCGCACATCTATCTGAAAGCTTTTGTTCTTGTTTGAGGGCCTTTTTTGGGCGACCGCACAGTCCCTGGTGGGCGGCCGCACAGACCTCTGACAGCTACGTCACTAGCCTGACTCGAGGGGCCCACTGTCCTGTCATCAACCACCATCGTAAGACTCCCGTCCCATGATATTCCGTGCCCGTATTTACTACAATTTGCCCGGGACGAGCTATGGAAGTGTAACTCCTCGCGCCGCTCATAAATAAGCTGACCCTCGGAGTTAGGGGCCACTGATAAGTCCGAGCGTCTCAGACCGGACCGGACCCGGTTCGAAGCCGGCGCAAGCAAGTTCGACTGCACCGAACCGGATGAGCCCGCAAGCAATCAAGCCCGAGATAGCCCTGCCTCCCGCTGCTCTAAGGATCCCGTGTTGATCACTCAAACCTCCTGTCCGGAGCCCGCAGCAGCCAGCTGTCACAAACGTACCACAGACGTTACCAGTTCGTACCTGACGTACCATAACGGTTGGTGGTGGAACCATGACTCCCTGACAACACGCCACGTTCCCAGCCACTCCCCTGGCCTTGCCAATGAGGACCTGCCACGTGTCCATCCGGTACAAGGGCGGTTAGAACCTTAAACCTACTTCCACCTTCTACTCATATAAATACTCCTATCCGCCCCAAAGGGCCAGGTACGTGCTCTATCCTATTCACACACACAAGGTCTTCATTGAGCCTCCTCAGAGATCTTACTCTCACACCCGAGGGCCTAAGCCGGATTCCAACCCGGCCTTGGTCTTAACGGTGTTCTTGTTTGTGTTGTGATCAGGATCAAGAGACAGCTATATTGGAGTTCTACCTCCGTGACCCCAGAAACTTAGGGCGTCATCAGTGGTTCCATTGCCGGGAATCGAAAATCTTCCCAGTACAATCTTCTTGCTTCGTTTGCTTTTCCAATCTAATTCGTTTCAAATCCTCGTCTAGTTCTTCTTTTTTCACGTTTCCAAAGAGTACCCCGTCTTTTCTGTTGATTCTTGACATACGAAATCTTCGCAATGACTGGGAAAGAAGTAAACCCAAATGCTAGCCCTTCGGGACAAGTGCCCCAGGGCAGTTTTTGCCAGGTTGGGAAATAAGACTCTTAGTGGCAACTCCTATACCCCATCTCAAAGGGCAAGGAGAGAGGCAGATCTGAGAGATCGTATAGAAACTTCCAAAGCTCTCAAAACTCAAAAAACTCCCGTTGCTCCCCTCACCCCTGATCAAATCCAAAAGAAAATCCAGATCCTCACAGATAGGCAGAACCTGGTAGAGGAAGGGCTACAGTTGAATCTAGCCCTCGAGGAGCTGTTTAATGCCGAGGCCAATGCTAGAAGCCCCCCTGAAAAATCAAAAGCCCATGATCTGACGAGCTCTAAGAGCAGGCCAGTAGGATTGTAGGAGGAAAAGGCGGACAATCCTCGTAGATGATGACGAGGAGAGGGGAGAGGAAGAAGGGGAGAGTGAGGAGGGAGAATCACAGCCCGAAAGACAAGAGGCCAATCTAAAGGAAAGGCAATTGTTAAAAATGATGATATAATTACAGAAACCGTAAAAAGGGCTAAAACGGGGGACATAATGGATCAAAATTCCAAAGAATGATCGCGGAGCTATGGGAGTCCAAGCAAAACGTAACAAAGTGCGTTGGACCCATGGACGCTCTCGTCATCACTCAGGCTACTCGGGAAACAATGTTGGCCGAGGTAGAGGCAGACCAAGAGGCATGCCCAACTTTAAAAGAGGCGATGACAGTGCTTTCACCCCTTTGATCGCACCGAGAACTGAGATATTGCGGGCAGAAGCTTTGCCTCCACCACCTCCACTGGAGAGAAAGCCTTACGAGGCGAATAAAAAGAAATGGTGTGGATACCATGAAAGCCACGAGCATTCTACAGATGACTGTTTCCAGCTGAAGAAAATATACAACAAAAGGTGGAGGCCGGGAATTGAAGAAATGGATCACGGGGTCCAGCAGTAAAGAAGAAGCCCCGTGGGGAAATATTCAATACGTCAGAGACAATAATGCAGACGGTGAAGGACATTACGACATCCAATACATAGGAGAGGAAGCCCCAAGCAATACCCAGCTTTCCGCCCAGATCAGACGATTGGAAAAAGTATTCCTGATACCTACTTATCCGCCCGAGCAAGAGGAAATGATCGGCTTCAGAAGGAGTGAACTGGCATCCACCCTTTTCCATTCAACACAACCGTTAACAATCAAGATGGCTATTGGTAGAGCGGATATTGGAAGAGTCCTCATTGATACCGGGGCTTCACGGGACATACTTTACTTCCATTGTTTAGAAGAAATGGGGATGTCCGAGGCGCACTTAACCCCATATGCGGGCTTATTGGAAGGGTTCACGAATCATACGGTCTACGCAAAAGGGACCATTGACTTCGAAGTGACCATTGGAGAGAGGCCATTCGAGAAAACAGCCCGTGTCACGTTCATGGTGATTGATCTGAAATCCCAATACAACGCAATCATAGGAGTGACCGCCCAGGCTGCCCTTGGAATCGTCGCATCAATCCCTCACCAAAAAATCAAGTTCAATACCCCGGCAGGGATCGCGTGTATCGAGAATAAGCCCGAGCTCTTCCTCAAGGTAATAGAGAGGAAGAGGAAGGAGAGCGCAGCAAAGCAGAGACTGGGAAGCCCGAGGGAGGTAAAAAAGGCCAAAGCAAGTGAAAAGGAGGTCGCAGGCACGGCCATGATCGGGACGTTGTCTTTCCACTCCACGAGGGCAGAATTCAAGCAGAGCAGGAGAGCCCGCCGTATGGCCGCGGAAACCGAGCATGTCAATATCGTAATTGATTCACTGCATGACCGAGAGGTTGCAGATATTCGCCCTAATGATGCTTTGGAAGATGTGGTCATAAATCCGGCATACCCTGAGCAGACAATAAAAGTCGGGCTAGAGATCCCCGCGGAGGAAAGGAAGGTGCTGATAGAGCTGTTGAGAAGAAGCCTAGACGTGTTCGCCTGGACCGTAGAGGATATGGAGGGGATAAGCAGAGAGGTGATCGAGCACGAACTGAATATCGACCCTACATTTACCCGGGTCCTCCAGAAAGAAAGATACTTTTCACCTGAGAAGAAAGCGGCGATCAAAGTCGAGGTAGATAAGCTGCTAAAAGCAGGAATCATAAGCCCGATCAAATATCCGAGGTGGTTAGCCAACGTCGTCATGGTAACCAAAGCAAATGGAAAGTGGAGAATGTGCGTGGATTTCACAGATTTGAACAAAGCCTGCCCCAAGGATTGTTACCCTCTTCCCCGGATCGATCAATTAGTAGACTCTATCGCGGGCATAGGGTGTTGAGCTTTATAGATGCGTACTCGGGCTACCATCAGATCAAAATGAAGGAGGATGACGTCCCTTCATGCGCTTTCTATGCCGCGGGCAAAACCTACACGTTTAACAACATGCCATTTGGCCTCAAGAACGCAGGCGGTACGTATCAAAGGATGGTAGGAATCGTCTTTGATGATCAATTAGGCCGGAACCTGGAGGCTTACATCGACGATATGGTTATCAAGACCAAGGAGACCTCTCACGACATTGACGTGACAAAAACCTTCACCAGCCTCCGGAGAAATAATATGAAACTTAACCCATCCAAGTGCGCCTTTGGAGTAAAGGCAGGGAAGTTTTTGGCTTCATGGTGAATCAGAGAGGGATCGAAGCAAACCCCGAGAAAATCACGGCGTTGATAAGCATGCAGCCCCCCAGATGCGTTAAGGAGGTGCAGAAGCTTAATGGCCGCATTACGGCTTTGGGAAGATTCATTGCTAAGTCAGCCGAAAAGTGCCTGCCTTTCTTCAAAGCTTTAAAAGGAGGAGGAGAGAAGGGTTTCGAGTGGAACGAGGACTGCCAGAACGCTTTCGAGCAAATAAAAGCTTACCTGGGAAAGCCGCCGCTATTGAGCAGCCCGGTGTTTGGGGAGGAACTCTATGTTTTCTTGGCCGCAACAGATCATGCAGTGGCCGCGGTTTTGGTAAGGGAAGAGGGCAAACTTCAGAAACCCGTGTATTATATCTCCAAGGCACTATCTGCTGTGGAAGGCCGCTATCTAAACATTGAAAAGCTAGCTTTCGCCTTGCTCGTGGCCGCTCGGAAGCTGCGGGCATACTTCATCGCCCACCCAATCACGGTTTATTCAGACGCCCCGCTGAAAAAGATACTTCATAAGCCCGAATCCTCGGGAGAATGCTATCGTGGTCCATAGAGCTGACTGAATTTCAGATTACCTACTCCCCGCGGAAGACCATCAAGGCACAGGCACTGGCGGACTTTGTGGCAGAGACCACATTTGAATCAAAGGAGAGCGAGCCGGACAAAACCCAACCAGAAAAGACAAAGAAAAAGAGAGGCGAGAAGGCAATAGTTGCTGGGGAGAGACCGGAAAATTGCTGGTCGTTAAGTGTGGATGGATCCGCGGGAAAGACTGTCAGCGGCGCCGGAATACTCCTGACCGCCCCGGAAGGTCAAAGATTCAAGCGAGCCTTGAGATTTAAGTTCGCGGTCTCAAACAATCAGGCCGAATACGAGGCATTAATAGCGGGCTTGGAACTAGTCCGGGACATGAAAGTATCAAAACTGGTCGTGAAGAGCGACTCGCAACTAGTGATAAACCAGGTGAAAGGGGAATACGAAACAAATCACCCGGTATTGGTCAAATACAAGGAGCTCGCGACAAACCTGTTGGGGGAATTTGAGTACCACGAGCTGACCCAGGTTAACCGGGCTGAAAACTCCGAGGCGGACTTGCTTTCAAGAATCACGAACGAAGACATCGCGAAGCTTAGTATGGATTGTTGGATAGAATTTACGGAACGCCCGGCCATCGACAGGGTAGAGATCCACCAGATAGGGGAGCCCGAGAAGGATTGGGTAGACGAGATTATGGAATACATAGAGAAGGAGATCCTTCCCAGCGATTCGGATCGATCAAAAGTTTTGAGAAGACAAGCCGCCAGATACACGATCATTGATGGCGTACTTTATCGGAGATCCTTCACCAAACCGCTGCTGAGGTGTGTCAAGTCCGAAACAGTCACCAACTTGTTATACGAAGTTCACGAAGGCGTGTGTGGAGGACATCCCGGTGCCCGACACTATCCGATAAAATCAGATTCCTCGGGTATTACTGGCCGACAATGAAAAAAGATGCAGAGGAATATGTCCGCAAATGTGATCAATGCCAGAGATTCGCCAACATACCAAGGCAGCCATCCACGGAGCAGAGCCTGGTAGTCCCAACTTGGGCATTCGACATGTGGGGAATTGATTTGATTGGGCCTTATCCCAAAGCGCCCGGCGGAGCGCAAATGGTAGTGGTCGCAGTAGATTATTTCATAAAATGGGTAGAGGCCAAGGCGCTAACTAGCACGACGGAAGCAAGTATTATCAAGTTCATCCACGATCATATATTCTGCCGGTTTGGTTTGCCCCGGCTATCGTCTCCGATCATGGACCCCAGTTCCAAAGCAAGTTTACGGCGGAATGCAAGAGACTCAACGTAGAACATCGGCAATCATCTGTCGCAAAACCGCAGGGAAATGGACAGGCCGAGGCCGCAAATAAGTTGCTTATGACCGCCTTGCACAAAATTTTGAAGGGAAGGAGCGGTCACTGGATGGAAGAGCTCAGTACTGCCCTATGGGTTGTCCGAACCACAACGAGGAATTCAACAGGAGAAACCCCCTTTTCCTTGACATATGGATCAGAGGCGGTCGCGCCCGAGAGGCAGCCCTACCCACCTACAGGGTCGCCCATTTTGATGAAACAAGGAATGAGGAAGCCCGGAGAAAAGACTTAGACCTTCTTGAAGAAAAACGGTTGGAAGCACGGGCAAAGATGGTCAATATAAACAAAAGGCCAAAGTCCATCATGACAAAAGGGTGAACAAGAGGTCATTTTCCGTGGGAGACTGGGTCTTGAGAAAAGTTGAAGTCACGGGGAGACAGCCCGGATATAACAAGCTCTCGCCCAACTGGGAAGGGCCTTATCAGATTGCCCGCATAATCAAAGAAGGGACTTACAGACTCCTCACCAAAGAAGGGAAGGACTTGAAGAACGCTTGGCACAGCGACCACCTGAAGAAGTATTACCCTTGAAGATTGTATTCCCCCCTGTTATTAGAAATCCGCCTAGTTTCTACCTTATGCATTGTAATGTTGATGTACGGCTCTATGAGCGGAAAAAAGATGAAAGATCAATAATATTATGTTTGTCCCATTAAAATAAAAGATCTTCCTAAATTCTCATGCACGATGCACGGTCATACGCCCTCGAGCTAGACCGTAAGCCCGCCAAGGGAAATACCGTTGCATGAATTCTCATGAACGATGCACGGTCATACGCCCTCGAGCTAGACCGTAAGCCCGCCAAGGGAAATACCGTTGCATGAATTCTCATGCACGATGCACGGTCATACGCCCTCGAGCTAGACCGTAAGCCCGCCAAGGGAGATACCGTTGCATGAACTCTCATGAACGATGCGCGGCGTCATACGCCCTCGAGCTAGACCTTAAGCCCGCCAAGGGAGATAATAATGAAAAACAAACAAAGTGTTCGAGAAAGAACAATAAATGCTTGGCAATCCCAAGGCAGCCAACAATAAGGGCAAGAAAAATAATACGAAAGTAAACGGCAAGGAGATGTGGGGATCAAAAGAAGAGCAATTAAATACATTACCAAATCATGTCAAAATGGAGTCAAATGTTCAAATTCACGGAATCTAATACTATTACAAAAGGCCCCAGGACGCAGCCCGTTTGATCTTCAGATGCCCGGCGGCGGGTTGACTTCCACTTCTGGAACAGAATCAGAGGCAGTATGGTCAGCGGCAGAATGAGCCAGAGCTTCAGAGGCTTCGGCTAGAGCGGAGGCAAAAGCTGAAAAGGGAAGAACAATACCTTCAACGAAGGGGCCATTGGGGCTAAATACCTTCTCCAGAGCCGCGGCCAGAGACAAGGCGGATTCATCACCTGTAAACCGCAAATCATCTATCATTTTGATCAAGGGTTGAACGGTTACGGGTGAAACCGGAGGCAAAGCATTCCGAACCACCTCGGGCAAGGCTTCAAGCTGATGATCGGCAAAAGGCACTAAGGAATGACCATTAAAGCATTCCGGATCCGTGGCCACGATGGAACAAAGGATAGTGATCTCTTGGGCAGTATATTTCCCAGTGGCCGCCAGATTCCGGGCAATAGTGTGCACCGCCTGTTCATATTGCTCATTGCCCGCGACGGATAATTTGTCAGAGTACTCTGCGGACTCTTTGAATTCAGCAACCGCCTTGCCCCTCTCCTCCTCCAAGACCCGCTCACGTTCATTCTCATAGCGCATTTGGTCAAGAAGTTTGCCGTCCAGCTCGTCCACTCTGTTGGACAGCTCCTCGGACTTCCTCCTCTCTGCCTCCAAAGACCTCAGGAGCTCAGTATTGCGAGCATCAACACTCGCCTTCTCAGCCTCAGCCCGCTCTTTGGCTTCTCGAACAGCGGCCAGTTCACTACTTAATTTAGATACCTCCTTGGCCGCGCTAACGACCTCCGCATCTTTGCTCTTTAATTCCTGGCCGGCGCTCTCCACAGTCTTGGTCAACTTTTGGACATCCTCCCTCGCCGCCATCAGCTCATTATTCATCGCCGCGATCACGGCGGCATCAGACTCGTGTTGGGTCCGCAGATAGATAACCTCGTTGGCAATCTGCAAATAACAAAGGTGATTAGACTACGGTGCGGAGAGAAGCACGATATATAACCCAAGTCAAAAACGAACCTCGGTCAAGCACAAGCCCACGTTGCCCGCGGCGGCGATAGGATTCGAAGCAGCCAAAACCTTCTGCTGGTAATCTGGAAATAGAGGCGGTGCATCAGCCCATCACCAACATAAGCATTAGCGCTCCGGCGGCTATGAAGATCCACCCCATACACCTCAGGGGCCTTGGCTATCTTAAGCCCGAACTCCCGGGCGCGCTCTCGATCCTCAATTGACTCCACCGGGAATAGATTGGAGCATAGGGTCCCTCTCGAAGGAGATAAGACCGTAAAATCGCCGGAGGAAGAGCCAACCCTCTGATATTTATCCCTCTGAGGGGACGCCGGATCCACGATAGCAGGGCGTTTCTTCGTGGGCTCGGGAGCAGATAGACCTACGCCAGAAGCCTGGGAAGAGTGGCCGGTTCCAATCTCAGTTTTGCCGCGGCCAGCGCCTTGGCGGGGATTCGGAGGCAGGTTCCGGGTCAGTTGCGGCTGAGAGACCACCGCTCCGGACTTATCAACCTTGTCCGTGACAGGGATCTTTCCCAGGAGCCTCCACCCTTTTCATAGCATCAGCTCTCCTTTGCTTTTCAAGAGCCGCGGCTTTCCTGGCCGCGATCTTGATCTCTGCTGCGGACTTAGGAGGCATCGTGTCGGTTGGGTCTGCGAACAAGAACAACAGTCAGGTAGATAAAAACAAAGCGAAAAAAGACAAGAAAATAGTATGAAAGTGTACAATGAAAGAGACCGAGTAAACCAGGGTCTGGACAAGTCTCCCCGAATTACAGGCAGAGCAATCAGAAAGGAAAGCAAATGATTGATGAACTTTCCAATCAGGATCTCGCAACAGAGGGGCCATGATAACCCTAGGCTCGGGGCCAGAAACGCGCCTCGGGGCCACCCCGACGAAGGTCAAGAGCTCCTCATCGCTAATAATTGCTGAGACGTCGTAAACTTGAGGAGTCTCCACAACGGACTGGTCGTCCAAGGTAACCCTCTTCGTAAACCGAGCAAGATAGGCCTCCATCGCCGCGCTCAGCTCTCGGCCTTCTTCCGGATCAGGAAAGTTTTGGCGGGACATCGAAATCGGCGCTAAATTGTCAGGACGAGGGAATGGCCAGCCTAAACGGTTCTGAATAACGAAGGGATATCTCTGCCACTGATCGAACTTGTTAGTAGCAGCGGAAAAAATCTTCTCAGACCGCGGTTTGGTCTTTAAGCTCAAGCAGCCCGCAGTGACTTGATGGGTGAAGTAAATATGGAGCGCGGACAAAGAAGGCTCATACCCCAACATGCGGCTTACGACTATAAAGGACACCAGATAGCGAATGGCATTCGGGGTCAAGTCCATAGGGAGGCAATGTGTGAACTCAAGAAATTCACAAAGAAACGGATCCAAGGGAAGGCGCAGCCCGTTTTCGAACTGAGCCGGGTAGAATATGCAGGCAAGGTTCTCGGCCCGGATCAAGGGAGGAGTCATTGATCTCCCACCCATAAGAGACTCGTATTCAATAAGACCGTAGACGAGATAGACTTTGGGGTCGACGCGGAACTGCGACAAATACTCATCACCATCCTCCTCCTCGCTCTCGTCCCTCAAACCCGCGCCAGAGCTAGACGCACCTGCTTGACTGGTCCTCCTGTTATCAGGGCCCTCGGGAAAGGAATCTACGATCCTAACAGGGGAACGAAGCAAGTTGACCTTGCGAGCAGTATCAGGGGCCAACCTCTCCAGTTGCCCGCGTGAGTCCGACTGAGTATCTGAAGAACCATCTCCCATGACATCTCGGGCAGGTTCATCCAATAAGAATTCGTCGCCATCATCAGCCCGCTCTGAAGCATCCCCGCTGCTGGTCACTTCAATCACCCCAGCACCCCGGAAACGTCGCGGTTATGGCCTTGAACGGGCAGATCGTCATCCAGAGGGACATCCAACCAAGACTGAGCATTAGAGCCGCTTGCAGACACGCGGTCTCCACCTAATCTCACCAACCTTCTAGCGTTACCGGCCATATCTACATTATCGGGGAATCGAGTTAAAACCGCTTTCACAAAAACCCCTAACTGTTCCTCGCCCCCTATTACCCTCATTCTCCCCGAGTCAAAATGAACTGAGGGGCCTGTCTCCCACAGCAGGGGTAGGATCCAAGAGTCCCACTCATAGACTATCCCTATGGTCATAAAAGCATCCGGGAAAGCCTTTTCCAGGCATTTATCAGGTACCGGTAAATCCCTCCCGTTCGTCGACAACAACCGAAAAGGTCCGGACGAAGCATTCTCCCCAGGTCCAATTCATCCATAATCACAGTCAGAGGTTTTTTCAACAAAACTTTATAAAATCAAAGATGGACCCAGAATTCCTAAGAAAGAGACAAGTTAACTGGTTAGAAATCGGAGATTCGGTGGTTAAAAGTTAAAAGCTTGGTTCGTGATGTTATAAGTTGTGAAAACACGGCGTGTTAAGTTTCTACCCCCGATGAACGGTGGAGAGGACCGAAGGCGAAAAGTTAGCAATCAGAAACCAGCGACGAAAATAAAAAGGGAAGCACTACCTGTTAAATCGATCGAGTTAAGGAAACGGAGGAAGCAAATCAACGTCGTTATCAGCAATATTTCTCTCAAGAGCGATGGCCAAAGATTAAAAATACCGAAGGTCTTTGAATAAGCCAGTTAGGGTTATTTATACCCCCAGAATGGGTCGGGTTTGTCCAAAAATCCGGAGCAACCCGGCATAGACCCGGAAAACGAAGAGGCGGGAATCAGCTTTTTTCGAATTCCAATGACGGTTCGCATTTAATGAGCGTGCTCCTTGTCATATCAAGGACCTGACAGCTACGTCACTAGCCTGACTCGAGGGGCCCACTGTCCTGTCATCAACCACCATCGTAAGACTCCCGTCCCATGATATTCCGTGCCCGTATTTACTACAATTTGCCCGGGACGAGCTATGGAAGTGTAACTCCTCGCGCCGCTCATAAATAAGCTGACCCTCGGAGTTAGGGGCCACTGATAAGTCCGAGCGTCTCAGACCGGACCGGACCCGGTTCGAAGCCGGCGCAAGCAAGTTCGACTGCACCGAACCGGATGAGCCCGCAAGCAATCAAGCCCGAGATAGCCCTGCCTCCCGCTGCTCTAAGGATCCCGTGTTGATCACTCAACCTCCTGTCCGGAGCCCGCAGCAGCCAGCTGTCACAAACGTACCACAGACGTTACCAGTTCGTACCTGACGTACCATAACGGTTGGTGGTGGAACCATGACTCCCTGACAACACGCCACGTTCCCAGCCACTCCCCTGGCCTTGCCAATGAGGACCTGCCACGTGTCCATCCGGTACAAGGGCGGTTAGAACCTTAAACCTACTTCCACCTTCTACTCATATAAATACTCCTATCCGCCCCAAAGGGCCAGGTACGTGCTCTATCCTATTCACACACACAAGGTCTTCATTGAGCCTTCTTCTTAGGTTTTCCTCAGAGATCTTACTCTCACACCCGAGGGCCTAAGCCGGATTCCAACCCGGCCTTGGTCTTAACGGTGTTCTTGTTGTGTTGTGATCAGGATCAAGAGACAGCTATATTGGAGTTCTACCTCCGTGACCCCAGAAACTTAGGGCGTCATCAGATACGATTTTATTTATCGACTGGATATGTTCACTTCTCTGACATTGGAATACAAAACATAGATGATAAACTGCATATCGAAACCATTACATATTCTAACAATTGCTAAAACTATCTGCTGACTATGTTGTCATCATCCTTCGTAATGAGGGGTGGGAATCAAATACAAAGGAATTTTCCTCCTAACAGTGGATCCAAAGGCTTCATCTACGTCTAGGTCTTCAGCCTTCATTCCATCAGGGAGTTTCCAGTTGAATTGATAGAGAAGCTGAGCAAGAGGAAGCTCAATGTTGGCTAAACCCATTGAAAGCCCGGGCACATTCTTCTTCCTGCCCCAATGGGAGATACTCAAATTCAGCTCCGATCATGTTTTTGGACTTGTCAAACCTCTCTGGTATGAACTTTCAGCATCATTCCAGTATTCAGGATCTCTTCCTATTGCCCATGCATTAACAATAACTTTTGTTTTGATTGGTATAGTATATCCATCAATCTCGCATTGCTCTCTGCATTCTCTGGGGAGTAATAAAGGGAGAATGGGGTGCAACCTTAGTGTTTCTTGTATCACCTGCTTTAAGTAACTTAATAGTTGAATATCATTCTCGTCTATCTTTTTCTTTCCTTTCAGGATTTTTCTCAGTTCATCTTGTACTTCTCCATCACCTGAGGATTTCTTATCAACTCTGTCATTGCCCATTCTATCGTAGCTGAGGAAGAGTCAGTGCCAGCTGAAAATACGTCCTGCACATGTTATAAACGTATGGGGTCAATAGTGAATTGGCTTGGGATTTTAGGTTTCATATATCAAATCTTTACCAATATTTACCTTGAAAAAAAAAAGGAGAATGGTTTCAACAGTGTAATTAATAAATACATTCATATCTCAGTTCATCTTGTACCTTCTCCATCACCCGAGGATTTCTTATCAACTCTGTCATTGCCCATTCTATCGTAGCTGAGGAAGAGTCAGTGCCAGCTGAAAATACGTCCTGCACATGTTATAAACGTATGGGGTCAATAGTGAATTGGCTTGGGATTTTAGGTTTCATATATCAAATCTTTACCAATATTTACCTTGAAAAAAAAAAGGAGAATGGTTTCAACAGTGTAATTAATAAATACATTCATAATGACAGTACTCACCAAAATGATAGCTTTGATATTGTTCAATGTTATGGGAATGTCGAGCTCCCCGCTCTCTTTAAGCCTCAATAAAACATCAACTAAATCTTCCTCCTCCCTGCAAGAAGTTCCCCTTTCGGTTCTCGCTATGCTTCCTTTGTGCTCATCAATGATGCTTTCCAAGACCTGGTCAACTTCTTATGTAACTCTTTTAGCTTAGGCCCCATACCATGAAGGTATGGAGCAATTTCAATGACGGAAAGACATAAGCCACATCAAAACCTCCAGCCATTTCTACAACTTCTTTGTTCGCTGCCAAAAATGTTTCTTGGTCCTTACATGTCTTCCCAAAGGCTGCCCTACAAGTTATCATGGGCATCAATGAGTAAATCTTTTAAATTGACCGGTGATCCTGATGATGATCGAATAGATTCAATGAACTGCCTGACTTCATCTTCTCAAATAGAGCTGAATGACCTCACTTTTTTTGACTTAAGAGTTCGATGCTGCAAATTTACGCATTTGCCTCCAGTATGCACCGTAGGGAGAAAACCCAATGTCTGTGTTGTCATATGTGATTATCGTAGCAGCTAGAAGTTTTGGCCTGTTTGCAAAGGCAAGATCATGTGTTGCCATGACCTCTTTTGCTAATCGAGGGGAGATATGACAACCGTAGAAATTTCCCCAAGTTGTAGATGCATTAGCAGTCCATATTTCTCGGCTACGTTAGAAAGAGCACGATGTGGAAGTGCGCTTGTTAAATGGTGCATACTTCCAATTATAGGTAGCTTCCATGGCCCTGGTGGGAGTTTCTGTGTTTTGGATCTTTTCACTTCTCTGACAAACTTGAGCACAAATACGAGTAGAAGGGATAGAGAAGTGATTATGGAGATGAGAGATGGGAGTTCCATAACAGAAGACTAAAGGTTTTAATGCTGTTTTAAGGTTTCTATTTTCAGATGTATTACACCTTAATTCTAATTTCTTACTTCTGAGCACTCTTCTTTATTAAGCTGCTAATCATTGCTGGCGTGACGTCATATTATGCTAAAACTGAAACTAGTTTTATCCCATCAACTTCAATATTGTCTTCGAGACAGTGTGAAATAAATAAGTAGCTGCATCACCTAGCAATCACTAATTAAGATAAACAAAAGCACTAAACATTGTAGCGCAAATAAATTAATAGCAAATCACCTTAATTTTGAAGTATTTGTTGACATCTACCATTTGTTGAGTCTGAAAGGCTACCAAATCAAATTTTGAGCTCACTATATGATCTTTGACTAAGCTCAAATGCGACAAGATGATTATATATATATAATATCATCATTTAGTAAATGGTGATGTAGTTGCTTACGATTTGTGTGAAGGCTTATACATATATTTTTTGTTACAATCCATAGTTTATACATATTGATGGCATTGCTGTATATTACTCTGTATTTGGTACTTGATAGGTTTATGCCTTGTTGCATAAATCTTATAAAAAAAAAAAAAATGCTTTGTTGCGTAAAATCTGTTTGACCTTGAGGTCACGGTTTCGAATCCTGGAGGCAGCCTCTTGCATTTATGCAGGGTAAGGCTTGCCTAAATTTCACCCTTGTGGTGGGGACCCACCCTTCCACGGACCCTTGTTGCGCAGGGATGCTTTGTGCACCAGACTGCGGTTTTTTGGCTTTATCCTGGAATTAAAAATTCTTGCTTGCAGAGGGATTTACCAAGAAAAGCATTGTTTAAGTAGTTTATTTATGTTTATTGTTGTCTGTTCATCTTTGCTGATCCGGTATACATTATTGTTTATTCATCACCATCTTTCAGGACTTGTCTCAGTATATTTATGCATTCTACATCACCCTGGTATTACTTGATGATCCAAAAAAATTATCTAGTACATGCCTGGACCAACAAGCCAAAATCTGAGCCATATCGCTCCTGCACATGGCGAATTAGATTCAGTTTTTGTCTTTATCCTTTTGTTTTTTCAAAATGCATTAGCAATCACAAATTAAAACATTGAAATCCATTCTTATGAAATCCATGTGGATTTGCTAGTTCTCGTCTTATACGAATCAAAGGCCCAATTTTAGTTTCTCAGAGAGAATTCTATTCTAATTTAGCCAACAGATAAGACAATTTACTCCAAATAGTGTATTGTTTAGGAAGTGTTATCAACTATTGTAATGAGGGGTGGGAATCAAATACAAATCATTTTTATTTTAATACCTTGATTTTATCATCTTGTTTTTGAACCACTAATTATTGTGGTATGACATCACATTCTTATACAAATGTTTTATAAAAAAAAACTTCATAATTCGTGATAGTGATCCCAAAGTTATAGAATAAAAGAAGCAGATGCTTCGCCAGGTACACATTAAGACCAGGTACACATTAAGACCAAAACCAGACTAAGCGCTGCAATAAGAGTAGATTAATAGTAAAATACCTGACTTTCTAACTATTTGTTGACGTCTAGTCGTCTACTCCTTCGTCCCAATTGAAACTACACACTTTACCCAAAAAGTTGTCTCAATTGATACTACACACTTTCCTAAAATGGAAAGTATAATACTTTTTTTTATTTAATTGACCCACTTCCCTCACAAAAACTTTCCACTCACTATTCCCGACCCCATTTTCTCTCTCATATACTTCTTTCATACTCAACACCCACTCCACTACATGTATTCTTAATTCTTGTGCCCAAGACAAAGTGTGCAGTTTCATTTGGACGGAGGGAGTATACTTCAACGAGTGTGAATGACTGCCAAAGGAGTATTTGAGTTTACTATATGATAGTAAATATGCTTAAATGCAACGAGATGATTATAACTTTCTAACTAATAATAATATTATAGTTTAGTTAAGATCGTGCAGTTGCTTAGATGATTTCTGTAGGCTTACTCGTATTTTTGTTACCACTCCTAATTTTGTATGTGTTGTGAGGTCGTAGTTTTTTTATTAACTGTTCTGTTTACAAGTTTCTGCTTCTTGCAAGAATTTGCACTTTGATAAAGCTTTTGTTTGCTTGCTTTCTCAAGGACTTAAAATTTTGCTTGACGAGCCGCATGGATTAACCTAGGGAAGCATGGTTTAGCGTACTTGTAAACGCTTAAAAGTTGTTGAAGGAGTTTGCTGCATTCAAAATAAACCTTTTTCAGTTCATTTTAATTCTTATGGAGTACTGTTATTGAGTCCCCAAAGCACTCTTCGAAGAACCACTGCGTAAAATGATTTTAAAACCCACCCAAGTGCTTTAATATTTATATACGTGAACTAAAGCTCTAGAAGATGCTTATGGTCAGTTCAAGACTAATGCA